>CM054058.1:70877586-71477586 GCA_028641055.1 Alopecurus myosuroides
AGTCGAGTGAAGGCAACATATGACGATCGTAGTCAACAGGTTGAGCCACGTTCAGCCACAGCATCTAAATTTATTATATACTAAAAGCAATATAAGGGGTTCTAATAGAGGCACCAGGTTGAGCCACATCATCTTAATTATTCTAAACTAGTCGATGCACGGGTTAGCTACCAAAGATAATAGAAAAATATTTAGGAGTGCCCATTTGATAGATAATTGGAAAGCATGCAAAAAAATTGTAGGCCTGGTGTTTTAATATCAACACAATCATATGAGAATAAAAAATAAAGAAGTGGAAGTGAAACATACTAAGTTTATTAACTAATCACTTGGAGTTCCATTAACATTGAAGATATGATAAGGTCCAGAGAGCACATTATCCACATGTGTGCTGGTACAACTGAAAATATTCTAAAATCCTGTCAAATTTTAACCAAATATATACTCCTGATTTACTGGGTCCTTGCACAGAAAAAAAATTCACAAATTAAGATATGTATATTTATTTGAATCAAAGTTACCCGTAATAAATGAGGTGTATCATCTCAAACTCCAAAATATTTCCAATTTGCATAACGTCGTAGTTGTCTTTATAACAGTGTGTGTTGTACAAATAAGATTAGCTTGAAGCATGTTAGATTTATTGAATAATTTATATTAAATTATTTGGCATAGCAGTATTTACATATTATGATGTTGATTAATTAATTTTAAAATATACTTTATTTATCAATAATGTTAAATCATGTATTCCTCGCCATCTAACAGGAAGTTCCTTAGTACTGCTTGTATAATAATTTATTTAATTTTTCTTCGACCACTTTTGTATGCCACTTTATGATCCCAGATCAACTCGTGACCTCTGGTTTGTATTCAAAAAAAAAATCATGACCACCGGTTTGTTAAGCAAGCCCAAATGGTTAACCTTAAAATTCAGAACTGGCACTAGTGGAGGGCAGCTCTTTTGCCTCGGTTCGGGGGGGGGGGGGGGGGGGGGGGGGGAGGCTTACGCACCGGCTGCCCACCCGGATTTCGCAAACCTGGGCTAAAGCCCCCCCTACTGACCCGGTGGTTGATACCAACCGGGGTAAAAGGGGAGCCCACGTGTGCTGTGTGCAACGTGCAGGCAGGCACCCTTTTACCCCGGTTGGTAACACCAACCGGGGCATAAGGTTCTCTGCCGCAGAAGAGTTTTGGGTGGCAGAGGTTTGGCATGTTTCTTTTTGGGGCTGTTTTTAGGGTGTTATTTATGTGCTATTTTTTCGGTGAGGCTGTAAATGTCATATTTTTTGCACATCGATAGTAATCATCATAAAAATTATTGCATGCATTGATATCATCAAAAGATAATTACATTGATCTCAATTAGATCATTACATCCGAATAGAGTTATAGACATTGAGATCATTATATGCAGATCATTGTTTATACTTAACAATGCAATCTTCCATTTTCAGCTATGACCTCCTTCATCAGAAAACCCGCAAATTCCTCTTGAAGTGCTTGTAAGCAGTCTGCCGGTAGGAGCTCCCTCTGGAGATCGTGGAGCGTTATATTTATCCTTCTTCTTAACCGCTCATTCACGATTGTCCTTATGTTCTCCATGACATAGAAGCCACATAAATTTGTTCCCTGTGGCTGCTGAGGGCACTTTACGAGAAATATAATTGAGTCAAATAATGCTCATGGAATTAAAGAGAGATGCGTGAATGTAGCAAGTACTACTTACGATGAGTGTGTCAAATCTCATATTCAACTCCGTTAAACTGGGTTGTTGCTTCCTGACCCGCTTCCAAGCCCTGTCCGGGAAATAAAAAAAAAGAATATATGGGTCATCGTACGATAATGATTGAACAAAAGGGGACGGTGCAGTGCGACAACGATTGAACTTACTTTCTGAGCATTCACATAATGGGCTCGTACTCCTCTTGGCCTTTATCCATAGATTTCATGAGATCAACTATTCTGGTGTCAACGTTAATGTTGAAAAGAATCCAGTGAAAACTGCAGACGCGATTATATACATAGTCAGGCATAACTCATCAATTACACTTAACATCGACTTAGCAAAATATAAATGTAAAGAAATATGCATAAAACAGTAACACTCACTTTTGTCTATAAGGAAATAATATTTCACTAAAGTGAAATTGTTTCCTCAAAAACATAACTATGTTATCCTCCGTCTCTTCAGCGAATTGCTTTAAAATGATATCATTGATGATATATGGGTCAATGAACCCAATGCCACCGTTTCCATTACATTCCAGAATCTTCATCCTAGATAATATATATCGTGCAGTGAGGATAATATATATAAGAAGAAATGATCGAACTAGCTGAGGTAGATACTTACAGACAATAGGTGATGATGATTGATTTGTCGAGGGCGTCTAGATTATAGAAGAAAAAAAGATCTTCAAAATCAACAAACACCGATTCATCGCGGAAGTAATCCTGTTCTCTAACTTTCAGCATCAGGTTGTCTAGCCCCTCTTTTGCGCTTGAATGTTGTCAAAGAGTTGAGCTGATTAGGTTTGACGAGAGACTTACCTAACTCATATTTCCATGCCAATTCAACATTTTCGAAGTTGTCGGATTGGCCTTGGAGTTGCTCAACTGTTATACCACAATCTCTGGCAAACCTCTCAGCTGCTTCCCGATCAACTTGAGCCTATACAGTGTCCGACACCTTGAGCGGGGGGACCGATTGTTTTGACCGCTTCCCGAGCTAGGGAATTGTTCTCCCCGCCTTATTGGCTTTGGAATAACTCATCGTTACTCCACGATCATAGTCAGATGGTAGATTCATCTGAACTTGGGACCGCATCTCTAGCATACTCTTGAAGTGCTTCTTTACAGCCGGATCTATTGGTTCCTTTGGCGGCTCTGAGGTTCTCTTTCCCCATGAAGCCATCTCACGTTTCGTGTCCGTAGTCACCCAGTCGCCGGTCTCCTGGTCATTCATATGGTAAGCCAACATTTCTGGCAGCTTCTTGGTTTTCTTCCTCGTAGGGCGTATCATCTTCGGGGAAGACTTAGAGGCAGCAGTCTTCCGCTTAGAGGACTGAGTGGGCGGCGGAGTCGGCTCAGGCATCGGAGATCGAGCCGGACTCGGGCTGCTGACGTCGTCCATGGTGTCGACGTGTGCTGGCGATGATCGAGCCGGGCTGCGTCTCGGAGAAGGTTGCGGTGGACTGCGTCTCGGAGAAGGTGGCGGTGGTGGCGGCGGTGGAATGCATCTCGGAGAAGCATGTGCTTGTGCTGGATGTGGACTGCGTCTAGGAGAAGATCGTGGCGGTGGTGGCGTCAGACTGCTCGGGGGAAACACTATCCCACTCTTTTTCCATTAAATGATGGAATTGACGGCCTCTCCAAGTGTCTCTACCCCGTCACCTCCGGGGATGTGAAGCCGCATTATCCTCCAATCCGGCTGAACATCATCAACGCCAACACGACCAAATCCAGGTGTAATCGGACGACCATGCGAGGTCGCTCCCTCTGCACAAGGTAAAGCGTAGCCGTCCGCCACCTTAGTGGATATGTTTGAGACCGACACGTATAGAGCACAACTTGTCTTCTCCTTGATTGCATCCACGCCTCCGTCTGTGGAGCGGCATCGACAAGCATAATTGCAACGGCAGCCGGTACCTCCGTTGAAGCCACGCTGCTCCGGCGTTGAGATGGGTCTGTTTTGTCAAATGTAGTGTCTTGCGTCTGGGAGCGCCGACCAGTAAGCTCAGTAATTTGTTGTTGCTGCTTCATCACTGCGGCTTCCAAGACACCCATCCGTTATACGACCTCCGCCTCCTTCTTTTTCTTTCCCCTCTCCCGGCTTCTATATGGAAAGAGACAATCTTCCGACTTGAAGCCAAAGCACCACGGATATGGTCCTTTGCCTCGTGTCCAGTCGCCATGTTCTGCATTCCCGAGGGTCTTTGTAAGCTCGTCATTCTCTCGACCTGGCTTGAATTCTCTATCTTTAACCTCTTTGAACACTTTCTCAAGTACCGCAAAGGGGACCTTTATTTTTTCAGTCATAATAAGGTGCCCTTCTTAGTCAAACGTCGCCCCATGCCCAAGCAACCAATTCCTTGACCTTCGCAAAAAATCCTGAGTACCTGGAATGATCCCTTTCTCTCGCAGTTCTGCCTCGAGTTTGTCAAACTTAGGCACTGCAACTCTGTAGCCACCTGAACCTATCTTATGGTGATATACCTTCCTCGCCGCATTTGTCGCATTCTTGGCTCACCTTTTCTTCCCCTTTTCTGATTCTTTGTACGCCAGAAATGCTGGCCAGTGTGCCTTCTGCTTCTCAAGCGGCCCCTCGAATTTTGGGACTTCTTTTTTCTTCTGATATTCCTTCCATAATCTTTTCTTGTAAGCATTGAAAGCCTCAGCCATCTTCTTCAGAGCCTAGTGCATCACGCATTTGGTTCTGTGTCTTCTTGGTATCACATTCTGGAAGACTGAAATGGTTCATCAGCTTTTCGAACATGAGTTGTTTGTCCCGGTCTAGGACAAAAGAAATTGCCATACGGTCAGGATCGTCTTCGTCCTTTGCTGGCACATTCCATTCTTCAGTACTTATTGGGATCATGTCCCTAACAATAATTCCACATTGTCTTGTAAACTTAGTTGTTGTCTTGATGGGCCAAGCAGGTTCGTCGGATCGATAGACTTGCTCGATTCGCATATGCACTTTCGAGCTCATCTCTTGAGCCGGGCCTTGTTTCGACCTCTTGCTAGACGATGTCGATGCAGCCTTCACTAAGGCTTGTTCATCACTGGTTTTCTCCGGTTCCGCATCTGTTTCTTGCAATTGCTCTTCTTCCTCCATTCCCTGGCCTGATTCATTCAGGTACTGCGAGCGGTCGTCTTGATCACCTCCACCGTCATTGGGTCCACCGGGGAGTATACTTTCTTCATTCAGGTACTGCGAGCGGTCGTCTTGATCTCCCTCTTCACCCTCTCTGCCGTCCATAGCTCAACTAATACAAATGGAAGATAAAATACTTTAGTAAGTTATAAATTCTCTTGAAAAAATAATATTCCACTAAACAATCATCACAACAGTACACTTTAGTAAGGAGTATGACTAGCAGATCAGATCGAGTCTTGCCGAGTATAGTTTCGACTCGAACGGGACATAACAGATGTAGCATTCCAGATTATCCATATCATTGCCGATCTCTCTCTCTTCTTCTTGATTGGTGGGATTCAGACACCATCCAAGGAAGAAGAAGAGGAAGAGATCTGTAATGTTTTCACACATGACATGGATAATCTGGAATGTTGTTATGCCCCGTTCGAGTCACAAGTTTACTAGGAAAGAGTGGATCTGATGTACTAGTCATACTCCTGCCTAGGGCTATAGTACTCTGACTCGTAGTGTTCGTCTCGGTTCCCCTCGGTTCCCTCTCAGTTCCTAAACTTTGTGCTTGTTACGAGGTAGTACACGTGATGGCGATGCGGGGGAAGGAAGGGTTTCTGGACTTCTTTGAAACTAAACAAAATCATATATGTAATATAGTGAGATCCGAAAAAATTGGAACCTTTTGTGCACATCCATAACGGCGACATTCTTCATAACCCCGGACGGGATTTCTGAGGAATGTCACCATTAAGAATGTGCACCAAAGGGTTCAACTTCGTTCGGATCTCACCAACCATATAATATTACATATGTGACGTTATTTAGTTCCAAAGAAGTCCAGAAACCCTCGCATTCGTTCCTTTCCCCGGATCACCACCGCCTGTAGTACCTCTTAACAGGACCATTTTATATACACAATATTTCTAGACCAATTCCGGGGACTTCTAGACGGCATCGAAGCTTCACTAGCTGTATGTTTTTAGGTTCTACTTCTGCGAAAATATGTTTATGTATCTATTTGTACAAAGCGGTTACATTTTGGTTCTACTTCTGCTAATAGCTAATTTCCCTAATGTATTGCTAATTTCCCTAAAAAAATACTATCCAAAATAGCTAATGGTACTAAAATGCTAATATACTAAAATGGTACTTATAGCTAATGCCCTAATAGCTAAATAAATAGTGCTTAAGAAAAATGTTAACACCAATGCCCTAATAGTTAAATATGTTAACACTAAAAATGTCCTAATAGCTAAACATGTCCTAATAACTAATGTTAACACAAAAAATGCTCTAATAGCTAATCATGTTAACACTAAAAATGTCCTAATACCTAATGTTAATTAACAAACTAATGTCCCAATAACTAAAACAAAAAAAATTAGAGTACCGGCAGTGAGCAGTACGGCGAGCAGTACCTCAAGGGCGTGGACGCGAATCGAACGGCGAGCAAGACGGCGATGAGTGAAGGGAATATGCCCGATAGGCAATAATAAAGTGGTTATAATCTTATTCCTTGTTTATGATAAATGTTTATTTCTCATGCTAGAATTGTATTAACTGGAAATGTTGATACATGTATGTTTAATAAACAAACAATTGTTCCTAGTAAAGCCTCTCTTTTAACTAGCTCGTTGATTAATAGATGATCAAGGTTTCCTGATCATGAACATTGGATGTTGTTAATAACGGGGTCATGGCATTGGGTAGAATGACGTGATGAACATAGACCCAATATCAACATAACAGGACGATCAAGTCATTTAGTTTATATTGTTATATCTTGCATACGATGTAACTTATTCCTTAGACCATGAGATCATGCCAATCACTGGTACCGGAAGGGTGCTTTGATGTCATCAAACGTCACACCGTAATAGGGTGACTATAAAGATGCCGTTTGGTATTCGAAAATTATTAGTTGAGGATCATGGATCAAGAGTGGGATTTGTCCATCCAAATGACGGAGAAATATACTCTAGGCCCTCTCGGTGATATCACATCGACACCGCTTGCAAGCACGTGACTAGGTCACAAGGATGTCATATCACGGAAACGAGAAAAGAGTACCTGTCGGTAACGAGATTGAACAAGGTATGGTTGATACCAATGTTCGAATCTCGTACAAGTAAAATATCGCGATACAATGGGAATTAGTCATGACGTTGATGGTTCACACGATCACGAGAGTCATCGTTGAATATATAGGAGTCATCACGGATCTCCAGATCCCGCTGTTGATTATTTTATCGGAGAGGAGTCTCGATCATGTCTATGTTATTCGCCAACCGTATGGTGACACAGTTAAGGTTCGATAACTTATTTGAGAGGATACGGAGTAACGAAGAATGTATTGAGCATCACCGAAATTGTTTTGGGGAATATTGAAATAGTCACCGGAATTGTTTCAGGGAATATTGAAATAGTTCAAGGTGGTATATGTTAATGTTTGATTAACAAATAGTTCAAGGGGGTAAGTGTTAATGTTTGTTAATATGATTAACAAATATTAAAATAAATAAATGAAATTGTTTTATTTATTTATTGAAGAAAACCCTTGGAATTTTGAGTGGGAATTGATGGGAGGATGAGTGGGTCGACTGGAGACTCCACCCACATGATGAGGGGAGAGGTGGAGGAACCAAAAATTCGTGGCTGCCTCCCCCTCCTATATAAAGAGGGGTTGGACCTCCCTCTCCCCGCACACTTGGTGTCATCTTCACTTCCTCTCCACCCGCTGCTCCATTCCATGGTCTCCGGCTTGGCTAAGCCCTCACCGTCGGATTCTTCGCCACCACCACACCGTCGTGCTGCTGGAGTTCCGAGGGATCCTCTACTTCCTCCTCCCCGCTGGATCGAGGGAACGGAGATCGTCATCAACCGTACGTGTGACCGATCACAGAGGCACCGCCAGATTGCGGTGCATATCTTCTCGCTCTAGGGATCGATGTGAGTACGACTACGCCAACAACGAGATTTGATCTCGTAACGCTTTGTGTCTTCGAGGGTATGTTCTTCTTAAGACTCTCTCTATGCCCGTTGCTTTCATCTCCTAGATTAGATCTTGGCGTTTCGGGTGTCTCTCGCGTAGGAAATTTTTCGTTTTCTATGCAACGAAGCCTACAACGAGGATTGCGACGAGGATCCCGACGGCGAGCTAGGCGCGGGCGCGGGCTCGGGGGCGAGGGGAAGGGGGCGGTGGCTAGCTTCAAACGGCGCGGGGCGGTGGACGCTCTCCGGCGGCGCGGAATTCGAGCGAGCTTCAAACGGCGTTGTGGACATTTCTGCGTCGCGGGACTTAGGCGTTTCTACGTCGTCTGAGGGTTTTGCCCCGGGCAGAGCAACCGCCCTGGGTTATATAGTGGGAGGCCTTTTGCCCTGGTTCATGTTACCAACCGGGGCAATAGGTTGGGAGGTGGGCCCTCGCTTGCCCCCCACGTCCCCCCTTTTGCCCCGGTTGGTACACGAACCGTGGCAAAGGGCACCAAATTTAAGTTTTTTTTCTTCCGCCAATTTTTTCCTTTGCCACGTTTCAAATACTATTTAAAATACTTTTTCAAATACATTTCAAATGGTTTAGAATTAGGAGAAACTTTCAATATGAAATGTGTTTAAAATTACACAAACATTTAAAAAACTTTTTCTGCTTAAAAAAATAATTATTCTAACTATTTAAACTAGTAACAATTTTTCAAATTTCAAACATTTTTAAAAACCTAGTTTATGAATGGTTTCGAATTAGGAGAAACTTTCAATATGATATGTGTTGAAAATTGAACAAAAATTTCAGATACATTTTATAATTTGAAAAATAATTATTCTAACTATTTAAACTAGTAACAATTTTTTAAATTTCATACATTTTAAAAAACCTAGTTTATGAATGGTTTTGAATTTGAAGAAACTTTCAATATGAAAAGTGTTTAAAATTGCGCAAACGTTTCAAATACATTTTTTGTTTTGAAAAATAATTATTATAACTATGAAAAGTGAGGCGCGAGAGTTGTGTCGTGTGGCGTGGAAGTCTTGCCGCGTGGACGCGTGGCGCTGGATTTGTGCCGCGTGGCCACGAGCGCGCGGTATAAACTTCCGCGCCTCGAGCGTCTTCTCCTCTCCACGCACCGTCGCGCCGCCACCATGCTTCCGAGGAGGAACAACACCACCGGCTTCCGCGGCGTCCGAGCACGGCAGAACGGAATGTTTACCGCGCATATATGCTACGGGGACGATCGCATCCCCCTCGGCTCCTTTGCGACGGCGGCGGAGGCCGCCGGCGCCTGGAACGCGGCGGCCTGGCGCCTCAACCGCCCGTGGTCACTGATGAACTTCAACGACTGCCATACCCTCTGGGAAGCGGACGCCAGGGTGCCGACGTCGTAGATCGTCACTGCCGTCGACTACCGCCACCTCTGCCACCGCTTGTTTCAAGGCCTAGTCGACGCCAGGGACGGTCGCGTCGTCCGCTAGTATTACCGGAACAATTCGGGGGAGGAGAGCGCCGACGAGGAGCTCTTGCAGACCCGCGCGGCTGAGCGGAGGGAGCGCCGCCTCGAACGCCACCTCGCGTTAGATGCCGCTCCGGAGGCGAGGATGAAGGCGCTGCAAGAGCTCCGCCAGGCTGACCACGCCGGCGAAGTCTGGGCCTCCAATGATCCGAGGTGGGGCCTATCTCGGACATACCATTATGCACCTCCGACGACTACGAGGAGGTTACCGACGAGTTCGCCGACGATACGACCAGGAGGAGGTCACCGACGAGTTCCCCGACTTCGACGAGGAGTAGTAGTGTTCGTCTGTTTTTTGTTTTTAATAAAAGAATTTGTATTCCGACGAACTGCGGCGCGTTAGCGTGTCTGTTTTCTGTTTTCCGTGTGATTCTTCCTGATTGGTGGGATTCAGACGCTAGACTCCTGATCCAACGACTCACAAGAGCTAACATTAATTAAGGAGGAGGCAGGTACATTTGGATAGATAAAACAAGGCAGTACATAATGGCAAGAGTGGATCTAAACCTAAACGGAGAGAATGGAGATCTAGATAAACAAGGCAGTATATAAAGGCAAGAGTGGATCTAAACCTAAACGGAGAGAATGGAGATCTAGATAAACAAGGCAGTATATAAAGGCAAGAGTGGATCTGATCTGCTAGTCATACTCCTGCCTAGGCCTATAGTTCTCCGACTCGCAGTCGTCGTAGTCGCCGCCGTTGTTATCACTATCGTCGGACGGTACTCTGGACTCCCTCGTAGCATCACGACCCCAGGACTGGGCGTGAGGGTAGCGCAGCCGGGGGTTATCGCCGGCCCTGATGTAGTTCATGACGCTCTGAAGAGTCCGTCCACCGCCCCACCATAGCTGACGACTGGCCTCGTTGAAGTTTGAAGGAGGCGGGCCGTTCTCCTCGTACCTGGCGAGCGCACTCTCACGCAGATTAATGAAGAAGGTGTCCCAAGTAGGGCGGTAGTCGGGATTCCAACTGGGATTCCTCCGCTGCTCCAGCGTGAGCTCGTGGTAGTAGTGGTTCGTGATGGCCGTCCGACGCGCCACACCTTGAGGAACAGGAGGGACCGGCACTCCTCCGACGCTCAGCATCCAGCCGGCGGGGACGCTGTAGCCGGGCGGGCAGGGGTAGTTCGAGACGGAAAGTGCCTCCGCTTGCAGGAAGGTTAGAGTGGGTATGGTAGAAGCCATGGGAGACTGGTGAGTTTATATGTGTTTATGCCAATGGTGGCAATGCATACATATATATAGTGAGAAGAAACATACCCTTTAGTCCCGGGCCGTTTTACCAAACGGGACTAAAGGGTTACGGTTTCGTTGGGACCAATCACAAAGAATCACACGGATCATGTGTTTTTTTCAAGCGCTTGTGAGTCGTTGATCAGGGGTGTGTTTCTTTCGAGCTCTTGTGAGCCGTTCGATCAGGGGTATGGTGTGTTTCTTTCGAGCGCTTGTTAGTCGTTGGATCGAAATCCTAGCACAACACTTTGTGAGCCAGAGGACCCTATATATAGCCCACCTCTCGAGTCCCTTCATACATCATTCAGTTCATCCACCGAATACAAATCATTCGGATTCGCCAACATACGTCCTACCGTGCATTTGATATGCATATATGCACTCATGAGCCACGGTCGGGCTGTATGATGGCGACACCGTTTGTTTTGTTCTACATCCCCATTTAAGATTTGCCAAAAGATTTGATACATCATTCAGTTCATCGACCGACTACAAATTATCCGGATTCGCCATCATACGTCCGCCCATGCTTTTGATATGCATATATGCACTCATAGGCCACGGTCGGGATGTATGATGGCCATCCCGTTTGTTTTGTTCTATATATCAACAAATCCTCCTGTTCACACGCCCGACCGTGATGTTGATACAAAACATGTGGAAAATAGAGGTGGACTAAATCCAAATACATGAACCATACAGGTTTGATACATTATTACACAATAGTCTAGCAATACTACATGTTTGTTTTCTGCGAGCTCACGTGGCATTATGCTCTCGGGCATTTCTTCGAACACCTCTTGTGCATATGAGGGGAAAACAAGTGAGCACACACCACACAAAAAAGTGAGTGGCATCAGGAGTGGAGAACGCTGGCATGGTAGTGTTTATAAAAAATAGAAAAAAATTGGATTTAAAGAAAAAAATAATTATATTAATTTTTATTTAAATTATTAACTAAAAAGCAATATATAGAAATAAAGAAACAACTTTTCATTTGTGGGGCTCATTTGCCCCGGTTGGAGCCATAAACCGGGGCCAAAGACCCCCCACGACGCGTCCGCACGCGCCCTACTCGTTGACGGCCTTTCACCCAGATTTGTGGCTCCAACCGGGGTAAATGAGCCCCCCACCACGCGTCCTGCTCGCCCCGGCCCCACCGATGCAGCCTTTTGCATCGGTTGGTGGCCGAGCCGGGGCGAAAGGGGTGCTTGCCACCGAGCAAAAGCCCCGTTCTCCACTAGTGTGGTTGCTAAAAAATTAGCGAAAAATTAATCAATGTAACAAAAGAAAGCCACTCTATTGAAAAGCATGTGAGACTTATGCTACAATACGCATCAACCGGATCTGCACGGATTTTTCATAGGTTTGATTAATTAAACAATGCGAGCAGACACATACCTCAAATACGCGTTGCATTCCACATGGTTCACACGTTGTGATTTCTTCATTTAATATAATGGCTGGTGGCCCCACGTTGTAATTTCTTCATTTAATATGATGGCTGATGCATCCATTGATTGTGTTCGTCGATGCCATGTGTTTTTTTTCCGAAGCTATAACATGGGCGACAAATCACAACAGGGAACTTCTTTGACTATGCAAGTGTGACACGAAGAAAAAACATGGAGCAGCCTGCAGTACACAAACAAAATAACCGGAGAGGTAGTCGATCGAGGTGCCGACTCTGCAGAGCGGAACTCCTGGAGATAGATCATCTTTTTTCTTGATATATAGAACTTCGCCGAAGATTAATAAAAAAGGAGCAATTGGAGCTGTCTTCTTATCTTTCTCTTTGCATAGTCGGTGAGGAGTTTTGCGGGCGAAGTAGGCCCACAACTCTGGGGAATCATCTACCGTTAAGAAAATTTGCATATTAATAGACATGTATTTTACATACACGGTGCTTATTTCCGGCCTTAGATTTTTTTTTTTTCAAGGATACGTCCTGGGAGACGTATCGGGTCCATAGAAGAAGGGGCAAGAGGCCAAGTTACAACGCGTCTGGCTCGCAGGCCTAGAACGCCACCCACCCCAAACAGAGAAAGACTACTCGCGACACTCCCACCTATCCACTAGACAAAGGCTACCACGGAACAACCCTGCCGCACACCACAGTTGGGCTTCCTCTACGATCGAAGACGAGATCCTCTGTGTCGAAGGGCGAAGCCCATCGAACACGATCCCGTTGCGGTGCTTCCAGAGGCACCAACAGACCAAGATGATGGCCGTCCACCGGTCCTTCCTGTCAGGCCCGCCTCCCCGTCTAGCTGGCAGCCAGACACTCAGAGTGTCACCTGCCGAGGGGGTCTCGTCCGGTCCCCCCCATCTGGTGAAAAAAGTGTGCCAGATCTCCCGTGCGAAGACGCAGCCCAACAGGAGGTGGTCTATGTCTTCCCCCTGTTGGTCGCAAAAGGGGCATGCCGCGGGGTGCGGCAACCCTCTGCGGGCCAGCCTATCCGCCGTCCAACATCTGTTCCTCAACGCCAGCCATTGGAAGACCTTGCATTTATTAGGTGCACGGGAAAGCCAGATCTGTTGAGCACCTGCGAGCCTCGTCGACCCCTGGAAAAGTGCCCTATAGGCTGATCGAGCCGAATAAGAGCGGTTGGCTTCCCAGTTCCACCTGAACTCGTCATCCCTCCCTTCCGTGAGGGTAATCCCCGCCACAAGCTCGGCCAGGCCAAATAGCTCGTGGATCTCGAGGGCATTGAGGTCTGTGGGCACATCCTCCAGCCAACCCCCGGCCAACCCCTCCCTGACCGTCCTGGACGCGCGGGCCCTTTTGGGCACCAACGACAGGAGATTCGGTGCCAGATCCTTGATGCGCCCCCTCTCCAGCCACCTGTCTGACCAGAAGAGGGTGGAAGCACCATCGCCAAGCACTGACCAAGTTGCGGCTTCAAACAGGGATTTTGCTTCCCGCGGCACTTGGATGTTAAACTCCTTCCACGGCTTGGAGGCGTCCGTTCGACCAAGCCAAAGCCATCTGGCCCTTAGTGCCAGATTCATCTTCCGCAGGTTGGGCACACCGAGCCCCCCAAAGGACTTGGGCATACAAACCCTATCCCAGGCAACAAGACAGTGCCCTCCACGGACGTCTTTGCGTCCTTTCCACAGGAAGCCTCTGAGGATCTTGTCTATCTCAGTTAACGTTTTCACCGGCAGATCGAGAGACATCATGGAGAAGATGGACACTGCTGACAGCGTAGTCTTGATCAGCTCCAGTCGTCCCCCACGGTTAAGTAGTCCCGCCTGCCAACCGGGTAGGTATCTGGCGATAGAGTCTACCAGATATTGGAGCTGCTCCGCCGAGGGTTTCCTGCCTTAGATTTAACAACAATGTTTTACTAAATGGATGCCATATAACTAGCCCATTATTGTATTTTTATTTTTCTATAGACATATATTCACGCGGACTTAATTAAAAACCAAGGAAAAGAGTCTGTTTGTAACACCTATGTCTTGACGTAGAAATATAATTTGTACGCATAAGATGGAAGAATACAGTAAATATCTCATAATGCTTTTTCTGCTGCCAATACTTAGTATCAACTGAATTTGGGTCTGATAAAATACATTGATCCATGCACCCAATTCAAAAGTACCTTCATCTTGAGCTACTCCATTTTTAGTTATGTGTGCAGTGACCTCAGCCATCAGCGTTGCTAGCCATCTCTTGTTGGTCAAAAGAAGTAAGGGGCTAGTTATATTAGTTATCCAGGACCTCCTATCAAAATAGTAGTTGAGATATTTATAAACGACCTGGTACGTCGTACGTGGTGCGTCGTCCTTCTCCATCCTGTAACGCGGAAAACCACCGAGACGAAAACGAAAACATGTATGAGCAAAAAAAAAACACTAGAGACTAGAGATCCGATCGGATTCAATCTCGTGGCAACCGTCGTCGTCAATCACAGCGACCATCACCCGGAGCTCCGCTACCTCGCCTTCTTCCTCCACGGGACACCACGACGACGATGAGTGCGTCCTCTGGCAGCCGCGCTCCTTCGCCCCATTCGCCATCGCCGGTCACCTTTGAGTTCGAACCTCTCGCCGCATTCCCTCGCCGTAGACGACCCACGCTCAACAATCATCGGCCGCCATGGCTAGGAGCTTCAAGCTCGCCCACGTCATCCCTCTCCCGTACGAGCGAAAAAATCGGTGACCCCCTGTCCACGGAGGTAACCACTCTTCAAAGGCTGCATGCGCAGCCTGCACTTCTTTGGAAACTCCGTCAAGTCAACCAAACTGTTTGGTAAAGAAAAGAGCACCGCGGCCTCTGCTTCCTCTTCCACGACGGCTGGAGCAATGTGCCTGTCATGGAGAGCAGCTTTCAGCGCTCATGGAGTGGGCCGCGGGCCACGCCGCGCACGGAAGAGACGACGAAAAAAAAACAGCCTCCCCAATCGATAGCTCACGCGAGTCCCCGGTCCAAACGCGGTGCCCGCCGGTGTCCTCCGCGCATCTAGGCTGCCCCGCCGGCGAAAAAAGCTGCACATCTTCAGGTTTCTCGCCGAAGGCAGCTGCCCGCGGTCTTGCCCGACGCCTGGCCTGGAGCGAAACACTAGTTTCACGAAGCCGCCATGGCCCCTAACGGCAGCCGGCAGGTCGGGCAGGACGGGTCCCATGGCCCCTATCTGCAGGTCGGACGAGACGAGGAGCCCTGCCGTTTCACCCGCCGCTCTCCTCACTGATCCATCTCTCCTCCAATCTCTTTGGCAGGCACGCGAGTAGCAACGACGTGCAATCTCGCGACCTCAATGCTAGGAACCTACACTTTGAGGCCCCAGGAAACTGCCTGTGCACTACAATGTGACACGCGAACCTCGTCAATCAATTTTCCTTTGGTTCTCAAAGATGTATACTCTGCTGCTCATAAAGTGGAATGGTGAGATTGAGGAGCACGCCCGTTGTTTCAGAAAATGGGTGAAAGTTTGAAAGCGTTAAGCTGGATGGTGCCCGATGCTCTATGTTAAGCTGGATATCCAAATGGCTGAGTTTTTTTTTCACTACTTAAATTTACATCCTGCTTTCAAGGCGTTTCACATTAAAAGGTTAATGGGAAGGGACATAAGCATACAGAAGATTGCACTCTTACTATTCATATTTTAAAGCATTGTAAGTAAAAGAAATTAAGTATTGTTCTGGAAGAATTTAAACTTTTATGTCTGATCTTTTAGGATGAATATGCGTGGATGGTGTCTGTAAGACGATGGCACCGACATCAATTTTACAGTCTCGACCCCGCATGTCGGAGCTTGCTCTGGCGCGTTGTTAGGCGCGACGTATTCTTGGTTGAGCGTGTCAACCCGTCGCAACGCACGGGCTAGAGAATGTGTTGCTTCTGTTTTCGTCAACTCCCATGCATGCGCAACTAACTGATGGCAACTTGTAGGTACTTCTACTAACCTTATGCTGCATTCCATATAGAGAACTCATGAAATAGATAAACAAAAATTCAGCACCACACCCGGTTTCGTTTATGTGCACAAAATTAAATTAGTGAAATAAGAACTTGTATAAAGTAAGAAAAAAATATAATGATTAGCAAGCTAAAAAAAGCGATAAGAAAAAAAGAGCATAAGGAGGTATAAATATGGGACATTGTGTTAAAATAGAGGGTTAAGGAGCATCGGCGATGCCGGTATACTCGTCTCCCTCTATTCTTTCCTATTTCATTCCGGACATTTTATGGTTCTTGATTTTTCTTTTCTAGCGGGATCATGAAAAAACCAGGCCTGGATGAGTACTAAAACCGAAAATCAAGCGAGTTTTTCGCTTCCGGCCAAAACACTTTTTTTTGGATCCGACTAATATGACGATTTTGTGCGATAAGCCAAGAAAGAATTAAATTGATTGTTTTCTATTGCCCGTAGCAACGCACGGGCCAATTTGCTAGTATATTTACTAATTGGAGACTCCCTAGGAGCTCCCACGTTAATCCTAGAAAATTATGGAAGGGTAACCTCACGATTAATCATATGCGGTCACGATTTAATAACTGAACGTAAATTTAATTCCTGTGGGACTCTTGCCAAAAGAGACGAACCGTACATGCCATGGGCGTGTACTTTAAAAGATTTGTCTTATGCGGTCACAATTTATATTAATTAAATGGGAGTTCAATTTCACTGGGACTCTTACGTGGACCGTATGTCTCAAGAAGAAAAATATAGTAGACGTGAGTATAAAGTGCCAGTGTTAGGTTCCTTAAAAAGAGTTACCTTGTAGTGTTTGCTTTTGGTTGATAATCATACGTGAAACAGTCATGCGGCAGCCGTATACCTTTCTGGCGAAATAACAAGCTGCACGTATTGAGGCTGCCAAGCGGACCTCTGCGCCAGCCATGGAAACGATAAATGTTCATTGTGCATGAACTTTTCCGTCCGACGTTATACGACGGTTCGGCCGTGAGATCGGCCAGAAAGGAAAAGTCCCACAAATAGATTTAAACATCATACGGGTCCACGGGTAGAAAATAGGCCTTTAGTTCGGGTTCGCAAAGTCCATTAATGCCGGCCGTGCAACCGGGACTAAATATGCGCAACTAAAGGCCCCCCTTTAGTCGCCCCTCTTACGAACCGCGGCTAAAGGCCCGTCCACGTGGTCGGGTGGTGTGCGCCGAGGGCGGAGGACCTTTAGTCCCGGTTGACAACACGAACCGGGACTACATGCTATTTTGTTATATCTTTAATTCATTTGGGTTTCTATTTATTTTTCACTCCAATTTTTCACTCCCTTTTTTTCACTCTCAATTTTTCACTCCCTTTTTTTCCAAAAATTTTATTATTTGCTTAGTGTCTAACTACAATTATCTCTAGTCAAATTACTTACTCGTGGTCAAACATTCCGCTCGGTCATCCATCCTCCCACTACTCTAGCACTAGCACGCTTAAATTCCGAGTTCCATCCCGTCCCGCATCCAAGTGTTTCGCACGCATGTATGTGATACTAGTATCATATCAATCCTATTAACATGTTGGTCGATGCCACATTTCTTTATTGTCTGAATTTCAAATAAATTTTTTAATAAACAAAAGTAATAATGTGATTAATAATTTTTTATAAGTAAATAAACATTAACTTTTTAATTTGTATTATTTCTAAAACATATTCAGAAAAATAAAACTAATTCATTTTAAAATCTTAAAAATACAAATAATATATCAAAATATTCATAAAAATAAAACTAATTCATTTTAAAATCTTAAAAATACAAATAATATATAAAAAAATCAGAAAAATAAAACTAATTCATTTTCCCCTTTCCTAAATGCAAATTAATCTGATAAAATTCATGAACCAAACCATATGAAAAATTATTTTGGACACAAGAACTATTTTGGCAATGACTATCTGTGAGAATGATTTGAACCTAACTTTTAAAATACATAACCAAAATGGACAAACTAAAATGTTCTGGATAGATATTGAAAAGATCTATCCATAGCACTTAGCCTCACATCAAGGTCAGTAACCAAATGAAAATACCATCATTTTGAAGTAAATCCAACTGGATGAGTTTGGTATTGACTAGATCTATATTTTCCTGGCTTAGATTAATTTTTGGAGCTCTAGATTTATTTTTGGTGAACAGATATAGAAACAGTAGTTTTTCTGTTTTGTTTTCTTGATGTGTTTTTGTTTGTTTTGAAATGTGTATTTGATCTTATCTTGTTTCCTAGCTTGTATAGAGTGTTAGGACTTGATATTAGGTTGTTTGCTTGCAGAACATCTACCTTAGAAAGTGTGTGCGTGATTGGAAACCCAAATAATAATGGAACTAGCATTTTTTTACTTTCTAGTTTTATTATTTTGGAATTGTGTGTGAGCTAGATCTTTGTGTGATAGCTTTAGTAAATTTTGTGCTATGTTTAACCCGTGATTTTATTTGAGCCATTACATAACATAGCGGTACATATATCCATTACATAATATAGAAATAATATACTAGGAATTAATATAGAAATAATATAGGAATTAATAGAAAGACATATATCCATTACATAATATATCCATTACATATATCGAACGCAACATAGCGGTACATAGATGCGGTACACAAACAACATCTATCGAGCTCCGAAGAGTAGATGCGGAACAATCTGAAGGCAACGTATGAATCTATTGCTCCATACTCGAGATTGATCCGGTCAAGTGGGTTCATCCCCCATTACATGTGATTCCTAGAGGGGAAACAAGTCTTCATGGTTTTGTAGTCGGGGTGGATGAAGGCAGTTGCCATCTGAGCCATCCGGTCTTGTGCCCGTACAGCTCATCAAAATGGATAAGGTCCTGAAGATCAATGTAGTGATCTTCAGGTATCTCAATACCCAACGTGCGCATCAACTTCTGCCGGTCTTGAGTGATGTCAACGCTACAGAAGTCGTAACCCTTATTGACAATAAAATCAACAAGTTCTGGAGACTGCTTTGAACTACTGCAACAACAAAAATGGAACACATGTTAGATTTTGTTGCAACACGTGTATTCTTCCAATGCAACAACAAACCGAAAATGCAACAACTATCCTGAGAGAGATTGTACGTGTGCGTACCTTGCCCATTGGAAGACCAAAACGGTCTCCTTGAAGGCAATCTGGATGACGGCAACATCCTTCTGATTCGCCGTATACTCTAGATCAAGCCCGAAGAACTTATGGTGTTCATCGGCTTCTTCATAGAGATTGACCAAACGGTTAAGAGCATAGGGGAGCCTCTCGCATATATTGGTATATGCCACGTCGATATTCTTGCGGCATGGTGTGGGCACACGGAGAACGTTCCAAACGGGAGAATCCATGGGTGCTTGGTGGTTCAGCCGCAGCTTCAGCTCCCTTGCATTGGTAGCAATGGCCTTCGACCTCTCGCTAGCGAAATAAAACCGCGCGGGAGGCGAGCAGTTTGGATCTTTAGTCGCGGGTGGCCAGGCCAACCGGGACTAAAGACAGGGAGGCGAGCAGCTCCGACCTTTAGTCGCGGGTGGCCAGGCCAACCGGGACTAAATCCCTCCGCGCGCTACCCCAACCGCCACTCAAGACCTTCAGTCGCGGGTCGCCTCCCGAACCGCGACTAAAGACCCTTTAGTCACGGTTCGGATATTTTGGGGACTGAAGGGGGCGTATGGAATGCCTTTTTTCTACCAGTGGTCTCGTAGCATCGTTCCTAAGAAATAGCACATGATCTTCCATCGTCATAGCGTTTGTCCATGGAGGCCACCAAGGAGTAAAAAGAAGTACACATTGACATGCAATTCTGTCATAATGGAAAAAGTATCACCTTGATAATGACCGGGCGTAAAAAGATCTTAACTCAACCAAACTGACTATACCGATTAGAATATGTGAAGCACGTACAAGCTCATAATGGCAATACATACTAAATTTTCTCCTGTGTGAAGGTACAAACAAGACATCTGAAGTGAAGGTACATTCAAATATTCAACCACCTTCTTAATTGGCCAGGTCCTGCCTCTATCCATTAACCGGAATAAGCTGCAACGCATTCATCAAACAATAACTAAGCTTCTATTCGTCAAATTTCATGTGTATCTCTTTCAAACCCATATATGTAGCATTAATTTTTGTATACACCATATTTACATGCATGATTTATATGCATTGTATGCAGATTAATTACTCATGGTCAACTTATTCTGCTGTATCATGTATCTAAAAATACTATTTATAAAGTACAGTGTTATTACGATTTTATTTTAAACCGCAAAGATCTATAATTCTAAGCAGCCAAAAAAAATATATGCAAAACTCTTACGTTAGTCTGTATATATGCAAGCCATCGTAAATTATTATTATCTGAATTTATTGTTTTAAATCTAAAATAAAATTATATATTTCTTAGTAACAAGCATACAATTAAGTTTTGTACCAAAAAGTGGCATCAAAATTTTAGGACATATTAACAGAAACCCATGTAGCTATCTCAGAAATCGAACAAAGAAATTGTATGCAATTGTATAAATCCATTGAAATGTAACATATATAAGCAATTAATTTGTGCATACGTAATTATATTTGTTACGCTTGGGGCAGCCATGAAAATAAATGTAATGTAACCGTGAAAATGTTACAACTATAACCACATAATTTTTCACATATAAAAATTAGCCAAAGCTTTAACTTATTACCTAACTTTTAAAATGGCTAGCCCGTGCAGTTGCACGGGTTTATGACTAGTGTGTCTAATTCCTATACGGCACAATTAGATGCGCGTGGACTACTTATCATGAAAGTTCAATCTCAACCGTAGGTCTAGTCTGGTACTTGGGTCATGATCAGGAATAGAAAGGTTGTAGGTTATAGGAACAACATACCAGTGGGCACGAGGTCAATTGGTGTAGTTAGGGACATGGACACTCAATTGAAACTTTTAACTCATCTAATTCACTCAAACCAGGTTTGCCGGTTCTAATTAGTTCTTTCAAAAAACATTAATTAATCATGGCAAGCAAAACAAATCGTATGGCCTAATTAAAATATCTTCATCATGGCCAACTTGGTTCACCAGAAACTGGATGCATGCACACTATAATTTCTGTTTATTAGTGGATTTTAAGTGTGCTAGAAGTTCATACACTGGTGGAGAACAGGCCAGTAGCACCGGTTTGTAAGGGCCTTTGGACTCGGATACAAAACCGGTGCTACGTATCCGGGACTAAAGCCCCCCCCCTTTAGAACCGGTCAGTCACCAACCGGTTCTAAAGGCCTCCACGTGGGCGCCGAAGAGAGCGCGCAGGCGGAGGACCTTTAGAACCGGTTGGTAATACCAACCGGTCCTAAAGTTTTTTTTTTCTTTTTTTTTTCTTTTTTCTTTTCAGGGTTTCCAATTCCGTATTTAGGGTTTAGGGTTTAGGGCGTGTTCCGTATCTTCAGGGTTTCCGTTTACGTGTTTCCGTTTCTGTTTGCGGTTAAATGTTGATGCACCAAATAGTAGTACATATATATATACATGTAACACGAAGTAATCGACCGATAATTACATAATCTGAGGTTCGTTTTGAATAGTTGTATACTTGCATAGAGAAGGGAGCTGGCTATAATTGGTTCATAGGATGGAAAAATTCTCCGTCTTCTGCTATGACTTGCGTGAGAAGAAATCCTGCCAATTCCTCTGCAATAGCCTTGCAACGGTCGATTGGTTTGAGCTACGCCCGCTTTCGTGCCATCTTGAAAAGAAGTAGATGAAAACAATTAAGTTATGAACAAAACTAAACATAATTAATGGCAACATAAATAAAGTTGTGAAGATCCGGTTACGTACCTCTAGAGTTCTGGTAGTACGGGATTTCTCATTGATCCTCCTGTGAATGAACTCGCAGACGTAGTATCCACAATAATCAGTTCCCTGTGGTTGTTGCGGGACTTTCTATATACGAGAAACATAATTCAGTCAAATTAATAATAATCAAGAGAATGGTAATGGTATTTAAATCAGGGTACGTAGTACTACTTACTGTGTTAATCTGAAAGTTGAGCTTGTCTGCCCATGTACCGGGTTCTTCCTTGATGAACATTTGCCAAACCCTGGGCGACAAAAAAAAAATGAATAGAAGAGTTAATTATTACTTACTTGATATCAGGGAATGAACGAAAAAGAGGCCGATGAACGAAAGAGGCTGATATATATATACTTTTGAAGCATCTGACGCGCGCTCTTCCATCTGTCAGCGCCCCAGTTTACCGAGTCCCAGACTTCAACTTGTCCTCTATCGATTCTAATGATGAACAATATGAAGTGGCCGCTGCGCACGTGTACACACGCAGTCATGCATACTCATCAATTACACTTAACATCAGGTAAGCAAAATGGAATGTCTACAAGACAGTAACACTCACCTGAATCCGTAGGGCCAAAGTATTTCTTTTTTGGTATTTTGTCGCTTCAAAAACCTTAGCAAATCATCCGGTGTAGTCTTGTTGAACTTTTCTACTGTGGTTTGATGATACGAATACGGGTCAATGAACCCAAAGTCCCAGATTCCTGCCAGTCTGCATTCACGAATCTTCATTCTGCATAGTAGCGTACAAAAAGAATGTCGTCAGTGATAATTATACGGGCAACGAACGCGAGCTTAACTAAATAATTAAATTACACAAATAAATCACTTAAAAACAGTAGCAGCTGAGGATAGACTTGTCGAGGGCACGTTGATTGTACATCTGGAAGAAATCATCGAACCCAAGCTCCACACCGTAATCTCCGAAGTAGTGTTGATCCTGAATTTGAGCCATGATACAGTCTCTCTCCTGCCTTGCGGCCTCCAAGTACCAATCATGTAAACTCCGTAATTGGGTTGTTAGAGCAGTAGGATCTTCGACCAGAGGGTGCCCGGGCTTGTATTTATATACCACATCAGCAATAGCGTAACCCACGTCGCCCATGCGTGGACAGGACACTGAAGCCGCGTCAGATAAGACCTTGAGCGGGCCAACTGACTGTGCTTCTTGTTGTCCGAGCTGGGGAACTTGTTTCCCGCATTTCGTCTGCTCCGCCTGCTTCATCTGTGCGGCGTGCTTCTTTTCAATATACCGTTCATAGTCTGAAAGGGGCGGCGGTGGCGGCGGTGCAGGATAATATAAGTTGTCGATGGTCCGCTCAATTTTCCACTTTGGGATGTCCTTCAGAGTTTCCTTCCAGACGTCTGGAGGGTGCTTCTGGGGAAACTGTGCGAACCATGCCTTGGTTTTGGATGCCACTGCATTGGTTAGTTCCTCCTCAGTCATCAAGCCTGGTAACTTCGGGGGACTCTTGACTTTCTTGGATTTCCTTGGTCTCTTCTTGGGAGGAGTCCCGTTTCTTCTGAACTGCAGCTTCCGCTTTGTCGTACCCGTAGTGGGCGCATCCGTCGGCTCACGGGAGTGCACGGGCGATGGACCCTCGGCCTCGGGCTCCGGCCAATCTTCGTTGTGGGGTGGACTTGGAGGTTCGTTGGGGGGTGGACTTGGAGGTCGTGCATTCTCTGTACGAATGTGAAAAAACTATTAAAAATAAGATAACATGTGGTGCAACATTCAGTAATGGATGGAGGTATGGTGCATTCGTACCTGGAGGAGTCGGTGGCCTTGGCGCCGAGTTAGGGAACACGATGTGTTTCTTATTCCACAAGATGATACCAAGCTCCATTTCTCCCAGTGTCTTCTCGCCCTCACCTCCAGGAATACTGAGCTCAATTGAATGGCATCCCGGCGTAATTGTTGACAACCCGACACGGGCATGGGATGCTGGAATCTGACCACCATGGTAGGTTGCTCCAGGTTGATTCGGTAAAGCATAGCCTGACGCCACCCTGAAGGATATGTTCCCCATTGGCATATGTATCTCACAGTTTGTCTTCTCCGTGATATCATCCACGGGGTAGTGAGGCGCCGACGGTTCGACTGCACGACCGTCTTCTAGCTGCAGGTGCGTGGAACCCACGCTGCTTCTATGCTGAG
This sequence comes from Alopecurus myosuroides, assembly GCA_028641055.1. Lineage (NCBI taxonomy): Eukaryota > Viridiplantae > Streptophyta > Magnoliopsida > Poales > Poaceae > Alopecurus > Alopecurus myosuroides. The sequence continues at coordinate 70,901,657 of CM054058.1, forward strand.
ATGGGACGGCATGATCGTCTTCTATTTGCAGATCAGGTGCAGGACGATGTTCTACCTCCTCTTCAGTGTCAGGTAGAGGGTGTCCCCCTTTCTTCAAGAGAAAATCCACCTTTTCTTCTAATGTCGATATCCGTTCACTCGTCTATTTCTTGCTTCTATCACGGCTTCTGTAAGTGGCAATGTCCGCTGCAAACCCTTGGCTCCACGGGGTATCCGCTTCAAAGCCTCGTGTTCGTCCCCACTTTTCGGGGTTCCCGAGTGCCCTCGTCAGCTCGTCGTTCTCTCTATCGGGAACAAAAGTTCCTTTTCGAACAGCTTCTATTGCCTTCTCTAGTTCTGCTACGACTGTTGTTATTTTTTCCGACCATGGTCCCTGAGCAACAATCATCCCAGTCTCAGCGTCCAACGTTGCCCCATGCGCGAACAACCAGAACTTGGACCTATCGGGCCAGTCATGTGTCTGTGGAATGATACCTCTTTTCACAAGCGCATTTTCATAGCTTCGCCACCTAGGCAGGGCAGTCATGTAGCCACCTGACCCCAAAATATGGTGATATTTCTTCTTCTTCGCATTCTCCGAATTTTTGGCCGATCGGGATGCAAAGACACCCGATTTCTTGTACGCCTTAAAATCATCCCAAGCGTCTCTTATCTTCACTAGGTTCCCAGTGAAAACTGGATCTTCTTTCTGATATTTCTTCCACAGTTCTTTCTTCCACCTCTGGAATTGTGTGGCCATCTTCTTCAAAGCCCACTTCTCGACTTTCTTCTTCTTATCTTCCGCTACGCTGAAATTTTGCCATAGCGTTTCGCAAAGAATTTTTTTCAATCTTTCATCGACATAACTAGCTCCAACGTTGGCCCCGGTCTTCGGCTTATTCCATTCTATTAAGTTGATCGGGACCAGGTCTCTTACAACAATTCCGCACTGATTTACGAATTTGCGATAAGTTTCTGGGGGCTGCAGTGGTTTGCCATCAGCAGCAACTGTATCAATCGAGAACCTTACGGTATCTTTCAACCTTGCGGCCGGGCCTCGTTTGGACTTTGTCTCAGTACTTGCGCTAGCTGTTCCGGAGGGCGCCTAAACGGGAAAATAATGATTCGTTAGTAAGTGCAAAACAAATTAATTGTTGCGTGAACAGTGACTTGAGATATACATTGGCAGAGTTTGTTCTGGAGGGCACTTCTTCATCCTCGACGTTGTCGTCGTCATCATCTACTACATCTTCTATATTCTGATCTTTGTCGCCGGAGTCGTTCAAAAATTGATTGCTAAACGCCTGTCCATCGTCGTCATCACGATATATGGCCGTTGCATTATCAAAAATCATCTGGCACACGTATCTTTCCTTCTCCGCCTCACCCATTCCGGCGAGCTGATCGGCGTGCTGATCATGTACAGGTTCTTGGGAATCCATAGCTCAACACCTGCTAGTAAAATTTATAAAATGAAGAACACTTAGCGAAATTTTCATCGGGCACTTGGCGAAATTATTTCATCGGACAGTAATAAAATAATAGTTCTGAACATATTAATGAAATAATAGTTCTGGACACACCAAGAGTTATACATAGCTCGGGTTGATTTTTTTAACCCTAATACATCACGATCGAATAATATCACTTATACATAGTCTCGTGACATCTCTCAAAATAATTAACTCCGACCGGGTCCTAAGCCGCGGGGTGCTGAGTCACGGGTGCTACGCATCCATAGATAAGGAACCCTCCTAGGGTCATAGCTCACGTGGTAAGGAACCCTCCTAATAATCGACCAACTGCTGCTATACTGCCTATACTGCCTATCGAGCAAGTACATGTAGCGACGGACGTGCTCGTCCTCCTCCCTGATACGCTGTTGTACCACCTCCTCAGGGGCCGGCTCTCTCCGCACCGAGCGTGGCCCACGCGATGGCCACCAAAGAATATCCGGGTCGACCACGTCACCCGGATTTCTCACCAAGCCGCGTGCCCCGGTACTAAGGAGCTCCCAATGCCAGCCTGGCGGGGCCCAGTCCCGGACATCCCCCGGCGGGTCCAACAAAGACATGAACTAAAAACCTGCCCGGACTAAGTAAATATTCCATAACTTAGTAAAAAATAGTAAATTGAGAAATATAACAGAAATAAGATGAAAGTTAAACAGGAACAATATGGTAACTTAGTGAAAAATTTTAACTTACTGAAATTATATAGTTATTCTAACTTTCTGAAATTTTCTAACACTAACTTAGTGAAATTTTCTAACACAACATTCTAACAGAAAAATTCTAACACTAAACAAAATTGTAAAAACAAAATAAAGCACTAAAAAAAATCTAACACTAACTCTAAAAATTTCTAACACTAAATTCTAACACTAACACTAATAACTCTAAAAAAATCTAACACTAATTAAATCTAAAAATTTCTAACACTAACACTAACTCTAAAAACAATCTAACACTAAACAATCTAACTAATAACTCTAAAAAAACTCTAACACTAAAACAAAATTGAAAAAAAAAGAAATTAAAACTTAATTACCGTACGTGGCCGGCGACGGGGCGACGGCGATCGAGGGGCGAGAGGCGGGGCGGCGGAGGCGGAGGCGAGACGGACGCGCGACGGAGGCGGACGGCGCGACGGCGCGACGGAGAGGCGGACGGACGGCGACCGCGGAGGCGACGGACGCGGGGCCGCGCGGGGGATCGACGGCGACGGCGATGGACGCGGGGTCGCGCGGAGGCAGACGGCGACGGAGGCGCGGCGGACCGAGGACGCGGAGGCAGACGGCGACGGCGACGAGGCGGACGGACGGCGACGAGGCGGACCGCGCAGGGCTTCGCCGTAGCTAGGTAGAGGAGAAGACGCGCGAAATAAATGAGGCCAAAATTTCACAAGTCCTGGAGATATCGCCCCACTACAGGCCTTTAGCACCGGTTTGTGTTAGCAACCGGTGCGAAAGGGTCTTTAGCACCGGTTGCTAACACAAACCGGTGCTAAAGGCCTGTAGTTGGGGCCACACCCAGACTGCGCGCCCACTACAGGCCTTTAGCACCGGTTTGTGTTAGCAACCGGTGCTAAAGGTCTTAATACAAACTGCTCGCCTCCCGCGCGCGGCGGTTTTATTGCTACAGTGCGCACCGGCCCGATCGCGAGTCTCTGTTTCTTCTCTTCTTCCTCTGTCTCTTCTTCTTCCTCTCTTGATCTTCCTCCACTAAGCACCATGGCTGAAGTTTCTAAGAGATATGATGTGCCCACACCATGCGGCAAAAGTCTCGACGTGTTCTACACCAACAACTGCGAGGAGCTCCCCGGTGCTATTGGGTATTTGACCAATCTGTATTTCTCCTCTCCCGAAGAACACCGGTTTTTCGGGCTTGATTTAGAGTATACGGCGGATAAACGGAATGTTGCAGTCATCCAGATTGCATTCAAGGAGGCCGTTTTGGTCTTCCAATGGTCAAGGTAACGCACACGTACAATCTTGCATCTTCGATTTGTTTGTTGCATGTGAAGAATACATGTGTTGCCATATATCTAACACGTACACGTATCAAATTTTTGTTGTTGCAGTAGTTCAAAGCATTCTCCGGCACTTGTTGATTTTCTTGTCAACAAGGGGTATGACTTTTGCAGCGTTGACAACACGCAAGACCGTCCGAAGTTGATGCGCTTGGGTATTGTGATACCTGAAGATCACTACATTGATATTCAGGGTCTTATCCATTTGAACGGGCCAAAGACCGGTATGGCTCGCATGGCAAGTGCCTTCATCCACGAGGGCTACGGAACCATGAAGACTGATTTCCCCTCGAAGAATCACTGGTTGCGGGAGAAGAACCCACTGGACTGGACCAACATCACGTATGCAGCCATAGATGCATACGTCTCCTACGAGTTGTTCCGCTTCTACTCGACGGATCCATAGATGTTGTTTGTGTACCGCATCTTGTGTTCGATATATGCATGTAATGGATATATTAGTATGTAATGGATATATTATCATGTAATGTATATATTATTATGTAATGGATATTATTTCTATATTAATTCCTAGCTAAACTATTTCTATATTATGTCAAACACACATTTCAAAACAGACAAACAAAAACACATCAAGAAAACAAAACAGAAAAACTACTGTTTCTGTATATGTGATCACTTACCCCAGGCGCACTTTACACAAAATGCGCCTGCGGTAAATCTCTTATCCCAGGCGCATTTCCTTACTGTGCGCCTGCGGTAAAGTTACCCTAGGCGCATTTTGCTGTTTATGCGCCTGTGGTAAGTTAGGGTGGGTAATGAGTAAGGCAACGAGAAGTGAGAGCGCAAGTGATACATCGAGCATATATATCGTGGATACATATATATAGATTGATTTAGCGAGATACCATACAGATTGATTTAGCGATTGCCGCAGTGTCGCCGGAATACAAATTCTTTTATTAAAAAGAGAAAACAGACGAACACTACTCCTCGCCATCGTCGTCGGGGAACTCGTCGGTGACCTCCTCCGGGTCATCATCGTCGCCGAACTCGTCGGTGACCTCCTCGTCATCATCGGAGGTGCATGATGGTATGTCCGAGATAGGCCCCCACCTCGGATCGTCGGAGGCCCAGACTTCGCCGGCGCGGTCGGCCCGACGAAGCTCTTGCAGCGCTCTCGTCCTCACCTCCCGAGCCGCATCTAACGCGAGGTGGCGTTCGAGGCGGCGCTCCGCCCGCTGACCCGCGCGTGTCTGCCAGAGCTCCTCGTCGGCGCTCTCCTTCCCCGGGTTGTTCCGGTAATAATCGCGGACGACGCGGTCTTCCCTGGCGTCGACTAGGCCCTGAAACGCGCGGTGGCGGAGGTGGAGGTGGTCGGCGGCAGTGATGATCTGTGGCTTCGTCGCCCTGGCCTCCACTTCCCAGACTGTGTGGCAGTCGTTGAAGTTCATCAGCGACCGCGGGCGGTTGAGGCGCCAGGCCGCCGCGTCCCAGGCGCGGGCTGCCTCTGCCGCCGTCGCAAAGGTGCCGAGGGGGATGCGGTCGTCCCCCCAGCGGATATCTGCGCTGAACATTCCGTTCTGCCGTGCTCGGACGCCGCGGAAACCGGTGGTGCTGTTCCTCCTCGGAGGCATGGTGGAAGCGCGACGGTGCAGAGGGATGGAGAAGAAGCGCTCGAGGAGCGACAATGGCTACTGGGTGCATATATAGGGTCCTCTGGCTCACAAAGTGTTGAGCTAGGGTTTTGATCCAACGGTTAAGAAACATCCCAACGGCTCACAACAGCTCGAAAGAAACACACCGTAGCCCTGATCGAACGGCTCACAACAGCTGGAAAGAAACACACACCGGATCCAACGACTCACAAGCGGTTGAAACAAACACACGATCCGTGTGATTCTATCTGATTGGTCCAAACGAAACCCTAACCCATTTAGTCCCGGTTGGTGTCCCCAACCGGTACTAAAGGGACGATCCGTTTCTATTTGTCTTCTTGTCTTTCTTCTGATTGCGCCGTAACCATGGAACATCTTCATCATTTAACTGAATGCTAGGATCATCTTTGACTTTGAAGGGAGGAATTTCATCAAATTTAATGTAATCTGATCAATTACCCCAGGCGCACATTGCACACCATGCGCCTGTGGTATAGCTCTTAGCCCAGGCGCATATTCTGTCTATGCGCCTGCGGTAATGTTACCCCAGGCGCATATTGTAGTCTATGCGCCTGTGGTAAGTTAGGGTGGGTAATGAGTAAGGCAACGAGAAGTGAGAGCGCAAGTGATACATCGAGCATATATATCGTGGATACATATATATAGATTGATTTAGCGCGATTGGTATACTAGCCCGCTGGTACTTTGTTTCTCACTTTTAAAAAGTACATACATATATTGCGAGTATTTTCCTCTGTCAACCTTTCATCACAATCTTACGCTTGCCTTTCTTGGTTGATGTTGAATACGTGACTGCCATACCGTGACTTCTTCTGTCTGCCTCTGTGACAACCGGTCGTCACAATCTTACTCTTGCCTTTCTTGGTACCGGTTGCGGTTAACAACCGGTGCTAAAGGGTCTTTAGCACCGGTTGTTAACGGCAAACCGGTTGTTAACGGCAACCGGTGCGAAAGGGTCTTTAGCACCGGTTGTTAACGGCAACCGGTCCTAAAGGCCTGTACAGGGGGGCGCACATTTCTTTTTCTTCTTCTTTCTGTTTCCAAAGGGGGGTGTAGAACAAAACAAACGGTATCGCCATCATACAACCCAACCGTGGCTACTGGGTGCATATATATATGAATACCAAATGCACGGCTGGACGTATGACGGCGAATCCGGATGTTTTGTATTTGCTCGATGAACTGAGTATATGATGTATCAAACCTTAAGGGGGGTTTGGAACAAAACAGACGGTATCGCCATCATACAGCCCGACCGTGGCTACTGGGTGCATATATGCATACCAAATGCACGGCCGGACGTATGATGGCGAATCCGGATGTTTTGTATTTGCTCGATGAACTGAGTATATGATGTATCAAACCTTAAAGGAGGGTGTAGAACAAAACAAACGGTATCGCCAGTATACAACCCCGCAGTGGCTACTGAGTGCATATATGCATACCAAATGCACCGCGGGGCGTATGCTGGCGAATCCGGATATTTTGTATTTGGGAGATGAACTGAACGGTGTATGAAGCTGGGCTATATATAGGGTCCTCTGGCTCACAAAGTGTTGAGCTAGGGTTTTGATCCAACGGTTAAGAAACATCTCATCCAACAGCTCGAAAGAAACACACCGTAGCCCTGATCGAACGGCTCACAACAGCTGGAAAGAAACACACCCCGGATCCAACGACTCACAAGCGGTTGAAACAAACACACGATCCGTGTGATTCTATCTGATTGGTCCAAACGAAACCCTAACCCATTTAGTCTCGGTTGGTGTCCCCAACCGGTACTAAAGGGACGATCCGTTTCTATTTTTCTTCTTGCCTTTCTTCTGATTGTGCCGTAACCATGGAACATCTTCATCATTTAACTGAATGCTAGGATCATCTTTGACTTTGAAGGGAGGAATTTCATCAAATTTAATGTAATCTTCTGACATGTCTGTCTTGTCCTCGACTCCCACGATGTTTCTTTTCCCTGAAAGAACTATGTGGCGCCTTGGCTCATCGTCTGATGTATTCGTTTCTTTATCTTTTGTTTTTCTCGGTCTGCTAGACATGTCCTTCACATAGAAAACCTGAGCCACATCATTGGCTAGGACGAATTGATCATTGTCGTACCCAAGATTCTTCTGATCCACTGTTGTCATTCCGTACTTCGGGTCTACCTTCACGCCTGACAGGTTGAACCATTTGCACCAGAACAAAGGGACCTTAAAGGAAGGTCCGTAGTCAAGTTCCCATATCTGCTCTATGTAACCATAGTATGTGACCCTTTGCCCGTTGTCGTCTTTTGCATCAAACCGGACGCCACTGTTTTGGTTGGTGCTCTTTTTATCTTGTTCTGCCGTGTAAAATATGTTACCATTTATCTCGTACCCTTTAAAGGTCAATACAGTCGAAGATGGTTGCTTGGCCAACAAGTATAGCTCATCTTCAACAATGTTGTCATTAATCAGACGTCTTTGCAACCAACCTCCGAAAGTCTTCGCGTGTTCTTTAGCAATGAAATCTTCAGGTTGCTCCGGATATTCCGAGCGTAAAATATCCGTGTGTTCCTGGATATATGGAGTCGCCAAGCTGGAATTAACTAGAACTGTGTAGTGTGCTTGACTGAAAGATTGCTCGTCCATACATGTTGTTGATTTCTTTCCTAGCGTGCCTTTTCCACGCAGTCTCCCCTCATGGCGCGACTGAGGAACCCCGATCGGGTTCAGGTCAGGAATAAAGTCAACACAAAACTCAATGACCTCCTCTGTTCCATAGCCCTTGACCATGCTTCCTTCTGGTCTAGCACGGTTTCTAACATAATTCTTCAAGACTCCCATGAACCTCTCAAAGGGGAACATATTGTGTAAGAATACAGGACCGAGAACGGAAATCTCTTGGACTAGGTGAACTATGAGGTGCGTCATAATATTGAAAAAGGTTGGTGGGAACACCAACTCGAAGCTGACAAGACATTGGACCACGTCCTTCTGTAAACTTGGTAGAGTTGCTGGATCGATTGCCTTCTGAGAAATTGCGTTGAGGAATGCACATAGCTTCACAATGGGTACTCGCACGTTTTCTGGTAGAAGCCCCCTCAATGCAATCGGAAGTAACTGGGTCATGATCACGTGGCAGTCATGAGACTTAAGGTTTTGGAACTTTTTCTCTTCCAGGTTTAGTATTCCTTTTATGTTCGACGAGTAGCCAGACGGGACCTTGATACTACTCAGGACTTGGAAAAAGATCTCCTTCTCTTCCTTGGTAAGAGCGTAGCTGGCAGGACCTTTGAAATTCTCTGGATTCATCAGGTCGTCTCGTTCGTGCATACGTTGGTGGTGCAGCCGTGCTTTTGGTGTATCTCTTGACTTCTTCCCATGCACGCCCAATAAGTTTAGCAGGTTCACGCAAATATTTTTCGTCACGTGCATCACGTCGATCGCAGAGCGAACCTCTAGGAATTTCCAATAGGGTAGTTCCCAGAATATAGATTTCTTCTTCCACATGGCTACGTGGTTGTCGGCGTCATTTGGAACAGATTGTGCGCCAGGACCCTTTCCAAAGATTACTTTTATATCTTTGACCATGTCATATATATCAGTACCTTTAGGGAGGGTTGGCTTCCTCCGTGTATCTGCCTCGCCTTTGAAATGCTTTCCTTTCTTTCTTACGGGATGCCTGTCTGGAAGAAATCGACGATGCCCCGGGTACACATTCTTGCCTATATGTATACTTTCTGTCTCGCCTAAACAGTGTGTGCATGCGCTGTATCCCTTGTTTGACTGTCCTGAGATGTTACTAAGAGCGGGCCAATCATTGATGGTAACAAACAGCAACCCTCGTAGGTCAAATTCCTCTTGTTTGTACTCGTCCCACACACGTACACCTTCGTCAGCCCACAACTCTAAAAGTTCATCAACCAGTGGCCTCAGGTACACATCAATGTTGTTGCCGGGTTGCGACGGGCCTGGGATAAGCACTGGCATCATAATGAACTTACGCTTCATGCATAACCAAGGAGGAAGGTTATAGATACATAGAGTCACGGGCCAGGTGCTATGACTGCTACTCTGCTCCCCAAATGGATTCAGGCCATCTGTACTCAGACCAAACCTTAAGTTTCTTGCGTCACGTGCAAAGTCCTCGTACTATCGTCGATGTTTCTCCACTGCGACCCATCAGCGGGGTGTCTCAGCATATCGTCTTCCTTACGGTCTTCTTTGTGCCATCGCAACAACTTGGCATGCTCTTTGTTTCGGAACAAACGTTTCAACCGTGGTATTATAGGAGCATGCCACATCACCTTGGCAGGAACCCTCTTCCTGGGGCGATCGTCGCCCTCAACATCACCAGGGTCATTTCGCCTGATCTTATACCGAAATGCACCGCATACCGGGCAGGCATTTAAATTCTCGTGCTGGCCGCGGTAGAGGATGCAGTCATTGATGCATGCATGTATCTTATGCACTTCCAATCCTAGAGGGCAGACAACCTTCTTTGCTTCGTATGTACTGCAGGGCAGCACGTTATTTCTTGGAAGCATCTTCTTCATTATTTTCAGCAGGTTTTCAAATCCCTTGTCAAATAATCTATTCTCTGCCTTCCATTGCAGCAATTCAAGGGTGGTGCCCAGTTTTTTCTGGCCATCTTCGCAAGTTGGGTACAACAATTTTTTGTGGTCTTCTAACATGCGCTCCAACTTCAACCTCTCGTTTTCACTTGCGCAGTTTATCTGTTCTTCACGAATGACCTGACGAAGATCATCATCAGACTCATCAACAATGTCCTCAAGTTCAGGCTCATCTCCCCCCATTTCAGTATCACCGTGTTCATCGAACATAGGATACTCATCATTATCCTCTTCTTCTTCATTGTCTTCCATTATAACCCCTCTTTCTCAGTGCTTGGTCCAACAAAAATAACTGGGCATGAAGCCTTCTTGCAACAGGTGGGTGTGTATGGTTCTTGAGCTAGGGAAATTCCTCTTATTCTGGCATTTTTTACATGGACAAAAAATAAATCCATTCTGCCTGTTTTTCTCAGCCACATTGAGAAAACTATGCATGCCATTAAGGAATTCGGGACGACGTCGATCACTGTACATCCATTGCCGGTTCATCTGCATTATATAAAATTATCAACAACCATTATGCTAAATCATCATGACTAAATTAGTTAATTAATACAAAAAGTTCATCACACGTTAATACCAAACTAGCGTATAGTGACCATATATACATATATAGTTCTCAGAGAAATACACACTGAAACCATCCATAAAAATTCTCTCTAATTAATGCATTTAAAAACAACAACAAATGCGATCAAAATCGCAACAAAGGTAACAATTGACCCGACGACATAATGATACCAAGCCTCTTTACTAATTGCATATTTCCTAATCTTTCTAATCTTCAGGCGCATTGCGTCCATCTCGCTCTTGTGACTATCGATGACACCGGCAAGAACCTTTTCCAAGGTCATCTTCTCTCTTTCAGTTTTTTCCAACCTTTCTTCAGTTTTTTTCAATCTTTCTTTCAAGCCAATATTTTCTTGTTCAACTAAGTATAACTTCTCAACAATAGGGTCGACTGGCATTTCCGGTTCCACTACCTCCTATATAAAAATATCTATGTCAAGTTGGTCGGCGTAAGTAATTGTCGTATAATCAGGAAATGAAAATATGTAGTGAAAAAAGATAATATACCACATCCGAATCATAGACTGGACGAGGGCCAACGGGGACGGATATCAAAACCATGGCTCTAGAAAATTATATACAAGTAAATACGTAAATCATACAAATCAAAATTTGTTTTGGTAAATAAAAACAATAGGCTCACCAAGGTTGTGTCGGTGATGGGGCGATTGACGGTAGTGAGTAAGGGGACAAGGCGCGCGACACTAAAAAAAGCACAAATCATAATTAATTTTGAGCTCAAATTGCATCAATTTGTATACATAACAAAATGAATAACAAATTCTAGCTTAGCTAGGCATTTCATCAAACACCTAGCTAGCACAACAAAAATGAAATGAGCAAGAAAACGAGCAAAACCTGCAATGCCGGAAGAGGGAACGTTGATGCTAACCGTAGAACCGATGGGTACCAACAATCTTGACAAATGGTGGAGAAAATGGGGATGGATTAGACCTCACAAGAGGAAGAAGAGAGCAAAAATGGAGTTGAGCTCGAGCTGGAAAAAATGAGCTGAGCTCGGGGTGGTATGTAGGGTTTAGGGGAGGGATTTAGGACCGGTTTGTGTTACAAACCGGTTCTAAAGGTTATGACAGCGGGACCCGCAGTGGCTGCAAAAAATGAGAAAACCTGTAGAACCGGTTTGTGATACAACCCGGTTCTAAAGGTTCTGCCCCTGGGCCCCCCTCCCTGCAGCAAATGGCCCGCAAGTCCTTTAGGACCGGTTTGTGTTACAAACCGGTCCTAAAGGCCTTGCGGGCATTTTGCTGCATGGGTGGGGCCCAGGGACAGACCCTTCTGAACCGGTTTGTATCACATCCGGTTCCATTGGGCTTGGCTCAATGCCCTGTTTTCTACTAGTGATAGTACAGTAAAATTACACATGACACGTTTTTATGCCTAGTTTATTCTTTCGTAAAGAATATTATGATTTAATATATGTAGATGGTCACCATTTACTCCCTCTCTCCTGGTGTATAGGGCACATATATCAATTCTCTAGGCCCTAGGTATTCATTCATTGGGGTTTAAATATTACATGCATTGGTGGAGAGAGCCAACCACCCACTAATTAGAAGAGAATTAACACAGAATGTGCCTAAGAGATGAGACTAAATGTTTTTGGTATTGTGCCCTATACACCAGGACGGGGGAGTAGCTTTGTTATATTTATACTTTTATTCAGTAGATACACGCATCAAAAATTATGTCACCTACGTATTTAAGTGCATTATCTATAACCAACGAGACATGATGAATCACGTACTAGTTTTAGGACTTTGGGACTAATTTAATCTATCAAATAATACACTGAAACACTACCATATGATTTTAACATATAAGATGGTACAATACAATTATCAAGTGCATATCATATTAAATAACCATATGTAGTTTTCACTAATATATTATTGGTACAAGTCAAATTTTATGCCGAAAGTTAGAAAAAAAACTCAATGTATATATTAAGGAGCATCGAAAATTGTGTTTATGGTGAATATCATTTTTTATAATAATGCGGAAATCAGTTTTCCTTCCAATACAATAGGGAAGGATGTCCTCAAAGAATGTAAGAATTTTTCTAGAATACTACTTTCGTATTCTTTATTGTCATCACTTATGCATATGAGGAAATAATGATGATCAATGTTAAGGAGTACGTAACCCCCCCCCCCCCCCCCCCCCTTTGCTCCCTATCGAAGAGCAAACATTAGTTATTTCTGAGTGAGATTTCATATTTTATTTTATTTGCAGATATGCATAATTCCTTAACAAATGAAATTGTCAGAAGAAATAGTAATAGCCTCGAACACGAGAAAGGGTAATTTTAACTTGCGGAACAAATAATAATATCAAACATCTCTAAGAAGGGAAGTTATTATGTTAGAACGGCGATTTAACCTGCACTATTATTTTTAATGCTCCAACAATATTAACTCATTTTACATGGTTAAATTTCTATAGTGGTGGTAATAATAAGATCATGATGTGTCAAGACATTTTAGTTATTTTTATATCATATTTTGGACGAAAAGTTGTCTTCTCGCTCGACATTTGGTCAATTTATTATGTTGTTGGGAGTTTTATTTTCTTAGAAACCGAATTAAGTTTTGATAATGGATTACAGTGCAATGATGTAAAAAAAAGATTATATTAGACCCTTTTTGTTGTATCAAAAATTGTATTTATTTATACGAAACTTTTAGTATAATTATGTGTGAACTTTCCTCTAGATTTAACTTATTCATACTTTTATGGACAATTATGTACGCACTTGGCAAAGTAAAGATACAAATAGGAACATATACATGAGGGCAATAACCATATTTTAATTGTAGAAAATACGGCAGACGTATAATATACCCGAGAGGAATTTGTTAGACTCTCTAGGTTTGGTAGTTCTAATAATTATATCACATTTCTCTCTACAAAGTTACTGCACATAAAGTGTAATAGTAAAAGTAATCCATTAAACTAAATTAAAATTTAGAGATGTTGCCCTCGCATTTGCGAGGGCCACCTTGCTAGTTAATTTTAATAATAGATAGATATGAAATTGGTGGTTGGGACTATATGAATTGTTACATTACGATAAATCACTTATGTTTATGAGTTATTATTGCTGCAATTTTTTATGCCTAATACTTGTCACTTAGGTCGTGATCGCATGATTACAGATCTTTAGTCTTAACTCCCTCTACCTGGGACTGGATGCATATAGTTTTTGGTTAAATTAAAACTTTGTAAAAATTGACCAATTGTTTTTAGCTCACTGGCAATTTGCTGGCAGTTTAGGGCTTAATACCGATATTTTAGCAACAAATCGAATAAAGCTAACTGTAGTGGTTGGTGTTTTGATTTTTTTTGGAAATGGAGTGTGTGCGAGTTGTCTATTTCAAGAATAGATTGGATCTATCCGGCTGCACTTTAGAATATTTTTTATTATTTTCGGATCATCCTACAATGGACCATAGGGACTGAGAACGAAGAAGACATAAAAATAAGGTTAGGGGTCCATCCATCTCTATATCTAGATATGGAAGAACCCTCGAAGCCTGTCCCCGACGACGATGCCCCCTGGGCGAAAGGAAAGGGGCCGACATTCTCTTTCTTTCCTCAATCGTTCTGATCATTTCTCTCATTCCCTTTTGTTTGTTTGTTTGGTGCCCTGGTTCGTTTCCTCCTCCTATCTACGCAATTCTCTGTCTTTGTTCGTCCGTATAAAAAGTTTCTGAAATCAAACCTAGCTGCCTTGCAATAATAAGTAGTCCAGTCTAAGAGGAAGTGTTGTGATAATAAAAAATACTAGCCAAAAAAGCGCTTCCAGTCGAATACTCTGCTGCGAGAAAGAGGTAAGTCTTAAATGAGCCCCTCTAAAGTTTGAGGCAAATGAACGAATTTTTGTTCGTCGTCTCCGGGCTATATATCCTCGCAGAACTCTGTTCATTGAATCAAATTAACTTTAATGGCCTTGCGGCGCAAAAAGGGATTTGCTTTATGGTATAGATTAAGGAATTGGAATAAATAAGTCAGGCTAACGAAGTTTTTCTACAGTCATTCTATCTCAACACTGAAGAATAATACGTCTATCCTTACTCTTGCATTAAATAGAATAAGAAAGGGAGGGAGCACAAAGACTAGAATCAGAACTGGAATTCCCTTTTCTGAATTCAAAAGCCCACCCGGACTTGGTTTGAGAAGTAGCTTGTTCAATTTGTCCTCAGCAGAAACATATATTAAAATATACTATTCCAAATCCACATGATATGAAAATATATTTTATGACGGTTCAAACCATATTGATTTGGTATTTTAAATGACAAAAAAACTTCTACACGGTTCATATCAATATGTTTGTTGTTTTTTAGACAAACGTATCTAGACATGTTTTACTGTGTAGATTCATTTACATCTTGCACTAAAACATGTCAAGGTATGTGTTGTCTATTCAACGGTAAAACATCTTACGTTTTGATATGGAGGGGGTCTATTGTGTGTCAAAGTGTAATTGTTCTGACGTTCAGCAATATGGAGGGGGTATGGAGGGTGGAGGATTAATTAATGTTGTAAGGGGTATGGAGGGTGGAGGATTACGTTTGTCTGAATATAATTGAATCCTGCATCCTCCACCCTCCATATGGATGTGGTATGGAGGGTGGAGGATTAACTTTGTCTGAATATAATTGTTGTCCTAGATCATATATGCAGGTTGTATGGAGGCTTTAACTAGAGGATTACATGTGTTCATTGAGTGTTAACGCATTGCTTAGGTGTTTAGTAAAATGAGTCCCTTAATTACCATTATGTTCCACGATTGGACCCGCTGAAGAGATGGTGTGGACAGAAGATGTCGTACAATTTCTTATTGCAAGCACGTACAAATATATATGGAACACATTCCTATCTGTGATTTATAACACTATAATGCTCTATCATTAGCTAGTTCAATTCCGACAATTGTGTAACTGTAATTTGTTTACCCACATGTTCTTTTGTTTGTAGAGTTACCTCTAGTAAAACTATGGACCAAAGTTTATATTTTACAATTACTTCTACAATTTTTACTCACTTTTACTACATGTTACATGGGTGCAAGTATTATTTCAGATTACACAAAACACCGGTTACCACCATTTTTACCGTATTTGTTTTTTTTTTCAAATCAGTGCATGTTAACAATTCCTCATTGTACTAGATGTGTTGGGAACACAAGAAACATGTTAGTAATAACTTATGTCATGTAATTTTCTTGGTCTGATTGAATTGACAACTCAGTTGCTCAGACTTTTAGGTATTCTTTGGATATTCTTCAGTGGAATTCATAATTTAGGTTAAACTTCCCTAGAAGACTATTCTAATCCCCTACAGTTTTAGGTCATCACTTCGGAGGGTGAAAGACTCTTACCAATGTCGTGCTCCTCAGCAACAGAATGGAGTACCACCACCTAGCGGGCCTCACGAGCGCATCACGACAGTCAGTTATAGTTCTTGGCCGAGCGAGAGGCAACACACACCCTTGACGGTTTCCAGATTTCTCTTTGTATGTCCTTTTATTCAATGTGGCCTGGCCGTAACTCCTTCATTGATCGCTTGTACTTAAATTTCACCTTCCACTGGTGACATGTTTCCGTATGTCTCCCGTTCACAACTTAATGTATCGTTCAAAACCATTAGCTCTCTCCGTTCTCTCCTTTTACAACACCAACTCAATTCTTGTTGTTTGGATCCTAGTACTACTTTGGAGGCTACAATAACAGTACTATGGGTAGTGCGCCTTTTATATGACCAGCAAGACCTATGACATATATAGGATTTTATGCTGACCAAATTTTATTTTTTATAAATATTTAGCAAAAATGCTATATGGTTATAGCTCGTCGATATCCCTTCATAGACACTCGAACCGTCAAAGTTAAATGAAATAGCCCGCTATTCCATCAAGCTTTATTTGTTCACTCTACTGTAATCCTCTTTTTTTTTCTTGCTGCCACCGCTAGAAAAATGGCCTAGCTCATGTAATTAAACATTGTAAATATCGTTTTTTCCTTTCAGTCGACCCTGCATGTCACCACCATGATGCGATCTACGTCAGTCTCTGTTGTACCATGCTACCAGAACTCGTCGCTCGTTATGTGCAAGAGACAGGCTGCTCCAACTTCAGTGAATTTCATTCAGTATGAGCTCCAAAATATGTACCCTCGAGAGGGAGAAGAACACTTCAGGTGTCGTCGGCGTCTGATCTAAAAATCCCGGATCTAGGGTTTCCCCTAGAGACTCCCGACCACTAACACCACTTCTTGCAAGAACGATGCCTTCGCAAGGTAACGACGTAAGAAAGCACCATCATCTTCGCATTGATTTTCACCGGCAGCCGCGCAGATTGAAGACAAAGCAAACCCCAAAGCATCATGTCATCATGTAGCAATTTTCATCTTCTAATGTGCGCGATAGGGGGGCCTCTTATTTTAAAGCACCATGTCGATTTCATGGAACAGAAGCCTCTAAATTTTACCTTTTCTGTTATTGTGCCATTACCCAATGAAAATATGTATCTTGTTAGTTGGTAGAAGCCGTGTCCCACGTAAATAAACCGGTGTATTTCCCGAATCAAGAATTGTAAGATGTGTTTCATAACCTTTTCTGCACCTTCACTTGATAGATTAACAGGTTATGATGCCTTGATAACGGTGGCATGTTTGCCAGCTACTCCCTCCGTTCCATATTAGATGACTTTCACATAGATGTACCTGGACATATTTTAGTACTAGATACATCCATTTTTTTTTTTGATAATGGGCTTTATTACTTTAGAAGATACATCCATTTGAGAGTCATCTAAGATGGAACGGAGGGAGTACCCATTATAGGCCTTCATCGTCACAACTGAGGCTTCCAAATTAGCACATATTGAGGGCGGAGGCATATGATAAATATAGCACAAATCTTGAGGCATAGTTTGCTACTGGCTACCTCTACATATATAATTCATATACAATAGTTCAACCACTTGTGCAGCTCTACTTCTACCCAGAAGAAAGAAAACAATATAGTCTACAGTTTAGCTATGAATGGTTGACATATCATTTTTCTTTATTTCGTGCAACACAGGGCTTAATTGCTAGCTCGAGTCCATGCGTGTAAGTCCATTATTTCTTCAGCTGCAGCCCACCGGCTGCGAAGCCGATCCTTGACTGGGCGACGTCGTACACGCCGCTGAAGGTCTGCTTCTGTCTGAAGGTCCCTTGCTGCAGGTCCTGGCCCCATCGATGTTGCACAACACGTTGTTGGTGCCAACTTTAGTGCCGCACTTCCCACGAATGTCCAGTCCACGGCCGGCACACTCACCTCCGATCGATGCCTGGCCCTTGAAGCATGTGTCCCTCCCATGGCTGCCGCTACCGCTTTGCTCAGTGCCCTGTGCACGGCAGGAGGCAGCCTCGTGATTACGGTTCTGGAGTCTATTATTGTTGCCACGCTGCTGTAGGATGAGGAAGAGACGGCGAGCGTGCTCCCGCCAACGGACATCCCGGCGATTTGACGTAGTAGAATGAGGGGTTGAACGAGGTCGATGCCAAGTACGTGTAGGAATACTGCCCCAGGTTGGATGACCCAATGGACAGGTACACGGCGGTGGGCCGTCTCTATGTTGAGGTTTCCTTGTCCACTTGATTTGTTTCCATATGCCTCCCATTCTCAATGCACTGCACCGTATATGATAACATGCATTTCTCTTCACTCTCTAGAGGCCCAACCATGTTCGTCCTAGTCTTGGTTATTGTACCGTTAGGTAAGATAGGATGGAGGCTACAGAGCACAAAGGCTATTCCTATTTTATAATGGAATGTTTGCTGAATGTATTATATATGCATCCATAAGCTCCAAACTAAAACTAGCATGTCTTACAGTACAATAGAAATTTTCATCATTAATGGCTTCCTACTCATTTAGGTCTACATTCGGGACAGCATTGATGATATAGTGATATGAGAGGATATAAAATTATAAATAGTCAAATCTAGAAAGACTAAGAGGAAAGTAAATAATAAAAATGTGGCTGTCTCGAGACCCCTTACGAGAAGTCAGAAGAAGGCCGCCATCTCTCCCCTGGACCCTGGGAGGAATGGCAGGAGAAGAAATATACCTGAAAAATAAAAATGTTAGGGCCCTTTTGGAATTTAAGGGGATAAGCAAGAATGGAATTTAAGGGGAAACTATGAAGCATGAGTATGATGATGAATTCTTTAGAAAATTTGATCCAAATGGCTGTTTCTTTTGGAAATGGATTCCTTCCAATGGTAAAACAGGGGGTATTTTGTGTGGGGTGAGGCAATCCACTCTGGAGGTTTCTGCAGTTAAAATTGGGGAACATATGATCCAGGTTAATCTTTGGGATAAAATGAAAAAATGTAGATGGTCTCTTATCACTGTTTATGGTCCTGCTCATGAGGAGTTGAAAGATAATTTTCTCACTGAGCTTGCTACTTATTGTCATGCTATAACTGAGCCTTATATTCTGGGAGGGGATTTTCAAGAGGTTGATATGGTTGGGGGGCCTTTACCTGGTCCAACAACCATGCTTCTCCTACTCTCGAGAAATTGGATAGGGTGTTGATGTCTTCCTCTTGGGAGGATTTATTCCCCCTGGTGTCTATGAAAAAAATTGTCAGGGAGCTTTCTGATCATAATCTTCTACTGCTGGATACTGGCAGTAATGCTGTTTTGAGAAAAAAATCTTTTAGGTTTGATGTTGCCTGGTTTAATGATGATAATTTCATGGGTACTGCTGTGAAAATTTGGGATCAGTTTGTATATTCTCAGAATCCTGTGGACATTATAAACTTAAAATTGAAAATGTTCAAAAAATACTTTAAAGCATGGGGGGCTAACAGATTTGGAAAAAATAAAAAAAATAAAATTGAGTTGCAAAATGAGCTCAATACCCTGGAAAGTTTGGAAGAACTTCATTTTCTTTCTCCTCAACAGTTGCATAGGAAGTGTGAGATTTTTGCTTCCTTACTACATATGTATGATGAGGAGGAGCAATATTGGCATCAGAGAGCCAATGAACAATGGCTCCTGAAAGGAGATAATAATACTGGCTTTTTTCATAAAGTAGCTAATGGGAGAAGGAGGAAGCATATAATGCAGAATTTGGATAGTGATGGTATTATTATTGAGGGAACTGCTAACCTTATCGAGCATGCCTCCAGTTATTACAAAGAACTCTTTGGTCCTGCACCTGGGAATTTGTTTTCTCTTTCGGATGATCTTTGGGATACTCATGAAAAACTTAGTAGTTTGGATAATGAGTATATTTGCAGACCTTTTTCGGTTCAGGAAGTCAAGAAGGCTTTATTTTTTATAAAATGCAATAAAGCCCCTGGTCCTGATAATATTCCCATTGAATTTTTTCAACATTGCTGGGATTTTGTGATGCATGATGTTATGTTTCTTTTTTATTGTTTCCATGCTGGTAACCTGGATGTGAGTAGGATCAATTTGGGTATCATTACTTTGTTGCCTAAGATGACTGATGCATCAAAAATTCAGAATTTTAGGCCTATTTGTTTGTTGAGATGCGTTTATAAGTTGATAACTAAAACTCTTTGTTTGAGGTTGGATCCTTTAAGTGATAAGTTGTTTAGTATTCAGCAGAATGCCTTTATTAAAAATAGGAATATAATGGATGGGGTTATGTCCTTACATGAATTGCTTCATCATTGTCATGTAAAAAAGAGAACTGGGGTGGTTTTGAAATTGGACTTTGAAAAAGCCTATGATAAGGTTAATTGGGAGTTCCTTTTGGAGTGTCATAAGAAGAAAGGGTTTAATGACAAGTGGTGCTCTTGGGTGAGACAAATTTTGAATGATGGGTCTGTAGCTGTGAAAATTAATGATGAATTGGGAGCTTACTTTAAGAGTGCTAAAGGGGTGAGACAGGGGGATCCCCTCTCCCCTACCCTGTTTAATATGGTTGCAGAAAGTCTTACTAAAATGGTTCTTAAGGCACAAAATAATGGCTTATTTCTGGGTCTGGCTCCTGACCTGGTAGAAAATGGTGTTGCTATTTTACAATACGCCGATGATACAATTATCTGTCTTGAAGATGATTTTAGTAAGGCTGTGAACATGAAATTGCAGTTGTATTTCTTTGAGCTCATGTCTGGTTTAAAGATTAATTTCCTAAAAAGTGAGGTTTTTGTGATTGGGGGGATGATGAAATAGCCAACAGTTATGCTGAGATGTTTAACTGTCAGGTGGGGAAGCTCCCTATGAAATATTTAGGAATGCCTGTCACTTTCTCTAACCTGAAATTGCTGGATTGGGATTTTCTTGATAAGAAATTTGTGAAAAAACTGGATGCCTGGATCTGTGGCTCTGCTTCCTCTAGAGCCAGACTAACTCTTCTCAAATCTTGTTTGACTGGGATTCCTTCATATTACATGTCTATGTTTATGTTGAAAAAGACAATGATTGAGAAATTAAACAAACATATGAGGAGATTTTTTTGGCAGGGTATCCATAAAAAGAGAAAATACCACATGGTTAAGTGGAGAAGGATTTATCGATCAACTTCTAAGGGGGGTTTGGTGTGAAGGATCTTAGAAAACAAAATATCATTCTTCTTATTAAATGGAGGTGGAAGCTTGAAAATAAAAAAGGTCTGTGGCAGGATATTATTAGAGCAAAGTATTTGAGAATTAAAACTGTGGCTAATGTCAAAGTATGGTTCAATGAATCTCCTGCTTGGAAGAACTTGCTGAAGGTGAAAGAGGTATATATGATGGGAAAAAAGTTATTTTGAAAAAAGGCAACCTTATGAGGTTTTGGCTAGATCCTTGGCAGGAGGATAAACCCCTAGCTGAAATGTTTCCTATGCTGTTTAATATCTGTCAGCAGCAGGACATCACAGTGGGTGAGTGTGCTGTCGGAAACTTTGAGCTCGCTTTCAGACGACGCCTTTTCCCTGAAATTAAGAAGACTTGGGAGAAAATTCAGGTTGCTGCGAGAAGGGTGGCCCTTGAGAGGGTTGATGCCCAAGTGGTTTGGAAACATAACAAAAATGGGAAGTTCACGACTAAATCAGTTAACAAATTCCTGGAGAAGTCGGTGGCAGGACCTAATCTCGAGTGGGTGTGGAAGGCTAGATTGCCTCTGAAAATTAAAGTTTTCATGTGGCAGGTTGTTCAAGATGTTGTTCTTACTCGACAGCCGATGAGAAAGAGGAAGTGGCCAGGGAATCCTTGTTGCTCCTTTTGCCAACAAATTGAGACTAATACTCATCTTTTTTTCTCCTGTGTTACAGCGAAAGCTGTGTGGAGTACTTTGGGGGGGTGTTTTTGGCACTAATACCTGTCCTAAGAACCTGTGGCAATGACTTGTTTGGTTCTTTAATTTTATCCTGGTTTATCAAATGTTATATCCTGGTTTTAGCCGCTTTTTGCTGGTCCATTTGGACGATTAAGAATAAAGTAACATTTGATAAATATGTTTTGCGGACTCCTCTTACTATTATCTTCACTTCTTGTTCCTACATGATCTACTCGACAGGGCTGTACCCGGAGGGGGAGAAGGAGGCAATTACAGAGGGGGCGAGACAGATGAAGAAAGCAGCTTTGTCGCTGATTGAAGAAACAGGTGGTGCGGAGGGATCCTAGACGACCACTGTGCCTGGTTTCCCGATGTTGGAAGGATGAAGCTGTTTGTTGCTGTGACAAGACTCTGTTGCTGTGGGCGAGTTTGCTGGATCAAAAGAACTTCAAGTTGGTTGTTTTTGTTGGCCTGGTGCAGGTGTTTGTTCAGTTGTCGATACTTTGTAAGCTTGGTTGTACGGTTGGTTGAGACTTTTGTTTCGTTTTGGTTAGGGTAGAGGGGAGTAATACCGGCAGGTTTTTGCCCCGTAGGGGTGCTCGAGGCCGAGCACTTTCAGCGGGTTTCCTGGACGGTACCCCTTTTTTCTAGCTGGACTTATTCTCTGCCCCCTTCTGTCTTTTATTCTCTCTGTTGTAAAGAACTTGTTACTTCTGTTATGATAAGTAATGGAAGGGGGCTAGCCCAGTTGGAAAAAAATAAAATTATAAATAGTGAGACCTCCAGGCCCCCGCAGATTATTTGGAGCTTTCTGGCCATTCGTTCCCACCTTTGGGCCGATCCACGACGCTTGTTCATCTCAGTCTCTTGAGCCAGCTTGAACATTAATTTCCGCAATTTCTGGGGGCACACTTTTTTGCTCATCTCGGTTGGCTCATGGTGGCATTGTGCACTCACGTCACTATGTAACGGTGTCGGCCACCGCATTTAATCTGTGTCTACGTAGGTCACGTTGCGGCTGGGAGGCCGAACATAGGCTCGGCGTAGGCTTTTTTAGTATTGTAGGGTTTTTTTGGTCTATTGCACCATCACACCTGCCTGGTCTCCCGCCGCTAGGACGCCAAACAACTCAATGTAAACGAGAGAAGCGAGAGATTGATCCAACAAACTTTGTATATTGATCATTGCAGATTATATAGACAGTGTACAAGGCATAGCCGTTGGAATAATAAACTCCTAACTGAAAGACTACCTGCCACTAGTGGAAAACGGGGCTTTTACCCACCCGCGACCACCCCTGTCGCCCCGGATCGGCCACCACCTGGTGCAAAAAACTGCAGAGGTGGGGCTGGGGCGAGCAGGGCGCGTGGTGTTGGGGTTATTTGCCCCGGTTGGTGGCTCCAACCGGGGCTAAAGGCCCTCAGCAAGCAGGATGATGGCGGGCGCGTCGTTGGTGGGTCTTTTGCCCCGGTTGGTGGCTCCAACCGGGTCAAATGAGCCCTACCTAGATGAATTGTGGTTTCTTTATTTCTATATTGCCGTTTAATAGAATTCTTTTTTTCTTCAAATCCAATTTTTTTGTTTTTTTATAAACACTACATGCCAGCGTTCTCCACTCCTCATGCCACTCACCTTTTTGGTATGGTGTGCTCATTTATTTTTGTCATCCGGGTGATTTATATTCGGTCGGTAAACCTTCAAGGGGGATGTAGAACAAAACAATCGGTATCGCCATCATACAACCCTACCGTGGCTATTGAGTGCATATATGCATATCAGAAGAACGGTCTGGCGTATGATGGCGAATCCAGATGATTTGTATTTGGTCGATGAACTGAATGATGTATCAAACCTTAAAGGGGGGGATGCAGAACAAAACAATCGGTATCGCCATCATACATCCCTATCGTGGCTACTGAGTGCATATATGCATACCAAATGCACGACAGGACGTATGATGGCAAATCCGGATGATTTGTATTTGGTCGATGAACTGAATGATGTATCAAACCTTAAAGGGGGATGTAGAACAAAACAATCGGTATCGCCATCATACAGCCATGTCGTGGCTACTGAGTGCATATATGCATACCAAATGCACGGCAGGACGTATAATGGCGAATCCGGATGATTTGTATTTGGCCAATGAACTGAATGATGTATCAAACCTTAAAGGGGGAATGTAGAACAAAACAATCGGTATCGCCATCATACAGCCCTACCGTGGCTACTGAGTGCATATATGCATACCAAATGCACGGCATGACGTATGATGGCGAATCCGGATGATTTGTATTTGGTCGATGAACTGAATGATGTATCAAACCTTAAAGGGGGATGTAGAACAAAACAATCGGTATCGCCATCATACAGCCCTGCCGTGCCTACTGAGTACATATATGCATACCAAATGCACGACAGAACGTATGATGGCGAATCCGGATGATTTGCATTTGGTCGATGAACTGAATGATGTATCAAACCTTAAAGGGGGATGTAGAACAAAACAATCGGTATCGCCAGCATACATCCCTGCCGTGGCTACTGAGTGCATATATGCATACCAAATGCACGGCAGGACGTATGCTGGCGAATCCGGATGATTTTTATTTGGTCGATGAACTGACTGGTGTATGATGATGGGCTATATATAGGGTCCTCTGGCTCACAAAGTGTTATGCTAGGGTTTTGATCCAACGGTTAAGAAACACCCATGTTCCAACGGTTAAGAAACACCCCTGATCCAACGGCTCACAACCGCTCGAAAGAAACACACCTCTGATCCAACGCCTCACAAGTGCTTGAAAGAAGCACACAATCCGTGTGATTCTTTGTGATTGGTCCCAACGAAACCGTAACCCTTTATCCCCGGTTGGTAAAACGGTCCAGGACTAAAGGGGTATGTTTCTTCTCACTATATATATGTATGCATGCACTGCCACCATTGGCATATATAAACACATATAAACTCCCCACTCTCCCATGGCTTCTACCGTACCCACTCTAACCTTCCTGCAGGCGGAGGCACTTTCCGCCTCGAACTACCCCTGCCAGCCCGGCTACAGCGTCCCCGCCGGCTAGATGCTGAGCGCCGGAGGAGTGCCGGTCCCTCATGGTCCTCAAGGTATGGCGCGTCGGACGGCCATCACGAACCACTAATACCACGAGCTCATGCCGGAGCAGCGGAGGAATCCTAGTTGGAATCCCGACTACCGCCCTACTTGGGACGCCTTCTTCATTAATCGGCGTGAGAGTGCGCTCGTCAGGTACGAGGAGAACGGCCCGCCTCCTTCGAACTTCAACGAGGCCGGTCGTCAGCTGAGGTGGGGCGGCGGCCGGACTCTTCAGAGCGTAATGAACTACATCAGGGCCGGCGATAACCCCCGCCTACGCTACCCTCACGCGCAGTCCTGGGGTCGTGATCCTTCGAGGGAGTCCAGAGCACCGTCCGATGATAGTGACGACGACGGCGGTGACTACGACGACTACGAGTCGGAGTATTATAGGCCTAGGCAAGAGTATGACTAGTAGATCGATGCACTCTTGCCATTATGTACTGCCTTTATGTTTAGGTCTATGCTCTCCGTTTAGGTTTAGATCTATGCTCTCCGTTTATGTTTAGATCCAATCTTGCCATTATGTGTATTGTGCCTTGTTTATCTATCGAAATGTCCCCCCCCCCCTCCCTAACGTGAGTCGTTGGATGAGGGGTGTGTTTCTTTCTGGCGTCTGAATCCCACCAATCAGGAAGAATCACACGGAAAACAGAAAACGGACGCGCTAGCGCGCCGCCGTTTGTCGGAATACAACAAATTCTTTTATTTAAAACAGTAAACAGACGAACACTACTCCTCGTCTTCGTCGGGGCCCTCGTCGGTGACCTCCTCCTGGTCGTCGTCGGCGGCGAACTCGTCGGTGACCTCCTCGTAGTCGTCGGAGGTGCATGATGGTATGTCCGAGATAGGCCCCCACCTCGGATCGTCGGAGGCCCAGACTTCGCCGGCGTGGTCGGCCCGACGGAGCTCTTGCAGCGCCTTCGTCCTCGCCTCCCGAGCGCCATCTAACGCGAGGTGGCGTTCGAGGCGCCGCTCCGCCCGCTCATCCGCGCGGGTCTGCCAAAGCTCCTCGTCGGCGCTTTCCTCCCCCGGATTGTTCCGGTAATACTCGCGGACCACGCGGTCGTCCCTGGCGTCGACTAGGCCCTGAAACGCGAGGTGCCTGAGGTGGCGGTGGTCGGCGGAAGTGACGATCTGCGGCGTCGGCGCCCTAGCCTCGGCTTCCCAGATTGTGTGGCAGTCGTTGAAGTTCATCAGACGCGGGCAGCCTCCGCCGCCGTCGCAAAGGAGCTGAGGGGGATGCGGTCGTCCCCGCAGCGGATATGCGCGGTGAACATTCTTTTCTGCCGTGCTCGGACGCCGCGGAAGCTGGTGGTGTTGTTCCTCCTCGGACGCATGGTGGCGGCGCGACGGTGCATGTAGAGGAGAAGACGCTCGAGGCACGGCAGTTTATACCGCGCGCTCGTGGCCACGCGTCACAACTCATGCTCCACGTGTCACAACTCCTGCGCCCTGCGGTAGGACTCCCGCGCCACGAGGCACAACTCACGCGCCACGTGTCACAACTCCCGCGGCACGCGGCAGGACTCCCGCGCCACGAGGCACAACTCCCGCGCCTCACTTTTCATAATTATTTTTTAAAACAGATTTTGTATTTGGAATCTTTACGCAATTTTAAAAACTTTTCATATAGAAAATTTCTTCAAATTCAAAACCATATCACAACCATATCACAACTATATCACAACCTTATCAAAGCGCGTCATGTTGTAATAACCGTTAGACATACAATGTTTACACTAGGATGGGCATTATTTGTAATACACGGGAAAGAATTTCTTCAAAATGTTTGAAATTTCAAAAATTGTTACTAGTTTAAATAGTTGGAATAATTAATTTTTTAAACAGAAAATTTGTTTGAAATCTTTGTCCAATTTTAAACACATTTCATATTGAAAATTTCTCCTAATTCGAAATCATTTGAAATGTAATCGAAAAAACATTTTGAAAACGTATTTAAACGGGGCAGGGGAAAAATGGCGGCAGGAAGCCAAAAAACTAAAATTTGGGGCTTTTGCCCCGGTTCGTGCTACCAACCGGCGCATAAGGGGAGAGGTGAGCGGCAAGCGAGGGCCCCACCTCCCACCCTTTTGCCCCGGTTGGTAGCACGAACCGGGGCAAAAGACCCCCTTTTGCCCCGGTTGGTGTTACCAACCGGGGCAAAAGGCCTCCCAGTATATAACCCCAGGCGGAGCAACCGCCCGAGGCAAACCCTCACTTCTCGCAGAAACCGCTAAGTCCCCGGCGCCGATTTCCTCTCCGACGCCGTCAGGCAGCCCAAATTCGTGCTCGCCGGAGAGAGCTCCACCGCGCAGCCGGAGAGAGCTACATCGCGCTGCGCTGTTAAGCTCTCCGCCTAGCTCGCCATCGCGCCCTTCCCCGCGCCCCCGAGCCTACCCCCGGCCCGCGCCTAACTCGCCGCCGAGATCCTCGTCGCCGTACGTGTTGCTCGCCGTTCGACCCGCGTCCGCGCCCTCGAGGTACTGTGCGCCGTAGTGCTCGCCGGAGAGAGCTCCACCGCCGTAGTGTGCTCACCTTGCCGGTTTTTTTTGTGTTCATGTTTTTTTAGTGTTAATCTTTTTTAGTGTTATTTTTTTACTGTTAGTTGTTATTAGTTGTTAGTTGTTATTAGTACTTAGGAATATTAGTATTAGTGAATTTTTAGTTAGAAATATTAGTATTAGTGATTTTGTACTTAGGAATATTACTTAGTGAATTTGTACTTAGGAATATTAATTACTTAGTGAATTAGTACTTAGAAACTTAGTTTAGAAACTTAGGAATTTTTAGTATACTTAGGAATTTTTAGTATACATAGGAATTTTTAGTATATTAGGAATTTTTAGATAGTACTCCCTCCGTATCAAAATATAAGATGTTTTAGCATTTTATAGATATAATGTATCTAGACATGTTTTAGTGTGTAGATTCATATGCATCTTACACTAAAACATGTCTAGGTATATATTGTCTAGGAAATGCAAGCTAAAACATCTTATATTTCGATACGGAGGGAGTATTTTTTTTCAGGAGAATTTATAACTTACAAAAGTATTTTATCTTCCATTTGTATTAGTTGAGCTATGGACAGCAGAGAGGGTGAAGAACAGGTCTTCGCGATCATAGAAGAAGGTACACTCCCCGGTGGACCCAATGACGACGGGGGAGGTGATCAAGACGATGGCTCACAGTACCTCAATGAATCAGGTCAGGGAATGGAGGAGGAAGACGAGCAATTGCAAGGAACAGGTCATGTGGAACCGGAGAAATTAAACGATGAACAAGCCTAAATAGGTCGAAACGAGGCCCGGCCCAAGAGATGAGCCCAAAAGAGAAACTGGTAATCAACCAAGTCTATCGAACCGGCCAACCTGCTTGGCCCGCCAAGACAGCAACAAAGTTTACAAGCCAATGTGGAGTTATTGTTAGGGACATGATCCCTATAAGTATTGAAGAATGGAATGAGCCAGCAAAGGACGAAGACGATCCTGGGCGAATGGCGGTTTCTTTTGTCACTTACCGGTCCAAACAACTCTTGTTCGAGAAGCTGATGAGCCATTTCAAGCTTCCACAAGCTGATGATGAAGAGGATGACGAGACGGCACAACAGGAAATGCGCGACGCAGTGAAGCACTGGGCTCTGAAGAAGATGGGCGAGGAATTCAATGCTTACAAGAAAAGATTATGGAAAGAATATCAGAAGAATAAAGAAGTCCCAAAATTCGAGGGGCCGCTTGAGAAGTAGAAGGTACACTGGCCAGCATTTCTGGCGTACAAGCAATCAGAAAAGGGGAATCTGAGGTCAGCCAAGAATGCGGCAAATGCCAAGAGGAAGAAATATCACCATAAGATGGGTTCAGGTGGCTACAGAGTTGCAGTGCCTAACTTTGACGCACTCGAGGCAGAGCTACGAGAGAAGGGGATCATTCCAGGTACTTAGAATTTTCCCCGGAGGTCAAGGAATTGGTTGCTTGGGCATGGGGCGACGTTTGACAAACAAGGGAACCTTATTATGACCGAAAAAATAAAGGTCCCCTTTGCGGCACTTGAGAAAGTGTTGAAGGAGGTTAGAGAGGGAGAGTTCAAGCCAGATCGAGAGAATGACGAGCTTACAAAGGCCCTCGGGAATGCAGAACATGGAGGCTGGACACGAGGCAAAGCACGATATCTGTGGTGCTTTGGCTTCAGGCCGGAAGATTGTCTCTTTCCATATAGAAGCCGAGCGAGAGGAAAGATGAAGAAGGATGCAGCGGTCGTAGAACGGATGGGTGCCTTGGAAGCCGTAGTGATGAAGTAGAAACTACGGCTTGATGAGCTTACTAGCCTGCCCTCCCAGATGGAAGACACTAGTACATTCGAGGAAACATCACCATCTCAACGCCGGAGCAGCGTGGCTTCAACGGAGGTATCGGCTTCCGCTGCAGTTCTGCTTGTTGATGCCCCTCCACAGACGGAGGCCATGGATGCAATCAAGGAGAAGACAAGCTGTGCGCTATACATGTCGGTCTCAAACATATCCATCAAGGTGGCGGACGGCTACGCTTTACCTTTTGTAGAGGGAGCGACCTCGCATGGCCTTCCGGTTAGACCTGGCTATGCTCGTGTCGGCGTCGATGATGTTCAACCGGATTGGAGGATATTGCGGCTTGACATCCCCGGAGGTGACGGGGTAGAGACACTTGGAGAGACCGTCAATTCCATCATTCAATGGAAAAAGAGTGGCATAGTATTTCGCCCACGCAGTCCACCACCACCACCTTCTCCTAGACGCAGTCCACCGCCAACACAAGCAGCTACTTCTCCGAGACGCAGTTCACCGCCGCCACCACCACCACCTTCTCCGAGACGCAGTCCACCGCCAACACAAGCAGCTACTTCTCCGAGACGCAGTTCACCGCCGCCACCACCACCACCTTCTCCGAGACGCAGTCCACCGCCGCCATCACCGCCACCTACTTCTCTGAGACACAGCCCAGCTCAGATCATCGCAACACACGTCGACTCATGAACGTCAGGATTCCTGAGTCAGGAGAGAGAAAGTGCCTGAGCGACCTCTCCGGACGACCACGAAGTCCTCTAAGCGGAAGGCTGCTGCCTCTAAGTCTTCCCCGAAGAAGAAATGTCCTACGAAGAAGAAAGCCAAGAAGCTGCCAGAAGTGTTGCCTTACCATATGAATGAGAAAGAGACTGACGACTAGATGACTGCGGACAAGAACCGTCAGATGGCTTCGTGGGGAAAGAGAACCCCGGAGCCGCCAAAGATACCAATAGATCCGGCTGTGAGATATCGTACCAACTTAAGATGAGTCTTCCAACTGACTATGACCGCGGAGTAACGATGAGTTATAACATAGCCAGGAAGGCGGGGAGAACAATTCCCCAGCTCGGGAACCAGTCAAAAAAATCGGCCCCCCCGCTCAAGGTGTCAGACACTGCACAGGCTCAAATTGATATGGAAGGAGCTGAGAGGTTTGCCAGAGATGCTGGTATAACAGTTGAGCAACTCCTAGGCCAATCCGACAACTTCGAAGAGGCTGAATTGGCATCGCAATATAAGAGGGGGAAGTCTCTCGTCAAACCTGAGCAGCTGGGCTCTATGACAACATTGAAGCGCCAACTGCATACGTGGTATATCCAAAGCGCAGGAGATGGGATAGAGCAAGTTGAGGTCAAAATTAGACAATAGGATTACTTCCGCAATGACTTGATGTATATTGATTTTGAAGATCTTTATTTCTTATATAATCTATACGCCCTCGACAAATCGATCATCAACACCTATTGTCTGTAAGTATCTACCTCAGCTAGTTCGATCATTGCTTCTTATATATATTATATCCTCACTGTACGATATATATTATGCAGGAAGAAGATTCTGGAATGTAATGGAAACGGTGGCGTTGGGTTCATTGACCCATATGTCGTCAATGATGTCGTTTTAAAGTTACACGCTAAAGATACTGAGGATAATCTAGTTATGTTTTTGAGGAATCAATCTCACTGTAGTGAAATACTATTTCCTTATAGACAAAAATGAGTGTTTATTGTCTTATGCATAATCCTTCACATTTCTATTTCGCTAAGTCGGTGTTAATTAAGTGTAATTGATGAGTTAATCGCCTATGCAGATTTCACTGGATTCTTTTCGACATTCACGGCGACACCGGAATAGTTGATCTCATGGACTCTATGGATAAAGAGAAAGAGGAGTACAAGCCCATTATTTCTGTGCTCACAAAGCAAGTTAAATCGTTGTCGCACTACACCGTCCCCTTTTGTTCAATCATTATCGTACGATGACCCATAATTTTTTTTCCGGAAAGGGCTTGGAACCGGTTTAAGAAGGATCAACCCGGTTTAGCGGAGTTGAAAATGAGATTTGACAAACTCGTTGTAAGTAGTACTTGCTACATTCATGCATCTCTCTTTAATTCCTTGATCATTATTTGACTCAATTATATTTCTCGTAAAGTGCCCTCAGCAGCCATAGGGAGCAAATTTATGTGGCTTCTTTGTCATGGAGAACATAAGGATAATCGTGAATGAGCGGTTAGGGAGAAGAGTAAATATAAGGCTCTTCGATCTCCAGAGGAAGCTCCTACCGGAAGACTCCTTACAAGCACTTTAATAGGAATGGGCGGGTTTTCTGTTGAAGGAGGTCGTATCTGAAAATGGAAGATTTCATTGTTAAGTATAAACAATGATCTGCATGTAATGATCTCAATGTGTATAACTCTATTCGGATGTAATGATCTAATTGATACCAGTGTAATTTTTATGATGATTACTATCGATGTGCAAAAAAATATGTTATTAACATCCTCACAAAAAAAAACAGCACAGAAAAACAGACCAAAAAGAAACATGCCAAAACTCTGTCGCGGCAGAGAAACACCCAAAAACTCTGCCGCGGCAGGACACCTTTTGCCCCGGTTGGTGTTACCAACCGGGGTAAAAGGGGGCGGCCTTCTCGCGGTGCAGAGACCACGTGGGATGCGCCTTTTACCCCGGTTGGTAACCCAACCGGGCCATAAGGGGGGCCTTTAGCCCGGATTGGGGGATCCGGTTGGGCAGCCGGGGCATTAGCCCCTTACCAACCGGGGCTAATGCCCCGTTTTCCACTAGTGTGCGCGAGGATAAGCGTATGGCTAGGTTAAACCTTAACAGCTAGAGAATTAGTCATATTCGCTAACACCCTTCGCCCTCCCCCCTCCCCCCCCCCCAGCCACATCATCGGGAGGAAAGATGTTGAGGCTAGAATGAAGAGAGGAGAAAGGCGCCATTGGAAAGCCTTTTGTCATGATATCCGCGAGTTGTTGTGGCGTGGGAACGTGAGTGACACAAACCTGTCCGAGTGCTACGTACCTTCTCCGGTTGGCAACACGAACCGGGACTGCATGCTATTTCGTTATTTCTTTAATTCATTTGGGTTTCTAATTATTTTTCACTCCAGTTTTTCACTCCCTTTTTTCACTCTCTTTTTTTCACTCCAATTTTTCACTCCCTTTTTTTTCAGATTTTTTATTATTTGCTTAGTGTCTAACTACAATTATCTCTAGTCAAATTACTTACTCGTGGTCAAACTTTCCGCTCGGTCACCCATCCTCCCACTACTCTAGCACTAGCTAGCTTAACTTCCGAGTTCCATCCCATCCCGCATCCAAGTGTTTCGCACGCATGTATGTGATACTAGTATCATATCAATCCTATTAACATGTTGGTCGATTCCACATTTCTTTATTGTCTGAATTTCAAATAAATCTTTTAATAAACAAAAGTAATGATGTAATTAATAATTTTGAATAAATAAATAAACATTAACTTTTTAATTTGTATTATTTCTAAAACATATTCAGAAAAATAAAACTAATTCATTTTAAAATCTTAAAAATACAAATAGTATATCAAAATATTCAGACAAATAAAACTAATTCATTTTAAAATCATAAAAATACAAATAATATACAAAAAATTCAGAAAATTAAAACAAATTCATTTTAAAATCATAAAAAATACAAATAATATATAAAAAAGTTCAGAAAAATAAAATTAATTCATTTTCCCCTTTCCTAAATGCAAATTAATCTGATAAAACAACGACAGGAGGAATCAGATCGACCATGCTCACGTGGGGCTGGAGAGGCGAGGCGCCCGAGTCTATAGGCAGCCGTTCTATTTGCCAAAAGAGACGAACCGTACATGCCATGGGCGTGTACTTTAAAAGATTTGTCTTATACGGTCACAACTTATATTAATTAAATGGGAGTTCAATTTCACTGGGACTCTTACGTGGACCGTATGTCTCAAGAAGAAAAATAAAGTAGACGTGAGAATAAAGTGCCAGTGTTAGGTTCTTAAAAAGAGTTACCTTGAAGTGTTTGCTTTTGGTTGATAATCATACGTGAAACAGTCGTGTGGCAGCCGTATACCTTTCTGGCGAAATAACAAGCTGCACGTATTGAGGCTGCCAAGCGGACCTCTTTGCCAGCCATGGAAACGATAAATGTTCATTGTGCATGAACTTTTCCGTCCGACGTTATACGACGGTTCGGCCGTGAGATCGGCCAGAAAGGGAAAGTCCGACAAATAGATTTAAACATCATACGGATCCACCGGTAGAAAATAGGCCTTTAGTCCCGGTTCGCAAAGGCCATTAATCCCGGCCGTGCAACCGGGACTAAATATGCGCGACTAAAGGCCCCCCCTTTAGTCGCCCCTCTTATGAACCGCGGCTAAAGGCCCGTCCACATGGGCGGGTGGCATGCGCCGGGGGCGGAGGACCTTTAGTCCCGGTTGGCAACACGAACCGGGACTACATGCTATTTCGTTATTTCTTTAATTCATTTGGGTTTCTAATTAATTTTCACTCCCTTTTTTTTCACTCCAATTTTTCACTCCCTTTTTTTTTTCAGAATTTTTATTATTTGCTTAGTGTCTAACTACAATTATCTCTAGTCAAATTACTTACTCGTGGTCAAACTTTCCGCTCGGTCACCCATCCTCCCACTACTCTAGCACTAGCACGCTTAACTTCCGAGTTCCATCTCGTCCCGCATCCAAGTGTTTCGCACGCATGTATGTGATACTAGTATCATATCAATCCTATTAACATGTTAGTCGATGCCATATTTCTTTATTGTCTGAATTCAAATTAATCTTTTAATAAACAAAACTAATGATGTAATTAATAATTTTGAATAAATAAATAAACACTAACTTTATAATTTGTATTATTTCTAAAAAATATTCAGAAAAATAAAACTAATTTATTTTAAAATCTTAAAAATACAAATAATATATAAAATATTCAGAAAAATAAAACTAATTCATTTTAAAATCTTAAAAATACAAATAATATATAAAACAATTCAGAAAAATAAAACTAATTCATTTTCCTCTTTCCTAAATGCAAATTAATCTGATAAAACAACGACAGGAGGAATCAGACCGACCATGCTCACGTGGGGCTAGAGAGGCGAGGCGCCCGAGTCTATAGGCAGCCGTTCTATTTGCCAAAAGAGACGAACCGTACATGCCATGGGCGTGTACTTTAAAAGATTTGTCTTATACGGTCACAACTTATATTAATTAAATGGGAGTTCAATTTCACTTGGACTCTTACGTGGACTCGTATGTCTCAAGAATAAAAATAAAGTAGATGTGAGGATAAAGTGCCAGTGTTAGGTTCCTTAAAAAGAGTTACCTTGAAGTGTTTGCTTTTGGTTGATAATCATACGTGAAACAGTCGTGCGACAGCCGTATACCTTTCTGGCGAAATAACAAGCTGGACGTATTGAGGCTGCCAAGCGGACCTCTGCGCCAGCCATGGAAACGATAAATGTTCATTGTGCATGAACTTTTCCGTCCGACGTTATACGACGGTTCGGCCGTGAGATCGGCCAGAAAGGGAAAGTCCAACAAATAGATTTAAACATCATACGGGTCCACCAGAAGAAAATAGGCCTTTCGTTCCGGTTCGCAAAGGCCATTAATCCCGGCCGTGCAACCGGGACTAAATATGCGCGACTAAAGGCCCCCCTTTAGTCGCCCCTCTTACGAACCGCGGCTAAAGGCCCGTCCACGTGGGCCGGTGGCGTGCGTCGGGGGCGGAGGACCTTTAGTCCCGGTTGGCAACACGAACCGGAACTACATGCTATTTCGTTATTTCTTTAATTCATTTGGGTTTCTAATTATTTTTCACTCCAATTTTTCACTCCCTTTTTTTCACTCTCTTTTTTCCACTCCAATTTTTCACTCCCTTTTTTTCAGAATTTTTATTATTTGCTTAGTGTCTAACTACAATTATCTCTAGTCAAATTATTTACTCGTGGTCAAACTTTCCGCTCGGTCACCCATCCTCCCACTGCTCTAGCACGAGCTAGCTTAACTTACGAGTTCCATCTCATCCCGCATCCAAGTGTTTCGCACGCATGTATGTGATACTAGTATCATATCAATCCTATTAACATGTTGGTCGATTCCACATTTCTTTATTGTCTGAATTTCAAATAAATCTTTTAATAAACAAAAGTAATGATGTAATTAATAATTTTGAATAAATAAATAAACATTAACTTTTTAATTTGTATTATTTCTAAAACATATTTAGAAAAATAAAACTAATTCATTTTAAAATCTTAAAAATACAAATAATATATCAAAATATTCAGACAAATAAAACTAATTCATTTTAAAATCATAAAAAAACAAATAATATACAAAAATTCAGAAAATTAAAACAAATTCATTTTAAAATCATAAAAAATACAAATAAAATATAAAAAAGTTCAGAAAAATAAAATTAATTCATTTTCCCCTTTACTAAATGCAAATTAATCTGATAAAACAACGACAGGAGGAATCATATCGACCATGCTCACGTGGGGCTGGAGAGGCGAGGCGCCCGAGTCTATAGGCAGCCGTTCTATTTGCCAAAAGAGACGAACCGTACATGCCATGGGCGTGTACTTTAAAACATTTGTCTTATACGGTCACAACTTATATTAATTAAATGGGAGTTCAATTTCACTGGGACTCTTACGTGGACCGTATGTCTCAAGAAGAAAAATAAAGTAGACGTGAGGATAAAGTGCCAGTGTTAGGTTCTTAAAAAGAGTTACCTTGAAGTGTTTGCTTTTGGTTGATAATCATACGTGAAACAGTCGTGTGGCAGCCGTATACCTTTCTGGCGAAATAACAAGCTGCACGTATTGAGGCTGCCAAGCGGACCTCTGCGCCAGCCATGGAAACGATAAATGTTCATTGTGCATGAACTTTTCCGTCCGACGTTATACGACGGTTCGGCCGTGAGATCGGCCAGAAAGGGAAAGTCCGACAAATAGATTTAAACATCATACGGATCCACCGGTAGAAAATAGGCCTTTAGTCCCGGTTCGCAAAGGCCATTAATCCCGGCCGTGCAACCGGGACTAAATATGCGCGACTAAAGGCCCCCCTTTAGTCGCCCCTCTTATGAACCGCGGCTAAAGCCCCGTCCACATGGGCGGGTGGCGTGCGCCGGGGGCGGAGGACCTTTAGTCCCGGTTGGCAACACGAACCGGGACTACATGCTATTTCGTTATTTCTTTAATTCATTTGGGTTTCTAATTAATTTTCACTCCAATTTTTCACTCCCTTTTTTCACTCCAATTTTTCACTCCCTTTTTTTTCAGAATTTTTATTATTTGCTTAGTGTCTAACTACAATTATCTCTAGTCAAATTACTTACTCGTGGTCAAACTTTCCGCTCGGTCACCCATCCTCCCACTACTCTAGCACTAGCACGCTTAACTTCCGAGTTCCATCTCGTCCCGCATCCAAGTGTTTCGCACGCATTTTTGTGATACTAGTATTATATCAAACCTATTAACATGTTGGTCGATGCCATATTTCTTTATTGTCTGAATTCAAATAAATCTTTTAATAAACAAAAGTAATGATGTAATTAATAATTTTGAATAAATAAATAAACACTAACTTTATAATTTGTATTATTTCTAAAAAATATTCAGAAAAATAAAACTAATTCATTTTAAAATCTTAAAAATACAAATAATATATAAAATATTTAGAAAAATAAAACTAATTCATTTTAAAATCTTAAAAATACAAATAATATATAAAACAATTCAGAAAAATAAAACTAATTCATTTTCCTCTTTCCTAAATGCAAATTAATCTGATAAAACAACGACAGGAGGAATCAGATCGACCATGCTCACGTGGGGCTAGAGAGGCGAGGCGCCCGAGTCTATAGGCAGCCGTTCTATTTGCCAAAAGAGACGAACCGTACATGCCATGGGCGTGTACTTTAAAAGATTTGTCTTATACGGTCACAACTTATATTAATTAAATGGGAGTTCAATTTCACTTGGACTCTTACGTGGACCGTATGTCTCAAGAAGAAAAATAAAGTAGATGTGAGGATAAAGTGCCAGTGTTAGGTTCCTTAAAAAGAGTTACCTTGAAGTGTTTGCTTTTGGTTGATAATCATACGTGAAACAGTCGTGCGGCAGCCGTATACCTTTCTGGCGAAATAACAAGCTGCACGTATTGAGGCTGCCAAGCGGACCTCTGCGCCAGCCATGGAAACGATAAATATTCATTGTGCATGAACTTTTCCGTCCGACGTTATACGACGGTTCGGCCGTGAGATCGGCCAGATAGGGAAAGTCCAACAAATATATTTAAACATCATACGGGTCAACCAGAAGAAAATAGGCCTTTAGTTCCGGTTCGCAAAGGCCATTAATCCCGGCCGTGCAACCGGGACTAAATATGCGCGACTAAAGGCCCCCCCTTTAGTCGCCCTCTTACGAACCGCGGCTAAAGGCCCGTCCACGTGGGCCGGTGGCGCCGTGCGCCGGCGGCGGAGGACCTTTAGTCCCGGTTGGCAACACGAACCGGAACTACATGCTATTTCGTTATTTCTTTAATTCATTTGGGTTTCTAATTATTTTTCACTCCAATTTTTCACTCCCTTTTTTTCACTCTCTTTTTTTCACTCCAATTTTTCACTCCCTTTTTTTCAGAATTTTTATTATTTGCTTAGTGTCTAACTACAATTATCTCTAGTCAAATTACTTACTCGTGGTCAAACTTTCCGCTCGGTCACCCATCCTCCCACTACTCTAGCACTAGCATGCTTAACTTCCGAGTTCCATCCCGTCCCGCATCCAAGTGTTTCGCACGCATGTATGTGACACTAGTATCATATCAATCCTATTAACATGTTGGTCGATGCCACATTTCTTTATTGTATGAATTTCAAATAAATCTTTTAATAAACAAAAGTAATGATGTAATTAATAATTTTGAATAAATAAATAAACATTAACTTTTTAATTTGTATTATTTATAAAAAATATTCAGAAAAATAAAACTAATTCATTTTAAAATCTTAAAAATACAAATAATATATCAAAATATTCAGAAAAATAAAACTATTTCATTTTTAAATCTTAAAAATACAAATAATATATAAAAAATTCAGAAAAATAAAACTAATTCATTTTAAAATCTTAAAAATACAAATAATATATAAAAACCAGAAAAATAAAACTAATTCATTTTCCCCTTTCCTAAATGCAAATTAATCTGATAAAATTCATGAACCAAACCATATGAAAAATTATTTTGGACACAAGAACTGTTTTGGCAATGACTATCAGTGAGAATGATTTGAACCTAACTTTTAAAATACATAACCAAAATGGACAAACTAAAATGTTTTAGATAGATATTGAAAAGATCTATCCATAGCACTTAGCCTCACATCAAGGTCAGCAACCAAATGAAAATACCATCCTTTTTAATAAAAGACCAGTAGGCTCTTCTATGATTTTTAGAATGAGTTCAAAAATGAATTTTGAAGTAAATCCAACTTTATGAGTTTGGTATTGACTAGATCTATGTTTTCCTGGCTTAGATTAATTTTTGGAGCTCTAGATTTATTTTTGGTGAACAGATATAGAAACAGTAGTTTTTCTGTTTTGTTTTCGTGATGTGTTTTTGTTTGTTTTGAAATGTGTGTTTGATCTTATCTTGTTTCCTAGCTTGTATAGAGTGTTAGGACTTGATATTAGGTTGTTTGCTTGCAGAACATCTACCATAGAAAGTGTGTGCATGATTGGAAACCCAAATAAAAATGGAATTAGCATTTGTTACTTTCTAGTTTTATTATTTTGGAATTGTGTGTGAGCTAGATCTTTGTGTGATTGCTTTAGTAAATTTTGTGCTATGTTTAACCCGTGATTTTATTTGAGCCATTACATAACATAGCAGTACATATATCCATTACATAATATAGAAATATATACCTAGGAATTAATATAGAAATAATATAGGAATTAATAGAAAGACATATATCCATTACATAATATATCCATTACATATATCGAACGCAACATAGTGGTACATAGATGCGGTACACAAACAACATCTACTCAAGCTCCGAAGAGTAGATGCGGAACAACTCGAAGGCAACGTATGCATCTATTGCTGCATACTCGAGATTGATCCGGTCAAGTGGGTTCTTCCCCCAATACATGTGATTCCTCGAGGGGAAACAAGTATTCATGGTTTTGTAGTCGGGGTGGATGAAGGCAGTTGCCATCCGAGCCATCCCGGTCTTGTGCCCGTACAGCTCATCAAAATGGATAAGGTCCTGAAGATCAATGTAGTGATCTTCATGTATCTCAATACCCAACGTGCGCATCAACTTCTGCCGGTCTTGAGTGATGTCAACGCTACAGAAGTCGTAACCCTTGTTGACAAGAAAATCAACAAGTTCTGGAGATTGCTTTGAACTACTGCAACAACAAACATGGAACACGTGTTAGATTTTGTTGCAACACGTGTATTCTTCCAATGCAACAACAAATCGAAAATGCAACAACTATCCTAAGAGAGATTGTACGTGTGCGTACCTTGCCCATTGGAAGACCAAAACGGTCTCCTTGAAGGTAATCTGGATGACGGCAACATCCTTCTAATTCGCCGTATACTCTAGATCAAGCCCGAACAACTTATGGTGTTCATCGGCTTCTTCATATAGATTGACCAAACGGTTAAGAGCATAGGGGAGCCTCTCGCATATATTGGTATATGTCACGTCGAGATTCTTGCGGCATGGTGTGGGCACACGGAGAACGTTCCAAACGGGAGAATCCATGGGTGCTTGGTGGAGGAAGAAGAGAGGAAGAAGAGAAGAGAGGAAGAAGAACAGAGAGCCCGTGCACTGTAGCAATGGCCTTCTGCCTCTCGCTCGCGAAATAAAACCGCGCGGGAGGCAAGCAGTTTGGATCTTTAGTCGCGGGTGGCCAGGCCAACCGGGACTAAAGACAGGGAGGCGAGCAGCTCCGACCTTGAGTCGCGGGTGGCCAGGCCAACCGGGACTAAATCCCTCCGTGCGCTACCCCAACCGCCACTCAAGACCTTCAGTCGCGAGTCGCCTCCTGAACCGCGACTAAAGACCCCTTTAGTCACGGTTCGGACATTTTGGGGACTGAAGGGGGCGTATGGAAGGCCTTTTTTCTACCAGTGGTCTCGTAGCATCGTTCCTAAGAAATATCACATGATCTTCCATCGTCATAGCGGTCCATGGAGGCCATGGAGGCCACCAAGGAGTAAAAAGAAGTACACATTGACATGCAATTGTGTCATAATGGAAAAAGTATCACCTTGATAATGACCGGGAGTAAAAAGATCCTAACTCAACCAAACTGACTATACCGATTAGAATATGTGAAGCACGTACAAGCTCATAATGGCAATACATACTAAATTTTCTCCTGTGTGAAGGTACAAACAAGACATCTGAAGTGAAGGTACATTCAAATATTCAACCACCTTCTTAATTGGCAAGGTCCTGCCTCTATCCATTAACCGGAATAAGCTGCAACGCATTCATCAAACAGTAACTAAGCTTCTATTCGTCAAATCTCATGTGTATCTCTTTCAAACCCATATATATATATGTAGCATTAATTTTTGTATACACCATATTTACATGCATGATTTATATGCATTGTATGGAGATTAATTACTCATGGTCAACTTATTCTGCTGTATCATGTATCTAAAAATACTATTTATAAAGTACAGTGTTATTACGATTTTATTTTAAACTGCAAAGATCTATAATTCTAAGCAGCCAAAAAAAATATATGCAAAACTCTTACATTAGTCTGTATATATGCAAGCCATCGTAAATTATTATTATCTGAATTTATTGTTTTAAATCTAAAATAAAATTATATATTTCTTAGTAAAAAGCATTCAATTAAGTTTTGTACCAAAAAGTGGCATCAAAATTTTAGGACATATTAACAGAAACCCATGTAGCTATCTCAGAAATCGAACAAAGAAATTGTATGCAATTGTATAAATCCATTGAAATGTAACATATATAAGCAATTAATTTGTGCATACGTAATTATATTTGTTACGCTTGGGGCAGCCATGAAAATAAATGTAATGTAACCGTGAAAATGTTACAACTATAACCACATAATTTTTCACATATAACAATTAGACAAAACTTTAACTTATTACCTAACTTTTAAATTGGCTAGCTCGTGCAATTGCACCGGTTTATGACTAGTGTGTCTAATTCCTATACGGCACAATTAGATGCGCGTGGACTACTTATCATGAAAGTTTAATCTCAACCGTAGGTCTAGTCTGGTTGCAATATCAAACAGACTAAAATTATTTTTCTCTACGATTAGCGTCGAGCCATGAATGGTGACTCTAATTAGTAAATATAAGACGTTGGATCTAAAAATTAACGACTATGATTCAATGAGAGAGGTCGGTCATATATATTAGTTTTACGTAAATAATTAGAACTCCAACATGAACTAACTTGCATTTTTTTTCCCGCAAAACTGCAGATTTTAAGATAGTATTCATAAGAATGGTACTTGGGTCAAGATCAGGAATAGAAAGTTTGTAGATTATAGGAACAACATACCAGTGGGCACGAGGTCAATTGGTGTAATTAGGGACATGGACACTCAATTGAAACTTTTAACTCATCTAATTCACTCAAACCAGGTTTGCCGGTTCTAATTAGTTCTTTCAAAAAACATTAATTAATCATGGCAAGCAAAACAAATCGTATGGCCTAATTAAAATATCTTCATCATGGCCAACTTGGTTCACCAGAAACTGGATGCATGCACACTATAATTTATGTTTATTAGTGGATTTTAAGTGTGCTAGAAGTTCATAGTACAGTAAAATTACACATGACACGTTTTTATGCCTAGTTTATTCTTTCGTAAAGAATATTATGATTTAATATATGTAGATGGTCACCATTTACTCCCTCCCTCCTGGTGTATAGGGAACATATATCAATTCTCTAGGACCTAGGTATTCATTCATTGGGGTTTAAATATTACATGCATTGGTGGAGAGAGCCAACCAACCACTAATTAGAAGAGAATTAACACAGAATGTGCCTAACAGATGAGACTAAATGTTTTTGGTATTGTGCCCTATACACCAGGACGGGGGAGTAGCTATGTTATATTTATATTTTTATTCAGTAGATACACACATCAAAAATTATGTCACCTACGTATTTGAGTGCATTATCTATAACCAACGAGACATGATGAATCACGTACTAGTTTTAGGACTTTGGGACTCATTTAATCTATCAAATAATACACTGAAACACTACCATTTGATTTTAACATATAAGATGGTACAATACAATTATCAAGTGCATATCATATTAAATAACCATATGTAGTTTTCACTAATATATTATTGGTACAAGTCAAATTTTATGCCGAAAGTTAGAAAAAAAAAACTCAATTTATATATTAAGGACCGTCGAAAATTGTGTTTATGGTGACTATCATTTTTTATAATAATGCGGAAATCAGTTTTCCTTCCAATACAATAGGGAAGGATGTCCTCAAAGAATGTAAGAATTTTTCTAGAATACTACTTTCGTATTCTTTATTGTCATCACTTATGATTATGAGAAAATAATGATGATCAATGTTATGGAGTTCGTAACCCCCCCCCCCTCGCTCCCTATCGAAGAGCAAACATTAGTTATTTCTGAGTGAGATTTCATATTTTATTTTATTTGCAGATATGCATAATTCCTTAACAAATGAAATTGTCAGAAGAAATAGTAATAGCCTCGAACACGAGAAAGGGTAATTTTAACTTGCGGAACAAATAATAATATCAAACATGTCTAAGATGGGAAGTTATTATGTTAGAACGACGATTTAACCTGCACTATTATTTTTAATGCTCCAACAATATTAACTCATTTTACATGGTTAAATTTCTATAGTGGTGGTAATAATAAGATCATGATGTGTCAAGACATTTTAGTTATTTTTATATCATATTTTGGACGAAAAGTAGTCTTCTCGCTCGACATTTGGTCAATTTATTATGTTGTTGGGAGTTTTATTTTCTTAGAAATCAAAT
Source organism: Alopecurus myosuroides (assembly GCA_028641055.1). Classification (NCBI taxonomy): domain Eukaryota; kingdom Viridiplantae; phylum Streptophyta; class Magnoliopsida; order Poales; family Poaceae; genus Alopecurus; species Alopecurus myosuroides. The sequence continues at coordinate 70,944,877 of CM054058.1, forward strand.
TAAGTTTTGATAATGGATTACAGTGCAATGATGTAAAAAAAAAAGATTATATTAGAACCTTTTTGTTGTGTCAAAAATTGTATTTATTTATACGAAACTTTTAGTATAATTATATGTGAACTTTCCTACGCACTTGGCAAAGTAAGGATACTAATAGGAACATATACATGAGGGCAATAACCATATTTTAATTGTAGAAAATACGGCAGACGTATAATATACCCGAGAGGAATTTGTTAGACTCTCTAGGTTTGGTAGTTCTAATAATTATATGACATTTCTCTCTACAAAGTTACTGCACATAAAGTGTAATAGTAAAAGTAATCCATTAAAATTTAGAGATGTTGCCCTCGCATTTGCGAGGGCCAGCTTGCTAGTTAATTTTAATAATAGATAGATATGAAATTGGTGGTTGGGGCTATATGAATTGTTACATTACGATCAATCACTTATGTTTATGAGTTATTATTGCTGCAATTTGTTATGCCTAATGCTTGTCACTTAGGTCGTGATCGCATGATTACAGATCTTTAGTCTTAACTCACTCTACCTGGGACAGGATGCATATAGTTTTTGGTTAAATTAAAACTTTGTAAAAATTGACCAATTGTTTTTAGCTCACTGGCAATCTGCTGGCAGTTTAGGGCTTAATACCGATATTTTAGCAACAAATCGAATAAATCTAACTGTAGTGGTTGGTGTTTTGATTTTTTCTGGAAAGAGAGTGTGTGCGAATTGTCTATTTCAAGAATAGATTGGATCTATCCGACTGCACTTTAGAATATTTTTTATTATTTTCGGATCATCCTACAATGGACCATAGGGACTGAGAACGAAGAAGACATAAAAATAAGGTTAGGGGTCCATCCATCTCTATATCTAGATATGGAAGAACCCTCGTAGCCTGTCCCTGACGACGATGCCCCCTTGGCGGAAGGAAAGGGGCCGACATTCTCTTTCTTTCCTCAATCGTTCCGATCATTTCTCTCATTCCCTTTTGTTTGTTTGTTTGGCGCCCTTGTTCGTTTCCTCCTCCTATCCACGCAATTCTCTGTCTTCGTTCGTCCGAATAAAAAGTTTCTGAAGTCAAACCTAGCTGCCTTGCAATGATAAGTAGTCCAGTCTAAGAGGAAGTGCTGTGATAATAAAAAATACTAGCCGAAAAAGCGGTTCCATTCGAATACTCTGCTGCGAGAAAGAGGTAAGTCTTAAATCAGCCCCTCTAAAGTTTGAGGCAAATGAACGCATTTTTGTTCGTCGTCTCCGGGCTATATATCCTCGCAGAACTCTGTTCATTGTATCAAATTAACTTTAATGGCCTTGCGGCGCAAAAAGGGATTTGCTTTATGGTATAGATTAAGGAATTGGAATAAATAAGTCAGGCTAACGAAGTTTTTCTACAATCATTCTATCTCAACACTGAAGAATAATACGTCTATCCTTACTCTTGCATTAAATAGAATAAGAAAGGGAGGGAGCACAGAGACTAGAATCAGAACTGGAATTCCCTTTTCTGAATTCAAAAGCCCACCCAGACTTGGTTTGAGAAGTAGCTTGTTCAATTTGTCCTCAGCTGAAACATATATTAAAATATACTATTCCAAATACACATGATATGAAAATATATTTTATGACGGTTCAAACCATATTGATTTGGTATTTTAAATGACAAAAAAATTTCTACACGGTTCGTATCAATATGTTTGTTGTTTTTTAGACAAACGTATCTAGACATGTTTTACTGTGTATATTCATTTACATCTTGCACTAAAACATGTCAAGGTATGTGTTGTCTATTCAGAGGTAAAACATCTTACGTTTTGATATGGAGGGGGTATATTGTGTGTCAAAGTGTAATTGTTCTGACGTTCAGCAATATGGAGGGGGTATGGAGGGTGGAGGATTAATTAATGTTGTAAGGGGTATGGAGGGTGGAGGATTACGTTTGTCTGAATATAATTGAATCCTCCATCCTCCACCCTCCAAATGGATGGGGTATGGAGGGTGGAGGATTAACTTTGTCTGAATATAATTGTAGTCCTAGATCATATATGCAGGTTGTATGGAGGCTTTAACTAGAGGATTACATGTGTTTATTGAGTGTTAACGCATTGCTTAGGTGTTTAGTAAAATGAGTCCCTTAATTACCATTATGTTCCACGATTGGACCCGCTGAAACGAGATGGTGTGGACAGAGATGTCGTACAATTTCTTATTGCAAGCACGTACAAATATATATGGAACACATTCCTATCTGTGATTTATAACACTATAATGCTCTATCATTAGCTAGTTCAATTCCGACAATTGTGTAACTGTAATTTGTTTACCCACATGTTCTTTTATTTGTAGAGTTGCCTCTAGTGAAACTATGGACCAATGTTTATATTTTACAATTACTTCTAGAATTTTTACTCACTTTTACTACATGTTACATGGGTGCAAGTATTATTTCAGATTACACAAAACACCGGTTACCACCATTTTTACCGTATTTGTTTTTTTTTCAAATCAGTGCATGTTAACAATTCCTCATTGTACTAGATGTGTTGGGAACGCAAGAAACATGTTAGTAATAACTTATGTCATGTAATTTTCTTGGTCTGATTGAATTGACAACTCAGTTGCTCAGACTTTTAGGTATTCTTTGGATATCCTTCTGTGGAATTCATAATTTAGGTTAAACTTCCCTAGAAGAGTATTCTAATCCCCTACAGTTTTAGGTCATCACTTCGGAGGGTGAAAGACTCTTACCAATGTCGTGCTCATCAGCAACAGAATGGAGTACCACCACCTAGCGGCCCTCACGAGCGCATCGCGACAGTCAGTTATAGTTCTTGGCCGAGCGAGAGGCAACACACACCCTTGACGTTTCCAGATTTCTCTTTGTATGTCTTTTTATTCATTGTGGCCTGGCCGTAACTCCTTCATTAATCGCTTGTACTTAAATTTCACCTTCCACTGGTGACATGTTTCCGTATGTCTCCCGTTCACAACTTAATGTATCGTTCAAAACCATTAGCTCTCTCCGTTCTCTCCTTTTACAACACCAACTCAATTCTTGTTGTTTGGATCCTAGTACTACTTTGGAGGCTACAATAACAGGACTATGGGTAGTGCGCCTTTTATATGACCAGCAAGGCCTATGACATATATAGGATTTTATGCTGACCAAATTTTATTTTTTATAAATATTTAGCAAAAATGCTATATGGTTATAGCTCGTCGATATCCCTTCGTAGACACTCGAACCGTCGAAGCTAAATGAAATAGCCCGCTATTCCATCAAGCTTTATTTGTTCACTCTACTGTAATCCTCTTTTTTTTTCTCTTGCTGCCACCGCTAGAAAAATGGCCTAGCTCATGTAATTAAACATTGTAAATATCGTTTTTTCCTTTCAGTCGACCCTGCATGTCACCACCATGATGTGATCTACGTCAGTCTCTGTTGTACCATGCTACCAGAACTCGTCGCTCGTTATGTGCAAGAGACAGGCTGCTCCAACTTCAGGGAACTTCATTCAGTATGAGCTCCAAAATATGTACCCTCGAGAGGGAGAAGACCACTTCAGGTGTCGTCGGCGTCTGATCTAAAAATCCCGGATCTAGGGTTTCCCCTAGAGACTCCCGACCACTGACACCACTTCTTGCAAGAATGATGCCTTCGCAAGGTAACGACGTAAGAAAGCGCCATCATTGTCGCATTGATTTTCACCGGCAGCCGCGCAGATTGAAGACAAAGCAAACCCCAAAGCATCATGTCATCATGTAGCAATTTTCATCTTCTAATGTGCGCGATAGGGGGGCCTCTTATTTTAAAGCACCATGTCGATTTCATGAAACAGAAGCCTCTAAATTTTACCTTTTCTGTTATTGTGCCATTACCCAATGAAAATACGTATCTTGTTAGTTGGTAGAAGCTGTGTCCCGCGTAAATAAACCGGTGTATTTCCCGAATCAAGAATTGTAAGATGTGTTTCATAACCTTTGCACCTTCACTTGATAGATTAACAGGTTATGATGCCTTGATAACGGTGGCATGTTTGCCAGCTACTCCCTCCGTTCCATATTAGATGACTTTCACATAGATGTACCTAGATATATTTTAGTACTAGATACATCCATTTGAGAGTCATCTAAGATGGAACGGAGGGAGTACCCATTATAGGCCTTCATCGTCACAACTGAGGCTTCCAAATTAGCACATATTGAGGGCGGAGGCATATGATAAATATAGCACAAATCTTGAGGCATAGTTTGCTGCTGGCTACCTCTACATATATAATTCATATACAATAGTTCAACCACTTGTGCAGCTCTACTTCTACCCAAAAGAAAGAAAACAAAATAGTCTACAGTTTAGCTATGAATGGTTGACATATCATTTTTCTTTATTTCGTGCAACGCAGGGCTTAATTGCTAGCTCGAGTCCATGCGTGTAAGTCCATTATTTCTTTAGCTGCAGCCCACCGGCTGCGAAGCCGATCCTTGACTGGGCGACGTCGTACACGCCGCTGAAGGTCTGCTTCTGTCTGAAGGTCCCTTGCCGCAGGTCCTGGCCCCATCGATGTTGCACAACACGTTGTTGGTGCCAACTTTAGTGCCGCACATCCCACGAATGTCCAGTCCACGGCCGGCACACTCACCTCCGATCGATGCCTGGCCCTTGAAGCATGTGTCCCTCCCATGGCTGCCGCTACCGCTTTGCTCAGTGCCTTGTGCACGGCAGGAGGCAGCCTCGTGATTACGGTTCTGGAGTCTATTATTGTTGCCACGCTGCTGTAGGATGAGGAAGAGATGGCGAGCGTGCTACCGCCGACGGACATCCCGGCGATTTGACGTAGTAGAATGAGGGGTTAAACGAGGTCGATGCCAAGTACGTGTAGGAATACTGCCCCAGGTTGGATGACCCAATGGACAGGTACACGGCGGTGGGCCGTCTCTACGTTGAGGTTTCCTTGTCCACTTGATTTGTTTCCATATGCCTCCCATTCTCAATGCACTGCACCGTATATGATAACATGCATTTCTCTTCACTCTCTAGAGGCCCAACCATGTTCGTCCTAGTCTTGGTTATTGTACCGTCAGGTAAGATAGGATGGAGGCTACAGAGCACAAAGGCTATGCCTATTTTATAATGGAATGTTTGCTGAATGTATTATATATGCATCCATAAGCTCCAAACTAAAACTAGCATGTCTTACAGTACAATAGAAAAATTCATCATTAATGGCTTCCTACTCATTTAGGTGAGTCAAATCTAGAAAGACTAAGAGGAAAGTAAATAATAAAAATGTGGCTGTCTCGAGACCCCTTACGAGAAGCCAGAAGAAGGCTGCCATCTCTCCCCTGGACCCTGGGAGGAATGGCAGGAGAAGAAATATACCTGAAAAATTAAAATGTTAGGGGCCTTTTGGAATTTAAGGGGGATAAGCAAGAAGGGTATGGCTGCTTGTCTCACTGATATCATTAAAGACAATCATTTAGACTTTACTGGGCTTCAAGAAACTATGAAGCAGGAGTATGATGATAAATTCTTTAGAAAATTTGACCCAAATGGCTGTTTCTTTTGGAAATGGATTCCTTCCAAGGGTAAATCAGGGGGTATTTTGTGTGGGGTGAGGCAATCCACTCTGGAGGTTTCTGCAGTTAAAATTGGGGAACATATGATCCAGGTTAATCTTTGGGATAAAATGAAAAAATGTAGATGGTCTCTAATCACTGTTTATGGTCCTGCTCAAGAGGAGTTGAAAGATAATTTTCTCACTGAGCTTGCTACTTATTGTCATGCTATCACTGATCCTTATATTGTGGGAGGGGATTTCAATATTTTGAGGCATTGTGGTGAGAAAAATAAACAAACAATCCTTTCTCGTTCTTCAGATATTTTTAATTCTATTATCCATACTCTTAATTTTCAAGAGGTTGATATGGTTGGGGGGTCCTTCACCTGGTCCAACAACAATGCTTCTCCTACTCTCGAGAAATTGGGTAGGGTGTTGATGCCTTCCTCTTGGGAGGATTTATTCCCCCTGGTGTCTATGAAAAAAATTGTCAGGGAGCTTTCTCATCATAATCTTCTACTGCAGGATACTGGCAGTAATGCTGCTTTGAGAAAAAAAACTTTTAGATTTGATGTTGCCTGGTTTAATGATGATAATTTCATGGGTACTGCTGAGAAAATTTGGGATCAGTTTGTATATTCTCGGAATCATGTGGACATTATAAACTTAAAGTTGAAAAGGTTCAAAAAATACTTTAAAGGATGGGGGGCTAAGAGATTTGGAAAAAATAAAAAAAGAAAATTGAGTTGCAAAATGAGCTCAATACCCTGGAAAGTTTGGAAGAACTTCATTTTCTTTCTCCTCAACAGTTGCATAGGAAGTGTGAGATTTTTGCTTCCTTATTACATATGTATGATGAGGAGGAGCAATATTGGCATCAGAGAGCCAATGAACAATGGCTCCTGAAAGGAGATAATAATACTGCCTTTTTTCATAAAGTAGCTAATGGGAGAAGGAGGAAGCATATAATGCAGAATTTGGATAGTGATGGTATACTTATTGAGTGAACTGCTAACCTTATCGAGCATGCCTCCAGTTATTACAAAGAACTCTTTGGTCCTGCACCTGGGAATTTGTTTTCTCTTTCGGATGATCTTTGGGATACTCAAGAAAAACTTAGTAGTTTGCATAATGAGTATAATTGCAGACCTTTTTCAGTTCAGGAAGTCAAGAAGGCTTTATTTTTGATGAAATGCAATAAAGCCTCTGGCCCTGATAATATTCCCATTGAATTTTTTCAACATTGCTGGGATTTTGTGATGCATGATGTTATGTTTCTTTTTGATTGTTTCCATGCTGGTAACCTGGATGTGAGTAGGCTCAATTTGGGTATCATTACTTTGTTGCCTAAGATGACTGATGCATCAAAAATTCAGAATTTTAGGCCTATTTGTTTGTTGAGATGCGTTTATAATTGATAACTAAAACTCTTTGTTTGAGGTTGGAGCCTTTAACTGATAAGCTGTTTAGTATTCAGCAGAATGCCTTTATTAAAATAGGAATATAATGGATGGGGTTATGTCCTTACATGAATTGCTTCATCATTGTCATGTAAAAAAGAGAACTGGGGTGGTTTTGAATTGGACTTTGAAAAAGCCTATGATAAGGTTAATTGGGAGTTCCTTTTGGAGTGTCATAAGAAGAAATGGTTTAATGACAAGTGGTGCTCTTGGGTGAGACAAATTTTGAATGATGGGTCTGTAGCTGTGAAAATTAATGATGAATTGGGAGCTTACTTTAAGAGTGCTAAAGGGGTGAGAAAGGGGGATCCCCTATCCCCTACCCTGTTTAATATGGTTGCAGAAAGTCTTACTAAAATGGTTCTTAAGGCACAAAATAATGGCTTATTTGTGGGTCTGGCTCCTGACCTGGTAGAAAATGGTGTCGCTATTTTACAATACGCCGATGATACAATTATCTGTCTTGAACATGATTTTAGTAAGGCTGTGAACATGAAATTGCTGCTGTATTTCTTTGAGCTCATGTCTGGTTTAAAGATTAATTTCCTAAAAAGTGAGGTTTTTGTGATTGGGGGGGGATGATGAAATAGCCAATAGTTATGCTGAGATGTTTAACTGTCAGGTGGGAAAGCTCCCTATGAAATATTTAGGAATGCCTATCACTTTCTCTAACCTGAAATTGCTGGATTGGGATTTTCTTGATAAGAAATTTGTGAAAAAACTGGATGCCTGGATCTGTGGCTCTGCTTCCTCTGGAGCCAGACTAACTCTTCTCAAAGCTTGTTTGGCTAGGATTCCTTCATATTATATGTCTATGTTTATGTTGAGAAAGACAATGATTGAGAAATTAAACAAACATATGAGGAGATTTTTTTGGCAGGGTATCCATAAAAAGAGAAAATACCATATGGTTAAGTGGAGAAGGATTTGTAGATCAACTTCTAAGGGGGGTTTGGGTGTGAAGGATCTTATAAAACAAAATATCAGTCTTCTTGTTAAATGGTGGTGGAAGCTTGAAAATAAAAAAGGTCTATGGCAGGATATTATTAGAGCAAAGTATTTGAGAAATAAAACTGTGGCTAATGTCAAAGTAAGGTTCAATGAATCTCCTGCTTGGAAGAACTTGCTGAAGGTGAAAGAGGTATATATGATGGGAAGAAAAGTTATTTTGAAAAAAAGGCAACCTTATGAGGTTTTGGCTAGATCCTTGGCCAGAGGATAAACCCCTAGCTGAAATGTTTCCTATGATGTTTAATATCTGTCAGCAGCAGGACATCACAGTGGGTGAGTGTGTTGTTGGAAACTTTGAGCTCGCTTTCAGACGACGCCTTTTCCCTGAAATTAAGGAGACTTGGGAGAAAATTCAGGTTGCTGCGAGAAGGGTGGCCCTTGAGAGGGTTGATGACCAAGTGGTTTGGAAACATAACAAAAATGGGAAGTTCACGACTAAATCAATTTACAAATTCCTGGAGAAGTCGGTGGCATGACCTAATCTCGAGTGGGTGTGGAAGGCTAGATTGCCTCTCAAAATTAAAGTTTTCATGTGGCAGGTTGTTCAAGATGTTGTTATTACTCGACAGCGGATGAGAAAGAGGAAGTGGCCAGGGAATCCTTGTAGCTCCTTTTGCCAACAAATTGAGACTAATACTCATCTTTTTTTCTCCTGTGTTACAGTGAAAGCTGTGTGGAGTACTTTGGGGGGTGTTTTTGGCACTAATACCTGTCCTAAGAACCTGTGGCAATGCCTTGTTTGGTTCTATTCTGTTTGGCCGGGGGGGAGAAAGTTTTATACCCTGGTTTTAGCCGCTTTTTGCTGGGACATTTGGACGATCAAGAATAAAGTAACATTTGATAAATATGTTTTGCGGACTCCTCTTACTATTATCTTCACTGCTTGTTCCTACCTGATCTACTGGGCAGGGTTGTACCCGGAGGGGGAGAAGGAGGCAATTACAGAGGGGGCGAGACAGCTGAAGAAAGCAGCTCTGTCGCTGATTGAAGAAACAGGTGGTGCGGAGGGATCCTCGACGACCACTGTGCCTGGGGTGCTGATGTTGGAAGGATGAAGCTGTTTGTTGCTGTGACAAGACTCTGTTGCTGTGGGCGCATTTGCTGGCTCAAAAGAACTTCAAGTTGGTTGTTTTTGTTGGCCTGTTGCAGGTGTTTGTTCAGTTGTCGATACTTTGTTAGGTTGGCTGTACGGATGGTTGAGACTTCTGTTTCGTTTTGGTTAGGGTAGAGGGGAGTAATACCGGCAGGTTTTTTCCCCGTAGGGGTGCTCGAGGCCGAGCACTTTCTAGCTGGACTTATTCCCTGTCCCCTTCTCTCTTTCATTCTCTCTGTTGTAAAGAACTTGTTACTTCTGTTATGATAAGTAATGGAAGGGGGCTAGCCCAGTTGGAAAAAAATAAAATTATAAATAGTGAGACCTCCAGGCTCCTCGCAGATTATTTGGAGCTTTCTGGCCATTCGTTCCCTCCTTTGGGCCGATCCACGACGCTTGTTCATCTCAGTCTCTTGAGCCAGCTTGAACATTAATTTTCGTAATTTCTGGGGGCACACTTTTTTACTCATCTCGGTTGGCTCATGGTGGCATTGTGCACTCGCGTCACTATGTCACGGTGTCGGCCACCGCATTTAATCTGTGTCTATGTTGGTCACGTTGCGGCTGGGAGGCCGAACATAGGCTCGGCGTAGGCTTTTTAGTATTGTAGGGTTTTTTTGGTCTGTTGCACCATCACACCTGCCTGGTCTCCCGCCGCTAGGACGCCAAACAACTCAATGTAAACGAGAGAAGCGAGAGATTGATCCAACACACTTTGTATATTGATCATTGCAGATTATATAGACAGTGTACAAGGCATAGCCGTTAGAATAACAAACTCCTAACTGAAAGACTACGTGCCACTAGTGGAAAATGGGGTTTTTACCCACCCGCGACCACCCCTGTCGCCCCGGATCGGCCACCACCCGGTGCAAAAAACTGCAGAGGTGGGGCCGGGGCAAGCAGGGCGTGTGGTGTTGGGGTTATTTGCCCCGGTTGGTGGCTCCAACCGGGGCTAAAGGCCCTCAGCAAGCAGGGCAATCGCGGGCGCGTCGTTGATGGGTCTTTTGCCCCGGTTGGTGGCTCCAACCGGGTCAAATGAGCCCTACCTAGATGAATTGTGGTTTCTTTATTTCTATATTGCCGTTTAATAGAATTGTTTTTTTCTTCAAATCCAATTTTTTTGTTTTTTTATAAACACTACATGCCAGCGTTCTCCACTCCTCATGCCACTCACCTTTTTGGTATGGTGTGCTCATTTATTTTTGGCATCCGGGTGATTTATATTCGGTCGATGAACCTTCAAGGGGGATGTAGAACAAAACAATCGGTATCGCCACCATACAGCCCTACCGTGGCTATTGAGTGCATATATGCATATCAAAAGAACGGTCGGGCGTATGATGGCGAATCCAAATGATTTGTATTTGGTCGATGAACTGAATGATGTATCAAACCTTAAAGGGGGGATGTAGAACAAAACAATCGGTATCGCCATCATACATCCCTATCGTGGCTACTGAGTGCATATATGCATACCAAATGCACGGCAGGACGTATGATGGCGAATCCGGATGATTTGTATTTGGTCGATGAACTGAATGATGTATCAAACCTTAATGGGGGATGTAGAACAAAATAATCGGTATCGCCATCATACAGCCCTGTCGTGGCTACTGAGTGCATATATGCATACCAAATGCACGGCAGGACGTATGATGGCGAATCCGGATGATTTGTATTTGGTCAATGAACTGAATGATGTATCAAACCTTAAAGGGGGATGTAGAATAAAATAATCGGTATCGCCATCATACAGCCCTGTCGTGGCTACTGAGTGCATATATGCATACCAAATGCACGGCAGGACGTATGATGGCGAATCTGGATGATTTGTATTTGGTCGATGAACTAAATGATGTATCAAACCTTAAAGGGGGATGTAGAACAAAACAATCGGTATCGCCATCATACAGCCCTGTCGTGCCTACTGAGTACATATATGCATACCAAATGCATGGCAGGACGTATGATGGCGAATCCGGATGATTTTTATTTGGTCGATGAACTGACTGGTGTATGAAGATGGGCTATATATAGGGTCCTCTGGCTCACAAAGTGTTATGCTATGGTTTTGATCCAACGGTTAAGAAACACCCATGTTCCAACGGTTAAGAAACACCCCTGATCCAACGGCTCACAACCGCTCGAAAGAAAAACACCTCTGATCCAATGCCTCACAAGTGCTTGAAAGAAGCACACAATCCGTGTGATTCTTTGTGATTGGTCCCAACGAAACCGTAACCCTTTATCCCCGGTTGGTAAAATGGTCCAGGACTAAAAGGGTCTATTTCTTCTCACTATATATATGTATGCATGCATTGCCACTATTCGCATATATAAACACATATAAACAGATATGAACACATATAAACACATATAAACTCCCCACTCTAACCTTCCTGCAGGAGGATGCACTTTCCGCCTCGAACTACCCCTGCCCGCCCGGCTACAGCGTCCCCGCCGGCTGGATACTGAGCACCGGAGGATTGCCGGTCCCTCCTGTTCCTCAAGGTATGGCGCGTCGGACGGCCATCACGAACCACTACTACCACGAGCTCACGCCGGAGCAGCGGAGGAATCCCAGTTGGAATCCCGACTACCGCCCTACTTGGGACGCCTTATTCATTAATCGGCGTGAGAGTGCGCTCGCCAGGTACGAGGAGAACGGCCCGCCTCCTTCGAACTTCAACGAGGCCGGTCGTCAGCTGTGGTGGGGCGGCGGACGGACTCTTTAGAGCGTAATGAACTACATCAGGGCCGGCGATAACCCCCGCCTGCGCTACCCTCACGCGCAGTCCTGGGGTCGTGATCCTCCGAGGGAGTCCAGAGCACCGTCCAACGATAGTGACGACGACGGCGGCGACTACGACGACTACGAGTCGGAGTATTATAGGCCTAGGCAGGAGTATGACTAGTAGATCGATGCACTCTTGCCATTATGTACTGCCTTTATGTTTAGGTCTATGCTCTCCGTTTAGGTTTAGATCTATGCTCTCCGTTTATGTTTAGATCCAATCTTGCCATTATGTGTACTGTGCCTTGTTTATCTATCGAAATGTCCCCCCTCCCTAACGTGAGTCGTTGGATGAGGGGTGTGTTTTTTCTGGCGTCTGAATCCCACCAATCAGGAAGAATCACACGGAAAACAGAAAACAGACGCGCTAGCGCGCCGCCGTTTCTCGGAATACAACAAATTCTTTTATTTAAAACAGTAAACAGACGAACACTACTCCTCTTCGTCGTCGTGGCCCTCGTCGGTGACCTCCTCCTGGTCGTCGTCGGCGGCGAACTCGTCGGTAACCTCCTCGTCATCGTCGGAGGTGCATGATGGTATGTCCGAGATAGGCCCCCACCTCGGATCGTCGGAGGCCCAGACTTCGCCGGCGTGGTCGGCCCGACGGAGCTCTTGCAGCGCCTTCGTCCTCGCCTCCCGAGCGGCATCTAACGCGAGGTGGCGTTCGAGTCGCCGCTCCGCCCGCTCAGCCGCGCGGGTCTGCCAAAGCTCCTCGTCGGCGCTCTCCTCCCCTGGATTGTTCTGGTAATACTCGCGGACCACGCGGTCGTACCTGGCGTCGACTAGGCCCTGAAACATGCGGTGCCTGAGGTGGCGATGGTCGGCGGAAGTGACGATCTGCGGCGTTGGCGCCCTGGCCTCGGCTTCCCAGAGGGTGTGGCAGTCGTTGAAGTTCATCAGGCGCGGGCGGCCTCCGCCGCCGTCGCAAAGGAGCTGAGTGGGATGCGGACGTCCCCGCAGCGGATATGCGCAGTGAACATTCTGTTCTGTCGTGCTCGGACGCCGCGGAAGCTGGTGGTGTTGTTCCTCCTCGGACGCATGGTGGCGGCGCGACGGTGCATGGAGAGAAGAAGACGCTCGAGACACGGCAGTTTATACCGCACGCTCGTGGCCACGCGTCACAACTCATTTGCCATGTGTCATAACTCCCGCGCCACGCGGCAGGACTCCCACGCCACGAGGCACAACTCACGCGCCACGTGTCACAACTCCCGCACCACGCGGCAGGACTCCCGCGTCACGAGGCACAACTCCCGCGCCTCACTTTTCCTAATTACTTTTTAAAACAGATTTTGTATTTGGAATCTTTACTCAATTTTAAACACTTTTCATATTGAAAATTTCTTCGAATTCAAAACCATTCGTAAACTAGGTTTTTAAAAATGTTTGAAATTTCAAAAATTGTTACTAGTTTAAATAGTTGGAATAATTAATTTTTTAAACAGAAAATGTGTTTGAAATGTTTGTCCAATTTTAAACACATTTCATATTGAAAATTTCTCCTAATTCGAAATCATTTGAAATGTAATCGAAAAAACATTTTAAAAACGTATTTAAACGGGGCAGGGGAAAAAATGGCGGCAGGAAGCCAAAAAACTAAAATTTGGGGCTTTTGACCCGGTTCGTGCTACCAACGGGGGCAAAAGGGGGGAGGTGAGCGGCAAGCGAGGGCCCCACCTCCCACCCTTTTGCCCCGGGTGGTGTTACCAACCGGGGCAAAAGGCCTCCCAGTATATAACCCCGGGCGGAGCAACCGCCCGAGGCAAACCCTCACTTCTCGCAGAAACCGCTAAGTCCCCGGCGCCGATTTTCTCTCCGACGCCGTCAGGCTGCCCAAATTCGTGCTTGCCGGAGAGAGCTCCATCGTGCCGCGCCGTTAAGCTCTCCGCCTAGCTCGCCATCGCGCCCTTCCCCACGCCCCCAAGCCCGCACCCGGCCCGCGCCCCCGAGCCCGCGCCTAGCTCGCCGCCGAGATCCTCGTCGCCGTCCTCGTCTCCGTACGTCTTGCTCGCCGTTCGACTCGCGTCCGCGCCCTCGAGGTACTGCGCGCCGTAGTGCTCGCCAGAGAGAACTCCACCGCCGTAGTGTGCTCATCTCGCCGGTTTTTTTTTGTGTTCATGTTTTTTCTAGTGTTAATCTTTTTTAGTGTTAGTTGTTTACCGTTAGTTGTTATTTAGTTGTTAGTTGTTATTAGTACTTAGGAATATTAGTATTAGTGAATTTGTAGTTAGGAATATTAGGATTAGTGAATTTGTACTTAGGAATATTACTTAGTGAATTTGTACTTGGGAATATTAATTACTTAGTGAATTAGTACTTAGAAACTTAGTTTAGAAACTTGCGGACACGAAACGTCAGATGTAGGGCTGGAATTCGAGTCGAGCCGAGTTGGCTCGGCTCGACTCGCTCAAACTCGGTCAACTGACGAGTCGAGCTCGACTCGACTCGTTCAACAAACGAGTTCAAAATCAAAACTCGGCTCGGCTCGGTGAACTCGCGAGTAGCTCGCGAGCTACTCGTTTAACTTATCTAATTTTATAAAACTATAAAAAGTCAACATTATATAATGTATATATAATTATTTTTCTATTATTTGGGTCATGTATAATAAAATCATCACAATAATGAGTGAAAATGTGTCACCGCCAAATAATTTGTAGTAAACAAACTACAATAATCAATAAAAAAGTATTCAAATAAACAAGAATATCATTAAAAAGTATTTTGACCGAGTTAAACGAGCTAACCGAGTACTCGGTAAACTCGGCTCATTTAGCTTGAACTCGTTTACCGTCGAAAACGAAAACTCGACTCGGCTCGTTGGACAACGAGTTCGAGCCGAGCCGAGTCGAGTTGCGAGCTACTCGTTTAACTCGCGAGTTCCAAGTTTTAATTCCAGCCCTAGTCAGATGGCTTCGTGGGGAAAGAGAACCCCGGAGCCGCCAAAGATACCAATAGATCCGGCTGTGAAGAAGCACTTCAAGAATATGCTGGAGATACCGTCCCAACTTAAGATGAGTCTTCCAACTGACTATGACCGCGGAGTAACGATGAGTAATAACATAGCTAGGAAGGCAGGGAGAACAATTCCCCAGCTCGGGAACCAGTCAAAACAATCGGCCCCCCCGCTCAAGGTGTCAGACACTGCACAGGCTCAAATTGATATGGAAGGAGCTGAGAGGTTTTCCAGAGATGCTGGTATAATAGTTGAGCAACTCCTAGGCCAATCCGACAACTTCGAAGAGGCTGAATTGGCATCGCAATATAAGAGGGGGAAGTCTCTCGCCAAACCTGAGCAGTTGGGCTCTATGACAACATTGAAGCGCCAACTGCATACGTGGTATATCCAAAGCGTAGGAGATGGGATAGAGCAAGTTGAGGTCAAAATTAGACAACAGGATTACTTCCGCAATGACTTGATGTATATTGATTTTGAAGATCTTTATTTCTTATATAATCTAGATGCCCTCGACAAATCGATCATCAGCACCAATTGTCTGTAAGTATCTACCTCAGCTAGTTCGATCATTGCTTCTTATATATATTATATCCTCACTGCACGATATCTATTATGCAGGAAGAAGATTCTGGAATGTAATGGAAACGGTGGCGTTGGGTTCATTGACCCATATGTCGTCAATGATGTCGTTTTAAAGTTACACGCTAAAGATACGGAGGATAACCTAGTTATGTTTTTGAGGAATCAATCTCGCTGTAGTGAAATACTATTTCCTTATAGACAAAAGTGAGTGTTTATTGTCTTATGCATAATCCTTCACGTTTCTATTTCGCTAAGTCGGTGTTAATTAAGTGTAATTGATGAGTTAATCGCCTGTGCAGATTTCACTGGATTCTTTTCGACATTCACGGTGACAGCGGAATAGTTGTTCTCATGGAATCTATGGATAAAGAGAAACAGGAGTACGAGCCCATTATGTAAATGCTCACAAAGTAAGTTAAATCGTTATCGCACTACACCGTCCCCTTTTGTTCAATCATTATCGTACGATGACCCATAATTTTTTTTTCCGGACAGGGCTTCGAACCGGTTTAAGAAGGATCAACTCGGTTTAGCGGAGTTGAAAATGAGATTTGACAAACTCGTTGTAAGTAGTACTTGCTACATTCACGCATCTCTCTTTAATTCCTTGATCATTATTTGACTCAATTATATTTCTCGTAAAGTGCCCTCAGCAGCCATAGGGAGCAAATTTATGTGGCTTCTTTGTCATGGAGAACATAAGGATAATCGTGAATGACCGGTTAGGGAGAAGAGTAAATATAAGGCTCTTCGATCTCCAGAGGAAGCTCCTACCGGAAGACTCCTTGCAAGCACTTCAAGAGGAATGGGCGGGTTTTCTGTTGAAGTAGGTCGTATCTGAAAATGGAAGATTGCATTGTTTAGTATAAACAATGATCGGCATGTAATGATCTCAATGTGTATAACTCTATTCGGATGTAATGATCTAATTGAGATCAGTGTAATTATATTTTGATGATATCAATGCACGCAATGATTTTTATGATGATTACTATCGATGTGCAAAAAAAATATGTTATTAACAGCCTCACAAAAAAACAGCACAGAAAAACATACCAAAAAGAAACAATGCCAAAGCTCTGTCGCGGCAGAGAAAAACCCAAAAACTCTACCGCAGCAGGACACCTTTTGCCCCGGTTGGTGTTACCAACCGGGGTAAAAGGGGGCCGGCCTGCTCGCGGTGCAGAGACCACGTAGGGCGCACCTTTTACCCCGGTTGGTAACCCAACCGGGCCATAAGGGGGGCCTTTAGCCCGGGTTGGGGGATCCCGGTTGGGAAGCCGGGGCATTAGCCCCTTACCAACCGGGGCTAATGCCCCGTTTTCCACTAGTGTGCGCAAGGATAAGCGTATGGCTAGGTTAAACCTTAACAGCTAGAGAATTAGTCATATTCGCTAACACCCTCCGCCCTCCCCCCTCCCCCCAGCAACATCATCGGGAGGAAAGATGTTGAGGCTAGAACAAAGAGAGGAGAAAGGCGCCATTGGAAAGCCTTTTGTCATGATACCCGCGAGTTGTTGTGGCGTGGGAACGTGAGTTACACAAACCTGTCCGAGTGCTACGTACCTTCTCCCGTACCAAGTGCACATCAAGTTCAATATTCTTGGTGCGTTTGTGGTGCACTGGATTGGCCGCCAGGTAGACTGCAGAGACATTGTCGCAGAAGACCGTAGTGACACGGGACACGTCGCAATGAAGTTCGCCGAGGAGTTGTCGTAGCCAGGTGCACTCAGGGATAGCGTTGGCGAAGGCACGATATTCCGCCTCGGCGCTGGAGCGTGAGACGGAGACCTGCCGCTTAGACGACCACGAGACGAGGGAGTCACCAATGTAGACTGAATACCCAGACGTAGATCGCCGTGTGTCCGAGCATCCAGCCCAGTCAGCGTCGGCGTACACCGTGAGGTCCGTCGTTGATAAGCGGCGGATGTGCAGACCATAGGACGCAGTGCCACGTATGTACCTTACTACGCGTTTCACCAGCACCCACTGAGTGTTCCTGGAAGCGTGCATGTGCAAGAACACTTGATGAACAACATAGGCCAGGTCGGGCCTCGTCATGGTGAAGTACTGCAACGCCCTGACAATGGAGCGGTAGCCGGAGGCGTCGTGGTACGGTACGCCGTCCGTAGCAGATGATTTTGGCTTAGCATTAACAATGAATATATATGGTTATAATTTTTTTGAAAGATATCAAAGTCGGCATTATTTATTGGGTGAATTATTTGACCTTTCGGAACCTAGGTGTAATTTCTGATCTAGATTGTTGTATAGGGAGAGAATTATGTTGAGTGGTATATTTGTGAATATATTTTAATTGGTGTTTGATCGCATCCTGCCAATTTTTTTTTTTGATAAAGGGCTTTTATTACTTAAAATGTTTAAGCATTACACCCGGCCTCTGCATCGTCATAATGCACACAGCCAAAATCCGAAACTCAAAGTAAAAAATACGACAAGTCTAAACAAATCCTGCAGACATAGACTGTCGGTGTTATGGAGCTGCTATCCGTAGATCAAGCGGCCATATATGTGGGATAAAAATATTCCTCACCACCTGCTCCAGCCATGCACACGCCTCCATAAAAAGGCCTCGAAACTCCCCCCGCTGTAATATGGACCACGAATGGAGAATACATGTGCATCGGAATAGAACCTGCATACGATAAAAGTTTTTATCATTGAAAATCTTGTCATTTCTAGATAGCCAGAAAGACCTAATAACGGCTAGCGCTTGTACCCTAATAATAGTATTGAATCGTTTATCTACCCCATTTAACCAGTTACCGAATATATTCGCAACGGATGTAGGCTGATAAAAATTCGAAACCATTTGGATAGCTGACCATATAGAACGTGCAAATGTGCAATCAAAGAATATGTGCTTAATCGTCTCATCATGAGAACAAGAAACACACTTTGAACTCCAATGCCAATTACGTTTGACAAGATTATCCTTAGTAAGTATGACCCCTTTACAAAGATACCACGCGAAGAATTTAATCATTAGCGGTACCTCCATACGCCATACATTTTTAAAAATATCGACTCGCATGTCCGATTGGATCATAGCCCTATACATGGAATTCACCGAGAACATTCCGTTCTTAGTGAGTTTCCAATAGAACTCATTAGTGCCTGGTGTTAGAGTAACCGTAGTTAACCTATTAACCAGGGCCTGCCAAGAAGCAAGTCTTGGCCCGATTAAATCTTGTCTGAATGTCACATTACGAGGTGATGTTTGTATGACCGTAGCCAACGTATCATACTTATGTACCGCTATAGTGTATAATGTCGGATACTGCTCTATGTGTGTGGTATTACGTAACCACATGTCGTTGCAGAACCGTATCTGTGATCCATCCTTAATCTTAAATACCCCATAGCGAAAAAACAAATTTTTGTTCGCGATAAGTCCAGCCCGAAAGTGTGAATCACCAGATTTCCACATAACCTGTGAGACTTATTTCAAACCTATGTATTTCTGTTTAAGGAGCGTTTGCCAAACGCCATCTTCGGTTAATAGTTTGAACAAACATTTACCAAGTAGAGTTGAGTTGTTGACTTGTAAGTCATGAATACCTAGACCCCCTGGTCTCTTGGGCGACAAACTACATCCCATCTGGCGAGCCGATATTTCTTTTTCTCGCTGTCACCCTGCCAACAGAATCTTGATCGGAAATAATCCAACTTTTTCAAGACTCCTCGAGGTATCTGAAAAAATGATATCATATACAGTACCATATTAGATAGTACCGAGTTAATGAGTACCAGTCTTTCACCAAGTGACAACAATTTCCCTTTCCAACTAGGCAACCTTTTCTGCAAACGTTATTCAACGTGGCACCATTCTACACTAGTAAACCTCCTGTAATGTATTGGTATTCGCAAATACTTAATAGACCTTGCTCTCATCCAAATAACTCGGAATATTGTGCAACAGCATACTGGGCCTCGCCAAATCAGAACAATTCATTTTTATGAAAATTATTTTTTAATCTGGATAGTTGCTCGAACACCGAAAGGATTAGTTTCAGCTTCGACGCTTTCTCCAAATCATGTTCCATAACAAGAATTATATCATCTACATACTGAAGAATAGACAATCCCCTAATCCTCTTATTCTCTATCTAGAGTTGGGCTCCATAAGAAGATCCCTATAGTTATATACCTTTTTCTAAATGTATCTCGGTCTTCTAAGTATTTTATGAAAAGTTGTCGCCGATGGTTATATATCGTCGAAGGTAGGGTTTAATTTTATTTCTGATTACAAATTTTAATTTCTTACAAAAATAATAAGCACTATTATCAATAACATAGAAAATTCATGAAGAGCATTACGCTAAAATTTGGATATCCGCATTATCGATCATCGGAAGAGGACTACGTGAAAACCCGTTGGTTTGTGAACCAAAAGCTTGATTGTGTTGGTCGTTAATGATATTAAGAAAATAGAAAAGATAGATCCAATTGTATATGTAATAAATATTCTCATGTGAAACCGACATATTTTTTGTGGATAGTAAAAATATATTGGCAAATCAGATTTGTATTAATGAAATGTCGACTGCCCAGAGCTAAGGGCATCTCCAGCCGTCCCCCCAAATGCCCCCCAGGAGGCGTTTTTATCGCCGAAAGCACCGAAAAGCCACCAGTCGCCCCCCAGTACTCGGTTTAGCGCTGCTTTCCGCCGTTTTTTCCGCTGTTTCGCGCCGGCGAACCCAGCCCAAACCCAGCGTGCTGGGTTCGGCTTGGGAGGGCAAAATGCGTGCGTGGGCCAGACTTGTCGGCGACGAAAGACGATTTCCCTCCACTTTTCCCCCACATATACCTCTCCACCACTCCATTCCCGCCATTTCCCCCCAGATCTAGCCGCCATGGCTCCCGCCCGATTCACAGGACCCCGTGCCACCGCCGTCGCCGTTGCCATCCCCGCGACCTCCGAGCTCGGCAAGAAGCCGCGCAAGACCAGAGCGCCGAAGGAGAAGCCGCCCAACATGTCCAACAGGGACTAGATCGCCAAAATGACGCGCCTGACAACAGCCAACGTCAAGCGCCGGGGGAGGGAGACGGCGCAGCGGCAGAGACAGCTGATGGCGCAGCTGCAGGCCGAGGAACAGGCCGCCGTCGAGGAAGAGGGGGAGGAGGATGAGGAGGAGGAGGAGGCGCTGGATGAGCCGCCAACTCCGGTCACATCCGCGGCGCCGCCTGTCAAGCGGAGGGCTGGCTTCGCCCCTATCTTCGCCGGATGGAAGCAGTCGCCATCGCCATCACCGCGTCCATCGCCGCCCCCGACACCTGCATGGTACGTCGAAGGTGACCCCCTTGGTGGTTTCAACCCCAACCTCACGTTCCCCTACCATCCGCCGATAATGTACGGCGTTTCGCCGAGCTACGCGTCTTCTCTGTCCCACCGTCGTGTGATGATGGCCGGGCTGCAGACCCAGGGCAGTAGCTTCATGGAGGACATCATCGTCGTCGGCTCGATGGCGGCGGCGGCGAGCCCTGGTTTCCTCGAGCAAAGTGGGGAGTTTTTCGCGTAGGGCGGCAGTGATTACGACGAAGGCGGCTCTGACGCCATGCACGGAACGTAGGCTGACGAGATCGACGAGACGCCTGTGGCACCAGAGGGAGCAGATCCGGCCGAGGAGGGCCGCCGTCCAAGCCGTAGTCCTGGCCGTCCCCGCAAGGAACCCAAGGAAGCACCCTCGTCGCCCACCGAGCCTCGCGTCAAGTGGTCACACAGGAAGGATGTCCTCCTCGCCGAGACGTGGAAGACGGTCAGCCTGGACCCGATCGTCGGTGCCAACCAGCACGTCAACAACCACTGGAAGCGGGTGAAGACGGCGTACGACGAGCGCCGGATGATCGACCCCGATTTCACCGCATGGGTCACCGACCGCGGCCAGAAGGACATGGCGAACCATTGGGCGAACATCCAGGCCGCCTGCAAGAAGTGGCATGGAATCCAGGAGGAGGTCGTGATGAGGCCGAAAAGCGGCGCAAACCGCGAGATGGATCTCGTCCGGATGCTCGAGGCGTACAAGAACGACGAGGGCTCCGACTTCAATTTCCTCCACATCTTCTTCGTCATCGTGAGGTGCGAGAAGTGGGCGGAGGTGCGCCAGTCGATCGGCAAGGGCAAGGAGTACGTCCCCGACGCGGTGGCTGCATGTGCGTCCGAAGGACGTCCGCCGATGGGCCACAAAAAAGCCAAGTCAGCGAGGTACGGCGCGCCGGCAGCGGCAAAGCTCTAGGAATCCATCGAGTCCTGCATCGCCGACGCCCAGACCCAGGCCGGCAAGAGGGAGGAGATCGCCAAGCAGAGATGGGCGGCGCTCTGGGCCAACTCCCAGGTCAAGATCGACCTTCTCGGGACTGGGACCGCAGCGAAGAAGAGGAACTTTCAAAAATTATTCGACATTCTGTTTTTTGGATCGCCGAACGGCTGGTAAAATCGCCCCCCCCCCACCAGGTTTTGGTGTGGGGCGGCGTTATCGCTAAAAATTGCCGAACTGAAAATGGGGGGGGGGGGGGGGGGGGGGGGGAACGGCTGGAGATGCCCTAAATATCTACACCCACTGTGCGCACAACTATTCATCTAGTGAGTGACATATTGCTTTGGATATTTTTCGCTGTTTGTTCTCACAACTATATGTTTGATTGTAGAATATGATATTGAGAACATAAGAATTACTAAAAAAGTTACATACTTCATAATTATTTTACATTATCTCTTACATCAGTAATATCAGCAATAAAACTCAGAGTTACATTTACTGAACTTATCCACATCAAAAAATGCCTGTATTTAGAATGCTAGTAGTATTAGATATCTCTCGGGCCAAAAGTGATATTTTATTAACCATTATATATATGGTGATTCTAAAACTATATTAATATTGATGACATAGATAAGTTTATATTCAACCATGAAAAGTTTTCAGATGTTGCCCTCACATTTGGGAGGGCCACCATGCTAGTCTATCTATCTATCTATTATATACTAAAAGCAATATACGGTGATTTAATAGAGACACCAGGTTGAGCCACAACAGCCCAATTATTTTTTATTGTTAGATCTAAATTATGTGGGTAGGATTTAATAAAAGAAAATTGCTACATAATGTTACGTACAAACACGACTACCTACCTTGCCCTGACGCAAAATAAAAAAACAAAAAAATCCTGCATACTCGTATATGCCTCTTCTCGATACAAGGTCTGGCCATCTGCCCATCCAACAACCAGATCGATATACCAAACGAAAAACAAAAACTATCAGATCCGATCGATCCAAAAATTCTCCAGCGGCCGGCCACCTCCTTCGCGGCTTCACCTCATCGCAAGTCCTTCTCCCGAAAGGTATTTCGCCTGAAACTGGATGCATGCTGATGACAGGACTCGGTCTGCCGGTCCGCACTTATTCCAGGCTGCGTATTAACTTGCACCGGCCTCCAGCACTTGTACCTTTGTACAAAATCCGTTGGAGACGAAACCTTCAAGCGATTTATTCCCTGAAGATAGCATGTCGTGATCGCCAAGAGAGAGAAATCAGAAGAAGAAAAGAGTTGATTATTGGTTTCGCTCCTGACGCGTAGTTACTTACATCCCTTCAAAGTTAGCCCCTCATGCATATAAAGCTGAATCGTACAACCCTGAAGCAAGAGCTCGTCAGATTTGCTACTGATGCGTACATCTCTCTTAATAGAATAGACTGGTGCGAAGCTAGCTAGCTTTACTTCTATCCTGATCTAAAGGTAGCTAGATTTAGGTAGTTGATCTTCTGGTACGATGCAACAAGAGCGAGTCGAGCTTGAGCTAACTTCGCTATGTAATCGGACTCATCTGACAAAGGAATCCGATGATACGGATCCAGAAGATAAGTGGTTAGGTAATACCACCCTCCGAGAACAGTATCCAGCTTTATACACTATAGCGCGACATAAGAATGATACGCTTACTACGGTCATGCAAACATCACCTCCTAATGTTACGTTCAGACGAGATCTAATCGGTCCAAGACTTGATTCTTGGCAGAACCTGATTCATAGATTAACTACGGTTAATCTAACAACAGGTACCGATGAATTTCGTTGGAAGCTCACTAAGAACGGAATGTTCTCGGTGGATTCCATGTATAGGGCCATGATCCAAACAAACATGCCAGTCGATATTTTATAAAATGTATGGCGTCTGACGGTACCACTAATGTTACGTTCAGACGAGATCTAATCGGTCCAAGACTTGATTCTTGGCAGAACCTGATTCATAGATTAACTACGGTTAATCTAACAACAGGTACCGATGAATTTCGTTGGAAGCTCACTAAGAACGGAATGTTCTCGGTGGATTCCATGTATAGGGCCATGATCCAAACAGACATGCCAGTCGATATTTTAAAAAATGTATGGCGTCTGACGGTACCACTAAAGATTAAGATCTTTGCGTGGTATCTTCGGAAGGGAGTCATACTGACCAGGGATAATCTTGTCAAACGTAATTGGCATGGGAGTTCTAAGTGTGTATCTTGTTCTCATGATGAGACGATTAAACACTTATTCTTTGATTGTACTTTTGCTGGTTCTATATGGTCCGCTATCAAAATGGCTTCGAATATTTATCAACCCACATCAGTCACGAATATATTCGGTAACTGGTTAAATAGGATACATAAACGATTCAAGACTATTATTAGGGTATTAGCGCTTGCCGTTATTTGCTCGCTCTGGCTTTGTAGAAATGACAAGATTTTCAACAATAAAAATTTCTCTCGTATGCAGGTTCTATTCAGGTGCACAGGTATTCTCCGTTCGTGGTCCACATTACAGCGGGGGGAGTTTCGAGACCTTTTTATGGAGGGGTGTGCACGGCTGGAGCAGGTGGCGAGGGATATTTTTATCCCACATGGATGGCCGCGTGATCTACGGATAGAGGTTCCATAGCATCGACTGTCTACGTCTACGTGATTCGATAGACTTGTCGTATTTTATTTTCTATTTTGGATTTCGGCTGTGTGCATTTTACAATGCAGAGGCCGGGTGTAATGCTTAAACATTTTAAGTAATAAAAGCCCTTTATGAAAAAAAAATCTGACAAAGGAATCAATCTATTTCGTAGCCAGGGTGTGCATAAAACTGTTCTCCCTATGCTCGCTCCGATTTTTAGTTGTGGAGCAATTCCTAGCTGCGGTCCCTGTCTCGGGACCTGATCATATGCGTCCATTTGGGATCTGAATATATTCCAAATTCCCGCAATTAGTGTAATGATGGGGTTAACAGAAGTTAGGTTTACATTTGAGAATACTGCATGATTGACGGACCAGCTGCGTAGGCAAATATTTTTCTACAAAAGAAACAAGAGTATATTGATCAGAAAAATCTATATTGACATTCATTCGGTAAGAAGCTTGAGGTTAATCCTATATAGGTTTCCATAAACGAAATATTCGTTGAGCAATTACAGTCCATTGGCAATCAAACTACTCCCTCTGACTTTATGAAACTAAGGCCTAAATTTTTTGTCACAAGTTAACAGAGTGTAGTAAGGCCTATATATTTTTGTCACAAGTTAACATAGTGTAAGTTTGACCAATTTTAGTGATAAAAACATGAACTTTTTTAATACCAAATGAACATCAATAGAGTCATCATAGTATATATTTTCCACTGTATGTTCCTCAAATATTGTAAATCTTTATATGTTTTCCTACAAGATTGGTCAAAGTTAGACTATGTTTAATTTTGACAAGAAATATAGGTTTTACTTTCAGGAATGGGGGTAGTACAAGGGTAGCGGTGCCCGTAAAAAAACAAAACCAGCTTTCAAACGAAAGGTAATTTACTTGGCACAATACATCGGGATGAATATTTGTAAAATTCTTTAAAGTACTCCCTCATTTCCATAATATAAGATGTTTTAGCATTTAGCCACATTCATATGTATCTACATGTATGTGGACATGTATTAGTGTGTACATTCACTCATTTGGCTTCACCCCTAGTCTCCATGTGATTGTGGCTAAAACGTCTTATATATACCAACATA
The DNA here is from genome assembly GCA_028641055.1 of Alopecurus myosuroides. Lineage (NCBI taxonomy): Eukaryota > Viridiplantae > Streptophyta > Magnoliopsida > Poales > Poaceae > Alopecurus > Alopecurus myosuroides. Next base: position 70,970,390 of record CM054058.1, read on the forward strand.
GGGAGTACTATACAACAGTTTGACAATTTCGGGTTAAAGATGAGTTGCATTGATTTACAATTAAGAAAAGAAAGAAAAAAGTGCGAATGAAAATAGTTAGAAAGCCTAATAGAATATATTAATCAAGACATGAAGGATTATATGAATCTTAAATTGGAGGATGTAAAACTCACCTTCGGCAGAATTAATTAGCCTTTTTGTATGAATGGTTCTTCCCATCTTCAGGTTTATTTGAAGTTCCTCCATACATCAATTATTTATCAAATTCGAGCATGTAACTATGGTAGGTTTAGGGTTTACGGATTGGGGAAATACTGGAATTAATCAAAAATATTTGAAGTTATAGGTGTACCAATAATAATTTTTATATAGTCTTGATTGCAAGAAAATTACATTTTTTTGGCGTTACAAGTAATATTCTAATGTTAATCATGCTACGAAGCTATCACCCCCTAGCCCTTTTTAGTTTTCCATCTTGCAAAAGTTTTTTTAAAATAATAAAGATAACGGCCTCGCATTTGCGAGGGCCACCTTACTAGTTGACAGTAAAAGTAGATCAATACATTTCAGCTGAAGGCACCCACACGTGTCGGAAGTCGTTATTTTTCAGGGCTAGGGGACGAGCATTTTCCCTTTGAAGCAGGCGTGGTAAGTCCATATGTACTCTTAAATTGTCCAAATGCTCTCTCTGTTCCCATCTCGTTTCCTCTATGTGCCAACCGATCCAGCCTATAGTGTGTTATTTTATGGTGATCCAAATTCATATGAAGATAAAGGAAAGTTCGGCCTCCGCTACGCGGAGGCCCGTCGCCGGAGGCCCGCGGTACGGTACGAGTTGTTACCGAGTACGAGTAGGATTCACAGTTACCGACCTAGAAAGGTCAGGACCGCCTCTTGTAAGCCGCCGCACGGGATAAGCCACAAATTGTAAATCCCGTTGCGATTGTAACCTCACTCCGGAATAGTGAAGTATTCCACGCTGGCGCCCGTGGTTTTTTTCTCTTACTTGTTGGAAGGGTTTTTCACGTTAAAATCTCGTGTCCCCGTTAGTTCGATCTTGCTTAATTTCATCGTTGATTTGCTATTGCGTGTTACAAGTGGTATCAGAGCCCTGTTTCAGATTAGGGATTCGCGATGGCATCGATGAAGTTTGATCTACCGTTGCTGGACTACAAGACGAAGTTTTCTCTGTGGAAAGTAAAGATGCGTGCGGTTCTGTCGCAAGCATCGGATCTTGATGAGGCGTTGGATTCTTTCGGGAATAAGGAAGTGATGCATGTAAAATGCATAGATGAATTTTGCATATTTTCACATGGTTTTCTATTACATATTGCATCATATAAGGGTATAATTCAATGTTTTATAGTATTTTGGGGTTAAATTACAAAGTCCCCCAACTTTTATGGAATTAACCGTGCCTGTCAGAAACCCCGTTTTCTATATTTTTGACGTTTCAGGGTGCAAACTTCCGCGAAATCATCTGAAAATCTGCGGGGGTCATTTTCTTGGAAGGAGAAGACTTGCGGGCGAAGGATCCACGAGAATTGGGCAAGGAGGCCCAAAAGAGGACCCTCCACGCGGCCAGATTCCTTGGCCGCGTGAGAGGCCCCCTTTTGGCCCCAATTCCTTCCATCTTCGACTTACCGACTCCGTCTTGACTTAAAACCGACTATAAAAAGGGTCCCCCGTACCCTTACGGAGAGGAGCGCGGCCGAAACACCGAAACACCGAAACAGAGACCTGGAGTTCCAGATTGGAGGGGGAAAACTCCGGCGGGGCGCCGCCGGTGTGATCTCCTACCCCTCCAACGTCATCTCCATCGACATCTCCATGAAGAGGGATTAGTCCACCCCAGGGCTATGGGTTTGTGGAAGTAGCACTTGTATCTCTCTCTCTATGTGCTTCACTAATTAGATCCGTATGAGCTGCCTCACATGATTACGGGCACCGTTTTAATTCCTATGTGGTGGATCTTTTCTATGAGTTATTGAATCTGAGATTGCAATTGTTTCTCTTGAGTTATTTGAGTAGATGTATCTTATGTACCCCGTTCTTATTTGCTAGCTTTGATCAATCTAGTTCTTGAGAGCGTGTGTGGGGTGATGGGTGCATTAGTTGGAGTAACGGGGGTGGCTAGTGCTGTGAAAGTGAGAGAAGTTCAGCGATAGGCTTAGGTTTTGTTAAATCTTTCTTAGTTACCTCACTAGGGATAAAAAGGAGTACCTTGTTACCGGGGATTTTAAGTGACACTAAACAATCTCCATGACTAGGTCTAGCAAGTTCTTACTTCAACTTCATGTCACATTGCTTAAAGCTATACTCTGGTTTTTCCTTAATTATCGAGGTGTTATGATTTATTTCGCATCTTGGTGGAGTATAAGAGGGATCAATATGACCGTAGAGATCTCTATGCTAGGACGTGATTCCCATATGAAAGTACTCAATGTTAAACATATTATTGTAATCTCACATGTAATTATTTATGTCTACCGTCTACCACTTTATTTGAGAGAATGCAAGTGTGAAACCATGAACCCCGGTCCTATTTTAAATATAAGAAAACACTCTAGTTACTTTGCTGAAATTTACTTTACTTGCACTTTAGTTTACTTGCATCTCCAATTCGAATTTACATGATCTCCATCACCACTTGCATCACAAAAATACAAAAACAATCCATTGCATAATTATTTTCTCATTTGCATTTAGTAGTAGATTTAATTATTGCACATTTACTTTCAGTTTTGCATTGCAATTTAGAAGTCTCACACCTTGTGCTTGACAACCACTTGGTGAGGTTGAGGGCACAAAATTCTCTACTTGTTTACAGGATCCTGGAGGAAGCTTGGAAGACAACTGCTGAAATACTGGCTCCCCAAGAGTTCGATATAAACCCTCGAGTCACCCTCGTGGGGAAGAAGGCTTGCCACTAGCTACACAGTATGCACTTGGAGTCTCAACCTAGCCATCAGGAAGCGAGGGAGTGGACTCCTAAGGAGAAGCGCAAAGATCGTAAGGCTTTGTCGTTGATTCAACTTCATCTTTCTAATGATATCTTGCAAGAAGTGCTGTAGGAGAAATCCGCGGCAGCATTGTGGCTCAAGCTAGAATCGATCTGCATTTCAAAGGATCTAACCAGCAATATGCATGTTAAGATGAAGTTGTTCTCGCTCAAGATGCAAGATGGTGGTTCTGTGATGAATCACTTGTCGATCTTTAAGGAGATCGTGTCTTACCTAGTGTCGATGGAGGTAAAATATGAGGATGAAGATTTAGCTCTTCTGCTGTTATGCTTGCTGCCTAGTTCTTTTACAAATTTGTGTGATACCATACTATTAAGCCGCGATGAACTAACCCTCGCGGAAGTTTGTGAGGCCCTGCAGGGAAAAGATGAAAATTATGGTGCCGTCTAACGCATCGTCCTCCAAAGGCGATGCATTGCAGGTTCGAGGCATACCTGAGCAGCGAGATAACAACTACAACAACAACAACAGAAATAAGAGCAGGGACCGTTCCAAGTCCAAAGGACGAGACAAGTTCTGCAGATACTGTAAGAAAACCAATCACACCATTGAGGATTGCTGGAAGGTGGAGAACAAGGAGAAAAGGAACGGCACATACCAACCGAAAAATAAATCTGACGGTAATGGTAATGGTACTGGTAAGGTTGCCGTTGTTGCTGGTGATAATAGTTCGGATGGTGAATGCTTAGCTGGTTTTGCTGCATGTGTTACCCGTGATGATGAGTGAATTCTTGATACTGCTTGTTCGTTTCATATTTGCTGTAACAAAGATTGGTTCAGTTCTTATGAGGTTGTGCAGACTGGAGATTTTGTGCGTGTGGGGAACGACAACAAATGTCACATTGTTGGCGTTGGATCTGTTCAGATCAAGACCCATGGTGGGATGACACGTAAATTGATGGGAGTGAAACACATACCATCCATGGTTTGAAATTTGATCTCGCTGAGTACCCTTGATTGAGACGGGTACAAGTACGCCGGAGGGGATAAACGCCTGAAGGTATCAAAAGGTTCTCTCATTGTTATGATTGGTGATATGAATTCTGCCAAGTTATATATCCTTAGAGGTAGCACTTTGTCTGGTACTTCTGCTGTTATTACTAATGATGATCCAAGTACAACTAACCTCTGGCATAAGCGACTTGGATACATGAGTGAACATGGTATGGCAGAATTGGTGAAGAGAGAACTTCTGAAGAACTGCAATATGAGTAAGTTGTCGTTCTGTGAACACTCCGTGTTTGGTAAGCATAAGAGAGTTAAGTTCAATACTTCCGTTCATACCACTAAAGGTACATTGGATTATGTAAATGCTGATTTGTGGGGGCCTTCACGTAAGCCCTCTTATGGTGGTGCTCGTTATATGCTTACTATCATTGATGATTACTCTAGAAGAGTTTGGCCTTATTTCCTGAAAACTAAGGATGATACTTTTGCTTCTTTTAAAGAGTGGAAAGTTATGACTGAAAAGAAAACTGAAAGAAAGGTGAAGTTGCTTCGTACTGACAATGGTGGCGAATTTTGTTCGCATTCTTTCGATGATTATTGTGTGCAGGAAGGCATTGTCAGGCATCACACCATCCCATACACACCTCAGCAGAATGGTGTAGCTGAGCGGATGAACATGACGATCATCTCCAAAGCTCGCTGCATGTTGTCTAACGCCTGAATGAATAGGCGTTTTTGGGCTGAGGCTGCCAACACTGCCTGCTACTTGATTAACAGGTCACCATCCATCCCTCTTGACAAGAAAACTCCTATTGAGGTATGGTCTGGTGAGTCAGCTGATTATTCACAACTGAAAGTTTTTGGCTGCACTGCCTATGCTCATGTTGATAATGGAAAGTTAGATCCTAGAGCTGTTAAGTGCTTATTTCTTGGTTATGGTTCTGGAGTAAAAGGATATAAGTTGTGGAACCCGGAAACCAAAAAGACTTTCTTTAGCAGGAGTGTTGTGTTTAATGAATCTGTTATGTACGAGGATAGTTCGTCGACTGATGTTGTGCCAGATTCTTCTGATGAGGACGAACCACAAGTTCGTTTGCAGGTGGAGCTAGAACACCTGGATGAGGAGGATACTGAAATTGATGGGGAGGCTATTGTGTCACCCTCACCTCCTATTGTGCAGCAAGAAAATTTGTCTATTGCAGAGCGCAGAGAGAAGAGGAATAAAGGACCTCGTACTCGTTTAATGGAGGAATGTGATGTTGATTATTTTTCTCTAAGTTGTGTAGAACAGGTGGAGAATGATGCTGAACCGTCAACATACAATGAAGCTATTGCTTCGGTTGATCATGACAAGTGGATTGGTGCAATGCACGAGGAGATGCAATCACTTGAGAAAAATGGCACGTGGGATGTCGTGTGCTTGCCTAAACAAAAGAAGACCGTACGTTGTAAGTGGATCTTATAGAGAAAGGAGGGTTTATCTCCAAGTGAGCCTCCAAGGTTTAAGGCAAGGTTTGTAGCAAAAGGTTTCAGCCAGATTCCAGGAGTGGATTATAATGATGTGTTCTCACCTGTTGTCAAGCATAGTTCTATCCGTACATTCTTTAGTATTGTTGCTATGCATGATCTTGAGCTTGAGCAGTTAGATGTGAAGACTGCGTTTTTGCATGGTGAACTTGAGGAGGAGATATACATGGACCAACCTGATGGGTTCATAGTGCCTTGTAAAGAGGATTTCGTGTGCAAGCTAAAGAAGTCCCTTTACGGTTTGAAACAGTCTCTTCGACAGTGATATAAAAGGTTTGATTCTTTTATGATGTCACATGGCTTTAAGAGGTCTGAATATGATAACTGTGTGTACATTAAATTTGTTGATGAATCACCTATATACTTGTTGCTATATGTTGATGATATGTTAATTGCTGCCAAGAGCATGAAAGAAAACATTCTAGGTATGGAAATTTCAAGAGACAGAAAATCTAGATTGCTATTTCTTAGTCAGGAGAATTACATTAAGAAATTCCTTCATCGTTTTAATATGCATGATGCAAAGTATGTTAGTATTCCAATTGCTTCACACTTCAAGTTGTCAGCATTGCAATGTCCTACTAATGACAAAGATATTGAGTACATGTCACGAGTTCCCTATGCTAGTGTTGTTGGTTCCTTAATGTAAACTATGGTGTGTTCTCGGCCTGATTTATCTTATGCTATGAGTTTGGTCAGTCGATACATGGCTAATCCTGGTAAAAAATATTGGAAAGCTGTTCAGTGGATTTTTAGGTACCTAAGCGGCACATCCAAAGTTTGCTTGAAGTTTGGCAAGACTGGTGAGGGACTCGCAGGCTATGTGGATTTAGATTATGCTGCCGACTTGGATAAGAGGAGATCCCTCACAGGTTATGTGTTTACAATTAGTGGATGTGCCGTTAGCTGGAAGTCTACCTTGCAGGGTGTTGTTGCACAATCTACTACTGAGGCTGAGTATATGGCTATTGCTGAAGCATGCAAACAGGCAGTTTGGTTGAATGGTCTGTTTGCTGAGCTTTATGGAGGTGATACTTGCAATAACCTATTTTTTGACAGTCAGAGTGCAATTTACCTTACTAAGGATCAGATGTTCCATGAGAGAACAAAGCACATTGATGTCAAGTACCATTATGTGTGTGATGTAGTTGCACAAGGTAAGCTGAAGTTATGCAGGATTAGTACTCATGATAATCCTGCTGATATGATGACAAAGTCAGTTCCTATTGCTAAGTTTGAGCTTTTCTCAAGCTTAGTTGGTATCACTGATTAGCCCAAGAGGCTATTTGGCGCCGAAGGTGTTTTTCTATGTGTGTTTCAGGTGAAGGTTCTCATTCATGCTACAAGAGGGAATTTGTCTCAAGGTGGAGTGTTATTTTATGGTGATCCAAATTCATATGAAGATAAAGGAAAGTTCGGCCTCCGCTACGCGGAGGCCCATCACCGGAGGCCTGCGGTACGGTACGAGTTGTTACCGAGTACGAGTTGGATTCACAGTTACCGACCTAGAAAGGTCAGGACCGCATTTATATACCTCTTGTAAGCCGCCGCACGGGATAAGCCACAAATTGTAAATCCCGGCGCGATCGTAACCTCACCCCGAAATAGTGAAGTATTGCTGGCTGGCGCCCGTGGTTTTTTCTCTTCCTTGTTGGAAGGGTTTTCCACGTTAAAATCTCGTGTCCTCGTTGGTTCGATCTTACTTAATTTCATCGTTGTTTTTCTATTACGTGTTACATAGGGACCACGTCCTTCTCAGCCTTTCGCTGTCATAGTCCCTCTCGAATCCAACAGCCCATCCCTGATGGGGACTACAGTGAGCTCTTTCTACATTTGGTTGTCCTGACACAAATGGCTTGTTTCCATATGTCTTCCATTCAAAACGTATATTATGGTTTCAACCTAACTCTAATCCCCCATGATTTCTCACACCGAACCCTCGACTGCGTTGGTCTTAGTTTGGTTGCTACTAATTCATATTGTATCCAAGACAGAGTTGGAGGATACATGAATAAAACTGAGGCGAAGACTCCGTTATAAAGAAATGTCATGCCTAGACTAGTAAAATGTTTGGTGAGCGTATTGACTATTGAGCCATTAATCTCTATATATGGAGAGCCCTTCAATTTACGTTGTACTTGAGCTTTTGTTTCCATTTGTCCGAATAGCTCTCGACTATCTAGCACGGAAGAAGTTCCACCAGCACTTCTACAAGAGAAATAGGTTGGGACGGTTTAGAAGGGCGACACTAATGAATTTGTCCCCATTTTATTTGTACGACCCAGCGGTATATATAGTGCCAAGGTGTGGTGCCTCTTAAGGCCACTACGGGAGAGCCGACGAACGCCGACGGTGAAGTATGGGGCACGTCGGCGTACAAGGGCGGAACGGAATGGCTGCCTACCCTCCCGTCGTCGTCCCTCCCCATCGGCTTACATGAGCAGGTCACCGTCGGCGTCACTCCCCCGTCGGCGTACACGAGCAGGTCACCGTCGGCGTCGATCCCCATTGGCGTTCCGGCGCGTCCCCGTCAGCGTCTCCATCCTGTTTTTTAATCCACACGCGCACGCGGCTCTTCCTCTCTGCCACATCCCATTTCCCCACGCATCCCGACCCACCGCCGCCGCCGCCGACCACTGCCCCTCCGCCGAGCTCACCGGCCGGTCCCTCCATGCCCTGTTCCTCCACCTCCGCGACCTAGTCCTCCGCCTCTCCTTTATCCCGCCCTCCCCAGACGCCATTTCCTCGATGCGCCCCACTGCCGGCGGCGACGTCGCCAAGTGAGGGGTGCCCGCGCGTGCTCCTGTCGTCCCCGTCGCCAAGGTAGCTGCTCGGGAGAGAGACAGTGCGTGAGGTGAGGTATTATTTCTTAGATTTCTTAGTTGTTGTTAGTTAAGTTAGTTAATGTAGTTACTGTTAGTTAGATTAGTTAGGAAATCTTAGGTTAGACAAACTTTAGTTTAGGAAAATTTTAAGTTAGACAAATTTTGTAGCTATTTTTTTATTTAGTTGTTGTTAGTTTGAAGTTAATTTGGTCCTAGTACTAGGTTAGTATTAGGGTTAGAATTATTTTAGTTGATAGTACTAGGTTAGTATTAGGGTTAGAATTATTTTAGTTGATAGTACTAGTTTAGGATTAGGGATGTTAATTCAGTTAGTGCTTGTAATTTATTTGTTGCTATTTGTTATTGGAGCCGCCACGCCGTCGACATCCTACACCGCCACGCCACGCTCTCGACCCCGCCGGTGTTGTCTGGAGCCGCCACCCCACGCTCTCGACCCCGCCGCCGTTGTCTGGAGCCGCCACGCGACGCCTCCGACCCGGTCGTCACGATTTATGTCGTGTCATCCATGTGTCATTTCCCGTTCGCAAGTGTTACGAAGATTAATGCATTAGAGGTAGGAATATTTTGAACTGTAACGCTTGCGGCATTTACGGGACAGTCAGTGGATGCGTAGTTGGGTAAGTTTTCTATGTTCTGCTCCGGTCTGGGTCAGGATTTTGGTAGCGCCTCCTCGTTGTTCTCCTTATGCATATCCTCTCGGTTTTTGCCGAGACGTGTGCTGCCAAAATTCGGTCTCGGATCGGGGTAGAGCATGGAGAACGTACTCAATCTACGGATCTGGCGGCTGCTAGGACCCTTACCTATTAGAGATGTAGGTTGATGCTTCATTTTGCACGGTAGGAAAAAATACTATGCTGCAACTAATTTCATGCTATGTGTGTTGTTTGGCTCCAAAATAAAACAGTGGATGTCTGATAATGGGTGGATATACAGTGGCCGAATTAGTGCGATTGAAATGTCAGATGAGTGGGTACGGAAGACAGATTTCTTAGTGAAGGAGTTAGCGAGTGGTTCAAAGGTAGGTTTTCGTCCATTTTGCCTTTGCTATCATTGCAGGAGGCGTCGGCGTAAGGGAAAAGACGATATGAGAAAACACCATTGGTCTTATGGGTATACGCCGGGTTTCATCACGACGGTCGACTTTGTTGAATAGGAATGTGACAGTGGCAGGGTGATGCGACAGCGGATCAATGGCAAGGATGACGATGGTATTATAAAATTTTAGAATGATCTCCGTGATGCTCACATGCCATATTTGCCACCTTCACAAGAGGAACCGGGGGAACCGTGTGAACAAGAGGAACCGTTTGAACCTGAGTAACCGGACCCTACCGTGAAGGCCTACTTTTATACGATTGAAACGGACGAGAGACCTCTGTACGAGGGTGCAAGGATTTATCAGCTCGATGCCATCTCGCAAATACTAGCCAAAAAGCTCGAGTATGGCAACACCCGTTCATGCTTTGAAGCTCATCTGCAAACATATGGTAATATGTTGCCCGAAGGACATTGTCTGCCTAAAAGCAAGTATGAGACGAAGAAAATCTTGCGAGAGCTCAACATGGATTATGAAAAGATAGATTGATGTCCCAAAAGTTGCTTCCTGTTTACGAAACATTTTGCGGATGACAAGTACTCTACCTTGTGTGGATCCTCTAGGTATCATGAGGTAAAGGGAGCGGATAGTCAGAAAAAGCTGACGAAAGTCGTCGTGAAGATTCTTCATTGTCACATGTAGCTCGCAATTTGTCTTCTCCATGATATAATCCACGGGGTAGCTACCTGCACATCCTGAAAGATGCGTGGAATCCACGCTGCTTCTTAGCTGAGATGGGCCGGCATCGTCTTGAGGATCTATTTCCTTCTCAGGTGTCTTGTTCCAACTAAATGAGTCTAGTTGCTGCTGCACATGTTGTTCCAATGCCGATAACCGGTCTACCTCCTGCTTCCTCTTTCTCGAACGACTTCTATAAGTGTCAGCGCACTCCGGCCACGCTTCCTTCATGTTTACACTGCCTCCGAAGCCTCGTACTTGTCCAATGTGTTTAGGATTCCTGAGGGCGAGTGACAGCTCATATTTCTCTCTTTCGGGAATGTACAATCCTTTTCTAACTTTTTCTATTGCATCTATTGGATCCGTAGTGATTGTCTCAATTTTATCCTTCCATTTTCCCTGTGAAACGATGTGTCCTGTCTTTGGGTCCAAGCCTGCCCCATGCACGAACAACCAGAACTTGGACTGGTCAGGCCAGTCCCATGTCTGTGGCATGATCCCTGCATCCATCTGTTCATCTTTAGATGCTTCCAGCTTAGGAATGGCAGTCTTGTAGCCACCTGACCCCAACCTATGGTAATATATCTTCTTCCCAACATTGTCCTTATTTGCTTTTTATCAGGACACAAAGGTAGATGATGTCTTATAGGTCTTAAATGCGGACCAGTGATCTTTTATCTTCTCTACTCTTGTAGTGAAGTCTGGATCTTTAGCTGAATATAATCTCCATAAGTTTTTTTCCAAGACTGGAATGTTATGGACATCTTTTTAAGAGTCCATTCCTTCAGTTTCTCCTTGTTGTCATCCTTGAGGTTTTTCGGTAGGTTGAAGCATGTCATGAGAGTGTCCCATAGAAATTTTTTTGTAGTTCCGTTGACATAACTAGCTTCATCCCCCTGGGCCTTCGTCTTATGCCATTCTGCAATCTGATCAGTACCATGTCCCTCACAATAACTCTAGCTTGACTTGTAAATTTACCGATGTTCCCTTTGGGTTCTAGCTATTCGCCATCATCCTTAACTCTGGTGATGGGCAACCTAACCTCACCCGACATCCTTCCCGTCGGTCCTCGAGGACCTGGCCTTTTAGCAGATTTGCTCGATGATGCAGAAGGCTAAAAGAAAAAATGATTCGTTAATAAGTGAATACGCAACCAAAAATAAATCAATGCATCTACTGATCAACGCATCCTAAATATGTAATTAAATACACCTCGTCAGAGTTTGTTAAGGCCACTTCGTCGGCTCTTCTTTCTTCGGACACAAGTACCTCACCAGAGTTGTTCTAAAAATGTGAGTTAAAATCATCGTCATCTCCTTCGGGTGCTGGTCCACGGGCATCGTCATCTCATTCTGGAGCTAGTCCACGGGGAACTACAAACAGCAGAAAAACGGGAGCTGGCTCTGTGGCATCTTGTCGATAAAAATGACATAAAGAAGAGAGAAAACATGTAGGAATTGGCATAATATCATCATGGAGCATCAAAAATTAGTGATACGTATATGACGTCCATAGGTTGTTTGCTCATTGAGTCGGATACTTCAACGAATCCCTCGTGCATTTTAATGACAAGAAGAATAAAGTGGAAGCTACGCACGTTTAAATATGTAGTGTCATAGATATCTATAACTCATTAGTTAAAATTTTCACATCTGGTGAGAAAAATAAAATGTTTTAGAAGACAGTAACACTCACTTGAAGTTGTAAGGCCAAAGTATTTATTTTTTGTCATGTTGCCGCTTCAAAAATCATAGCAAAGTCTCCGGTGTATCCTTGTTAAACATGGGTTCCTTTATGGTTATCTCATGCATTGTATACGCGTCAATGAACCCAATGTCCATTATTTCATCCCTTTTACATTCGAGCCTCTTATTTATGCATAATAAAGGGCACAAAAGATTAAATTGAGGATAATTGCAGAAAATGAACAAACTTAGGTAAAAACTTCTCGAATTATATAAATAAATCACTTACAGACAATAGCAGTTGAGCAACGATTTTTCGAGGGCCCGGAGATTGTATAACGCAAAAAGATCCTCAAAGTCAACGCTAACAGCGTATGCTTGGAAGTAGTGCTTCTCCTTAACTCCCACCATGATAGCCTCAAACCCTTCCTTTTCCCTACTCAAGTACCACTTATGCAAATTGTGCATTTTTTTTGGTAGGATGGAGATATTCTCGACCAAAACCCTCGTTTAAATTGATATGCTACTTCAGCGATGGCGTAGTCGATATCGGTTGTTTGTTGTCGAGAACTTTTAAAGGCCTTCTCCTCAAACACCTTGAGAGGAGGGACCGATTGAATGAGTTGTTCTCCAAGCTGGGGAACTTGGTTACTTTTCGGCTTGACCACCGGTTTCCCTTTTTCCGCCTGGACCACCGGTTTCCCTTTTTTCGCCTGGACCATCTCCTCATATGAATTTTCAATAGAACGCCCATAGTCTGATGGCGGCGATGGTGGAGGGTTATATAGGTTCTCAACGGTACACACAACTTTCACCGGATCTAGCGTTTTCTCAAAAGGTATCTCTAGCACTTTCTTAGCAGAATGGGCAGCCACCTCGGAACGAGAGACGGAGGCGTTTTCTCGTCAGGTCTTTCCCAAGGTAACTTCTGAAGATGCGGCTGTGCTCTCTCCATTCTGGGATTCTTCCTAGCTGGCGAACCATTCCGCTTAACGGGCGCTTCCTCACGCGGAGGATATCGCGAAGCTGGACTCGTGCTGCCCCCCCCCCAGGTAGGTGTGGCCCTTGGTGCTCATGTGGACTGCCAACAGGAGTACTCGATGGCCCTTTCTACTCATGTGGACTGCGAGCAGGAGTATTCCATGGCCTTTACTTCTCATGTGGCCTGCCAGAAGGAGTAGTCGATAGCCTTTGCTGCTCATGTGGCCTTTGCACGGGGCTTGAAAAGACGATGTATTGTTTTGTCCAGAGGGCAAAACCGCGCTTGACATCGCCCATTAATTGTCTTCTCCTCGTCACCTCCAGGATGATCAAGATCCATTGTTTCATAACCAGGCACAATGTCATCCACCCCGACAAGAGCACATTCAGTTGGAATGGGCTCCATGTGGTTGTGGGTAAACATAGCCGACCGCCACCTTAATGGACATGTTCCTCATTGGCACATGTAGCTCGCACTTTGTCTTCTCCCTGACATAATCCACGGGGTAGCTTGATCCACATCCTTCAAGATGCGACGAACCCACGCTACTTTTCGGATGAGATGGGGCGGCATCGGCTTGGTGATTTTCTATAAAAACTACTGATCAGGTGCCCTCTGTCAATTCTGCTCCAGCTGCTGCACCCGTTGTTCCAATGTCGATAACCGGTCAACACACTTATTCTACATTCTCGAGCGGCTTCTATAACTGAAAGCGCTCTCCGGCCACACATCTTTGATGGTGAGACCAGGGAGGGTTCGTACTCGTCCAACGTGATCGGGATTCCCCAGAGCTAGTGTCAACTCGTCATTCTCTCTATCGGGAATGTACACTCCCTTTCTAACCTTGTCTATTGCATCTACAAGCCCCTTGGTGATTTTTTTTCAATTTTATCCTTCCATTTTCATGTGCAACGATCTCCCCTGTCTTTGGCTCCGACCCGATACCATGCGCGAACAAACAGAACTTGGACCACTCGGGCCAGTCGTATGTCTTGGAGTGACCCCGGCTGCCAGCATTTGAGCTTCATATGATTTCCACTACAGAATGACGGTCTTGTAGCCACCTGACCCCAATTTATGATAATATTGCTTCTTGTTAGCATTATATACATTTGTGGTTGATTAGGACTTATATCCTGGAGAGGTCCTATACGCCTTAAATGCGGGTGAATGGTCTTTTAGCTTCTCATATCTGCCAGTGCATTATGGACCTTCAGCTCCATAGTCTGCCCATAATTTTTTCTTCCAGCTCTGGAATTGTACGGCCATCTTCTTAAGATTCCATTCCTTGAGCTTCTCCCGCTGGTCTTCCGTGAAGTTTAACGGTAGGTTGAAGTGTGTGAGTAGACTCTCCCAAAGTAACTCTTTTGTAGTGTCGCTGACATAACTAGCTTCGTCAATCGCCGCCTTCTTCGGCTTATACCAATATGCAATGCTCATCGGTACAATGTCCCTAACAGCAAATCCATCTTGATTTACAAATTTCTTTATGTTCTCTACGGGTTCCACCGGTTCGCCACTAGCCATAAATGTGTTGAGGGCTAATTTAGCCTCGTCCGATAGAGGTTTCGTCGGGCCTCGAGGACCTTGCATTTTTAGCAAATTTGCTCGAGGATCGAGAAGGCTAATAGAAAAAATATTCGTTAATCAGTGCAATACAAATAAATCAATGCATCTACTAATATATCATTTCCATAATATACGCCTTGCCGGAGTTTGTTAAGGGCAATTCGTCATCCCTTCTTTCTTTAGACTCAAGTCCTTCACCGGAGTCATTCAGAAATTGTGTGGTTAAGTCATCGCCATCGTCATTTCCATCGTCATCGGCTTCTGGTCGGGCACTATTATATATCAGTTCTTGCACCAAATCTTTTTCCTCCTCATTTCGGAAGAACAGGGGGGCGTCCGGATCCATAGCTGAATGTCACTACAAATTTTTAAATAGCAAATTTCATAAATAACAAATTTTCTAAGTAGTAAAAATTGTAAGTACTAAATATTCTATGTACTATATATTGCAATTTTTTTCACAAAGTCTAATACCTAAATATTTTTCTCTAAGTCCAATACCTAAGAAAAAAAAACGTCTGGATCCATAGCTCAATGTCACTACAAAATTATAAAAATCAACTTTCATAAATAACAACTTTTCTAAGTACTTAATATTGTAAGTACTAAATATTGTGAGTACTAAATATTGCAAAAAAAATTCTCTAATTCTAATACCTAATTTATTTCCCTAAGTCTAGTACCTAAATATTTTTTTCTCGTAGTCTAGTACTAAATATTGTATGTACTAAATATTCGAAGTACTAAATATTGTGAGTACAAATTATATTGTAAATTTTTTCTCTAATCTAAATATTTTTCTCTAAGTCTAAATATTGTCCAAATTTTATATTGTACCAATTTTTTTCTCTAAGTCTAAATATTGTGAGTACCGAAATATTTTTCTCTATGTCTAGCTAATACCTAAATATTTTCTCTAAGTCCAATACCTAAATATTGTGAGTACTACATAATATCTATTCTACAATAGAAAAAAAACAAAGAAAAAACCCTCACCTTCCTCACTGTGCGCAGGCAGGCCAGGGCGGAGGCGCAGAGGCAGGGGAGGCACGCGACACGGGGGTGGTGGTGCGGTGGTGGCGACACGGTGGTGGTGGCGCGGTGGTGGCAGCGCAGCAGGTGTGGAGGCGCAACGTCGACGGAGGCCGGAGGCACGTGCGGCGATCAACAACGGGAAGCAACGAGGAGGCGCGCGACGACGAGGGGAAGGCAGAGGAGAAACTCCAGCGACGAGGAGGCGCGCGACGAGGAGAGGCAGGGAACACTACGGCGCGCGGTAGCACTTCGTCGTCGTCGTCGTCTCTGGAGCCATGAGGTGCGTCTGTGTTCTGTGGAGACTTGGCGAAATTTTGGGGAAGAAACACTTAAGTCCCCCGCATGTTTCAACCATTTAGTACCGATTTGTGCCACTAACCGATACCAAATCGTATTGTTACCGGTTGATGGCACAAACCGGTAATAAAGGTTGCTATTAGTACCGGTTGGTGGCACCCACCGGTATAAAGGTTTCCCCCGGGCCCATCCCAACTTCGCGCGAACCGGCGGACCTTTAGTACCAGTTGGTGGTACCAACCGATACTAAAGGTGTATTTTCTATTTTTTCCTTTTTTCCTTTTCCTTTTTTTTCTTGTTTTATTAAAAAAACTATAACTTTCGAAAGAAAAGTTCAGAAGACATTAAACTAAGTTCTAAAATTTTGTAAAATTAAAAGCTATCAACTAAAAATAATTTTGTGATGTTCTGTAACATTTTCATATTCTGAAATTTCAATATGGATTTAAATATTTCTACAATATATAATTAAGTCCAAATTTTGACATAGGGGTTAAATTATTTATTTTTTCATTCTACAATAATCATAGGCAAATAACGAGGCACATGTAGTTCAAATATCTACCGTATCCAGCTGAATCGGCAGAAACTTGTGATTTTCAAAAGAGGTGGATGGAAATATTTTCTTAGAGCATCTCCATCGCGCCGTGCTGGAAATCGCAGTTTCGAGCGCGTTGGGGAGTTTTATTAAAAACAGAAAACAAACGAACACTACTCCTCGTCGTCGTCGGTGAACTCGTCAATGACCTCGTCGTCGGAGGAGGAGGTGCACGATATTGTGTCCGAGATAATCGAACACCTCGGACCGCCGGTGGCTCAGGCTTCACCGGCGTGGTCGGCCTGGGGGACCTCTCGCAACGCCTTCAACCTCGCCTCCTGGGCGGCCTCTGACCTGAGATGACGCTCGAGGCGGCGCTCCACCCGCTGAGACGCGCGGGTCTGCCAGATCTCCTTAACGGCACTCTCCTCCCTCGGATTGTTCCGGTAATACTCGCGGACGGCGCGCTCGTCCCTGGCATCGATGAGGCCCTGAAACGCGCGGTGGCGGAGGTACCGGAGGTCGGCGACAGTGACGATCTGCGGTGTCGGTGCACTGGCCTCCGCTTCCCAGAGGGTGTGTCAGTCGTTTAAATTCATCAGCGACCGCGGGCGGTTGAGGCACCAGGCCTCCGCGTCCCAGGCGTGGGCGGCCTCTGCCACCGTCGCAAAGGAGCCGAGGGGGAGACGATGGTCCCCGTAGAGGATCTCCGCAGTGAACATTCCGTTTGGCCGCGCTCGGACGCCGCGGAAGCCGGTGGTGCTGTTCCTCCTCGGAGGCATGGCGGCGGCGCGGCGGTGCTTGGAGAGGAGAGGGCGCGGGAGAGGAGAGAGCGCGGGAGAGGATAGAGGGAGAGGAGTGGACGCGTGGCGAGAAGAAGACGCTACGCGCGACATTTTATACCGCACGCGCGCCGCCACGCGTCACAGCTCCCGTGTCATGCGTCCACACGGAAGATCTCGCGTTATTTAGGGGTTTATTGAATTCTCTGGAATTTCTCAGCCGGTTTAGGAGAAAGTCAAGACGTCGTGCATGACCGTTTGTACCTAGGGTTGTATATTCAGCAAATCATTGTGGATCTCTATTGAAATAGCTAGTTGTGTACCTAGAAATGATTTCTGTCAAAATTCATGAGCAAATCATGAGGCACCTGTAGTTCAAATTTGTGCTGTTTCCAACAGAATCGCCAGAAATTTGTCATTTTCACAATACGTGGATGTAAAACATGAATTTTTTTTACATATGAGAAATTCTCAAATTTGAACAATTTTTTATCTGAATGTTTTCTTCATTTGAACATATTTTATCTGAACAATTTTTTTATTTAAATATTTAAAGTTTTAAGATTTTTAAGTTTGAACAAAAAATAATTCTGAACCAAAAAATAATAAAACATAAAAACAAAGAATAAAACGGAAAAGAAAAAAGAAACAAAAAATAATAATGGAAAAAATTAAAATAGAAAAAAGGAGACAATAAAAGGTCTAAAACGAGAAAAGTAGACATGAACGCTGTCTGTCCCAGTGGCTGTTGCCCTACGAGCCGAAAAGTATGATGTGAGGTTCGAATCCACCTTCCCTGTCCTTTTTTATGTTTCCGCTTTATTTAAGCAAATGGGTCGGCCTACTTGTAACTTTTACATGGGCGAGTCCGTGCACCAGCTCGCAATAGGCGATGTATAGTGCTCACGGTCGGCTTGGCTTCACGCTCCTTCTCGTTGAGGTCAAGTCGGGGACATGTCCTTTTTTATGTTTCCGCTTTATTTAAACTAATGGGTCGGCCCACTTGTAACTTTTACATGGTCGAGTCCGTGCACCAGCTTGCAATAGGCGATGTATAGTGCTCGCGGTCGGCTTGGCTTCACGCTCCTTCTCGTTGAGGTCAAGTCGGGGACATGTTGTCCATAGGCCGTGTGTTGCGGGACGAGCACACCAGGCCCAGGTAGGCTCGACCGAGCACATTACGGGCCAGCAAAGCACCTGCCGTCATGCTACCAAAGGTCACCTGTCACCACCCACCACCCACCACCGCCACCGGTCGTAGCGTCGCCGTACAACACGTATTGTCGTCAGTTGGGCATCGAGGTATGTACTTCTTGACGTATCCCATTCCAAATAGGTTGCACACATGCGACTACTCTTATTTTTCATTATTCTCTATCGTTTCTCGAATATGGCTAGGTAGTCGAGTGCCTCCTTTATAAAGAGGACAACTTTAACAATTCCGGACATAGGAACAATGAGCTGTCCCCAGGGCTTCTCTTCCAAACCAAGCAATGGATCTATCTGGCTTTCAGCTTATTCTCTCAATCAATGTTGAGACAATGTAACCGCACATGAGCTGCCCACCAACCCAAAATAAGGATAATAAATGTCCACAGTTCTTTCCCGTCGTGTGGCTTCTGTTCTTGACCGTGTGCTTTTGGCACATGGCAAGGAGGCGTTCTCCCGTGGTGCTAGAATGAACACCGATGACGATGGGTTCAACAGATGTCGTGTACCCATCGCTGGTTCGATCATTGGCTCCTATTCATTGTCGACCTCCACGTCCCACGGGCGCCGGAGCCACCGCTAGGAAACTGCCATGAAAGGTCAAAGCCGGCATGGCGACACCACTACCCTGATCCTTGCAGACCTCTTTGGTGGTTCGTCGAAAACGTGAGAGAGGCCACATGCTGGGCTGACAGCACATCTGTGCAAGCCGTGTCATGGCACCAACTCAATATCCACCGCAACCTCGCCCCATAACCATGGTGGAGGAAAGCCCTTGTGTAACCATCCTCAATCCCCGCTCGCGCTTTGCTCGACGGCAATCCTGCGACGACATGCACAAGGGTGGCAGCGGACATACTTTATATCGCCAAATTTTTCCTAGAGGGGAGGAGTCGTCCTAGAAGACTCCTCATGGAGTACATTTCTAGCTAATCATGTATCCCAAGGTTTCTCTGCCTTCACAGAGTAGTTCTGTTAATCTGTAGCACAATGTGGCAAGATGTGGCTTGCCTGGTAGCGTACTCAGAAACAACGATAGTTTTCATAAAATTTTCATTCTTACCATTCTCTTAATTATGGCATTCCGCAATACCAATTTTTTTAATTGAAAATACTAAAGAAAATCTACCCTATTTCTTATCAAACCCAAGTTCAGAAAAAAAAAACTATTATGCTGTTTCTATAATTTTTTAGAAATGAAATATATTAGTACCAAGCATATATAATTTACATGCATGATCTGCAACAACATAATGTTAAGAAAGACATCAAGGATGCATGTGAGTTTATATCCGAGACGATATGTCATTCTACCATTTAGATTTTAAGATTCTGGCACCTAAAATAGGATGTTCTAGTCAGGTTCTAAATTTTGCTCCTTGTTTCAATATTTACCAAAATTTGTCTTCCTTCTTTGAATAGTTTCGAATTTTTTTGTCTTATGACCATGCAAAATTGTCACTTCATTTGTTTTCTTTCTATTGGAGAAATCATAGATAAAAATCACAAGATTATTTGAATAAGTCTAGAATATAGTCGCTTGCAACTATTTGAAATCATGGTGGATTTGGAAAGAGCGCACTACCACATTCATCTATGCTTCCTTAGACTATAGAATGAGATGACTAAGTATTAGTAATCACTAAAATTAAATTGTTTCTTATCGAAGACTCCTCATGAATAATTCCTTTTCTTGTTATGTGTACATGCATTTCTTTCCCGTCAAAGAGTATTCCCTAGTCAATACATGCTGAAAATTTTCCTTCCTAAACTTTTGAGCAAGTTCAGTTTTGTTCCTAAAACTTTTCTGCCCCATCGGTTCATCCTCTTGAAGCTGACCAACTGGTTGTGTCGCCCAGCTTGAGGGAACAACTATGTCAGCATGAATCGGAGAGGAGAGCCCATCCGCGAGCATGGAGGCGAAAGGATCACCCCAATGAGTCTGTCAACAATGCTGAGTTTAACATTAGTCCACACAAATAGGGAGGTTTGCATGTGCAAGTTTGCTCGACATAGTACGTGAGTTGCGTCATGGATGGATTAAATAAGCATGATTGTCTCGCAAGATTAGGTCAACATGGATTAGCCGGAGGGCATCACAATAGGGTCGAGCACTAGTGGAAACAGGGCCATTTGTCCCGGTTCGTAAGGGCCAGTTGTCCCGGTTGTGCAACCGGGATGGGCTAGCCGGGACAAATGGCCCTCCCCCATTGGTCCCGGTTGTGCCAGGACCCGGGATGGTAAGGATGGCCCACGTGGCGAACCTGGGCCAGGGACGGCCAGGGAATTCGTCCCGGTTCGTTTTAGGGACCGGGATGGATACCTTTTAAAAAAAATATATATATTCCGCCAATTTTCCCCTGCCGCGGCAGGTTTTTTTTCGTTTCGTTTTTTGGGCTCCTGTCTCGCAATCTCCAACCGGCCTCCCCTTCCCCAACCGCGTCCAGGCCCACGTCTTTAATTAAGCCCACTAGCCACATTTTTGGTCAAAAGGGCCCACTGGCCCGCGTCTTTTATTATATTCGGTCAACGGTTCGCAGGGGTCGAAAGGGGCCACTGGCCAGCGGCCTAGTGGCTGGCTCGCCCGGTCCCTTAAATTAAGACCACAGGGATGGTCAAAGGGCCCACGGTCGCCTCGTCTTCCCGCCCCCCTCCACTTCCCCACGCACGTGTGGCCAGCTGCAAAGGGCCGGCAGGAGCTCGCGGCGGCGCTCGATCTCCTCGAGCAGCGCCGCGCCGGTCGGGGCCGGCGGCACTGGGATCCGCTGGGGATTCAGGTGCCAGCCGTCCGGGAGGTGCACGTCGTTGTAGAACACCGGAGTGGCATTGTTCCAGTGCCACTCCGCCTCGTCCACCCGGACGTACCTGCGGAACCGCTTGCCCGGGGGCGCGGCGCGGGGCGGCGGGCGTGCAGCCGGTGGTGGCGCGGGGACGCGCGGCACCCCGCCGAGGCGGACACCTCCAGGGCCGTAGCCGAAGGCCTCCGCCGGTGGGGGCGGGATGCGGCCGGCGCCGCTCGACGAGCCTCCGTCGTCGTTCCTTGGGCGCTTGCCGGAGTTCGAGAACCAGCGGGACATGGTGGCGGCTAGGGTTGCTTTGCCAGGGACGCGTCCGGGGTGGGTGGGTTGTACGGGTGGCGGGGGTCCTTTAAAAAGGACCCGGGGTGGGCTGGCATGCCAACCGGCGGCCTGAACGTGGCGGCGGTTGCAGGCGGCCATGAATGCGGGGAGCCGAGGCGTGGCGCGTGGGGAGTGGGGCGTGGGAAGCCGAGGCGGGGCGGGAAGACGAGGCGGGGCGGGAAGACGAGGCGGACAGCGGCCCTTTGACCGTCCTTCGGTCTTAGTTTAATGGACCAGGCGAACCAGCCACCAGGCCGCTGGCCAGTGGCCCCTGTTGACTGGCCATAATAACAGACGCGGGCCAGTGGGCCCTTCGAACCGTTGACTGTCCATAAATAAAAGACGCGGGCCAGTGGGCCTTTTTGACTAAAAAATGTGTCAGTGGGCTTAATTAAAAGACGTGGGCCTGGAGCGGTTGGGGAAGGGGAGGCCGGTTGGCGATTGCGAGGCAGGAGAAAAAAAAAACGAACAAAAAAAACCTGCCGCGGCAGGGAAAATGGGCGGACTTTATTCTTTTTTTAAGAAGGCATCCATCCCGGTCCCTAAAACGAACCGGGACGAACTCCCTCGCGGTCCCTGGCCCAGAGTCGCCACGTGGGCCAGCCTTACCATCCCGGGTGCTGGCACAACCGGGACCAATGGGGAGGGTCATTTGTCCCGGCTAGCCCATCCCGGTTGCGCAACCGGGACAAATGGCCCTTACGACCCGGGACAAAAGGCCCTGTTTCCACTAGTGACTAGCCCGTGCAAGTGCACGGGTTGCTGGCTAGTACGAATAATGCATATTTAAATTTTTTTGGAACTCGAACTTGGCGTGCGTAAATTAGTAGAGACGTTTCAAATATGTGTCTATTAAAACATCTCAACATGCGCAGACATGCTTTCGAGTGTCATTATGAAGCGTCTTTATTTTTTTATACACGCTTAGCACAAAGTTTTTATGCTAGTTGAGACGATGCAGAAGGAGACGCTTCTATGACGCTTTATGAAAGCGACCGTATACAAGGCTCTAGGGATGATATATCACGTGTCTAGCCTTTAAACTTGGCGTCTCTACATGACTACTGTGTTGTAGTGGTATTTCTCTTTATATCATGCAATGGATAATCTACATGGGTGGATATTAGCACAAGATGCCTTTGGAATTATACATACAGTCAAGTGCTAACAAATTTATTCACTGATACCTCTAGCCTCACCTAATCAGTTGTCTCGTCTTTAAGCTCGGGTTTCAAAATGAACAGACTTAGTGGAACATTATGAAAATTAAACTAAAGATAATCATTATTGACTTTCCATTCATACCAATCAAGCAACACAATACTGTAAAAATGGAACTGCCAATTGTGATTTGTTGTATGATTTTTTAATAGAGAGATTTCATGTCGAAAATGATCTTTTAACATATAACAACTGAGCCGATTGCTACGGAAAAATTAAATTTTGGGATCCACTTCGAGGAGACTGATATGACGAAATAGCGTCTCTCTCCTTATTCTGTACTATAGTTATCATCCCATCACCTCCAGGCCAAGCCGCACTAGGGACCGGGCCGTTTCCCCCGACTGTTTAACTCATGGCGTTGCCTTGAGAAACTCGCACCGACAGTTAGCAACGAATCATAGACCATGACCCATCTCACTCCTCACACGTACCCGCCTGCCCACGCTTCCTTTCTTTACCTACCTACGACGAGTCGTTCCTCAGGAGCAGCACGGATCCGCCTTGAGCCTGGCGGCCAACACCACGACTTCGGCCACGAATAGGACGAGGTATGCTCCCATTAGTTTTTTTACTGCATGATTATTTGTGTGTACAAACCCTAGGTGCTTGTAAAGTGAGTGTGAGATGTAATTCAGGGGATGGAAAATTGGAAAGGAAAAAATATCCAATTTACACGAGATAAAATTTTCTCTACTTCCCTTTCCTCCTTTTCTGGGTCTAGGTTATATCTAGTATCGATAAGATTTTACTTTGAACCTGAGTCCATTCCTATGCCTCGCATTCACGATCTATTGCACATTTGAGTCTTCTTATAGGGCATTGACTCCATTTATTTTAGTTTGCATGCCAGTGATGTCTGGGCTGATGATATACTTAGAAGGCTACAAGAAGAACCGAACAAGACTACAGAGCAAGTTTATTCTTTATAGGGCTGGGTCAAACATAGATTAGAAAAGGTTGTGACGCATTATAAACACATCCCTTTAATTCGTTGTCCTGTATTAGAAATAATTTACCTCTCCCGAAAGCATCTTATTTACTTATGTGTGATCTATTGCATTGTCTCCAACACAACCTCGGCCCAACATTGATTTGCAAAGCTGATGGAAGACGATGTTTTTCGGGACACTATTTAAGACACGACCAATAATGTAAGATCTGTTTGTTGCGTTTTCAATCCTAAAAACAAAATCATGGTTTAAAGTTCTAAAAACCCTTCTAAACAATATTATTTGCGTATGGCTAATTTAATATTCCTTTTCTAAAATAAATCATAATAGCAAATAGTGACGTGGAATATTTTTTCAAATTTCTGAAAAGTGGTTTGATTCGATTCTAAGATTAAATTCGAGCCACAGCAGACTAGCCCAGCGAGGCAGCAACGCGCGCAGCACGGACGAGCCAAGCCGACCCTCACCCAAGAATCGGCCAGTGCCCCACCTCTGAGCACAAAACAAATATAACTAACGGCTGGGTCTCGCCTGTCATCTCCTTCGTGGAGACTGGTCCGGCCGCGGCACCACATCATGCACCGCAAGGTTTCCTCCACCGCCTCCGAACAAAACCTAGTGGAAACAACACACTAGTGGAAACAACCCCTTTCATTTTGTGTCAGAAATGGCATTAATCCTGGTTGCACAAAAAACGGGACCAATGCATAGCATTGGTCCCGGTTTTTGTGGTCGGGGCAGCAGAAATTGCCAGAGGGGCATTGGTCCGGTTTTTTAGCGTGCATTCGTCCCGGTTTGTGGCATGAACCAGGACCAATGCCTCGCCACATGCCACGTGGCACGCGTAAGGGCATTGGTCCCGGTTCATGCCACAAACCGGGATGAATGCCCCCTTGCCTACATATACTGCCTCCCAGCCCCCCTTCCCTATGTTTTTTTTGCTTGGAGGAGTGAGAGAGGTGGGTGCTAGTGTGTGTTCTTTTACTATGCACTCGATGTGTTCGGCGAAATACCCGAGCCATACTTAAGTTCACATATAATGGTATCTTTGACCGAGGTTAGCAAACTTGTCCTTTTCATCTTAATGTGATACAAAAAAATTTATATTTGTCGATGTATTGTGGTCATTTCGCTATTGAAGATGTTATTGTAATGTTTTTTTTGATAAACTTAATTATACGATGCAGATGGATGCACAACAGCGATGGATGTACGGTGACCGAGGCACTTCCGAGTATAGGGCAGGCCTGGATGAATTTCTCGGTGTAGCCCAGCGTCACAAAGAGAATGACTTTATGTGTTGCCCATGTGTTGACTGTCCGAACGTCAGGGAGCACTCTTCCTTGAGAGTCCTTCACGGCCACCTGCTTCGGAGAGGTTTCATGTCCAACTATAATTGTTGGACCAAGCATGGATAAAGAGGGGTTGTGATGGAAGACAATGAAGAACAAGAAGAGGATCCTATGTTCTCTGAATACGGTGATACTACAATGGAAGATAATGCAGACGAAGGAGATGGTCAAGAACGGGCATCAGATGAGCCCGATGATGATCTTGGTCGAGTTATTGCTGGTGCAAGGGAAGACTACGAAAGTTAATTGGAGAGGTTGAAGTTGGATGGCATGTTACAGGATCACAAAAAGTTGTTGTACCCAAATTGCGAAGATGGCAGCATAAAGCTCGTTACCACACTGGAGTTGCTTAAATGGAAGGCACAGAACGGTGTGACTGACAAGGCATTTGAGAGTTTACTTCAAATAATGTAGCCGAAGCTTCCAAAGGATAACGAATTGCCTCACAGTACGTACGAAGCAAAGAAGGCTCTCTACCCTCTAGGATTAGATGTGCAGAAGATATATGCATGCATTAATGACTGCATCCTATACCGCGGTGAGAAGTACGAGAATTTGGATAAATGTCCGGTATGCACTGCACTGCGGTATAAGATCTGGCCAGTTGACCCTAGCGATGTTGACGGCGAGCCACCCCGTAAGAGGGTTCCTGTAAAGGTCATGTTGTATGCTCCTGTAATACCGCGGTTGAAACGACTGTTTAGAAACAAAGAACATGCCAGGTTGTTGCTATGGCACAAAGAAGACCGTAAGAAACACGGAAAGTTGAGACACCCCACTGATGGGTCGCAGTGGAGAAAAATTGAGAGAGACTTCCCGGACTTTACAGGAGAGGCAAAAAACTTATGGTTTGGTCTAAGTACAGATGGCTTTAATCCTTTCGGGGAGTAGAGCTCCAGTCATAGCACCTGGCCCGTGACTCTATGTATCTACAACCTTACTCCTTGGTTGCATGAAGCGCAAGTTCATTATGATGCCAGTGCTCATCAAGGGTCCAAGGCAACCCGGCAACGACATTGATGTGTATCTAAGGCAATTTGTGGAAGAAATCTTACAGTTGTGGGGCAAACCAGGTGTACGTGTGTGGGATGAGAACGAACAAAAGACATTTGACCTACGGGCGTTGCTTTTCGTAACCATCAATGTTTGGCCTGCTCTTGTTTCGGTAAGACTGATAGTGTATATTTGGATAAATGTAAGAAGGTTGTATACCTGGGGCATCGTAGATTTCTTCCGATAAAGCATCCCGTAAGAAAGAAAGGAGGGAAGCATTTCAAAGGTGAGGCAGATACCCGGAAGAAGCCTGACGTCCATAGTGGTAATGATGTATTAGATCTGGTCAAGGACCTAAAAGTAATCTTTGGGAAGGGTGATGGCAGCCAACCTGTTCCGAACAGCCCTGATAAGCGCGTACCCATGTGGAAAAATAAATCTATATTTTGGGAGCTACTCTATTGGAAAATCCTAGAGGTCCGCTCTTCAATCCACGTGATGCGCGTGACGAAGAATCTCTGCGTCATCCTACTATGCTTCCTGGGCGTGTATGGGAAGTCAAAAGATACGCCAGAAGCACGGGAGGTCAGCAACGTACGAAAGACCCAAGCAACAAGCACACGGATTCATGGAGCCATTATTAAAGCAGCTACACTCTTACCAAAGCAGAGAAGTAAATATTTTTTGAAATCCTTTACAGTATCAAGGTTCCGTCTGGCTTCTCGTCGAATATAATGTGGATAATAAATATGGCAGAGAAAAAATTCCAAAACCTGAAGTGTCAAGACTGCCACGTGATTATGAAGCAGTTGCTTTCGATTGCATTGAGGGGGCTTCTACTGGAAAATGTTCAAGTACCCATTGTGAAGCTATGTACATTCCTCAATGCAATATCTCAGAAGGTAATCGATCCAGAAAGTCTGGCAAGATTACAGAGGGATGTGGTCCAGTGTCTTGTTAGTTTTGAGTTGGTGTTCCCACCATCCTTCTTCAACATTATGACGCATCTCCTGGTTCACCTATGTGAAGAGATTCATATTCTCGGTCTGGTATTTCTACACAATATGTTCCCATTTGAGAGGTTGATGGGAGTCTTGAAGAAATATGTTCATAACCGTGCTATGCCAGAAGGAAGCATCTCGAAGGGCTATGGAATAGAGGAGGTCATTGGGTTCTGTGTTGACTTTATTCCTGACCTTAAGACCATTGGTGTTCCTGAATTGCAGTATGAGGGGAGACTGAGGGGAAAACGAACGCTGGGAAAGAAAACGATGATACCCAGGGACGGGGATTCTTTCACTAAAGCACACTACATAGTTCTACAAAATTCCACCTTCGTGGCTCCGTATCTCGAGGAACACAAGAATATTGTACGCTCCACAAACCCTGGGAAGGATGACTCATGTATTAAACGCAAACACGTGGAGACTTTCGGAAGTTGGCTGCAAACACAACTTATAAATGCCACCATTGTTGAAGATAAGCTTTACATGTTGGCCGGGTCACCATCTTCGACTATTGGTAGTTTTCAAGGGTACGAGATAAATGGGAATACATTTTACATGATCGCCCAAGATAAGAAGAGCACTAACCAAAATAGTGGTGTCTGCTTTGATACAACAAACGAGAATGGGAAAAATGACACATACTATGGTTACATAGAGGAGATATGGCAACTTCACCATGGACCTTCTTTTAAGGTCCCTTTGTTTAAGTGCAAATGGGTCAACCTGAACGGAGAAGGGGTAAAGGTAGACCCGATGTACGGAATGACAACAGTGGATCTCAACAATATTGGTTACAATGACAAACCATTCGTCCTAGTCAATGATGTGGCTCAGGTCTTTTATGTGAAGGACATGTCCTCCAGACCGAAAAAAGAAAAAAAAATAAGCAAATAAATACATCATACGATGAGCCGAAACGTCACATAGTTCTTTCAGGAAAAAGAAACATCGTGTGAGTCGAGGAAAAGACACACATGTCAGAATATTATAATAAGTTTGTTGAAATTTCGCCCTTCAAAGTGAAAGATGACCCAACCATATAGTTAAATAATGAAGATGCTCCAAGCAAGGGACATAGGGTTCATGGACCATCTCTACACGAAGAAAATTCAGAAAACGAGATAGGGATGTTGTTGGTGCTGTGTAATAATAAACTTGGAATACATAGCATAGTTCTGTTGAAAAAGTGTTCACGAACAAGGGCTATCTCCTCCTAGCATTCTAGGGTTTCGATTGAAATGACGGGTGTTATGGCCAAATACATGGCATAGTTTGCTATAATGATCCCATATTGCACACAAACATGCATATTGAAAGCACGGACAATGTTGACAAAGGAATATTTTTGTAACTGAATAAAAAAATCATTTTCCATTTTTGGGTGTCATAAATGGTTTTTTTTTTTGTGAAGGACCTACCACAAACATGTTACAAAACTTGGGGGATTAATTTTTTAAACATGCTAGGACATATGATATGGACAAATAAACAATTTGTTTTCTAAGAAAAGATTTCCATCCACCTCTTTTAAAAATCACAAGTTTATGCCGATTCAGTTGGAAACGGGACAAATTTGAACTACAGGTGCCTCGTAATTTGATCATTAATTTTGGCAAAAATCATTTTTAGCTACTCAACTACCTATTTCAATAGAGATCCACAATGAGTTGCTGAATATACAACCCCTAGGTACGAACGGTCATGCCCTCCGTCTTGACATTCTCCTAAAACGGGCTGAGAAAATTCCAGGAAATTAAAAAAAAACGCGAGACCTTCGCGTGGTGTCATTACATATGTCCTAGTATCCACCGAAAATAGTAAACTTCGAATATGACAGTTCTGTTGAAAAAGTGGTCACAAAAAAGAGTTATCTCCTCCTAACATTCTAGGGTTTTGGTTGATATGACGGGTCTTATGGCCAAATACATGGCATAGTTTGTTATAATGATCCCATATTGCACACAAACATGCATCTTGGAAGAACGGCCAATGTTGACGAATGAAGTTTTTTTTACTGAATTAAAAAAATTATTTTCCATTTTCGGAGTGTCATAAATGGTTTTTTTTTGTGAAGGACCTATCACAAACATGTTGCAAAACTTGGGGGATAAATTTTTCAAACATGCTAGGACATGTGATATGCACAAATAAACAGTTTGTTTTCTAAGAAAAGATTTCCATCCATCTCTTTTGAAAATCACAAGTTTCTGTCGATTTAGTTGGAAACGGGACAAATTTGAACTACAAGTGCCTCGTAATTTGCTCATGAATTTTGGCAAAAAACATTTTTAGGTACTCAATTACCTATTTCAATAGAGATCCACAATGAGTTGCTGAATATACAACCCCTAGGTACGAACAGTCATGCCCTCCGTCTTGACTTTCTCCTAAAACGGGCATTGAATAAAATTCAAAAAAAGCCTAAATAACGAGAGACCTTCGCGTGGTGTTATTACATATGTCCTAGTATCCACCAAAAATAATAAACTTGCAATACGACAGTTGTGTTAAAAAAGTGTTCACAAAAAAGAGTTATCTCCTCCTCACATTGTAGGGTTTTAGTTGAAATAACTGGTGTTATGGCCAAATACACGGCATAGTTTGTTCTAATGAGCCCATATTGCACACAAAAATGCATCTTGGAAGCACGGACAATGTTGATGAAGGAACTTTTTTTAATTGAATAAAAAACATTTTCCATTTTCGGAGTGTCAGAAATGGAATTCTTTGTGAAGGACCTACCACAAATATGTTGCAAAACTTGGGGGCTTCATTTTTTGAAAATGCTAGGACATGTGAAATGGAAAATAAACAATTTGTTTTCTAAAAAATGATTTCTATCCACCTATTTTGAAAATCACATGTTTCTTGCGATTCAGTTGGAAATGGGACAAATTTGAACTACAAGTGCCTCGTAATTTTCTCATGAATTTTGAAAAAAACATTTTTAGGTACACAACTACCTATTTCAATAAAGATCCACAATGAGTTGTTGAATATACAACCCCTAGCTATGAACGGTCATGCCCGCCATCTTGACTTTCTCCTAAAACGGACTGGGAAAATTACAAAAAAAATCAAGAAAACACCCTAAATAACGCGAGACCTTCGCGTGGTGTCATTACATATTTCCTAGTATCCAACAAGAATAATAAACTTGGAATACGACAGTTCTGTTGAAAAAGTGTTCACAAAAAAGAGCTATCTCCTTCTAACATTCTAAGGTTTCGGTTGATATTACGGGCTTTATGGCCAAATAAATGTCATAGTTTGTTATAATGAACCCATATTTCACACGAAGATGCGTATTGGAAGCACGGACAATGTTGACGAAGGAATTTGTTTTTTACTGAATAAAAAAATTATTTTCCATTTTCGGAGTGTCATAAAGGGGTTTTTTGTGAAGGACCTACCACAAACATGTTGCAAAACTTGGGGGATTAATTTTTTAAACTTCCTAGGACATGTGATATGCACAAATAAACAATTTGTTTTCTAAGAAAATATTTTGATCCACCTCTTTTGAAAATCACAAGTTTCTGCTGATTGAGTTGGATACGGGACAAATTTGAACTACAGGTGTCTCGTAATTTGCTCTTGAATTTTGGCAAAAATCATTTTTAGGTAGTCAACTACCTATTCCAATAGAGATCCACAATGAGTTGTTGAATATACAACCCCTAGTTACGAACAGTCATGCCCTCCGTCTTGACTTTCTCCCAAAACAAGCTGAGAAAATTCAAGAAAATTCAAAAAAAAACCTAAATAACGCGAGACCTTCGCGTGGTGTCATTACGTATGTCCTAGTATCCACCGAAAATAATAAAGTTGGAATACGACAGTTCTATTGAAAAAGTGGTCACAAAAAAGAATTATGTCCTCCTAACATTCTAGGATTTTGGTTGATATGACGGGTCTTATGGCGAAATACATGGCATAGTTTGTTATAATGATCCCATATTGCACACAAACATGCATACTGGAAGCACGGACAATGTTGACGAAGGAATTTGGTTTTTACTGAATAAAAAAATTATTTTCCATTTTTGGAGTGTCATAAATGGGTTTTTTTGTGAAGGACCTACCACAAACATGTTGCAGAAGTTGGGGGAATAATTTTTTAAACTTGCTAGGACATGTGATATGCACAAATAAACAAAAAATTTCTAGGAAAAGATTTTGATCCACCTCTTTTGAAAATCACAAGTTTCTGCTGATTTAGTTGGATACGGGACAAATTTGAACTATAGGTGTCTCGTAATTTGCTCTTGAATTTTGGCAAAAATCATTTTTAGGTACTGAACTACCTATTACAATAGAGATCCACAATGATTTGTTGAACATACAACCCCTAGGTACGAACGGTCATGCCCTCCGTCTTGACTTTCTCCTAAAACAGGCTGAGAAAATTCATGAAAATTCAAAAAAAAAACCTAAATAACATGAGACCTTCACGTGGTGTCATTACTTATGTCCTAGTATCCACCAAATATAATAAACTTGCAATATGACGGTTCTGTTAAAAAAGTGCTCACAAAAAAGAGCTATCTCCTCCTAACATTATAGGGTTCGATTGAAATGATGGGTGTTATGGCAAAATACATGGCATAGTTTGTTATAATGAGCCCATATTGCACACAAACATGCATCTTGTAAGCACGGAATATGCTACCGAAGAATGTTTTTTTTACTAAATAAAAAAACCATTTTCCATTTTCGGAGTGTCACAAATGCGTTTTTTGTGAAGGACCTACCACAAACATGTTGCAGAACTTGGGGGGGTAATTTTTTAAACATGTTAGGACATGTGATCACACAAATAACCAATTTGTTTTCTAAGAAAAGATTTCGATCCACCTCTTTTGAAAATCACAAATTTCTGCTGATTCAGATGGAAATGGCACAAATTTGAACTACAGGTGCCTCGTAATTTGCTCATGAATTTTGAAAAAAACCATTTTTAGGTATTCAACTACCTATTTCAATAGAGATCCATAATGAGTTGCTGAATATACAACACCTAGGTACGAATGGTCATGCCCTCCGTCTTGACTTTCTCCTAAAACGGTCTACAGAACTGTTAGTAGAGATGGTTTTACCTGTGAAAAAAAAGAACAATTTTGGAAACGAGACCACTCAGCCGGTTTATGTGGAAAAACCGCGTCTAAAGAAAAGCACGCCTCTAATAGAATGCCATCCGTAGTGGCCCAACATAAACTCCGCCTCCCCAAATTACCGAGACTACTGCGAAATATAGCTGTCAGTACGATTTACGGTCTCGTAAATGTTGTGTGTCGGCCCAGATAAACATCCGGCACGTGGTGGCACAGCTTTGACGGTCTAGAGAACCTTGGTCTTGCAGGTTCCGAGATGAAAACGGTAACTTAAAAATTAGTTCATTAGAAACCACACATATGAAAAGCACGCGTAAAGTGACATACACAAAAAAGAAACTCACACATAAAGTTCATTACAAACCAAGCATAAATCGATCTAAAATATCCACGCTGATTTATTATAAAAGGGCCCGTCCGACCCATGGTATCTCCCACCCGACGGGAGTAATGGGCTCGTCATCGTCATCATCTTTTTGTTGCTACCAATCCCGTATAAGACGCGTCTTTGACATAGCCGGTGCGTCCACACGTTCAACAGCCATAGCAGCTGCAACTTCCTCTTCTGAAGGTTCCTCCTCTGCTGCTTGAGCTACCACTCCTTCAGCCCCCGTTGCTCGAGCATCCACTTCTTTAGCGTTCATTCCAGCCTTGTGAATCCCCCATTATAGCCCGTCTTTAATGGTAAGGATCCTACGGCAAGCACGAAGCTGTAAAACTCTTCTCTTGCTGCATACTTGATGTGCAATAGGGAAAGAGGCTTCTGCTCCCAGTAGTGATGGTCGTTGGACAAGAAGTCATAATTAAAATCGCCGCGAGAACTATCAATGATCTAGGTTGCTAGATATGTCATTTCGTCCATGTCGAACGGTGGAGTGGCCGGGATCTTTTCTTAGGCCTTGAACATATCTCGTATATCGATGTGAAACTCCTCTGGAATGATGATATTCTCACGTTCAAGCATTACCCTGTCCTGTCTGATGTCCATGCTAGCAATCACTACTAGGGAAAAGGCTACCGCAGGCGCACCAATTTATGCTACCGCAGGCGAATTTTGGTTCGCCTGGGACCACATCGCCAACGGTAATGAATTACCGCAGGCGAACATCAGAATGCGCCTTGGGTAACTTGCATACCCCAGGCGAACGGGCCTTGTGCGCCTGGGGTAAGCCTTTTACCTGAGGCGAACAGGCACTGTGCGCCTGGGGTACAAATTCGCCTGGGGTATCATTTCCTGTTCGCCTGGGGTATGGTTTTGCTGTGTCAAAAAATAAAACAAACGAAAATAAATGAATCACAGCAAATTGACAGAAATAAGTATGAAAATTACAGCAAAATGACAGAATAAAGTTTCATAATAGAAATATTCTCGATCATCAACACATAGTATCGATCATCACCACATAGTTCAACAAATATTACATAGTCTCGAAAACAACCATACTACTAATAAATTCAGGAGTTAGTCAGATGGAAATGATTTTTTGTTCTAATTTGAACAAACTCGTCATCTATCTAGCGGGCTAATGTAGTTGATGACCATCATCATGTCAAAGTTGGGGATGTCACTATTCCTCATGGTGATCAGAATAGCTCGGCCAGCCTCCATACCAACTCTTGCGGAATGGAACTGCCTCCATGCTTGAGAGTTAAGGATGACGCGACCATCAGCATTATCCCTGGTGATCGGAACTGCGGTGACATTTCCTGATTCTCCACGGTGTACTCCAATGGTACCTTGCTCCATGCCAGCACTGTCCGCTACCGCCATATGTATTTTCTAGAACACACAATTCCAAGAAAGAATAAAAGCACAATGTCACATACCGGCCACATTATAACATAAGCAACTATAGGAATAAGAAACTGTTAAGAAACATACCATGACATGTCCATTGGAGATATTAGTGTTGGTGATGCGATGCACGAAAGGGAACCCGATGTAGCTATCTATCTGGGCTAGTTTCTGACGGACAGGGTCCTTCTCAAGCTCGCTAAGATTGGCTCTTTGAGCAACAACCACATGTTTCCATGGGTCCTCCTCGTTCATATCATCCTCATTGTCCATGTCATCCTCATTGTCCATATCATCCTCATTGTTCCCAATTTCCTCCTCACTACCGCCATCCTCGCTCGCAATCCCGCCCATATACAGAAGTTTGATACGAGGTTGCGGTCCTGCCATAGAGAAGTGAATGTAATCACCTCCGCTTAAATTATAGGTGGCGATGATAGACCGCAATTGTTCCCCGTAGAAGTAGGTCTTCTTTCTTTCTTTCTTCACTCGAAGAATGTAAATGGTCCCGTGAACATCGAAATCCACGTTATTGCCTACTAATTTGTTGAAATCTTCCCGAATATTGCATGGTACAATCTAAAAAAGAAATATAAAAGAATCTTTTGTTAAGAAACATACCAATCTAAACTGGATAGTAAAACGAAAGAACACAAGTTGCAAGTTAACATAAAAAGATTCGTTTGTTAATTACCAAAGAATCAAGGTCACCGTCGTGGAGCTGAAGCATAAAAGAAGACGCGGTGAATCGTCCTTGGGCACATCGGGACCGACATACTTTGCAAGCCATGTTCTATTAAATTAAGAAAGTAGACATAGAGGTTAGAGAAGCATAGCTATTATCCAGTGCATACATGTGTAGTGCAATTTGAGGCAACTAATCCAGTGCATAAATTAAGAAAGTAGACATGAGTAAATTGCTTGTATTTTTATAACTTGTTGAGACATGGATCGTTGTCAAAGAGTTATAAAGAACAACTAGAATGGTTCATCTGAAGTTGTTCAAGATAAAATGTAGAACTCATAATATATAGTCTGCCCACAATTATAAAGAAGTGAAAAAAATAGGAGAGTTCTAGGGATGCCCTGGACAACACTAGGAAAACTAAGACAGAGCGGTGACAAAATATTTTGCATTGAATACTGTTAACAATTTGCACCGGAACTATCAAAAACAGTTTTGGATAAATGCGTGAATAAACGTCACAACGGCTTCCCAATGAAGATTGCTTGCAATAGCAGCAACAGTTTGGAAGATATCAAGAACGTCACACATTAGACAAACAGAATTGCGTACACCCAACAAAGACAAATGGCAGCACCTACCTATCACAAAACAAATGCAGAAAGGCTATCTACTTTATTGGAAAATCCAAAAACAAAGCAAAAATTGTAGGTGGATTCCTGAATCATGTGACGAAACCGATGCTTTGCCAGCATTGTGAAGCCACATGGGAAACAGTTGGTATGCATTGGCGGTGGGGGAAATGTTCTATTTTCTCGATACAGCATTAGCATCTCCGTTAACTGAAACTATACCAAAGGATTCCTAAATCCATTTCAGATTCGTCTAATCTAGGAACAAGGACCGCCTGACGGAAGTACACAATTCGACATATCCAATAATACCATTAAGTGAAGTGTCTACCGCGTGTTCATCTGAGGTTGTAAACAAGAAGTTCACCGCGGCCACCAGGAGCAGGCGCATCCTGGATCCACAACGACGACGGGAGGGAGTGGGCTGGGATGGAGGGGTGATGGGAGGGAGGGGGGCTGACCTGGATCCACAACGACGACAACGACGGAGTGGGCGATCTGCTGCTCGACGACCTGCTCTGCTCCTCCTCGACACTGGCGTGGGGATGGGAGACGACGGCGGCGTGTGGTTGCGGGTGCGGGTGATCAAGTTTGATCTGGTGACCACTTAGAAAACAAAGCATTGAGCCAAGCACATTGGAACCGGTTTGTGATACAAACCGGTCCTAAAGGCCTTGCGGCCATTTGCTGCAGGGAGGGGGGCCCAGGGACAGAGGTTTTCTCATTTTTTGCAGCAACAGCGAGGGCTTACCCTAGGCGCTTCCGCAAAAATTCGCCTGGGGTATGTGTTATACCGGAGGCGAACATGACGTTATTCGCCTGGGGTAATGGAAGAGTGCCAGGGGTGGTGATGGGTGGCACTGCCACACTTTACCCCAGGCGCTTCCGGAATTGGTTCGCCTGGGGTAACAGACTTACCCCAGGCGCATAGTTCTCCTGTTCGCCTGGGCTAAGTAGCCCAGGCGCATCGACTTGCGTGTTCGCCTGTGGTAGGATATGCTGCTATAAGCAAATCTCTAGTAGTGAATAGTGATCCCTTTATGCTGAAGGGAACCGAACCAGTTCTGGACAAGGCTCCCTAGCCCTATAGCAAATGCAAATTAACACATGAAAATATAATTTGGATAATGTACAATTTGATAATGTTGAACGACCAGATTGCACTGTAATTTACAAATTTGATTAACGCCAATTATTAAGAAGTTGGGACTGAAGTATGCCCATTCGCTAGTAATTGGGACATATTTTTGTGAAATGCACAGTCCCTGCATAAAAAAGACAAGGTTTGATATTGTATCGTATAGTGTAGACAACATGGCCTATGTGCTTCATATGGCTTAATGATGTGTGACATAAATTTATTTATAGTGAATGAAATTATGTGTGTACGAAAGTCACGTAATAGTTTTCACCATTAAGAATGCTGCAATTATGAATTTTTGAAGATTCATATTAGTTCATCACATCCTCTTATACTTTCTTTTACTTTGAGAAGCGCCAGCTCACGTGGAATTTGTGCATATGAAACGAAAGATGACAACTTCTTTTTCTGTATATAGTATGTTTCTTACTATGTCAGGTAACTCTTAAATGACATGACTAGTGGCATGGTGAAAATTGTGACTCCAAATATATTTATTTATGATCTGACCAAACAAGAGGACAGAACACAGATAACGGTCCGGCACGATCAGATAGTGGTGGAATTGTATGGTGACCTTGAATTCTTCAGGGCTGCTATAGTTGGTTGAAAAATAAAGATAATATGTTGATCAATGAGGCAGGTTGTATAGCCTATCTGCGAATTCAATTATCTATTGTCTTGTATATGGTGATATATACTCCTCTTTGGATGGCAGAATTGTGAATCTAAGATACATAGGAATTTGATAGGGTTGTCAATAGAAAACAGATGATTGTAAAACACACGAAAATCACCTGAATAGTCATCTGGATGATATGCAGGAAAAAAAATAAAAAGGGGTTGGAGTGGATTATAAAATTAATATGGAATTTGAGGCATAGGAATCCATTCCATAGGAATTAGGTTGACACCATTCATTTGATCCAAAGGCAAACCATAGTAAAATATCCTAAGGTTTCAAATTCTTCAAAATTCTTACGAAATTACTACAATCCAAAGGTGCCAAAATGTACGATACAGAGGTGTCCATAATCTCACGGAGAACAATATTGGGTTTATTACACTATTAAATAATAGACTAAACAAAATTAACCCGTCATTTCACATTAACCCTACACGAGGAACACATACAAATCTATTAGCTACGAAGACATCAGACACGTACCGAACGCGGTACGCGGGTACATGATGGAACGAGAATATAACTAAAATTCCGGAAGTATACATATTTGCAGAAGTGTAAAACGAGGACGTGATGGGCTAGGGAGATTTGGATGATGGCCATCTTCTGACCCGGGGTTTCGTTGCATCTCCACCTTGTGTACTCGAGGTCGAGTCCCATCATCTTGTTCTTCATACCCTTTGAGCCATTGTTCATACTGCCCCATAGTTCCCTCAGTCCAGCATTCCCACCCCCTCACCGAGAAATGGTAAGTAATTTAGTCGGATCTATGCAATACAATATAAAACATAAAAAAGCAATGCACTAAAAGTCATGATGTGCATGCACATGCTTTTTTGTTTCTTCCCTGTATAAAAAAATAATGTTTGATACTGTAGTGTACACTTTAAACAACATGGCTTAATTATGTGTGACGTAGATTTCTTATAGGGATGAAACTATGTGTGTAAGAAAGTTACATAAATATTTTCACCCTTCAAATTTGTGCATTGATGATTTTTTTAAGATTCATATTTGTTCATCACATCCCTCTTGTACTTTGTTCTAATATGACAAGCACCAGCCGGCATGCATTTTGTCCATATAACACGAAGAATTACCATGAATTCTTTAGGCCGAGCTACTACATTAGTCTCCAATAAATAAGAGAAGATGATGATCAATATGTCGGGTTATATATATCCTATCGGCGAAGTTAATTATGTGTTGACATGTATATGCTCATATATACTTAATTTAAATGTAGGATGCAGAGGAACATGAATTTTTCTGGTCAGGCTACTACATTTTGCTCCAATAATGAAGAGAAGATGAAGATAAATGAATCAGGTTATATATAGCTTAATTATCTATTGACATGTATATGCTGATATATACTAACTTTAATTGCACAATGCAGAGGACCATAAAATTTTCAGGCCGGACTACTACATTTGGCTCCAATAATGAAGAGAAGATGATGATCAATAAGCCATGTTATATATAGCCGATCTGCGAAGTTAATTATTTGTTGACACGTATATGCTGATATATACTAATTATAAATGTACGATGAAGACGACCAAGTATCGATGTGTTTTGACCGGTATCTGCTTGCCATCCAAGTTAATTAACCAACCGAAAAAAACAATAGCTGATCTTTATTTGATGTTTGATGTAATTTGTTAGTTTTATCCTATATAACCTCATACATATATAGTACACTACTATTAAATTAAAATGTGGTGGTTTAATGCTGAATTTGTAGGACGTGACAAGATCCTTAATTCTTTGGCGACACCTCTATTATTGGAACTCTCTGCTGCACAAATTGGTACATAGTTGTTTTTGCAATGAAGCACAATGAACAAATCGGCTGGCTCTCTGTTTTCCATATACTCACGGAACAAAACTTTGGGTGTACTACATTAGTAATTAATAGACTAAAATAAATTCATCTTTCGTTTCGCAATAACCCTACTTCCAACATCACTAAAAACTCTGTTCAAATTCCGCAGAAGATTACAACTGGTTTTCATAAAAACTTCTACATCCCGTCATCAGGTCGACGATGTTTATTGATGGAACCGTTCAACCCTTCGTTACGAAATGGTATAAAGTTGACAGGCATATATCATCCCTGTGGAAGGAAACATGTATTGAATTTTCTTGGGAAGATGGAAGTCTAACCGAAGTGGTCACCATTCTCTGTGTCAAAAGGTTCAATGATGACATCCAATATGTATCGATGACTCTAAAGACTACCTACATTTCTGTTCAGGATGATCTAAAGAAAATTGATGATAATAGTTGTCTGAGATATCTCGACTAGCTACTAGCATACTCGCACTCTGTTCAACAATATAATACATTCTAGCTAGCTGTTTTAGCGAGCAAAATTGATGATATATGTCCGAGATATCTCGACTAGCTACTAGCATCCTCTCCCTTTGTTAAAAAATATAAGACAAGGGTATTAGGTTTTCTATCATTTTTAGAACTATTTTATTTTGTCTATTCATCATGTACTAATCATATTTCTGCTAAGTTATAAATATATTTATGAATTTGTCATTTATTTGCCCAATCCGGACCATTGCAAGAAATTCCGGCCCGACCGACAAAATAGAGCAGTAATATTGAAATTCCCCCCTTCTGGAGTTCTTCGGAGGGTCCAACTGTTGCCCAACCGGGTGCAAATAAAAACCGCTTCTCCTCGGACCGAGTCTGTTTTTTATTCAAACCGGCTCTCAATTTTTTTTACAGGGCATCTGAATAAATTCCGTCTTGCCTCTCTACGTGTTTATATAGTGTAGTGTTATATTCTGCTGGGATGTACAGAAACCAAAAGCTAAGATTTTATAAACTATTAAGGGAGACACTTTACTGTCATCTGACTTGGGATGGAGCCCATTAGGAAACTTATTCCATCCATCTTGCTCTTGTAAAAGGTGAGTTCGGTTACTTAATAAGTATAGAGATTGGAACAACTTAGCGCCAGATGTCCCATATCTTGTCTTAGCCTCGCCTCAGTTTCCTCAAAGCGAGCTAAGAATGAAACGGAATGGAATTCAAAGTCGTAGCTAGGTTTACCACGTTACATAATACGAAAAGGTAAAGGTGCTGCATTGGCTGATACAGTGAGCTTCTCAAGAAGAGATTTGTGGTGATCATCATTAGTGTAGCTGGTTTATATAGTTGAAGGCCAAGCAGGAGTAACTGAAGTGGCTTACATCATAAGAGAATCTCTTCTGCTCAAAGAATCTACAACCTTGTTTTCATTGGTAGCTCGAAGGAAGCAAAAACTTCTTTCTTTCTGTCCCAGCCTCCAAAGGTTCCTCCCTGTATGACACAATCCATTCGATTGGAACAATGGTATGCTCACTTCCTCGGTAGATCCTAGTCCCAAAGGAAATTGAGTCGGAAACAAGGGATTTCATAAATTCCATTCGATAGCCAAACTATCCCCTAGATCAGCTCTCGTAGTGGGGGAGTCACCATCAAGTTAGGTGCAGGGGATGATGCATTGATTTGATAGATCGGATATTGGTATTCCAAATATTGATCCTATTCAGTATCATCAGGATGCAAACGTCATCCCGTTGAATTTCCAGAAGTCCAATTTTGCATAACTATGGGATTACATCCTGACAAAAAAAGAAATATTTAGATTATGGAAGTCAATTATTATCACATTTATTCCTACCACTCTGTTCATTAGTGTATACTGCTTTATTCCAAGTAACGTAAGCATGATACTTTTTGGTATTACTGATGAACCAGATGGTCGTGGCGAGCGAATCAGTGGCGGAGGACTCGTAATATCTCTATAGATATGGAAAAGGCGCAAGATCCCTAATGTCAGGAGCGGACCACTGTGCTCACACAGGCCGCCCTGGGCAGGCCAGAGTGGGTCCGAGCTAGAATTGCAATAGCTTATGGTTAGAGTAATAGGAAAGGACCCAACAGAGAGAACAGTAAGGATAACGACCGTGGAGCCCACTTGGAAGGAGGCAGAAGCTGCGGGCAATGGCTTGCTTGGTAGGCCAACCCCCCTTAAACCCGGGAAGGGGTCTGTAGATAGACTGTATCCTTATATAACATGCACTAAATACTCCACTTGAAGGACAAGAAATTGCATTTGCTAATCTTAGCATATTGTTTATCTCACCTTAGAATGTCCAATACTAGCTTGAGATGCTTGATATGAGTTTGGATTTCCTGTTTTCCCGAGTCAATCTTCCAGTTCTCGTTTCCTTTCGACCAATTTCAATCATAGGAAGGAAGTCGGCTT
The DNA here is from genome assembly GCA_028641055.1 of Alopecurus myosuroides. Classification (NCBI taxonomy): domain Eukaryota; kingdom Viridiplantae; phylum Streptophyta; class Magnoliopsida; order Poales; family Poaceae; genus Alopecurus; species Alopecurus myosuroides. The sequence goes on from CM054058.1 coordinate 71,011,575, forward strand.
AAGTTGCTCGCCGGCGTCTCCTGGGCTCATTAAAATCCTATACTCCAAGCTCTTGCGGATTTTCTCTTCTGTCATGCGACCCGATGGCTTAAGTGCGACCTGTGGCCCACGCGTACTATTCTATTTCTTCAGGGCGGGTGGCGAGAACTCTGATTCGATCCGGGTATTCAATCCCACCGCTGACATGCTCAGTTGACTCCTTAACCTTGATAGAAAGATGGCTTATTCAAAAATTCATGCATAAGGGATAGGAAGATGGCCTATTGCAAAACATAATCTCCCATCATTTATTGTCGAAGGGTCATTACGTGTTTCTTGATGTCTGGTAGTCTAAGTGTGCTAAACGAATTCAGTTCTCCTAATGGGGGTTCTTGTTACCTAGCGCGTCTAGTCTGCTTATGTAACTAGCTAGTCCTAAGATATTTGCGCCACCCTGAGAAGAGCTACGAAAACCAGGGTGTTGGTAAGCATAACCTATGTACGTAAAATGTGTCATATATATTGAGCATATGTAGGAGACTGTAGTGTGATTTAAACAAAGGCAGACGTTAAGTTATATCCAACCACCAGACGTTAAGTTCATGAGAATACACGTTTTAGGGTGGTTGGCATTTTTATAAGCCGTCCATCCCGCTCGATCAAACGGTGGTAAAATAGACGGAACCTGACGGTACCAAAAGTAAGGGACGGAACCAAGATATTTGTAGGAACGGTACCAAAAGCGTGGGGACGGTACCAAAAATTGCGTGGAGACGGTACCAAAAGGGTGGGGACGGTACCCAAATTACGTGGTGGGAATGGTACCAAAATTACGTAGCAGCACCTTGCACGGTAAAAAAAATTACAAATATCTCGGTGTGGACTGCACGTTCCCACGCAACGTGCAGCCTCGCCCTCTCTCCCCTTGTCCCCACCGGTACGTGTGCAACTTGCAACGTGATGGTACAAAAATTACGAGAGAGTGAGGCAGATCCCGGCACGTGTGCAACGTGCAACGTGATGTACCAAAATAATGTAGCAGCCTCACTCCCTCTCCCCGAGTCCCCAACTCACCATTCCCAAATCTAGCCGGACTGCCTCACCCTCTACCGAATCGCTGCGGCCGGCCTCCTCCCAATCGCCGCCGACGCTGGCTACTCTCTACTGAATTGGCGGCGGCCGGCCTTCTTCCAATCGCCGCCGGCGCTGGCCCTTCTCCGGTCTCCTCTGGCGCGGATGTGGCCGGCGGCGGCACCTTGGTTGCGCCGGCGGTGGCCATCCACAGCGTCAAGGACGGCACTACAAGGAAGAGGAAACGCTCGAGCGGCGCGGCCTGCAGAAGTACGTCGACCAGCCCGAGACGGCAGGTGCGGTCGTGTGAGGCGGCAAGGGCGCACGCCGGCGCTACAAGGAAGAGGTAACGCTCGAGCGGCGCGGCCTGCAGCAGTACGTCGACCAGCCCGAGACGGCGGGTGCGGTCGCGTGAGGCGGCAAGGGCGCACGACGGCAATTGGGGTGCGCGCGACCTTCAACGACGTTGAGCAGCGCCCGCATGAGGCCGGTGGGCTGCTATCAGTGCGTGTGCGTCGGCAAGGAAGAGCGTCGACAGCGACGCCGTGACCATCCACAGCGTCAAGGACGGGCGCCGGGCGTCGAGATGTCGAGCGGCGCCCACGCCCAGTCTCCCGCGGGCTGTCCTCGATCGAGGCTCAAGGCCAAGCTGAGGCGCATCACCTCCATCACCCGTGGCGACCAGTTCCTCAACCAGAGCGGCATCACGCAGGGGAGATGGCCGGATGTGGAGAAGCGCTTCGACCGCCTCTCCGTCGACGGGCTCCTCCTCCATGCAGAGGGAGGTGGTCGTGGTGACCTAGATGGCGGCGCCATGGTGTGCCACCGGGAGTCGAAGCCGCTGTGCAAGTCCAAGTCGAAGAGGCTGGGGCGGACGCTGAGCTCGCTGTGGAAGAACAGGGGCTTCTCCCTGTACCAGTGCTAGGTAGCGGAGCTCTGTTTCTGTTCGATCGTCAGTAGAATCTGTACATGTCCATGTATATATTAGCCTCGTTACGAGATGCTTTTTCTCCCCTTTTTAATCCAGCTATCATTCTCTTTGTCTATATAAGATGATCTGCCGTTCACTGGCAGGTGGACTAGCTGATCCTGAGGTCTCTGCGATCCCTGTAGTTCTTTCTTTTGCGTGGAGCAAAGCTGTTCTTTTTTCTTCAGAAGCCTCAAATAAATTATGAGATTTATTTACAACAGTTTCTGAGTGACTAGCGATTTAATTCGGAACGGTGAACTGGCTCTAAAAAAAGGGACTACATCACTTTTAAATCAACAACAGGTACAAAAAATCATGTTATAATCAACGGCCTCAAAAAAACATCCTCGACGGAACCGGGCGGAACCCGTAGTTCCGTCCCAATCACCGTAAAAGAGCTCATTCATATCTGTTTTGTTTTATCCGGAAGGGAAATAAAATCTCACTATCCATTTTCTCTAGTTAAACAACATTTGAATTCGTATGGCCTTTATGAATGGTAACATTCCGGAATTACTAGAATAATTAAAATAAATGATTGTGATGTCATAAAGACTTAGGCATATACTTTTGCCCGTAATTCAACGCTTGCATGGAGGAATGCCCGCAATCTGATTCAACGTATAGATTGGTAGGGCTACAATTAATTTTGAAATTAAAACAAGATCAACTTTGGGAAAAAATGTCCACTGTCGACTATAAGACCCCTCGAATTTTAGGCCTAAATTTGACCGTGAAACTAACTAACAAAACAATCCTCGGGAGCGCATAAACGTCCACACGTCAGTGTTGATATGTCTCTTCAGCACCGTGAAACTAACTAACAAAACAATGCCTCGGGAGCGCCATCCCAATCTATACGTTGCTGGCACGCACTGCCCCCGTCAGCATGATTAGCAGGTTTGTTGAGTCCTGTGATCCGAGAACTCCTGCCATTTACCGATGAAGTGTCACGGCATCTGCAAGATAGCAAGAATGCCGCCAAGCAGCGTTCACAGAATTCTGAATAATTAAGCTTTGGTCAGCGGCCTCATGGAACAACGCCAGTAAGTTTGGAACGATAGTGCCCCTCCGAGAGTACGTTGCACTCTTGTACAAAAAAAAAGAAAAAAAAAAAAGAGAGTACGTTGCACGGAGGAAAATCAACACGTATGGGTCCAGAACAGCTCCAGACCATAGGAATGTGCGGTGGAGCACGTCGACAACGTCCACGGAGCTAAAACAGTCGTCACCGAGGGTGGCCACCATAGCATAGGGGGTGTGTTCTTGCTGATGCCTCAGATTCCAAACTTGTTGCACACATGCAACTACTCCTAGTTTCCGTTCACTAGTAGAAAACAGGGCATTGAGCCAAGCACATTGGAACCGGATGTGATACAAACCGGTTTTAACGGGTCTGTACCCTGGGCCCCCTCCCTGCGGCAAATGGCCGCAAGGCCATTAGGACCGGTCCTAAAGGCCTTGCGTCCATTTGCTGCAGAGAGGGGGGCCCAGGGGACAGACCCTTTACAACCGGTTTGTATCACAAACCGGTTCTAAAGGTTTTCTCATTTTTTTGCAGCAACTGCGGGTCCCGCTGTCAGTACCTTTAGAACCGGTTTGTAATACAAACCGGTCCTAAAGCCCTCCCCTAAACCCTACATCACACCCCGAGCTCAGCTCCATTTTTTCCAGCTCGAGCTCAACTCCATTTTTGCTCTCTCCTTCCTCTTGTGAGCTCTAATCCATCCCCATTTTTTCTCCACCATTTGTCAAGATTATTGGTACCCATCGGTTCTACGGTTAGCATCAACATTCCCTCTTCCGGCATTGCAAGTTTTGCTCGTTTTTTTGCTTATTTCATTTTTTGTTGTGCTAGCTAGGTGTTTGATGAAATGCCTACGCTAGAATTTGTTATTCATTTCTTATGTATACAATTTGATGCAATTTGAGCTCAAATTTAATTATGATTTGTGGTTTTTTTTAGTGTCGCGCGCCTTGTTCCCTTCCTCACCGCCGTCGATCGCCCCGTCACCGACACAACCTTGGTGAGCCTATTGTTTTTATTTACCAAAACAAATTTTGATTTGTATGATTTACATATATATTTACTTGTATATAATTTTTTATATATATAGCGCCATGGTTTTGATATCCGTCCCCGTTGGCCCTCGTCCAGTCTATGATTCGGATGTGGTATATTATCTTTTATAACTACATATTTTCATTTTCTGATTATATGACAATTAATTACGCCGACCAATTTGACATAGATATTTTTATCTAGGAGGTAGTGGAACCGGAAATGCCAATCGACCCTATTGTTGAGAAGTTACACTTGGTTGAACAAGAAAATGTTGGCTTGAAAGAAAGATTGAAAACAACTGAAGAAAGGTTGGAAAAAACTGAAAGAGAGAAGAAGATTTTGGAAAAGGTTCTTGCCGGTGTCGTCGATGGTCACAAGAGCGAGATGGACGCAATGCGCCTGAAGATTAGAAAGATTAGAAAATATGCAATTAGTAAAGAGGCTTGGTATCATTATGCCGTCGGGTCAATTGTTACCTTTGTTGCGATTTTGATCGCATTTGTTGTTGTTTTTAAATACATTAATTAGAGAGAGTTTTTATGTATGGTCACTACGCTACTTTGGTTTTAACGTGTGATGAACTTTTTGTATTAATTAATTAATTTAGTCATGATGATTTAGCATAATAGTTGTTGATAAATTTATATAATGCAGATGAACCGGCAATGGATGTACAGTGATCGACGTCGTCCCGAATTACTTAATGGCATGCATAGTTTTCTCAATGTGGCTGAGAAAAACAGGTAGAATGGATTTATTTTTTGTCCATGTAAAAAATGCCAGAATAAGAGGAATTTCCCTAGCTCAAGAACCATACACACCCACCTGTTGCAAGAAGGCTTCATGCCCAGTTATTTTTGTTGGACCAAGCACGGAGAAAGAGGGGTTGTAATGGAAGACAATGAAGAAGAAGAGGATAATGATAATTATCCTATGTTCGGTGAACACGGTGATACTGAAATGGGGGAAGACGAGCCTGAACTTGAGGACATTGTGATGAGTCTGATGATGATCTTCGTCAGGTCATTCGTGAAGAACAGATAAACTGCGCAAGTGAAAACAAGAGGTTGAAGTTGGAGCGCATGTTAGAAGACCACAAAAAATTGTTGTATCAAAATTGCGAAGATGGCCAGAAAAAGATGGGCACCACCCTGGAATTGCTGCAATGGAAGGCAGAGAATGGATTATCTGACAAGGGATTTGAAAATCTGCTGAAAATAATGAAGAAGATGCTTCCAAGAGATAACGTGCTGCCATGCAGTACATACGAAGCAAAGAAGGTTGTCTGCCCTATAGGATTGGAAGTGCCTAAGATACATGCATGCATCAATGACTGCATCCTCTACCGCGGCCAGCACGAGAATTTAACTGCCTGCCCGGTATGCGGTGCATTTCGGTATAAGATCAGGCGAGGTTACCCTGGTGATGTTGAGGGCGACGATCGCCCCAGGAAGAGGGTTCCTGCCAAGGTGATGTGGCATGCTCCTATAATACCACGGTTGAAACGTTTGTTCCGAAACAAAGACAATGCCAAGTTGCTGCGATGGCACAAAGAAGACCGTAAGGAAGACGATATGCTGAGACACCATGCTGATGGGTCGCAGTGGAGAAACATAGACGATAAGTACGAGGACTTTGCACGTGACGCAAGAAACTTAAGGTTTGGTCTGAGTACAGATGGCCTGAATCCGTTTGGGGAGCAGAGTAGCAGTCATAGCACCTGGCCCGTGACTCTATGTATCTATAACCTTCCTCCTTGGTTATGCATGAAGCGTAAGTTCATTATGATGCCAGTGCTTATCCCAGGCCCGTCGCAACCTGGCAACAACATTGATGTGTACCTGAGGCCACCGGTTGATGAACTTTTAGAGTTGTGGGCTGACGAAGGTGTACGTGTGTGGGACGAGTACAAACAAGAGGAATTTGACCTACGAGGGTTGCTGTTTGTAACCATCAATGATTTGCCCGCTCTTAGTAACATCTCAGGACAGTCAAACAAGGGATACAGCGCATGCACACACTGTTTAGGCGAGACTGAAAGTATACATATAGGAAACAATGTGTAGCCGGGGCATCGTCGATTTCTTCTAGACAGGCATCCCGTAAGAAAGAAAGGAAAGCATTTCAAAGACGAGGCAGATACACGGAGGAAGCCAACCCTCCCTAAAGGTACTGATATATATGACATGGTCAAAGATATAAAAGTAATCTTTGGTAAGGGTCCTGGCGCACAATCTGTTCCGAATGACGCCGACAACCACGTAGCCATGTGGAAGAAGAAATCTATATTCTGGGAACTACCCTATTGGAAATTCCTAGAGGTTCGCTCTGCGATCGACGTGATGCACGTGACGAAAAATATTTGCGTGAACCTGCTAAACTTATTGGGCGTGCATGGGAAGAAGTCGAGAGATACACCAAAAGCACGGCTGCACCACCAACGTATGCACGAACGAGACGACCTGATGAATCCAGAGAATTTCAAAGGTCCTGCCAGCTACGCTCTTACCAAGGAAGAGAAGGAGATATTATTCCAAGTCCTGAGCAGTATCAAGGTGACGTCTGGCTACTCGTCGAACATAAAAGGAATACTAAACCTTGAAGAGAAAAAGTTCCAAAACCTAAAGTCTCATTACTGCCACGTGATCATGACCCAGTTACTTCCGATTGCATTGAGGGGGCTTCTGCCAGAAAACGTGCGAGTACTCATTGTGAAGCTATGTGCATTCCTCAACGCAATTTCTCAGAAGGCAATCGATCCAGCAACTCTACCAAGTTTACAGAAGGACGTGGTCCAATGTCTTGTCAGCTTCGAGTTGGTGTTCCCACCAACCTTCTTCAATATTATGACGCACCTCATAGTTCACCTAGTCCAAGAGATTTCCATTCTCGGTCCTGTATTCTTACACAATATGTTCCCCTTTGAGAGGTTCATGGGAGTCTTGAAGAATTATGTTAAAAACCGTGCTAGGCCAGAAGGAAGCATGGTCAAGGTCTATGGAACAGAGGAGGTCATTGAGTTTTGTGTTGACTTTATTCCTGACCTGAATCCGATCGGTGTTCCTCAGTCGCGCCATGAGGGGAGACTGCGTGGAAAAGGCACGCTAGGAAAGAAATCAACAACATGTATGAACGAGCAAATCTTTCACTCAAGCACACTACACAGTTCTAGTTAATTCCAGCTTAGCGGCTCCATATATCCAGGAACACAAGGATATTTTACGCTCGGAATATCCGGAGCAACCTGAAGATTTCATTGCTAAAGAACATGCGAAGACTTTCGGCGGTTGGTTGCAAAGACGTCTCATTAATGAAAACATTGTTGAAGATGGGCTATACTTGTTGGCCAAGCAACCCTCTTCGACTGTATTGGCCTTTAAAGGGTACGAGATAAATGGTAACATATTTTACACGGCAGACCAAGATAAAAATAGCACCAACCAAAACAGTGGCGTCCGGTTTGATGCAAAAGACGACAACGGGCAAAGGGTCACATACTATGGTTACATAGAGCAGATATGGGAACTTGACTACGGACCTTCCTTTAAGGTCTCTTTGTTCTGGTGCAAATGGTTCAACCTGTCAGGCGTGAAGGTAGACCCGAAGTACGGAATGACAACAGTGGATCAGAAGAATCTTGGGTACGACAATGATCAATTCGTCCTATCCAATGATGTGGCTCAGATTTTCTATGTGAAGGACATGTCTAGCAGACCGAGAAAAAGAAAAGATAAGGAAGCGAATACATCAGACGATGATCCAAGACGCCACATAGTTCTTTCAGGGAAAAGAAACATCGTGGGAGTCGAGGACAAGACAGACATGTCAGAAGATTACAATAAATTTGATGAAATTCCTCCCTTCAAAGTCAAAGATGATCCAAGCATTCAGTTAAATGATGAAGATGTTCCATGGTTATTACGGCGCAATCAGAAGAAAGGCAAGAAGAAAAATAGAAACGGATCATCCCTTTAGTCCCGGTTGGGGACACCAACCGGACTAAATGGGTTACGGTTTCGTTTGGACCAATCAGATAGAATCACACGGATCGTGTGTTTCTTTCAAGCGCTTGTGAGTCGTTGGATCCGGGGTGTGTTTCTTTCGAGCTGTTGTGAGCCGTTCGATCAGGGCTATGGTGTGTTTCTTTCGAGCTATTGTGAGCCGGTGGATGAGGGTGTTTCTTAACCGTTGGATCAAAACCCTAGCTCAATACTTTGTGAGCCAGAGGACCCTATATATAGCCCACCTTCATACACCAGTCAGTTCATCGAGCAAATACAAAACATCCAGATTCGCCATCATACGTCCTGCCGTGCATTTGGTATGCATATATGCATCCAGTAGACACGGTGGGGCTGTATGATGGCGATACCGTTTGTTTTGTTCTACACCCACCTTTAAAGTTTGATACATCATATATTCAGTTCATCGAGAAAATACAAAACATTCGGATTCGCCAGCATACGTCCAGCCGTGCATTTGGTATGCATATATGCACCCAGTAGCCACGGTTGGGCTGTATGCTGGCGATACCGTTTGTTTTGTTCTACACCCACATTTAAGGTTTGATACATCATATATTCAGTTCATCGAGCAAATACAAAACATCCGGATTCGCCATCATACGTCCTGCCGTGCATTTGGTATGCATATATGCACCCAGTAGACATGGTGGGGCTGTATGATGGCGATACCGTTTGTTTTGTTCTACACCCACCTTTAAGGTTTGATACATCATATATTCAGTTCATCGAGCAAATACAAAACATCCGGATTCGCCAGCGTACGTCCAGTCGTGCATTTGGTATGCATATATGCACCCAGTAGCCACGGTTGGGCTGTATGATGGCGATACCGTTTGTTTTGTTCTACACCCCCCTTTAAGGTTTGATACATCATATATTCAGTTCATCGAGCAAATACAAAACATCCGCATTCGCCAGCATACGTCCAGCCGTGCATTTGGTATGCATATATGCACCCAGTAGCCACTGTTGGGCTGTATGATGACGATACCATTTGTTTTCTTCTACCCCCCTTTGGAAACAGAAAGAAGAAAAAAAGAAATGTGCGCCCCCTGTACAGGCCTTTAGTACCGGTTGTTAACAGCAACCGGTACCAAGAAAGGCAAGAGTAAGATTGTGACGACCAGTTGTCACAGAGACATACATAAGAAGTCACGGTATGGCAGTCACGTATTCAACATCGACCAAGAAAGGTAAGCGTAAGATTGTGACGAAAGGTTGACAGAGGGAAATACTCGCGATATATGTATGTACTTTTTAAAGTGAGAAACAAAGTAGCAGCGGTCTAGTATACCAATCGCTAAATCAATCTACATGTATGGTATCTCGCTAAATCAATATATATATATATATTTATCCACGATATATATGCTCGATGTATCACTTGCGCCCTCACTTCTCGTTGCCTTACTCATTACCCACCCTAACAAACACAGAAACTTACCACAGGCGCATAAAGTCCAAAATGCGCCTGGGGTAAAATGACCGCAGGCGCACAATGTAATATGCGCCTGGGATAAGAGCAGTACCGCAGGCGCATATATTGTAATGTGCGCCTGGGGTAAGTGATCAGATTTTTCCCATTTTCCACCACATTTTATATCTTTGTTTATGATTTTAGAAATCAACTACCAAGTTATAGGATGTATTCCCATATTGTTTGTTGACTAAAATGTTCTTTGTTCTACCTTCCAAATTGCTAGGATACAATATTATGCCATGTTAATATATTCAGTTCATCGAGCAAATACAAAACCCCCCTTTAAGGTTTAATACATCATATATTCAGTAATCCAACAAATACAAAACATCCGGATTCGCCATCATACGTCCTGCCGTGCAATTGGTATGCATATTGCACCCAGTAGCCACGGTGGGGCTGTTTGATGGCGATACCGATTGTTGTGTTAGGGTGGAGCGTGGCGCGGGAGTTCACGCGTGGCGCGGGAGTTGTGACGCGTGGCCAGGAGGGCGCGGTATAAACTGTCGCGCCTCGAGCGCGTCTTCTCCTCTCCACGCGCCCACTCCTCTCCACGCACCGTCGCGCTTCCACCATGCCTCCGAGGAGAAACAGCACCACCGGATTCCGCGGCGTCCGAACACGGCACAACGGAATGTTCAGCGCAGATATCCGCTGGGGGGACGACCGCATCCCCCTCGGCTCCTTTGCAACGGCGGCGGAGGCCGCCCGCGCCTGGGACGCGGCGGCCTGGCGCCTCAACCGCCCGCGGTCGCTGATGAAATTCAACGACTGCCACACCGTCTGGGAAGCGGAGGCCAAGGCGCCAAAGCCGCAGATCGTCACTGCCGCCGACCACCTCCACCTCCGCCACCGCGCGTTTCAGGGCCTAGTCGACGCCATGGAAGACCGCATCGTCCGCGAGTATTACCGGAACAACCCGGGGGAGGAGAGCGCCGACGAGGAGCTCTGGCAGACCCGCGCGGCTGAGCGGGCGGAGCGCCGCCTCGAACGCCACCTCGCGTTAGATGCCGCTCGGGAGACGAGGACGAATGCGCTGCAAGAGCTTCGTCGGGCCGACCACGCCGGCGAAGTCTGGGCCTCCGATGATCCGAGGTGGGGGCCTATCTCGGACATACCATCATGCACCTCCGACGACGACGAGGAGGTCACTGACGAGTTCGACAACGACGATGAACCGGAGGAGGTCAGCGACGAGTTCCCCGACGACGACGACGAGGAGTAGTGTTCGTCTGTTTTCTCTTTTTTCATAAAAGAATGTGTATTCCGGCGACACTACGGCGCGCTAGCGCGTCTGTTTTCTGTTTTTAATAAAAGTAACCTTATGTTTTCCATGTTTGCCATGTTTTATAAATCAATGTAAAAGAAAACAGAAAAGGGAAAGAAAAAAGAAAAATAAAAGAAGAAAAATCTACATGTATGGTATCTCGCTAAATCAATCTATATATATATGTATCCACGATATATATGCTCGATGTATCACTTGCGCTCTCACTTCACGTTGCCTTACTCATTACCCACCCTAACTTACCACAGGCGCATAAACTCCAAAATGCGCCTGGGGTAACTATACCGCAGGCGCACAGTGGAAAAATGTGCCTGGGATAAGAGCAGTATCGCAGGCGCATATGGTGTAATGTGCGCCTGGGGTAAGTGATCAGATTTTTCCCATTCTCCACCACATTTTATATCTTTGTTTATGATTTTAGAAATCAACTACCAAGTTATAGGATGTATTCCCATATTGTTTGTTGACTAAAATATTCTTTGTTCTACCTTCCAAATTGCTATGATACAATATTATGCCATGGGGAGAAATTCTACATTCCAAATGTTCTTCGTTCTACCTTCCAAATCTACACGAAAAAATTCAACATTTACATAGTTTGAGATGAGCTCTTATCACAATGAGCTATGCCATGGGGAGAGATAGATAGTGTACAGAACACAATAAAAATAAATAACATATGATCCTAGCTATCTGATTCAGACAACTTCTGTTTCATCAGATGATAATCACCTCGGTATCAAAGGCTGCATGAAAAGTTTCATCAAACTAGTGAGATATATACAATTTTTTAAATCATTCCTAAGCAAGCAAGAAATGGGATATGTTTGATAGTAATAATATGGTGATGTATCAATCATGTTCAAAATACATTAGCTAGCAAACCTAACTTTTAAAATACATAACCAAAATGGACAAACTAAAATGTTCTGGATAGATATTGAAAATATCTATCCATAGCACTTAGCCTCACATCAAGGTCAACAACCAAATGAAAATACCATCATTTTTAATAATAGACCAGTAGGCTCTTCTACTATTTTTAGAATGAGTTCAAAAATGTATTTTCAAGTAAATCCAACTGGATGAGTTTGGTATTGACTAGATATATGTTTTCCTGGCTTAGATTAATTTTCGGACCTCTAGATTTATTTTTCGTGAACAGATATAGATACAGTAGTTTTTGGTGAACATATATATAGAAACGGTAGTTTTTCTGTTTTGTTTTCTTGATGTGTTTTTGTTTGTTTTCTTGATGTGTTTTTGTTTGTTTGTTTTGAAATGTGTGTTTGACATAATATAGAAATAGTATAGCTAGAAATTAATATAGAAATAATATCCATTCCATAATAATATATCCATTACATACTAATATATCCATTACATGCATATATCGAACGCAAGATGCGGTACATAAACAACATCTACTCGAGCTCCGTCGAGTAGATGCGGAACAACTCGTAGGAAACGTATGCATCTATGGCTGCATAGTTGATGTTGGTCCGGTCCAGTGGGGTCTTCGCCCAATACCTATGATTCTTGGAGGGGAAACGAGACTTCATGGTTTCGTAGCCCTCGTGGATGAAGGCAGTTGCCATCGGAGCCATCCCGGTCTTGGGCCCGGGCAACTCATCGAAATGGATAAGGTCCTGAAGATCAATGTAGTGATCTTCAGGTATCACAATATCCAAGCGCATCAACTTCTGACGGTCTTGAGTGATGTCAACGCTGCAGAAGTCATACCCCTTGTTGACAAGAAAATCAACAAGTGCCGGAGAATGCTTTGAACTACTGCAACAACAAAAATTTGATACATGTTAGATATGTTGCAACACATTTATTCTTCAGAAGCAACAAACAAATCGAAAATGCAAGGTTGTACGTGTGCGTTACCTTGACCATTGGAAGACCAAAACGGCCTCCTTGAACGCAATCTGGATGACGGCAACATCCCAGATCAAGCCCGAAGAACCGGTGTTCATCGGGAGAGGAGAAAAAGAGATCGGTCAAATGCTCAAGAGCACTGGGGAGCCTCTCGCAATTGTCGGTGTAGCACACGTCGAGACTCTTGCCGCATGGTGTGGCCACACCATATCTCTTCCAAACTTCAGCCATGGTGCTTGGTGGAGGAAGATCGAAGAGAGGAAGAAGAGAAGACAGAGGAAGAAGAGAAGACAGAGAAGAAACGAGACTCGATCGGGCCGGTGCGCACTGTAGCAATAAAACCGCCGCGCGGGAGGCGAGCAGTTTGTACATAGACCCTTTAGCACCGGTTGTTAACACAAACCGGTGCTAAAGGTCTGTACAGGGCGCGCAGTCTGAAAGTGGCCCCAGTACAGACCTTCAGCACCGGTTTGTGTTAACAACCGGTGCTAAAGACCCTTTCGCACCGGTTGCTAACACAAACCGGTGCTAAAGGTCCGTACTGGGGCGATATCCAGGACTTAGTGAATTTTTTCTCTCATTCGACTTTCGCGCGCGTCTTCTCTCCTTCACGTACGGCGAAGCCCTGCTCCGGCCGCGCGTCGCCGGCCGCCTCGCCGCCCCGGGCGCGCCCCGACGTCGCGCCGCTGCCCTCTTCCTCCCACCACCGACCCGAGGCCGCGCGCGCGCCTCGATCCCCATCGCGGCCCCGCCTCCGTCGCCCCGCCTCCGCCTCTGCCCCGTCGATCGCCTCTCGCCCCTCGCCGTCGCCCCGTCGCACTCTGTACGTAGGTAAGGAAAGATTTAATTTGTTTTTACAATTTTGTTTTTACAATTTTGTTTAGTGTTAGGATTTTAGTGTTAGAAATTTTTAGAGTTAGTGTTAGATTTTTTTTAGAGTTAGTGTTAGTGTTAGTGTTAGAAATTTTTAGAGTTAGTGTTAGATTTTTTTAGAGTTAGTGTTACTGTTAGATTTTAGTGTTAGAAATTTTTAGAGTTAGTGTTATATTTTTTTTAGTGCTTTAATTTGTTTTTACAATTTTGTTTAGTGTTTGAATTTTTGTGTTAGAATTTTGTGTTAGAAGTTAGTGTGTTAGAAAATTTCACTAAGTTAGTGTTAGAAAATTTCAGAAAGTAAGAATAATTTCACTATGTTAAAAAATTTCACTAAGTTACCATCTTGTTCCTGTTTAACTTTCATCTTATTTCTGTCATATTTCTCAATTTACTATTTTTTACTAAGTTAGAAACACTAAGGTATTTTACTTAATTACGGAATATTTACTTAGTCCGGGCATGTTTTTAGTTCATGTCTATGTTGGACCCGCCGGGCGGTGTCCGGGACTGGGCCCCGCCAGGCTGGCACTGGGAGCAACTTAGTACCGGGGCACGCGGCTTGGTGAGAAATCCGGGTGACGTGGTCGACCCGGATATTCTTTGGTGGCCATCGCGTGGGCCACGCTCGGTGCGGAGAGAGCCGGCCCCTGAGGAGGTGGTACAACAGCGTATCAGGGAGGAGGACGAGCACGTCCGTCGCTACATGTACTTGCTCGATAGGCAGTATAGCAGCAGTTGGTCGATTATTCGGAGGGTTTCTTACCACGTGAGCTATGACCCTATGAGGGTTCCTTATCTATGGATGCGTAGCACCCGTGACTCAGCACCCCGCGGCTTAGGACCCGGTCGGAGTTAATTATTTTGAGAGATGTCACGAGACTATGTATAAGTGATATTATTCGATCGTGATGTATTAGGGTTAAAAAAATTAACCCGAGCTATGTAACTCTTGGTGATGTATTAGAATTTTTAGTAATTATAATTAGCTAGACTTGGAGAATTTTTTCTGTTTAAATTTTGCTAAGTGTCCGATGAAATAATTTCGCTAAGTGTTCTTCATTTTATAAATTTTACTAGCAGGTGTTGAGCTATGGATCCCCAAGAACCAGCACATGATCCGCACGCCGATCAGCTCTTGGGAATGGGTGAGGCGGAGAAGGAAATATTCATGTGCCAGATGATTTTTAATGATGCAACGACCATATATCGTGATGACGACGGTGGACAGGCGTTTAGCAATCAATTTTTGAACGACTCCGGTGTCGGAGCTCAGAATATAGAAGATGTAGTAGATGATGACGACGACAACGTCGAGGATGAATAAGTGCCCTCCAGAAGAAACTCTGCCAATGTATATCTCAAGTAACTGTTCACACAACAATTAATTTGTATTGCAGTTACTAACGAATCATTATTTTCCCGTTTAGGCGCCCTCCGGAACAGCTAGCGCAAGTACTGAGACAAAGTCGAAACGAGGCCCGGCCGCAAGGTTGAAAGATACCGCAAGGTTCCCGATCGATACAGTTGCTGCTGATGGCAAACCACTGCAGCCCCCAGAAACTTATCGCAAATTAGTAAATCCGTGCGGAGTTGTTGTAAGAGACCTGCTCCCGATCAACTTAATAGAATGGAATAAGCTGAACACCGGGGCCAACGTTGGAGCTAGTTATGTCGATGAAAGATTGAAAAAAATTCTTTGCGAAACGCTATGGCTAAATTTCAGCGTAGCGAAAGATAAGAAGAAGAAAGTCGAGGAGCGGGCTTTCAAGAAGATGGCCACACAATTCCAGAGGTGGAAGAAAGAACTGTGGAAGAAATATAAGGACGAAGATCCAGTTTTCACTGGGCACCTAGTGAAGATAAGAGACGCTTGGGATGATTTTAAGGCGTACAAGAAATCGGGTGTCTTTGTATCCCGATCGGCCAGAAATAAGGAGAATGCGAAGAAGAAGAAATATCACCATATTTTGGGGTCAGGTGGCTACATGACTGCCCTGCCTAGGTGGCGAAGCTATGAAGATGTGCTTGTGAAAAGAGGTATCATTCCACAGACACATGACTGGCCCGATAGGTCCAAAGTTCTGGTTGTTCGCGCATGGGGCAACGTTGCACGCTGAGACTGGGATGATTGTTGCGGAGGGACCATGGTCGGAAAAAATAAAAAATGTCGTAGCAGAACTAGAGAAGGCAATAGAAGATGTTCGAAAAGGAACTTTTGTTCCTGATAGAGAGAACGACGAGCTCACGAGGGCACTCGGGAACCCCGAAAAGTGGGGACGAACACGAGGCTTTGGAGCCAGTACCCCGTGGAGCCAAGGGTTTGCAGCGGACATTGGCACTTACAGAAGCCGTGATAGAAGCAAGAAAAGGGCGATGGAACGGATATCGACATTAGAAGAAAAGGTGGATTTTCTCTTGAAGAAAGGGGGACACCTTGTACCTGACACTGAAGAGGAGGTAGAACATCGTCCTGCACCTGATCAGCTGCAAATAGAAGACGATCATGTAGCAGATGCCGTCCCATCTCAGCATAGAAGCAGCATGGGTTCCACGCACCTGCAGCTAGAAGACGGTCGTGCAGTCGAACCGTCGGCGCCTCACTACCCCGTGGATGATATCACGGAGAAGACAAACTGTGAGATACATATGCCAATGGGGAACATATCCTTCAGGGTGGCGTCAGGCTATGCTTTACCGAATCAACCTGGAGCAACCTACCATGGTGGTCAGATTCCAGCATCCCATGCTCGTGTCGGGTTGTCAACAATTACGCCGGGATGCCATTCAATTGAGCTCCATATTCCTGGAGGTGAAGGCGAGAAGACACTGGGAGAAATGGAGCTTGGTATCATCTTGTGGTATAAGAAACACATCGTGTTTCCTAACGCGGCGCCAAGGCCACCGACTCCTCCAGGTACAAATGCACCACCTCCATCAATTACCGAATGTTGCACCACATGTAAGCCTATTTGTAATAGTTTTTTCACTTTCGTACAGAGAATGCACGACCTCCATGTCCACCCCCCAACGCACCTCCAAGTCCACCCCACAACGAAGATTGGGAGCCCGAGGTCGAGGGTCCATCGCCCGTGCACTCCCGTGAGCCGACGGATGCGCCCACTACGGGTACGGCAAAGCGGAAGCTGCAGTTCAGAAGAAACAAGACTCCTCCCAAGAAGATACAAAGGAAACACAAGAAAGTCGAGACTCCCCCGGAGTTACCAGGCCTGATGACTCCGGAGGAACTAACCGATGCCGTGAAAGCCAAAACCAAAGCATGGTTCGCACGGTTTCCCCTGAAGCCCCCCCCCCCCCCCAGACGTATGGAAGGAAACTCTGAAGGACATCCCAAAGTGGAAAATTGATTGGACCATCGACAACTTATATTATCCTGCACCGCCGCCACCGCCGCCCCTTTCAGACTATGAACGGTACATTGAGAAGACGCACACCGCACAGATGAAGCAGACGGAGGAGATGAAGCAGGCGGAGCAGACGAAATGCGGGAAACAAGTTCCCCAGCTCGGACAACAAGAAGCACGGTCAATTGCCCCGCTCATTGTGTTATCTGACCAGGCTTCAGTGTCCGGTCCACGCATGGGCGACGTGGGTTACGCTATTGCTGATGTGGTATATACATACAAGTCCGAGCACCCTCTGGTCGAAAATCCTACTGCTCTAACAACCCAACTATGGAATTTACATGATTGGTACTTGGAGGCCGCAAGGCAAAAGAGAGAATGTATCATGGCTCAAGTTCAGGATCAACACTACTTCAGAGAGTACGGTGTGGAGCTTGGGTTCGATGATTTCTTCCAGATGTACAATCAACGTGCCCTCGACAAGTCTATCCTCAGCTGCTACTGTTTGTAAGTGATTTATTTGTGTAATTTAATTATTTAGTTAAGCTCGCGTTTATTGCCCGTATAATTATCACTCACGACATTCTTTTTGTACGCTACTATGCAGAATGAAGATTCATGAATACAGGCTGGCAGGAATCTGGGAATTTGGGTTCATTGACCCGTATTCGTATCATCAAAACACAATAGAAAGGTTCAACAAGGATACACCAGATGATTTTCTAAGGTTTTTGAAGCGACAAAGTACCAAAAAAGAAATACTTTGGACCTACGGATTCAAGTGAGTGCTACTGTCTTGTAGACATTCCATTTTGCTTACCTGATGTAAAGTGTAATTGATGAGTATGCATGACTGCGTGTGTACACGTGCGCAGCGGCCACTTCATATTGTTCATCATTAGAATCGATCAAGGACAAGTTGAAGTCTGGGACTAGTTAACCTGGGGCAGTGACACATGGAAGAGCACGCGTCAGATGCTTCAAAAGTATATATATATCAGCCTCTTTCGTTCACCGGCCTCTTTTTCGTTCATTTCCTGCTATCAAGTAAGTAATAACTAACTCTTGTATTCATTTTTCTTTTGTCGGCCAGGGTTTGGCAAATGTTCATCAAGGAAGAACCCGGTACATGGGAAGACAAGCTCCACTTTCAGATTAACAAAGTAAGTAGTACTACGTACCCTGGTTTCAATACCATTACCATTCCCTTGATTATTATTAATTTGACTGAATTATGTTTCTCGTATATAGACCGTCCCGCAACAACCACAGGGCACTGATTATTGTGGATACTACGTTTGCGAGTTCATACACAGGATTATCAATGAGAAATCCCGTACTTCCAGAAATCTAGAGGTACGTAACCGGATCTTCACAAATTTATTTATGTTGCCATCAATTATGTTTAGTTTTGTTCATAACTTAATTGTTTTCATCTACTTCTTTTAAAGATGGCACGAAAGCGGGCGACGCTCAAACCAATCGAACGTTGCAAGGCAATTGTAGAGGAATTGGCAGGATTTCTACTCACGCAAGTCATAGATGAAGGCGGAGAATTTTTCCATCCTATGAACCAATGTTGATGCTCCCTTCTCTATGCAAGTATACAACTATTGGAAACGAACTTCAGATTATGTAATGCTCGGTCGATTACTTCGTGTTACTTGTATATATATATGTACTTTTATTTGGTGCATCAACA
The DNA here is from genome assembly GCA_028641055.1 of Alopecurus myosuroides. Taxonomy (NCBI): domain Eukaryota; kingdom Viridiplantae; phylum Streptophyta; class Magnoliopsida; order Poales; family Poaceae; genus Alopecurus; species Alopecurus myosuroides. The sequence goes on from CM054058.1 coordinate 71,030,277, forward strand.
TTTAACCGCAAACACGGAATCGGAAACACTTTTATTTGGTATTTCCGGATACGTACGTATTTCCGATTACGTGTTTCCGATTCCGTGTTCGTAAAAAACGAAACACAGACACACGGAATCGGAAAGACGTAAACGGAAACACGTAAACGGAAACCCTGAAAATACGGAACACGCCCTAAACCCTAAACCCTAAATACGAAATCGGAAACCCTGAAAAGAAAAAGGGGTAAAAAAATCATTAGGACCGGTTCGTCTTACCAACCGGTTCTGAAGGTCCTCCGCCTGCGCGCACTCCTCGGCGCCCACGTGGAGTCCTTTAGCACCGGTTTGTGACAGACCGGTTCTAAAGGGCGTGGGCCTTTACCCGGATACGTAGCACCGGATTTGTATCCGGGACCAAAGGCCCTTACAAACCGGTGCTAGTGCCCTGTTCTCCACCAGTGGTTGTTCTCTTTTGTGTCTCAACTATGTCTAGCTAAGGAAACCGAAGTTAAATTTGACATCTAAGGTAGTACTAGCACCCTAGAGGAAGTCGAGTATTTGCTCTATAAACGTGGACGCATTTAGACAATGAAAGCCATGGGCCGCATAAGGTACCCACCAACCTTAAATTAAAATCATTAACACTGGTAGAAAATATGCCTATAGTCCCGGTTCGCAAAGGCCATTAATCCCGGCTACGCAACCGGGACTAAATAGGCGCGACTAAAGGCCTCCCCCCTTTAGTCGCCCCCTCTTACGAACAGTGGCTAAAGACCCGTCCACGTGGGCGGGTGGCGTGCGCCGGGGGCGGAGGACCTTTAATCCCGGTTGTCCACACGAACCGGGACTACTTCTATTTCGTTATTTCTTTAATTCATTTGGGTTTCTAATTATTTTCCACTCCCTTTTTTTCACTCCAATTTTTCACTCCCTTTTTTTTCATAATTTTTATTATTTGCTTAGTGTCTAACTACAATTATCTCTAGTCAAATTTCTTACTCGTGGTCAAACTTCCCGCTCGGTCACCCATCGTTTCACTACTCTAGCACTAGCACGCTTAACTTCCGAGTTCCATCCCGTCACGCATCCAAGTGTTTCGCACGCATGTATGTGATACTAATATCATATAAATCCTATTAACATGTTGATCGATGCCACATTTCTTTATTGTCTGAATTTCAAATAAATCTTTTAATAAACAAAAGTAATAATGTAATTAATAATTTTGAATAAATAAATAAACATTAACTTTTTAATTTGTATTATTTCCAAAAAATATTCAGAAAAATAAAACTAATTCATTTTAACGAAGGAAGTTTTTTTTTACTGAATTAAAAAAGTTATTTTCCATTTTCGGAGTGTCATAAATGGTTTTTTTTTGTGAAGGACCTATCACAAACATGTTGCAAAACTTTGGGATAAATTTTTCAAACATGCTAGGACATGTGATATGCACAAATAAACAATTTGTTTTCTAAGAAAAGATTTCCATCCATCTCTTTTGAAAATCACAAGTTTCTGCCGATTTAGTTGGAAACGGGACAAATTTGAACTACAAGTGCCTCGTAATTTGCTCATGAATTTTGGCAAAAATCATTTTTAGGTACTCAATTACCTATTTCAATAGAAATCCACAATGAGTTGCTGAATATACAACCCCTAGGTACGAACAGTCATGCCCTCCGTCTTGACTTTCTCCTAAAACGAGTTGAGAAAATTGAATAAAATTCAAAAAAAAGCTTAAATAACGCGAGACCTTCGCGTGGTGTTATTACATATGTCCTAGTATCCACCAAAAATAATAAACTTGGAATACGACAGTTGTGTTAAAAAAGTGTTCACAAAAAAGAGTTATCTCCTCCTCACATTGTAGGGTTTCAGTTGAAATGATGGCTGTTATGGCCAAATACACGGCATAGTTTGTTATAATGAGCCCATATTGCACACAAAAATGCATCTTGGAAGCACGAACAATGTTGATGAAGGAACTTTTTTTAATTGAATAAAAAACATTTTCCATTTTCGGAGTGTCAGAAATGGAATTCTTTGTGTAGGACCTACCACAAATATGTTGCAAAACTTGGGGGCTTCATTTTTTGAAAATGCTAGGACATGTGATATGGAAAATAAACAATTTGTTTTCTAAAAAATGATTTCCATCCACCTATTTTGAAAATCACATGTTTCTTGCGATTCAGTTGGAAATGGGACAAATTTAAACTACAGGTGCCTCGTAATTTGCTCATGAATTTTGAAAAAACATTTTTAGGTACACAACTACCTATTTCAATAGAGATCCATAATGAGTTGTTGAATATACAACCCCTAGCTATGAACGGTCATGCCCGCCATCTTTACTTTCTCCTAAAACGGGCTGAGAAAATTACAAAAAAAATCAAGAAAACACCCTAAATAACGCGAGACCTTCGCGTGGTGTCATTACATATTTCCTAGTATCTACCAAGGATAATAAACTTGGAATACGACAGTTCTGTTGAAAAAGTGTTCACAAAAAAGAGCTATCTCCTTCTAAGATTCTAAGGTTTCGGTTGATATTACGGGCTTTATGGCCAAATAAATGTCATAGTTTGTTATAATGATCCCATATTTCACACGAACATGCATATTGGAAGCACGGACAATGTTGACGAAGGAATTTGTTTTTTACTGAATAAAAAAATTATTTTCCATTTTCGGAGTGTCATAAATGGGTTTTTTGTGAAGGACCTACCACAAACATGTTGCAAAACTTAGGGGATTAATTTTTTAAACTTGCTAGGACATGTGATATGCACAAATAAACAATTTTTTTTCTAAGAAAATATTTTGATCCACCTCTTTTGAAAATCACAAATTTCTGCTGATTGAGTTGGATACGGGACAAATTTGAACTACAGGTGTCTCGTAATTTGCTCTTGAATTTTGGCAAAAATCATATTTAGGTAGTCAACTACCTATTCCAATAGAGATCCACAATGAGTTGTTGAATATACAACCCCTAGTTACGAACAGTCATGCCCTCCGTCTTGACTTTCTCCTAAAACAAGCTGAGAAAATTCAAGAAAATTGAAAAAAAAATCTAAATAACGCGAGACCTTCGTGTGGTGTCATTACGTATGTCCTAGTATCCACCAAAAATATTAAACTTGGAATACGACAGTTCTATTGAAAAAGTGGTCACAAAAAGGAGTTATGTCCTCCTAACATTCTAGGATTTTGGTTGATATGACGGGTCTTATGGCGAAATACATGGCATAGTTTGTTATAATGATCCCATATTTCACACAAACATGTATATTGGAAGCACGGACAATGTTGACGAAGGAATGTTTTTTTTACTGAATAAAAAAATTATTTTCCATTTTTGGAGTGTCATAAATGGGTTTTTTGTGAAGGACCTACCACAAACATGTTGCAAAACTTGGGTGATTAATTTTTTAAACTTGCTGGGACATGTGATATGCACAAATAAACAATTTTTTTTCTAAGAAAAGATTTTGATCCACCTCTTTTGAAAATCACAAGTTTCTGCTGATTTAGTTGGATACGGGACAAATTTGAACTACAGGTGTCTCGTAATTTGCTCTTGAATTTTGGCAAAAATCATTTTTAGGTACTCAACTACCTATTACAATAGAGATCCACAATGATTTGTTGAATATACAACCCCTAGGTACGAACGGTCATGCCCTCCGTCTTGACTTTCTCCTAAAACAGGCTGAGAAAATTCATGAAAATTCAAAAAAAACCTAAATAACATGAGAACTTCGCGTGGTGTCATTACTTATGTCCTAGTATCCACCAAATATAATAAACTTGCAATATGACGGTTCTGTTGAAAAAGTGCTCACAAAAAAGAGCTATCTCCTCCTAACATTCTAGGGTTCGATTGAAATGATGGGTGTTATGGCCAAATACATGGCATAGTTTGTTATAATGAGCCCATATTGCACACAAACATGCATCTTGTAAGCACGGACAATGCTGCCAAACAAAGTTTTTTTTACTAAATAAAAAAACCATTTTCCATTTTCGGAGTGTCACAAATGCGTTTTTTGCGAAGGACCTACCACAAACATGTTGCAGAACTTGGGGGGTTAATTTTTTAAACATGTTAGGACATGTGATCTCACAAATAACCAATTTGTTTTCTAAGAAAAGATTTCCATCCACCTCTTTTGAAAATCACAAATTTCTGCTGATTCAGATGGAAATGGGAAAGATTTGAACTACACGTGCCTCGTAATTTGCTCATGAATTTTGAAAAAAAAAACTATTTTTAGGTATTCAACTACCTATTTCAATAGAGATCCACAATGAGTTGCTGAATATACAACCCCTAGGTACGAACGGTCATGCCCTCCGTCTTGACTTTCTCCTAAAACGATCTAGAGAACTGTTAGTAGAGATGGTTTTACCTGTGAAAAAAAGAACAATTTTGGAAACGAGACCGCTCAGCCGGTTTATGTGGAAAAAACGCCTCTAAAGAAAAGCGCGCCTCTAATAGAATGCCATCCGTAGTGGCCCAACATAAACTCCGCCTCCCCAAATTACCAGACTACTACGAAATATAGCTGTCAGTACGATTTACGGTCTCGTAAATGTTGTGTGTCGGCCCAGATAAACACCCGGCACGTCGTGGCACAACTTTGACGGTCTAGAGAACCTTGGTCTTGTAGGTTCCGAGATGAAAACGGATACTTAAAAATTAGTTCATTAGAAACCACACATATGAAAAGCACGCGTAAAGTGACATACACATAAAAGAAACTCACACATAAAGTTCATTACAAACCAAGCATAAATCGATCTAAAATATCCACGCTGATCTATTATAAAAGGGCCCGTCCGACCCATGGTATCTCCCACCCGACGGGTGTAATGGGCTCGTCATCATCTTTTTGTTGCTACCTGTCCCATATAAGACGCGTCTTTGACATAGCCGGTGCGTCCACACGTTCAACAGCCATAGCAGCTGCAACTTCCTCTTCTGAAGGTTCCTCCTCTGCTGCTTGAGCCACCACTCCTTCAGCCCCCGTTGCTCGAGCATCCGCATCTTTAGCGTTCATTTCAGCCTTGTGAATCCCCCATTACAGCCCGTCTTTAATGGTAAGGATCCTACGGCAAGCGCGAAGCTGTAAAACTCTTCTCGTGCTGCATACTTGATGTGCAATAGGGAAAGAGGCTTCTGCTCCCAGTAGTGATGGTCGTTGGACATGAAGTCATAATTCAAATCGCCGTGAGAACTATCAATGATCTAGGTTGCTAGATATGTCATTCCGTCCATGTCGAACGGTGGAGTTGCCGAGATCTTTTCTTAGGACTTGAACATATCTCGTATATCGATGTGAAACTCCTCTGGAATGATGATATTCTCACGTTCAAGCATTACCCTGTCCTGTCTGATGTCCATGCTAGCAATCACTACTAGGGAAAAGGCTACCGCAGGCGCACCAAATTATGCTACCGCAGGCGAATTTTGGTTCGCCTGGGACCACATCACCAGCGGTAATGAATTACCGCAGGCGAACATCAGAATGCGCCTGGGGTAACTTGCATACCCCAGGCGAACGGGCCTTGTGCGCCTGGGGTAAGCCTTATACCTGAGGCGAACATGCACTGTGCGCCTGGGGTACAAATTCGCCTGGGGTATCATTTCCTGTTGGCCTGGGGTATGGTTTTGCTTGTCAAAAAATAAAAGAAACGAAAATAAATGAATCACAACAAATTGACAGAAATAAGTATGAAAATAACAGCAAAATGAGAGAATAAAGTTTCATAACAGAAATATTCTCGATCATCAACAAATAGTCTCGATCATCACCACATAGTTCAACAAATATTGCATAGTCTCGAAAACAACCATACTACTAATAAATCCAGGAGTTAGTCAGATGGAAATGATTTTTTGTTCTAATTTGAACAAACTCGTCATCTATCTAGCGGGCTGATGTAGTTGATGACCATCATCATGTCCAAGTTGGGGATGTCACTATTCCTCATGGTGATCAGAATAGCTCGGCCAGCCTCCATACCAACTCTTGCGGAATGGAACTGCCTCCATGCTTGAGAGTTGAGGATGACGCGACCATCAAAATTATCCCTAGTGATCGGAACTGCGGTGACATTTCCTGATTCTCCACGGCGTACTCCAATGGTACCTTGCTCCATGCCAGCACTGTCTGCTACCGCTATAGGTATTTTCTAGAACACACAATTCCAAGAAAGAATAAAAGCACAATGTCACATACCGGCCACATTATAACATAAGCAACTATAGGAATAAGAAAGTGTTAAGAAACATACCATGACATGTCCATTGAAGATATTAGTGTTCGTGATGCGATGCACGAAAGGGAACCCGATGTAGCTATCTATCTGGGCTAGTTTCTGAAGGACACGGTCCTTCTCAAGCTCGCTAAGATTGGCTCTTTGAGCAACCACCACATGTTTCCATGGGTCCTCCTCGTCCATATCATCCTCATTGTCCATGTCATCCTCATTGTCCATATCATCCTCATTGTTCCCAATTTCCTACTCACTACCGCCATCCCCGCTCGCAATCCCGCCCATATACAGAAGTTTGATACGAGGTTGCGGTCCTGCCATAGAGAAGTGAATGTAATCACCTCCGCTTAAATTATTGGTGGCGATGATAGACCGCAATTGTTCCCCGTAGAAGTAGGTCTTCTTTCTTTCTTTCTTCACTCGAAGAATGTAAATGGTCCCGTGAACATCGAAATCCACGTTATTGCCTACTAACTCGTTGAACTCTTCCCGAATATTGCATGGTACAATCTAAAAAAGAAATATAAAAGAATCTTTTGTGAAGAAACATACCAATCTAAGCTGGATAGTAAAACGAAAGAACACAAGTTGCAAGTTAACATAAAAAGAATCGTTTGTTAATTACCAAAGAATCAAGGTCACCGTCGTGGAGCTGAAGCATAAAAGAAGACCCGGTGAATCGTGCTTGGGCACATCGGGACCGACATACTTTGCAAGCCATGTTCTATTAAATTAAGAAAGTAGACATAGAGGTTAGAGGATCATAGCTATTATCCAGTGCATACATGTGTAGTGCAATTTGAGGCAACTAATCCGGTGCATATATTAAGAAAATAGACATGAGTAAATTGCTTGTATTTTTATAACTTGTTGAGACATGGATCATTGTCAAAGAGTTATAAAGAACAACTAGAATGGTTCATTTGAAGTTGTTCAAGATAAAATGTAGAACTCATAATATATAGTCTACCCACAATTATAAAGAAGTGAAAAAAATAGGAGAGTTCTAGGGATGCACTGGACAATACTAGGAAAACTAAGACAGAGCGGTGACAAAATATTTTGCATTGAATACTGTTAACAATTTGCACCGGAACTATCAAAAACAGTTTTGGATAAATGCGTCAATAAACGTCACAACGGCTTCCCAATGAAGATTGCTTGCAATAGCAGCAACAGTTTGGAAGATATCAAGAACGTCACACATTAGACAAACAGAATTGCGTACACCCAACAAAGACAAATGGCAGCACCTACCTATCACAAAACAAATGCAGAAAGGCTATCTACTTTATTGGAATATCCAAAAACAAAGCAAAAATTGTAGGTGGATTCCTGAATCATGTGACGAAACCGATGCTTTGCCAGCATTGTGAAGCCACATGGGAAACAATTGGTATGCATTGGCGGTGGGGGAAATGTTCTATTTGCTCGATACAGCATTAGCATCTCCGTTAACTGAAACTATACCAAAGGATTCCTAAATCCATTTCAGATTCGTCTAATCTAGGAACAAGCACCGCCTGACGGAAGTACACAATTCGACATATCCAATAATACCATTAAGTGAAGTGTCTACCGCGTGTTCATCTGAGGTTGTAAACAAGAAGTTCACCGCGGCCACCAGGAGTGGGCGATCTGCTGCTCGACGACCTGCTCTGCTCCTCCTCGACACTGGCGTGGGGATGGGAGACGACGGCGGCGTGTGGGTGCGGGTGCGGGTGATGAAGTTTGATCTGGTGACCACTTAGAAAACAAAGCATTGAGCCAAGCACATTGGAACCGGTTTGTGATACAAACCGGTCCTAAAGGCCTTGCGGCAATTTGCTGCAGAGACGGGGGCCCAAGGACAGAGGTTTTCTCATTTTTTGCAGCAACAGCGAGGGCTTACCCCAGGCGCTTCCGCAAAAATTCGCCCGGGGTATGTGTTATACCGGAGGCGAACATGTACGTTATTCGCCTAGGGTAAAGGAAGAGTGTCAGGGGTGGTGATGGGTGGCCCTGCCACACTTTACCCCAGGCGCTTCCGGAATTGGTTCGCCTGGGGTAACAGACTTACCCCAGGCGCATAGTTCTCATGTTCGCCTGCGCTAAGTAGCCCAGGCGCATCGACTTGCGTGTTCGCCTGTGGTAGGATATACTGCTATAAGCAAATCTCTAGTAGTGAATAGTGATCCCTTTATGCTGAAGGGAACCGAACCAGTTCTGGACAAGGCTCCCTAGCCCTACAGCAAATGCAAATTAACACATGAAAATATAATTTGGATAATGTACAATTTGATAATGTTGAACGACCAGATTGCACTGTAATTTACAAATTTGATTAACGCCAATTATTAAGAAGTTGGGACTGAAGTATGCCCATTCGCTAGTAATTGGGACATATTTTTGTGAAATGTATAGTCCCTGCATAAAAAAGACAAGGTTTGATATTGTATCGTATAGTGTAGACAACATGGCCTATGTGCTTCACATGGCTTAATGATGTGTGACATAAATTTATTTATAGTGAATGAAATTATGTGTGTACGAAAGTCACGTAATAGTTTTCACCATTAAGAATGCTGCAATTATGAATTTTTGAAGATTCATATTAGTTCATCACATCCTCTTATACTTTCTTTTACTTTGAGAAGCGCCAGCTCACGTGGAATTTGTGCATATGACACGAAAGATGACAACTTCTTTTTCTGTATATAGTATGTTCCTTACTATGTCAGGTAACTCTTAAATGACATGACTAGTGGCATGGTGAAAATTGTGACTCCAAATAAATTTATTTATGATATGACCAAACAAGAGGACAGAACAGAGATAACGGCCCGGCACGATCAGATAGTGGGGGAATTGTATGGTGACCTTGAATTCTTCAGGGCTACTATAGTTGGTTGAAAAATAAAGATAATATGTTGATCAATGAGGCAGGTTGTATAGCCTATCTGCGAATTCAATTATCTATTGTCTTGTATATGGTGATATATACTCCTCTTTGGATGGCAGAATTGTGAATCTAAGATACATAGGAATTTGATAGGGTTGTCAATAGAAAACAGATGATTGTAAAACACACGAAAATCACCTGAATAGTCATCTGGATGATATGCAGGAAAAAAAATAAAAAGGGGTTGGAGTGGATTATAAAATTAATATGGAATTTGAGGCATAGGAATCCATTCCATAGGAATTAGGTTGACACCATTCATTTGGTCCAAAGGCAAACCATAGTAAAATATCCTAAGGTTTCAAATTCTTCAAAATTCTTACGAAATTACTACAATCCAAAGGTGCCAAAATGTACGATACAGAGGTGTCCATAATCTCACGGAGAACAATATTGGGTTTATTACACTATTAAGTAATAGACTAAACAAAATTAACCCGTCATTTCAGATTAACCCTACACGAGGAACACATACAAATCTATTAGCTACGAAGACATCAGACACGTACCGAACGCGGTACGCGGGTACATGATGGAACGAGAATATAACTACAGTTCCGAAAGTATACATATTTGCAGAAGTGTAAAACGAGGGCGTGATGGGCTAGGGAGATTTGGATGATGGCCATCTTCTGACCCGAGGTTTCGTTGCATCTCCACCTTGTGTACTCGAGGTCGAGTCCCATCATCTTGTTCTTCATACCCTTGAGCCATTGTTCATACTGCCCCATAGTTCCTTCAGTCCAGCATTCCCACCCCATCACCGAGAAATGGTAAGTAATTTAGTCGGATCTATGCAATACAATATAAAACATAAAAAAGTAATGCACTAAAAGTCATGATGTGCATGCACATGCTTTTTTGTTTCTTCCCAGTATAAAAAAATAATGTTTGATACTGTAGTGTACACTTTAGACAACATGGCTTAATTATGTGTGACGTAGATTTCTTATAGGGATGAAACTATGTGTGTAAGAAAGTTACATAAATATTTTCACCCTTCAAATTTGTGCATTGATGAATTTTTTAAGATTCATATTTGTTCATCACATCCCTCTTGTACTTTGTTCTAATATGACAAGCACCAGCCGGCATGCATTTTGTCCATATAACACGAAGAATTACCATGAATTCTTTAGGCCGAGCTACTACATTAGTCTCCAATAAATAAGAGAAGATGATGATCAATATGTCGGGTTATATATATCTTATCGGCGAAGTTAATTATGTGTTGACATGTATATGCTCATATATACTTAATTTATATGTAGGATGCAGAGGAACATGAATTCTTCTGGCCAGGCTACTACATTTTGCTCCAATAATGAAGAGAAGATGAAGATAAATGAATCAGGTTATATATAGCTTAATTATCTATTGAAATGTATATGCTGATATATACTAACTTTAATTGCACAATGCAGAGGACCATAAAATTTTCAGGCCGGACTACTACATTTGGCTCCAATAATGAAGAGAAGATGATGATCAATAAGCCATGTTATATATAGCCGATCTGCGAAGTTAATTATTTGTTGACATGTATATGCTGATATATACTAATTATAAATGTACGATGAAGACGACCAAGTGTCGATGTGTTTTGACCGGTATCTGCTTGCCATCCAAGTTAATTAACCAACTGAAAAAAACAATAGCTGATCTTTATTTGATGTTTGATGTAATTTGTTAGTTTTATCCTATATAGCCTGATACATATATAGTACACTACTATTAAATTAAAATGTGGTGGTTTAATGCTGAATTTGTAGGACGTGACAAGATCCTTAATTCTTTGGCGACACCTCTATTATTGGAACTCTCTGCTGCACAAATTGGTACATAGTTGTTTTTGCAAGGAAGCACAATGAACAAACGGTTGGCTCTCTGTTGTCCATATACTCACGGAACAAAACTTTGGGTGTACTACATTAGTAATTAATAGACTAAAATAAATTCATCTTTCATTTCGCAATAACCCTACTTCCAAACATCACTAAAAACTCTGTTCAAATTCCGCAGAAGATTACAACTGGTTTTCATAAAAACTTCTACATCCCGTCATCAGGTCGACTATGTTTATTGGTTGAACCATTCAACCCTTCCTTACGAAATGGTATAAAGTTGACAGGCATATATTATCCCTGTGGAAGGAAACATGTATTGAATTTTCTCGGGAAGCTGGAAGTGTAACCGAAGTGGTCACCATTCTCTGTGTCAAAAGGTTCAATGATGACATCCAATATTTATCGATGACTCTAAAGACTACCTACATTTCTGTTCATGATGATCTTAAGAAAATTGATGATAATAGTTGTCTGAGATATCTCGAATAGCTACTAGCATACTCGCACTCTGTTCAACAATATAATACATTCTAGCTAGCTGTTTTAGCGAGCAAAATTGATGATATATGTCCGAGATATCTCGACTAGCTACTAGCATACTCTCCCTTTGTTAAAAAATATAAGACAAGGGTATTAGGTTTTCTATCATTTTTAGAACTATTTTATTTTGTCTATTCATCATGTACTAATCATATTTCTGCTAAGTTATAAATATATTTATGAATTTGTCATTTATTTGCCCAATCCGGACCATTGCAAGAAATTCCGGCCCGACCGACAAAATAGAGCAGTAATATTGAAATTCCCCCCTTCTGGAGTTCTTCGGAGGGTCCAACTGTTGCCCAACCGGGTGCAAATAAAAACCGCTTCTCCTCGGACCGAGTCTGTTTTTTATTCAAACCGGCTCTCAATTTTTTTTTACAGGGCATCTGAATAAATTCCGTCTTGCCTCTCTACGTGTTTATATAGTGTAGTGTTATATTCTGTTGGGATGTACAGAAACAAAAAGCTAAGATTTTATAAACTATTAAGGGAGACACTTTACTGTCATCTGACTTGGGATGGAGCCCTTTAGGAAACTTATTCCATCCATCTTGCTCTTGTCAAAGGTGAGTTCGGTTACTTAATAAGTATATAGATTGGAACAACTTAGCGCCAGATGTCCCATATCTTGTCTTAGCCTCGCCTCAATTTCCTCAAAGCGAGATAAGAATGAAACGGAATGGAATTCAAAGTCGTAGCTAGGTTTACCACGTTACATAATACGAAAAGGTAAAGGTGCTGCATTGGCTGATACAGTGAGCTTCTCAAGAAGAGATTTGTGGTGATCATCATTAGTGTAGCTGGTTTATATAGTTGAAGGCCAAGCAGGAGTAACTGAAGTGGCTTACATCAGAAGAGAATCTCGTCTACTCAAAGAATCTACAACCTTGTTTTCATTGGTAGCTCGAAGGAAGCAAAACTGTCCCAGCCTCCAAAGGTTCCTCCCTGTATGACACAATCCATTCGATTGGAACAATGGTATGCTCACTTCCTCGGTAGATCCTAGTCCCAAAGGAAATTGAGTCGGAAACAAGGGATTTCATAAATTCCATTCGATAGCCAAACTATCCCCTAGATCAGCTCTCGTAGTGGGGGAGTCAGAGTCAAGTTAGGTACAGGGGATGATGCATCGATTTGATAGATCGGATATTGGTATTCCAAATATTGATCATATTCAGTATCATCAGGATGCAAACGTCATCCCGTTGAATTTCCAGAAGTCCAATTTTGCATAACTATGGGATTACATCCTGACAAAAAAAGAAATATTTAGATTATGGAAGTCAATTATTATCACATTTATTCCTACCACTCTGTTCATTAGTGTATACTGCTTTATTCCAAGTAATGTAAGCATGATACTTTTTGGTATTACTGATGAACCAGATGGTCGTGGCGAGCGAATCTGTGGCGGAGGACTCGTAATATCTCTATATATATATGGAAAAGGCGCAAGATCCCTAATGTCAGGAGCGGACCACTGAGCTCACACAGGCCGCCCTGGGCAGGCCAGAGTGGGTCCAAGCAAGAATTGCAATAGCTTATGGTTAGAGTAATAGGAAAGGACCCAACAGAGAGAACAGTAAGGATAACGAGCGTGGAGCCCACTTGGAAGGAGGCAGGAGCTGCGGGCAATGGCTTGCTTGGTAGGCCAACCCCCCTTAAACCCGGGAAGGGGTCTGTAGATAGACTGGATCCTTATATAACATGCACTAAATACTCCACTTGAAGGACAAGAAACTGCATTTGCTAATCTTAGCATATTGTTTATCTCACCTTAGAATGTCCAATACTAGCTTGAGATGCTTGATATGAGTTTGGATTTCCTGTTTTCCCGAGTCAATCTTCCAGTTCTGGTTTCCTTTCGACCAATTTCAATCTTAGGAAGGAAGTCGGCTTAAGTTGCTCGCCGGCGTCTCCTGGGCTCATTCAAATCCTATACTCCAAGCTCTTGCGGATTTTCTCTTCTGTCATGCGACCTGTGGCCCACGCGTACTATTCTATTTCTTCAGGGCGGGCGGCGAGAACTCTGATTCGATCCGGGTATTCAATCCCACCGCTGACATGCTCAGTTGACTCCTTAACCTTGATAGAAAGATGGCTTAATAAAAAATTCATGCATAAGGGATAGGAAGTTGGCCTATTCCAAAACATAATCTCCCATCATTTATTGTCGAAGGGTCATTACGTGTTTCTTGAGCTGGTAGTCTAAGTGTGCTAAACGAATTCAGTTCTCCTAATGGGGGTTCTTGTTACCTAGCGTCTAGTTTGCTTACGTAACTAGCTAGTCCTAAGATATTTGCGCCACCCTGAGAAGAGCTACGAAAACCAGGGTGTTGGTAAGCATAACCTATGTATGTAAAATGTATCATATATATTGAGCATATGTAGGAGACTGTAGTGTGATTTAAACAAAGGCAGACGTTAAGTTATATCCAACCACCAGACGTTAAGTTCATATCTGTTTTGTTTTATCCGGAAGGGAAATAAAATCTCACTATCCATTTTCTCTAGTTAAACAACATTTGAATTCATATGGACTTTATGAATGGTAACATTCCGGAATTACTAGAATAATTAAAATAAATGATTGTGATGTCATAAAGACTTAGGCATATAATTTTGCCCATAATTCAACGCTTGCATGGAGGAATGCCCGCAATTCAACGTATAGATTGGGAGGGCTACAATTAATTTTGAAATTAAAACAAGATCAACTTTGGGAAAAAATGTCCACGGTCGATTATAATGTTAAGAATCTAGGCAATTTACAGATTAAATTAATCCAAGTATTAATCACGAGCATGACGTAAACATACTGATAATTAACCATATTCATGCGTACTAGATTGACAGTAGACACATCTACGCAAACTACTAGTATCACACACATGGAAATAACAAGGCAGGGATAAACGTGTTATACCCTGAGACCGGCCAGTTGGCAGTAGACGTAGCAGTGGCGGCAGCCGCGGCGGCGGCGGCAGCAGCGGTGGCGGCCTCAGCAGCAGCAGCGGCCTCGGGGGCAGCAGTGGGGGCAGCAGCAGCTCGTTCGGCTTCGGAGGCCATGTTGACGATGAGGTAGTAGTCGAAGTAGACGTACGGCAGCGAGCAGTCGCGTAGGAGACGCTCCCCAAAAATCTAATCGCCCCTCTCCCGTACAGGATCTGGAGAGGCGGGGTTTCGGAGGCCTGCTCTCCCGTCGGCCGTGTACGCGGTAGACGGGATGGGATCACCGGAGGCAGCAACAGAGAGAGGAACGACAGTGGGTGCAGAGCGTATACCGGTGATCCCATCCCGTCTACCGCGTACACGGCCGACGGGACAGCAGGCCTCCGAAACCCCGCCTCTCCAGATCCTGTACGGGAGAGGGGCGATTAGGCTTTTTGGGAGCGTCTCCTACGCGACTGCTCGCTGCCGTACGTCTACTTCGACTACTACCTCATCATCAACATGGCCTCCGAAGCCGAACGAGCTGCTGCCACCGAGGCCGCCAACGCTGCTGCTGCCGCCGCGGCCGCCGCCTCTGCTACGACTACTGCCAATTGGCCAACTGCAGGGTATAACACGTTTATCCCTGCCCTTGTTATTTCCATGTGTGCCATACTAGTAGTTTGCGTAGATGTGTCTACTGTCAACCTAGTATGCATGAATATGGTTAATTATCAGTATGCTTACGTCATGATCGTGGTTTATACCGGCTGAGTTTGCACACAGCAAAAATGATGTCAGGCCTCGTAGCGCTCGCTAGATACATGAGTGAACCAATTACTTGAGAGTACCTCAGCTGATCCTTAGCTGTGCCTTCGAGCTTTCGAATCCGCACACTAGGATCATATGGTGTTGGAGAAATTTTCCAGTCCGAATATCCAAAACGACTCAAAACCTTCTCAACATAATGGGATTGCAGAAGTGTAATCCCACCCTCATTGTCTCTCAATAGCTTGATGTTCAAAATAACATCAGCCACACCAAGATCTTTCATCTCAAAGTTCTGGGATAGAAATGACTTAACCTCATTGATTACTTTGAGGTTGGTCCCAAATATCAGTATGTCATCAACATACAAACACAATATAACTCCTTCGCCCCCACCATGGCGATAGTATACACTTTTGTCAGCTTCGTTAACAACAAAGCCAACAGATGTTAAAGTTGTATTGAACTTCTCATGCCATTGCTTAGGTGCTTGTTTCAGCCCATATAAAGATTTCAGTAACTTACACACCTTTCCTTCTTGACCATCTAACACAAAGCATCTGGCTGTTGCATATAGATTTCCTCGTCTAACTCTCCATTTAGGAAAGCCGTCTTAACATCCATCTGATGGACGAGGAAGACCATGCGAGGCCGCCAACGAGAGTAATACATCGAATGGTGGTCAATCTGGCACAGGTGAATAAGTATCAAAGAAATATTCATCTTCTTTCTGGGAGTAGCCCTTGGCCACAAGTCTAGCCTTGTACTTTTCAATCGTACCATCAGGCCTAAACTTCTTTTGAACACCCACTTACATCCTAATGGTTTACAGGCCATAAGGACGTTCAGTGATCTCCCAACGGTTCCATTAGCCATGATGGAATCC
Organism: Alopecurus myosuroides; assembly: GCA_028641055.1. NCBI lineage: Eukaryota > Viridiplantae > Streptophyta > Magnoliopsida > Poales > Poaceae > Alopecurus > Alopecurus myosuroides. The sequence continues at coordinate 71,046,463 of CM054058.1, forward strand.
ATCTCGCTACGGACTGCTTCTCTCCAGTAGTCAGCATCTGGAGATGCATAAGCTTCTGAAATGGAAGTGGGAGTATCATCCACAAGGTACACAAGGAAATCATCACCAAAAGACTTTGCAGTCCTTTGTCTCTTGTCCCTACCAAGGGTTTCCTCGTCATCCTTCTCAGGATTCTCATCATGTGTTTGTTCATAATATTCCATAGGAATGGCAGGTTCAGGAGTCTGCTCTGATTCCTGTCTAGAAGTGCTTTGCATATCTCTCATAGGAAAAATATCCTCTAAGAATGTAGCATCTTTAGACTCCAAAATCGTACCGACCTTCACGTCAGGTACCTCAGATTTCACTACTAGAAATCTATAGCCAACGCTATTCTTAGCGTAACCCAAATTAACGCAATCCACGGTCTTTGGTCCAAGTTTACGCTTTTTGGGGATCGGCACATTGACTTTCGCCAAACAGCCCCAAGTACGTAAGTACGAGAGTGTTGTTTTTCTCTTCTCCCATTGCTCATAGGGAGTGACCTCATTGTCTTTTGTCGGAACTTTATTCAGGACATGACATGATGTCAATATAGCCTCCCCCCACCATGCCTTGAATAAACCCGATGTATCTAACATGGCGTTAACCAAATCTTTTAGAGTACGGTTTTTCTGTTCGGCAACCCCATTTGACTGAGGTGAATAGGGAGGCGTCCTCTCATGAATAATGCCATGTTCCGCACAGAAAGAGTCAAACTCATAAGAGAAATACTCTCCACCACGATCTGACCAGATTCGTTTAATTTTCTTTTCAAGTTGATTCTGAACTTCTGCCTTATAGATTTTAAAGTAGTGTAGAGCCTCGTCTTTAGTGTTTAACAGATATACATAGCAAAACCTAGTGGAATCATCTATTAACGTCATGAAGTATCTCTTTCCACCTTTAGTCAACACACCATTCATCTCACAGAGATCAGAATGTATGAGTTCTAATGGCGCCAAGTGTCTCTCCTCCGCAGCCTTGTGGGGCTTGCGAGGTTGCTTTGCTTGTACACACGAATGGCACTTAGAACCTTTGGCTAAAGTGAAACCTAGAATTAAATTTAGTTTTGCTAACCGCGTCATGCAACTGAAACCAACGTGACAAAGACGTGAATGCCAAACTTCTGTTTCATTAACACTCGAATGAATATTGTTCACGACTTTATTACAGAAATCAACGAGGGAAAAGCGGAACAGACCTCCGCACTCATACCCTTTTCCAACAAACAGTCCATATTTCGTTACAACTACTTTATTGGACTCGAAAACCAACTTAAATCCTTCTCTACATAGAAGGGAGCCACTAACGAGATTCTTCTTGATGGCGGGGACATGCTGCACGTTCTTGAGCTGCACGATCCTTCCCGAAGTAAACTTCAGATCGACCGTGCCAACACCAAGTACAGAAGCACTTGCGCCGTTCCCCATCAATACGGACCCGTTCCTTGTGACCTGATAAGAAGAAAACAATAAGATGTTAGCACACACATGAATGTTTGCACCTGTGTCAATCCACCAATCAGTAGACTGACAAACTAAAAATACAGTAAACAAATTACCATACCTAGATGTCCCATTCTCATTGTTGCTCACGATCATGTTAACAACCTTGGAATTCTGTCCTGGCTTCACATACTTCTTTGGGCACTTCACAGCCCAGTGTTCCAGTGAACCACAAGTGAAGCAGCCATCTTTCTTCTTATCCTTCTGGAAGGTCTTCTTAGCCTTCTTCTTGAAGTCGGTATTCTGCTGGACACCAGTCCTCGCCTTGTTCTTGTGGGAGTTGTAGTTCTTCTGTACCATATTGGCCGCAGAAGTCCCTTCGTTCCCTTTTCCATGCGAGTCCTTTGCCCTCGAATTCTGCTCAACACTCAGATGGCCGATGACATCCTCTACTGAGAATTCACGCTTCTGATGTTTCACAGTAGTGGCAAAGCTCCTCCAGGAATTAGGCAGCTTGGCGATTATGCATCCCGCGACATACTTGCCCGGTAACACGCACTTGAGAATTTCAAGCTCCTTAGCGATGCACTGTATCTCATGAGCCTGCTCCAAAACAGAACGGTTTTCGACCATTCTGTAGTCATGGAACTGCTCTATACTGTACATCTCGCTACCAGTATCGGTTGCGCCGAATTTGGATTCGAGCGCCTCCCACAAGTCCTTGGCAACCCGCACGTGTAAATATGCGTCAACAAACTTCTCTCCGGTCACGCTTAGAACGCATCCAACAAAGATGACGGTGGCATCCCTAAACGCCTTCTCCTGTTCAGAAGTAATCGTTCCTGTGGGAGTGACACCGGCGACCCAGAACACGTTCATAGCCGTGAGCCATAAAAATGTTTTGGTCTGCCAACGCTTAAAGTACGTCCCCGTAAACGGGTCCGGTTTCAGTGCAATAGCAAAACCATGAATCGAAAATTGCGTACACATATTAGGTTTTTGGATTGTTAAGATTCTAGGCAATTTACAGATTAAATTAATCCAAGTATAAATCACGAGCATGACGTAAACATACCGATAATTAACCATATTCATGCATACTAGATTGACAGTAGACACATCTACGCAAACTACTAGTATCGCACACATGGAAATAACAAGGGCAGGGATAAACGTGTTATACCCTGAGACCGGCTAGTTGGCAGTATCGGAGGCCATGTTGACGATGAGGTAGTAGTCGAAGTAGACGTACGACAGCGAGCAGTCGCGTAGGAGACGCTCCCCAAAAACCTAATCGCCCCTCTCCCGTACAGGATCTGGAGAGGCGGGGTTTCGGAGGCCTGCTCTCCCGTCGGCCGTGTACGCGGTAGACGGGATGGGATCACCGGAGGCAGCAACAGAGAGAGGAACGACAGTGGGTGCAGAGCGTATGAGTTGTTGTGTTTGTGTTCGCCCCTGCGACCTCAATATATAGGCACGGTAGGAGAACGGTCAGCTCACAAATCAATTTGGCGTTTACTACAGCCGTTACCACGTAATCAATGCGCCGTTTTACTGCGCGTGGTTAACACGTGATCAATGCGGCGTTTTACTGCGTGCGTGTCTGTTGACTCCGTTTCCAACTGCCAAAATAAAGGCATCGGCTCGGCTCATTTCCGCAACCCGCGGCGCGTCGGGACGTGTCGTGCCGAGGCGTGGCGAGGCGGGCGACGGAGGAGGAGGAGCGCGCGTGTGGAACACCTCTACTACTCCTCTCTCTTCATACCAACTCACACTAGTGGGGAGAGAGCTCACCTTATAAACTGGTGCAAAACTCTCCCAACTAGTAATGTGGGACTAAACTCCCACCATTTGCTATAGCAGCATGGGCCTTTGGGATTTAAATGGAAATTGTCTAATGGGCCTGCAAGCCCATCCTAATTTCAGCATATAAGACCCCTCGAATTTTAGGCCTAAATTTGACCGTGAAACTAACTAACAAAACAATCCTCGGGAGCGCATAAACGTCCACACGTCAGTGTTGATATGTCTCTTCAGCACCGTGAAACTAACTAACAAAACAATGCCTCGGGAGCGCCATCCCAATCTATACGTTGCTGGCACGCACTGCCCCCGTCAGCATGATTAGCAGGTTTGTTGAGTCCTGTGATCCGAGAACTCCTGCCATTTACCGATGAAGTGTCACGGCATCTGCAAGATAGCAAGAATGCCGCCAAGCAGCGTTCACAGAATTCTGAATAATTAAGCTTTGGTCAGCGGCCTCATGGAACAACGCCAGTAAGTTTGGAACGATAGTGCCCCTCCGAGAGTACGTTGCACTCTTGTACAAAAAAAAAAAAAGGGAGTACGTTGCACGGAGGAAAATCAACACGTATGGGTCCAGAACAGCTCCAGACCATAGGAATGTGCGGTGGAGCACCTCGACAACGTCCACGGAGCTAAAACAGTCGTCACCGAGGGTGGCCACCATAGCATAGGGGTGTGTTCTTGCTGATGCCTCAGATTCCAAACTTGTTGCACACCTGCAACTACTCCTAGTTTCCGTTGTTCTCTTTTGTGTCTCAACTATGTCTAGCTAAGGAAACCGAAGTTAAATTTGACATCTAAGATAGTACTAGCACCCTAGAGGAAGTCGAGTATTTGCTCTATAAACGTGGACGTATTTAGACAATGAAAGCCATGGGCCGCATAAGGTACCCACCAACCTTCAATTAAAATCATTAACACAGGTAGAAAATAGGTCTATAGTCCCGGTTCGCAAAGGCCATTAATCCCGGCCACGCAACCGGGACTAAATAGGCGCGACTAAAGGCCTACCCCCTTTAGTCGCCCCCTCTTACGAACCGCGGCTAAAGACCCGTCCACGTGGGCGGGTGGCGTGCGCCGGGGGCGGAGAACCTTTAGTCCCGGTTGTCCACACGAACCGGGGCTACTTCTATTTCGTTATTTCTTTAATTTATTTGGGTTTCTAATTATTTTCCACTCCCTTTTTTTCACTCCAACTTTTCACTCCTTTTTTTTTAGAATTTTTATTATTTGCTTAGTGTGTAACTACAATTATCTCTAGTCAAATTTCTTACTCGTGGTCAAACTTCCCGCTCGGTCACCCATCCTTCCACTACTCTAGCACTAGCACGCTAAACTTCCGAGTTACAACCCGTCTCGCATCCAATTGTTTCGCACGCATGTACGTGGTACTAATATCATATCAATCTTATTAACATGTTGATCGATGTCACATTTCTTTATTGTCTGAATTTCAAATAAATTTTTTAATAAACAAAAGTAATGATGTAATTAATAATTTTGAATAAATAAATAAACATTAACTTTTTAATTTGTATTATTTCTAAAAAATATTCAGAAAAATAAAACTAATTCATTTTAAAATCTTAAAAATACTATTAATATATCAAAATATTCAGAAAAATAAAACTAATTCATTTTAAAATCTTAAAAATACAAATAATATATCAAAATATTCAGAAAAATAAAACTAATACATTTTAAAATCTTAAAAATACTATTAATATATCAAAATATTCAGAAACATAAAACTAATTCATTTTAAAATCTTAAAAATACTATTAATATATCAAAATACTCAGAAAAATAAAACTAATTCATTTTAAAATCTAAAAAATACAAATAATATATCAAAATATTCAGAAAAATAAAACTAATACATTTTAAAATCTTTAAAATACCATTAATATATCAAAATATTCAGAAAAATAAAACTAATTCATTTTCCCCTTTCCTAAATGCAAAATAAAATCTGATAAAATTCATGAACCAAACCATATGAAATCTAAACCATATAAAATTTGCAGATCCAAGTTTCGACTATTATTTTGGACACAAGAACTATTTTGGCAATGACTATTTGTGAGAATGATTTGAACCTAACTTTTAAAATACATAACCAAAATGGACAAACTAAAATTTTTTGGATAGATATTGAAAAGATCTATCCATAGTACTTAGCCTCAAATCAAGGTCAACAGCCAAATGAAAATACCATCCTTTTTAATAAAAGACCAGTAGGCTCTTCTATTATTTTTAGAATGAGTTCAAAAATGTATTTTGAAGTAAATCCAACTGGATGAGTTTGGTATTGACTAGATCTATGTTTTTGGTGAACAGATATATAGAAACGGTAGTTTTTCTGTTTTGTTTTCTTGATGTGTTTTTGTTTGTTTTCTTGATGTGTTTTTGTTTGTTTGTGTTGAAATGTGTGTTTGACATAATATATAAATAATATAGCTAGGAATTAATATAGAAATAATATCTATTACATAATAATATATCCATTACATACTAATATATCCATTACATGCATATATCGAACGCAAGATGCTGTACACAAACACCATCTACTCAAGCTCCGTCGAGTAGATGCGAAACAACTCGTAGGAAACGTATGCATCTATGGCTGCATAGTTGAGGTTGATCCAGTCCAGTGGGTTCTTCCCCCAATACATGTGATTCTTGGAGGGGAAACCAGACTTCATGGTTTTGTAGTCAGCATTGATGAACGCAGTTGCCATCGGAGCCATCCCGGTCTTGTGACTGTACAACTCATCAAAATGGATAAGGTCCTGAAGATCAATGTAGTGATGTTCAGGTATCACAATACCCAAGCTCATCAACTTCTGCCGGTCTTGAGTGATGTCAACGCTGCAGAAGTCATACCCCCTGTTGACAAGAAAATCAACAAGCTCCGGAGAATTCTTTGAACTATTGCAACAACAAAAATAGAACACGTGTTAGATATGTTGAAACACATGTATTCTTCCAATGCAACAAACAAATCGAAAATGCAACACTATCCTACAAGAGAGATTGTACGTGTGCGTTACCTTGCCCAGTGGAAGACCAACACGATCTCCTTGAAGGCAATCTGGATGACGGCAACATCCCGTTAATTCGCCGTATACTCTAGATCAAGGCCGAAGAACCTATGGTGTTCATCGTCTTCTTCATAGAGATTGCTCAAATGCGTAAGAAGATCGGGGAGCCTCTCGCACATATTGGTGTACGCCACATCTAGAATCTTGCGGCATGGTGTGGCCACACGTAGAGTGTTCCAAACTTGAGCCATGGGTGCTTGGTGGAGGAAGATCGAAGAGAGGAGAAGAAACAAAGAAGAGAGAAGAAGAAACAGAGACTCTCGGGTGCGCGCACTATAGCAATGGCCTCTGCCTCTCGCTCGCGAAATAAAACCGCCGCGCGGGAGGCGAGCAGTTTGTATCTTTAGTCCCGGGTGGCCAGGCCAACCGGGACTAAAGGCAGGGAGGCCAGCAGACTGGATCATTAGTCGCGGGTAGCCACGCCATCCGAAATTAAAGCCCTCCACGCGGCTCCACGCGCTTCCCAACCCACGACGCATGACCTTCCATGGTGGGTCTCCTCCCGACGCGGGACTAAAACCCCTTTAGTCACGGTGCGCAAAGTTTGAGGACTGATGGGGGCGTATGGAAGGCCTTTTTTCTACCAGTGTAATGTCCATATATTTTAATCGCTTACAAAGTACCACTAGTGGAGAACCTGGCATTAGCCCCGGTCGGGAAGGGCCTTATGCCCTGGCTTCCCACCCGGGTTTCCCAAACCCGGGCTAAAGGCCCCCCTTATGCCCTGGTGGGCTTACCAACCAGGGTAAAAGTCGTGCCCACGTGGACTCTGCGCAGCGAGCAGGCCGGCGTCCTTTTACCCCGGTTGGTAAGACCAACCGGGGCAAAAGGTTTTTTTTTTAAGTTGTTTTCGTGTTCTGTGCGGTAGATTATAAATTTTATTTTATTTTCTGTTTTATGCTCTCTGCACTAAACATTTATAGTAAGAGAGATGAAAAATTATCGAACAAAAACACAGAAGAAAAAAAATAACATAAACATATAGTCTACCACAAATACAAATATTGTTCGACACAATGACATAATTAAACATAGTTCGACATAGACATAGTACGACATATAAATATAGAGTGACATAATTAAGAAAAGAGCGACACAAACATATATACTACGCCTCGGCGTCGGAGGCAGCCTTGCCCAGGACCTCGGCGTCGGAGGCAGCCTTTCCCGGGCTAGACTCGCCGGAGTCAGACTCGGAGATGGAGCTGCTGTCAGACGAGCAATCCTGTCAGCAAGGGGGCGGACTAATCTGCCGTCGAAGATTTTCACCTCCAGCACGTCCACCTCCTCGTCCTTGAAGTACCTGAATGTGAGCATGTTGCCCGCATTTAGCTTGTGCATGCGCGCGAACTGCCCCCACCTATAGCGCAGGTAGAGGTCATCGTCAGGTCGCTGCAGGACAACGTGCACGAGCCTGTTGTCGCAGCCCTCCAACCGGAGGCTGAAACTATAGGGCCCCTTGCGCTCGAGGAGGATCGCCGATATCTTCTCTGGAAGACGGAGCCTGTTCTACTGTGGGTGGAACAGGTTGACGTAGAACTTCGGTAGCCGGAGACCGTCATCCTCCTCCTCCTCCTCCTACTCCGCCGCAGAAACAGCGCCGCTCCGTTTACAGTGTGTTGACCCCTTTGCACCGCGTTTTGCCCCCTGTGTAGCGATTGCTGCCCCCCGTGCTCCGCGTCCATGTCCACGAGTAGGAGGCGTCGCTTCCTCCTCCTTGATGACTATGGCGCCGCCACCACGTGCATTCGATGCACGCGATCCACGTGGACGTCCAGGTCGACGTCCACCATGTTGTACAGGGATTTCTTCGACGGGGACGACGCCGCTCCCACCGGTTGCACGCGAACCGCGTCAGGGACGTCTCGCCATGGCGAAAAAAAATGTATAACATCATAAGTAATTGTCATAGTCGCACTAACTAATAATAGCATCAATTTCATCAGTTCACAACAATTGCATATAATCTAATAAAAATATAGATAATAGCATCTATTTCATCAAAATTGCTTATAGATAATAGCTAAACAAGTTAGAAAAAAGAGTAATTGTATGTTTCAGATCCTCATTTCAATTATAAAAGCAACATTGATGAAATATTTAAACGTATCAATACACAGCAAGAGTTACATAGCTCGGGTTCATTTTATTTAACCCTAATACATCACGATGTAATAATATCACTCCTGCATATTCATGAAACATCTCTCAAACTAATTAACTCCGACCGGGTCCTAAGCCGCGGGGTGCTGAGTCGCGGGTGCTACGCATCCATAGGTAAGAAACCCTCACATGGTCATAGCTTCATGTGGTAAGGAACCCTCCGAATAATCGACCAACCGCTGCTATACTCCCTATCGAGCAAGTACATGTAGCGACGGACGTGCTCGTCCTCCTCCCTGATACGCTGTTGTACCACCTCCTCAGGGGCCGGCTCTCTCCGCACCGACCGTGGCCCACGCGATGGCCACCAAAGAATATCCGGGTTGACCACGTCACCCAGATTTCTCACCAAGCCGCGTGTCCCGGTACTAAGGACCTCCCAGTGCCAGCCCGGCGGGGCCCAGTCCCGGACATCGCCCGACGGGTCCAACAGAGACATAAACTAAAAGCAGATCCGGACTAAGTAAATATTCCGTAATTAAGTTAAATACCTTAGTGTTTCTAACTTAGTAAAAAATAGTAAACGGTGGAACTCAATTCTGATCTCACTAACAATATGCGACGTTCCTTAGTTCCAACCGAAACCCTCATCTTCATCCTTTCCCCGGATCACCACCGCTTGTAGTACCTCTTAACAGGAACAAGATGGTCATCGACTTGATGTGAAGTTGGAGCTTCACATTTTGTGCTTGTTCCGAGGTAAGTACACGTGATGGCGGTACGGGGGAAGCAAGGGTTTCTGGAGTTCTCTGAAACTAAACAAAATCATATATGTAATAGTGAAATCCGGAAAAAACTAGACCCTTTTGTACACATACATAATGGGGACATTCTTCATAACCCCGGAAGGGATTTCTGAGGAATGTCACCAGTACGAATGTGCACTAAAGGTTCAACTTCATCCGGATCTCATGAACCATTTTACATATGTGATATTATTTAGTTAGAAAGAAACTCAGAAACCCTCGCATTCGTTTCTTTCACCGGATCACCACCGCCTATAGTACCTCCTAACAGGAACAAGATGTGTCGTGGGATAATCACGGCAGACGTTACCGGGGGTAACTTATCTTGGGGCAAGACGACACAGGTGTTTGGGAGAGGGTTTAGCTCAGAGGAAAACATGGTGTGATTCAATCTGGTAGCCGGCAATCAAAGTCGCCGAGTCTCCGATCTCGATATAACAACTCAACTCTAGGATTACACTAGATGCTCGATACCAAGCGCTATATCTAGGGTTCTTAGATCTCTGTCTAAAGCTAGACCTGGGGGTCTGTTTATAAAGCACCCGTACCCCCTGGCTTATTCCCCAAGGCGCACCCTGGATCCTACCCGGACACGGCGCACAAACCCTAGCTTTCCTTTACAATAACCCACAATCCGGGTTGCTGGGCCTACAAACTTGGGCCTCCACAAGCTTCCCTATCCTTAGCCGGATCCTGCGCATCGTCCTTTGGGCCGGGTTACTCCTTGGAGTTTGGCCTACCGGGTTACCATCCCCCCGTCAGTAGTCCCCAGAATAGCCTGGGCTTCATGGATCCTCCTTGAAGCGCTCGCTATTCCCTGCAAAGATATCAAACATACAGGCATATAGAGGCCGGGTTAAGATGCTCTGATATTCAGCTAGGCCTTACTCCAGGGCGGCCATGTAGTAACCCGGGTTTTTCCCCCAAACACCTTTAATTTTCCAGGTCTAAACCCTAATTCCATACTCGATAATCGATCCTGATATCACGGGATGGATTCCCTTCTCTCTTTTATCCAGATGCCTTGCTCAATATTTGGCGCATATCTCGCAGAAACTTAAATAAATAGCCGTTTACCTCCGCAACTCCCGGCCCCCACTTACCGAACTGGGCTTACCCACTTATACTATAAATAAGCTCCTTGGGGGTAACCCGAACCCTAACGGCTCATTTCCCCCCATTCCGCTTCCTTTCTCCTTCTAAGCTCACTCTCACTGAGCACCACCACGGAAATCCCGCGCGCATCACCGGAGCCCATCGGCCGGAGGCTACGCTCCGCCACGACTCGCCCCGCGCCGCCGCCAAGATCCGCCGGCGAATCCCCATCCGGCCCGTCAAGGACCGCGAAGGGACACCAGGCTTGCGCCATCTGCCTCCGCAAAGCCTCGCTCAGATCTCCTCCGGTAAGCCACTTGCGTCCATTAATTCGCCCTCGCACTTTTTGATTTCACCTTAGATTTGATCCAAATCGACCCGCCAACGATTCCTCGGCCATGCCGAATTAAGTTGCTAACATTCTTTCCAGCTCGCATAATAGATAAGTTATGGATTCCAATCCATTCTCCTACTACCTGCAAGTACTAATTTCGCCACAAATCCGAAGATAAGATTCCCAATCTAAGCCCGATCCACTCAAAATTTCCTCCTTTGCCTCAATCACCCGGCCGGACTTCCCCTTTTCAGTTCCTTTTATTCGCGTTAAGTGCCTATACGGCCATCCATCGTCCCCAAAAAACCCCTTCAACACTTAGATCCCCATAATTTTCGTCATAATACTTGATACCCGGACAATTTCGAACTTTACTCGGTGAGCTAACACCCGGGTTACACGCAATTTTTCATGTCTCAATATTACCCCACCGATACTCGGCCGGCTCACAACTTCCGGGTCTTAGTCCTCTTATCCTTTTACTTTGTACTTTGCAGGTCAACCACATGGCTCCCAAAAAGCAGGGGAAAACTCCAACCAAAGTTAAAGCCGCCAACTCCATATCCGCCAACTGGGCACGGTCTACAGTCACCAAATCCAAGTTGGAGGAGCTAGTGGAGCTGGGAGTCCTTCCTCCTCAAGAGGATATCCAATGGAGAGTGCCGGGTAAGGAGACCCGGCCCACCCCGACAAAAGGCGAGGTAATTTGCTTTGTGGAACACGTGACCCGGGGCTTCCGCCCACCGGGTCACCCCTTTTTCCGTGATGTTTTGAATCATTACGGTCTTCGCGTCTTTGATATCGGGCCTAATTCTGTTCTAAACATCTCCCACTTCATAGTCCTTTCCGAATCATACTTGTGCACTTCGCCAGGTCTAGCTCTTTTCATCGAGCTTTTTTAATGCAAACCGTGCCGCGAGAGCGGTGACGGGGCGCTTCTCGCTTGCGGCGGGGTTTCCATCCAGCGCTGCAAGAATTCTCTGATGCCACCCCTCACCCTTAACTCCCATGTCAAGCACTGGCAGCTCTCCTACTTTTACTGCCAAGACACCTCCCCACCCGGCCAAAGGAAGCTGCCGGGTTACTCAGAGGGTCTTTTTGACATCTCTGATAAATTTAGTGCCTTTGCCCCTGACTCGGACAGGGAGGCAATTCAACCTCTTCTAGCCAAAATCACCACTCTCACATCCCAAGGCCTCATCGGGCTCAACCTGGTGAAGACTTGGGTAGATTTCCGGATTCAACCCAACTCCATCCGCACAAAGTTAATGTGCGAGTATTCAGGGCAATCTACAGACCCGCTCCGGTACTCCGACAACATCTTCGCAGCTGGCGATACTCATAAAACCATCAAGGGCTTTCTGACCGAAAAGCTTGAGGTAATCCGGAACATATCCGGGTTAGAGCTCTTCACACTTGAGAACCCAGCCCCCAAGGTGAAAACCCGACTTTGATGCCTTTATCTTTGCTCTTTCTACTCAATGCAGTTAATAACCCTTATGCTAACACTTTTCAGGCTGATGATGATTTTTTGAAAACCAATGCCTCCCCTAGCTCCGAAAGTCCAGAGGAGCAAGAAACTGTTAACTCGGACGAAGGTACTCTCCGGATTTTATTTGGTTCCCTTGAACTCACCATAACCCCTTCATTTCCAACCATAACTTTGATGATATCCAGAACAAGAAGATGACGAGGAAGAAAACTCCGATGGCAAAGTAGAATCCGCCAGCGACGAGGAAGAACTGGAGCCGACAGTCAAGGTCGGATCCAAATGAAAGACTCAAGAGGCCACCTCCAAGGTTTCATATCTCCTCCTCGCATTCAACTCGCATTACTTTAATGATATACTTGAGCTACCTTGACGTTATCCCACTGGCCGTTCTTGAAGGAGTCGCCCGTAACCAAGCGTAGGTCAACTCGAAATCACCCGGGTGAAGATGCCCTTAACCCGGGTATTTCATCGACCCCCCCGCGGCGGGCTGGTAATTAACCTATCTTTTCTGGGTCAAAACATTCTCTTTAAACCATTCCCATATGACATCTAACTTGATAATTTCCAGCTTCTCCCGAGTCCAGCGATGGATTTCCTTGTGACTTTGCGGTGAACACCGGGTAAGATCCCCTTCCTGATGTTCCACCATATTTCACCACCCTTTCTTGACTGTGTATTTAGCTGCTTACTGACAACATCTTATAGGGTCACGGTCGTTATCAGCGATCAAGAGGAAACGGGGACCGAGGGCCCGGGTAAGGGGAGCCCGGCTGATAAGACTACACCCGCGTCCAGCGGCGAAAAACAAGCGTCGCCGCCAAACCCGGACACGCAAGGAGCCGAGTATCCAATTGCTTCCCATGCAAGCAAGAAGAACAAAACCACCGTCTTGGGTGCAGAAGAAGGAGCGTCGGATTCCGACACACAAATGACACGGGTTCCGCCTCCTACTAAGAAGAAAGCTCCTTCCCGGAATTTCCAAGGCCCCGGGTCTTCTGATACGAGTAAAGACACTTTCGATCAATTGATGAACACTCTCCTCACTATGAAGACTTCGGAGAGCCAGATCTTGGAGCGCATGGCTGCAGAGCATCAGGTAAGGACACTTTGTATCTCATATTGCATACCTAGTCCCCAAGTTCCAAGTATGACTTGCAAAAGTGATGCTTGGTACTTTACGCCACATTCAGCTTTCCATACAATCCAACTAATACTTGCATTCCTTGCTACTTACAGGCACAGATAACCCGGTCTGATGAAACTTTACTGAAGACCGAACAACTTCTTCTTGCCGAGATAAAACGAAGGGAAATCCTTGAGGATGACATGAAAACCTTGAAGAAAGATGTTTCCAAATACAAGAAGAAGTGCAATGCCGCTCAGACCGCACTGAAGAAACTATCGGACCAGGTCTCCGATACTTATCAGATCTTGCTCAGTAAGTTTTCTGCTGTCGATTGGCTTCATGTCTTTGCTTTATTATAACAGACTCGGGATTACTGATACGCTCTTTCTTTTGTTACGACTGCAGGTGCCAACCTTGCGGCCCCAGAGGAAAATGCCATTGTCAAGGCTAGAACCCTCAAGACTATGCTCCGGACTTTCTTTGCCGGCACAAAATTTATATTGGATGCTGTGAAGTGGCCTACGGAAGTATATCCGGGTGAAGAGAATCTCGTTCAAGCCTGCTCCACTGTGCCTGGCTGGATTGAAATCTGGAAACGCTCATCATGCCGGATTGGAATGACCCGGGCTTTTACTCTGGCCAAGGCTTTCTTTCCAAAGCTTGACCCGGCAAAGGTAACATCCGGGTTTCCCGAATTCAAGGCTGACGGTTCCAAATTTACACCCAAGGATTTCAAAGCCATACAAGCCGCAGTGCGCCCCTCAGCTACCACTTTGGCCGATAGCTTGGATCTAAATACGATTATGAGTGCATACGACGCTGATGGCAAAGTTATTACGGAGGAAGCGCCCCCGCCTTTTGATATCTTGGAGAAGTGGGTTTCTAGCTCGGCCAGGAAGAGGGAGGCGACTGCGAAGAGAGAGGCCGAGTTAGGATCAGGCCCATCTGCCTCTACACCAGCCGTCCCTCCACCAGTCCGCCCTGATGCAATGAGTCCGGGTAAGGGTGCCGGGAAGGCTAAGCAGCAAACCCAGGACTCAGACCCGGAAGGCCGTACTCAGGAGGCCGAATAGGGCCGTACTATCATAATACCTTGTAATGCTTTGTAATCACACTGTTATGCTTTTGATGGTGCGCCTGTGCACCCCTGATACTGATGCCGTACCTTGTAACGTACTTTTTAGTCCGTGATATACTTTGCGGCTTTCCTGGCCTTTTGATAACCGTATTGCTTGCCTATTCTTTGAACTTTTTCTCGATACCCGATTCTCTATTTTGGCTCCCTTCGTAAGACTCGGTTTTCCGAGTACCAGTGGCTTTGATACGTGAACTTTTTTCTTTAAGTCCCCAAGACTCGGATGGTGAGGTTTTTCGAACTGCGATAGCCAAGTAATTTGTTTCTGTTTCGAAGTCCCCAGTCCCCAGGACCCAAAGTCCGAGTCATGGGGGTGTGGCCTTTCTCAGAGAACAAATTATTTTTTACCGAGTCGCAAGCCTAAAGCCATTCCGTGTGAATACTGAAGTTATGCTTGATAGTTGTTGAGTTTCCGGCTTTTAGCCTTGTACTCTGCATAAACTTGTGGTTTAGATGACCCTTTTGACTATCTTGTACTGTAAGCCGGCTTTCGCGTGGATACCATGTTGTTACATCCATACGAGAACAGTGTCAGGCAAGTCCCATTGGGCTTCATGGCTGATTGTAATCGTAAGCGAACGAATCATGCCACTTTAGTGCGAGTCACATCGAGCTTAAGTAAGAAAAGTCAAGAAAATTTGGATCCTTTGTCCAGTTATAAGATTGCAGCCATACTCGTTTGCGAATAATCGGCCCTTATAACTTATAGGCATCAAGGCCGGGTCTTTTGGGTTGCTAGCTGGGCTACTTGAGCCGCCAGCCCCCGAGACCTGTATATACTCAACATTCTTAATGATACGGAAATACTGATGCCACGTGGATACTACTTACTTGTAATCGGGCTGTAACGAAATAGGACTTGATAACCATCTCTTTATTGCTGCGAGAAAGTTTGGATCAGCAGGCCGCCTCATTAAAAACCTTCCAGTCCCCTTAGGTACCCTGGGTAGGAAAAGAGCGCGTCTGAAACCTGCTGCCCGTTACATTGTTTAGTTCTTCGTGGACACCGGTCCCGAACTGGCGTGACCGGTGCACATTCTCCACACGTTAGACTTTTTCATGACGAGTACCGGGTTTGCTAGCCAACCCGGGTAAGGTGTTTCCATGACATGGCCGGTTGTGAGTGATCGTGCAGCTTCTTCTTCTGTGGCGGATTGTTTGGAGGGGTCATCCTTGACAAAAGCCACCATTTTAGCATCTTGTGTTACCTTGGATTTTGCTCGTTCGCCTTCAGTACTCGGCCTTTTTGATGTGGCTCTACCCTCCGGGTCTGCTTGAGACCGGTACTGCTTGAGTTCTTCTTTTCTACAGGCCTGCTCGGCCATTGCTGCATCTCCTTCGTCGCATTCAGCTGCTATGTCTCGGTTTCCATGTATGGTAATGGTCTTCTTGGGACCCGGGATTTTTAGCTGTAGATATACGTAACACGGCCTAGCCATGAATTTGGCGTAAGCCGGCCTTCCAAATAACGCGTGATAAGGGCTGCGCAATTTGACTACCTCAAAGGTAAGCCACTCAATTCGATAGTTATCCTTTGACTCTCCAAAGGCTACCTCCAATGCGATTTTTCCCTCGGGGCATGCCGAATGACCCGGCACTATCCCATGAAAAACTGTTGAGCTTTTTTGCAGCTGAGATTCCTTGAGACCCATGCGCAGGAAGGTTTCCCAATACAGTATATTGATGCTGCTTCCACCATCCATTAAAACCTTTTTCAGTTCGTACCCATTGACTTGCGGTGCGACTACTAGTGCCAAGACTCCTGGGTGCTCCACTCTTTCTGGGTGATCCCTTCTGCTCCATGTTACCTCCTGTTCTGACCATCTCAAGTACCTCGAGACAGCTAACGAAACTGAGTTGACCGCTTGCTTCAGTATCTTTTTGTCCTTGTTAGAGCCTCCTGTGGTATGCACATGATACTGACCCAATTGTTTGGGGTTAGCCTGGAAACCTCCTGCCCCCCCTTGGTTATTACCTTGATCTCCAGCCGCCGGATTACCGGCTGGGGGTGGGCCGTTGCCCGGGTTTGCCCCTGGACCCGGTCCTCCTCCCCGTCCTGCACCTCGCATAGCTCTGTGCACTTCCTCATTCTTCCATCTTTGTAAATCGGCGCACTGTTCTAGGGAGTGGTTAGCTGGCCTGCCATTCCTGCTGTGCTTCGGGCATGCCATCCTGAATATGTCCCAATTGTTACCCGGCCTTGGTTGACCCTGATAGTTTCCTCCATTGTGGTTACCTCCGTTGAAATTTCCTTCTGCTCTGGGCCTCGAAGACCCAGCTTCTGTGTTGGCGACAAACTCGGAGCCTCCTTCGAACGGGCGCTTGTTCTGGCTATTTCCGTTATTACCTGATGCTGATCCATTGCCGGTTCTCCCGTTATTGCTTGTGTTTGCTTTTACCTTCTTGTCATCAGCTTACTCTTCTGTAGTATCTGTCGCAGCGTGTTGGTTGCACGCATCCATCAATTCTCCCATTGTAACTTCCGACGCATTTCGACTAGACTTCATGCGAGTTAACTTTTGCACTAAAGGTATATACTTGCATGTTTTTGCCATGGCCTGTAGTGCATCCTTGGGCTGGATATCCGTGGATGAGTGAAGTATCTCCATAACCCGGCGCACCCAACTACGTGCCGATTCTCCCTTCTTCTGGACGCATCGCTCTAGATCACAAATAGTGAATAATTTCCTGCAGGTTCCGTGAAAGTGCTTGACAAACGCGGTCTTCAATTCCTCCCAGGACTTGATCGATCCTTCCGGCAAATTGGTGAACCACAACTTTGCTGCTCCTTCCGACATCATCAGGTACATGAACTTGGCTTGGAGGTTCTCGGACGCGTTGCGAATTGACATTGCCATCTCGTAACTGCTTAGCCATGTTTCGGGATCCATAGTTGGCTCATAATTCACTACTTTCCCTGGCTCTTTGAATTTTTCCGGGTAAGGTTCAGCTCTGATACTGTCCGAGAGACACTTAGGCCCCGCAAGAACGGTTGAGGCCGGCCTTGCTCTAGAAACGTGTGATACCGCGGGGGGCGCGGCTGGGCGCGATGCTGCGGGAAGTCCATGCGCTGCAGACCCGGCCGCGGCCCTCCGAGCCCTAGAACTGTCCACGACGGCCTGTGCTGCTGATGCTGCCTGAGCGCGGGGAGGAGGCGGCATTTGCTGCTGCTCTTCCCTCCGTCGCGCTGAACTTGTTTGGATATTCCCTTGCTGTTGACTGACGTATGGCGTCCTGTGCATACCGCTTCTGTGATCCGGATAATTGGCTTGCTGTGCCACCGCAGTGTGCAACAGATCGATGGCTTGCCGAGTCTTCTCTGCATGGGGCGACTCTCCCACAGGGATTTGATTCAACGCGAGTGTCGCTGCATATACATTGTCCATGGGGTTATTGTAGTGGCCGGCTGGTGTGCGGAATCGTGATGGTGGCGGTGGTGGTAGATCGTTGCCGGTTGTGACTCTAGTTTGTGGTGGGGGTAACCCGGTCCGCTCATTCGCCGGATGTGTCGCTGCTGTCACCTGTTGGGGTGCGGTTCCCTGGTTCGCCACTGGTATCGGCTGGTCCTGAGGTGTAACAAATAAATTAGCCGGATTAATAACCCCGCCCATTGCTGGTAACCTGGTGTGGTGCCTTTGATGTATTCTAGACGTTTCCTCTCGGAGCCGGGTTTCCAACGCATCTAGCTCACGCTGCCGCGTGGCCATCCCTTGCTTTTCTGCCTCTACCTGCCTTCTTTGCTGTTCCAGCGCACGACGAGCCACATCCAGATCCCTGACGCGTTCCGCTGCGTTTTCCGGAGTGATAACCGTTGCGAGAACCGTGGGGTCTAGAATTAGATTATTATCGAATAAGGCCGGGTGGCGCGGGTACGAAGGACCCGCGCCTGGTGTCCGGTTTTCTAAGAATCCGAACGTATTTGCATGCAACTCTTCATCCGCTGCTCTGCTGGTTACTGATGCCGACTCTCCATCAACCCGGGCCAAGACCGGGTCTCCGTTAGCCGCGCCCTGTCGCTGGGCCACTGCCTGAGCCGCCCCGACTGATGCCGCGGTTGCGTTTCCTTGGTTGAGATTGGCCGCGGGGGCCGCATAGACTGCAACTCGGCGTACGATATCCGGTGTAAATTCATGCTGTTCTTCCTCACCGTTCTCCTCATACCGGTTTTCCAGTAGATCCAGGATAGACCCGGTATCATCTTCTCTTTCGGCCCGGTCGCGTGGGGTCCATGCCGGCTCCTCCGGCTGTTCCCACTCCGCGATGGGTTCTTCTGCCGGATGTGTCGTTCCAATCGATTCTTCATCATCTGATCGGATAGACGTGGCTTTTCCTGGCATAGAATCAGATCCAACGTTGTCAGGGATCGAATTGGAAGCACATACCATACCAATGAAGACGCTGATCCGGCCGATTGTCACGACGGATCCGGATTCGAGGTGATCCGACTCCGGCCCCCAGCCGGAATCGTCCACCATCTTTTCTCCTTCGTGGTCGATGTAGATTTCGCCGATGACAAGATTCTCCATGCCCTTCCGAGCTTCTCCCGTGATGTAAACACCTTTGGACGCAGGCCCCACGGTTGGCGCCAACTGTCGTGGGATAATCACGGCAGACGTTACCGGGGGTAACTGATCTTGGGGCAAGACGACACAGGTGTTTGGGAGAGGGTTTAGCTCAGAGGAAAACATGGTGCGATTCAATCTGGTAGCCGGCAATCAAAGTCGCCGAGTCTCCGATCTCGATATAACAACTCAACTCTAGGATTACACTAGATGCTCGATACCAAGCGCTATATCTAGGGTTCTTAGATCTCTGTCTAAAGCTAGACCTGGGGGTCGGTTTATAAAGCACCCGTACCCCCTGGCTTATTCCCCAAGGCGCACCCTGGATCCTACCCGGACACGGCGCACAAACCCTAGCTTTCCTTTACAATAACCCACAATCCGGGTTGCTGGGCCTACAAACTTGGGCCTCCACAAGCTTCCCTATCCTTAGCCGGATCCTGCGCACCGTCCTTTGGGCCGGGTTACTCCTTGGAGTTTGGCCTACCGGGTTACCATCCCCCCGTCAAGATGGTCATCGAGCTTGATGTGAAGTTGGACCTTCAAATTCTGTGCTTGTTACGAGGTAAGTACACGTGATGGCGATGTGGGGGGAAGGAATGGTTTCTAGAGTTCTCGGAAACTAAACAAAATCCTATATGTCATAGTGAAATCTGGAGAAAACTAGACCCTTTTCTACACATACATAATGGGGACATTCTTCATAACCCCGGAAGGGATCTCTGAGAAATGTCACCATTACGAATGTGCACTAAAGGGTTCAACTTCATCCGGATCTCACGACCCATATTACATATGTGACATTATTTAGTTCGAAAGAAATCCAGGAACCCTTGCATTCGTTTCTTTCCCCGGATCACCACCGCATGTAGTACCTCTTAACAGGAACAAGATGGTCATCGGGCCTTGATGTGAAGTAGGACCTCCTAATAGGTCTACTAATTATAAACATTCTCTAAGTAAATAAAAATTCACTAAGTAAATTTCCACTAATTAAAACATTCACTAAGTAAATTTCTAAACTAAAATTCTTATATTATAAAATTTATCTAATAGTACTAAGAAAAACCTAATTCACTTCTAAACTAAACATTCACTAAAAAAAATAGGTAATTACAAAACCTAAATTTTTCATAGTCTCCAATACCTAAATTTTTTCCTCTAAACCTCTAACTTATTTTTTCTAAGTGTCCAAGACCTAGATTTTTTTCTAAGTCTCCAATACCTAAATTTTTTCCTCTAAACCTCTAACTAATTTTTTCTAAGTGTCGAAGACCTAAATTTTTTCTAAGTTTCCAATACCTAAATTTTTTCTAAGTCTCTAATATGTAATACCTAATACTAATCCAAAGCCTCCGATGATGATCTCCTCTCCGGCAGGGTGCCGGAAACAGCTTCAGACCCTCCCTGATCTAGGGTTGACGGTGACGGCGGCTGCGGAAATTTTCGGGGATTTTTTATCAGTTGCTTAGCATTTTCCATCCAAGCGGATTAAATAGGCGAAAGGGCAAATGCGGTGGAGCTCCAGGGGGCCCACACCCCACTGGTGGAGAACAGGCCAGTAGCACCGGTTTGTAAGGGCCTTTGGACTCGGATACAAAACCGGTGCTACGTATCCGGGACTAAAGCCCCCCCCCTTTAGAACCGGTCAGTCACCAACCGGTTCTAAAGGCCTCCACGTGGGCGCCAAAGAGCGCGCGCAGGCGGAGGACCTTTAGAACCGGTTGGTAACACCAACAGGTCCTAAAGCTTTTTTTTTCTCTTTTTTTTTCCTTTTCTTTTCAGGGTTTCCAATTCCGTATTTAGGGTTTAGTGTTTAGGGTTTAGGGCGTGTTCCGTATTTTCAGGGTTTCCGTTTACGTGTTTCCGTTTACGTGTTTCCGTTTACATAATCAGAAAACACGTAATCGGAAATACGTATCCGGAAACACCGATTCCGTGTTTGCGGTTAAGTGTTTCCGATTCCGTGTTTGCGGTTAAATGTTGATGCACCAAATAAAAGTACATATATATATATACATGTAACACGAAGTAATCGACCGAGAATTACATAATCTGAAGTTCGTTTTCAATAGTTGTATACTTGCATACAGAAGGGAGCTGGCTATAATTGGTTCATAGGATGGAAAAATTCTCCGTCTTCTGCTATGACTTGCGTGATAAGAAATCCTGTCAATTCCTCTGCAATAGCCTTGCAACGGTCGATTCGTTTGAGCTGCGCCCGCTTTCGTGCCATCTTGAAAAGAAGTAGATGAAAACAATTAAGTATGAACAAAACTAAACATAATTAATGGCAACATAAATAAAGTTGTGAAGATCCGGTTACGTACCTCTAGATTTCTCCTAGTACGGGATTTCTCATTGATCGTCCTGTGAATGAACTCGCAAACGTAGTATCCACAATAATCAGTTCCCTGTGGTGGTTGCGGGACTTTCTATATACGAGAAACATAATTCAGTCAAATTAATAATAATCAAGAGAATGGTAATGGTATTTAAATCAGGGTACATAGTACTACTTACTTTGTTAATCTGAAAGTGGAGAATGTCTGCCCATGTACCGGGTTCTTCCTTGATGAACATTTGCCAAACCATGGGCGACAAAAGAAAAATGAATAGAAGAGTTAATTATTACTTACTTGATATCAGGGAATGAACGAAAACGAGGCCGATGAACGAAAGAGGCCGATATATATATACTTTTGAAGCATCTGACGCGCGGTCTTCCATGTGTCAGTGCCCCAGGTTAACGAGTGCCAGACTTCAACTTGTCCTTTATCGATTCTAATGATGAACAATATGAAGTGGCCGCTGCGCACGTGTACACACGCAGTCATGCATACTCATCAATTACACTTAACATCAGGTAAGCAAAATGGAATGTCTACAAGACAGTAACACTCACTTGAATCCGTAGGGCCAAAGTATTTCTTTTTTGGTACTTTGTCGCTTCAAAAACCTTAGCAAATCATCCGGTGTATCCTTGTTGAACCTTTCTACTGTGTTTTGATGATACGAATACGGGTCAATGAACCCAAAGTCCCAGATTCCTGCCAGTCTGCATTCACGAATCTTCATTCTGCATAGTAGCGTACAAAAAGAATGTCGTGAGTGATAATTATACGGGCAACGAACGCGAGCTTAACTAAATAATTAAATTACACAAATAAATCACTTACAAACAGTAGCAGCTGAGGATAGACTTGTCGAGGGCACGTTGATTGTACATCTGGAAGAAATCATCGAACCCAAGCTCGACACCGTAATCTCTGAAGTAGTGTTGATCCTGAACTTGAGCCATGATACAGTCTCTCTCCTGCCTTGCGGCCTCCAAGTACCAATCATGTAAACTCCGTAGTTGGGTTGTTAGATCAGTAGGATTTTCGACCAGAGGGTGCCCGGGCTTGTATGTATATACCACATCAGCAATAGCGTAACCCACGTCGCCCATGCGTGGACCGGACACTGAAGCCTGGTCAGATAAGACCTTGAGGGGGCAATTGACCGTGCTTCTTGTTGTCCGAGCTGGGGAACTTGTTTCCCTCATTTCGTCTGCCCCGCCTGCTTCATCTCCTCCGTCTGCTTCATCTGTGCGGTGTGCGTCTTCTCAATGTACCGTTCATAGTCTGAAAGGGGCGGCGGTGGCGGCGGTGCAGGATAATATAAGTTGTCGATGGTCCGCTCAATTTTCCACTTTGGGATGTCCTTCAGAGTTTCCTTCCAGGTGTCTGGAGGGGGCTTCAGGGGAAACTGTGCGAACCATGCGCTGGTTTTGGCTTTCACGACATCGGTTAGTTCCTCCGGAGTCATCAGGCCTGGTAACTTCGGCGGAGTCTCGACTTTCTTGGATTTCCATGGTCTCTTCTTGGGAGGAGTCCCGTTTCTTCTGAACTTCAGCTTCCGCTTTGCCGTACCCGTAGTGGGCGCATCCGTCGGCTCACGGGAGTGCACGGGCGATGGACCCTCGGCCTCGGGCTCCCAATCTTCGTTGTGGGGTGGACTTGGAGGTTTGTTGGGGGGTGGACTTGGAGGTCGTGCATTCTCTGTACGAAAGTGAAAAAAACTATTAAAAATAAGCTTACATGTGGTGCAACATTCAGTAATTGATGTAGGTATATATGGTGCATTTGTACCTGGAGGAGTCGGTGGCCTTGGCGCCGAGTTAGGAAACACGATGTGTTTCTTATTCCACAATATGATACCAAGCTCCATTTCTCCCAGTGTCTTCTCGCCTTCACCTCCAGGAATATGGAACTCAATTGAATGGCATCCCGGCGTAATTGTTGACAACCCGACACGAGCATGGGATGCTGGAATCTGACCACCATGGTAGGTTGCTCCAGGTTGATTCGGTAAAGCATAGCCTGACGCCACCCTGAAGGATATGTTCCCCATTGGCATATGTATCTCACAGTTTGTCTTCTCCGTGATATCATCCACGGGGTAGTGAGGCGCCGACGGTTCGACTGCACGACCGTCTTCTAGCTGCATGTGCGTGGAACCAACGCTGCTTCTATGCTGAGATGGGACGGCATCTGCTACATGATCGTCTTCTATTTGCAGCTGATCAGGTGCAGGACGATGTTCTACCTCCTCTTCAGTGTCAGGTAGAGGGTGTCCCCCTTTCTTCAAGAGAAAATCCTTCTTTTGTTCTAATGTCGATAGCCGTTCCATCGCCTTTTTCTTGCTTCTATCACGGCTTCTGTAAGTGCCAATGTCCGCTGCAAACCCTTGGCTCCACGGGGTAGAGGCTCCAAAGCCTCGTGTTCATCCCCACTTTTCGGGGTTCCCGAGTGCCCTCGTCAGCTCGTCGTTCTCTCTATCGGGAACAAAAGTTCCTTTTCGAACAGGTTCTATTGCCTTCTCTAGTTCTGCTACGACTTTTGTTATTTTTTCCGACCATGGTCCCTGAGCAACAATCATCCCAGTCTCAGCGTCCAACGTTGCCCCATGCGCGAACAACCAGAACTTGGACCTATCGGGCCAGTCATGTGTCTGTGGAATAATACCTCTTTTCACAAGCTCAGCTTCATAGCTTCGCCACCTAGGCAGGGCAGTCATGTAGCCACCTGACCCCAAAATATGGTGATGTTTCTTCTTCTTCGCATTCTCCGAATTTGTGGCCGGTCGGGATGTAAAGACACCTGATTTCTTGTACGCCTTAAAATCATCCCAAGCGTCTCTTATCTTCACTAGGTTCCCAGTGAAAACTGGATCTTCGTCCTTATATTTCTTCCACAGTTCTTTCTTCCACCTCTGGAATTGTGTGGCCATCTTCTTCAAAGCCCACTGCTCGACTTTCTTTTTCTTATCGCTCGCTACGCTGAAATTTAGCCATAGCGTTTCGCAAAGAATTTTTTTCAATCTTTCATTGACATAACTAGCTCCAACGTTAGCCCCGCTCTTCGGCTTATTCCATTCTATTAAGTTGATCGGGACCAGGTCTCTTACAACAACTCCGCACTGATTTACGAATTTGCGATAAGTTTCTGGGGGCTGCAGTGGTTTGCCATCAGCAGCAATTGTATCGATCGGGAAGCTTGCGGTATCTTTCAACCTTGCGGCCGGGCCTCGTTTCGACTTTGTCTCAGTACTTGCGCTAGCTGTTCCGGAGGGCGCCTAAACGGGAAAATAATGATTCGTTAGTAAGTGCAATACAAATTAATTGTTGCGTGAACAGTGACTTGAGATATACATTGGCAGAGTTTGTTCTGGAGGGCACTTCTTCATCCTCGACGTTGTCGTCGTCATCATCTACTACATCTTCTATATTCTGATCTCCGTCACCGGAGTCGTTCAAAAATTGATTGCTAAACGCCTGTCCACCGTCGTCATCACGATATATGGCCGTTGCATTATTAAAAATCATCTCGCACATTAATCTTTCCTTCTCCGCCTCACCCATTCCCGCGAGTTTATCGGCGTGTGGATCATGTGCAGGTTCTTGGGGATCCATAGCTCAACACCTGCTAGTAAAATTTATAAAATGAAGAACACTTAGCGAAATTTTCATCGGGCACTTGGCGAAATTATTTCATCGGACAGTAATAAAATAATAGTTCTGGACATATTAATGAAATAATAGTTCTGGACGCACCAAGAGTTACATAGCTCGGGTTAATTTTTTTAACCCTAATACATCACGATCGAATAATATCTCTTATACATAGTCTCGTGACATCTCTCAAAATAATTAACTCCGACCGGGTCCTAAGCCGCGGGGTGCTGAGTCACGGGTGCTACGCGTCCATAGATAAGGAACCCTCATAGGGTCATAGCTCACGTGGTAAGGAACCCTCCGAATAATCGACCAACTGCTGCTATACTGCCTATCGAGCAAGTACATGTAGCGACGGACGTGCTCGTCCTCCTCCCTGATACGCTGTTGTACCACCTCCTCAGGGGCCGGCACTCTCCGCACCGAGCGTGGCCCACGCGATGGCCACCAAAGAATATCCGGGTCGACCACGTCACCCGGATTTCTCACCAAGCCGCGTGCCCCGGTACTAAGGAGCTCCCAGTGCCAGCCTGGCGGGGCCCAGTCCCGGACATCGCCCGGCGGGTCCAACAGAGACATGAACTAAAAACATGCCCGGACTAAGTAAATATTCCATAATTAAGTAAAATACCTTAGTGTTTCTAACTTAGTAAAAAATAGTAAATTGAGAAATATAACAGAAATAAGATGAAAGTTAAACAGGAACAAAATGGTAACTTAGTAAAATTTCTTAACTTGGTGCAATTATTCTAACTTTCTGAAATTTTGTAACACTAACGACTTAGTGAAATTTTCTAACACACTAACTTCTAACACAACATTCTAACACTAAACAAAATTGTAAAAACAAATTAAAGCACTAAAAAAATCTAACACTAACTCTAAAAATTTCTAACACTAAATTCTAACACTAACACTAACTCTAAAAAAAATCTAACACTAACTCTAAAAATTTCTAACACTAACACTAACTCTAAAAAAAATCTAACACTAACTCTAAAAATTTCTAACACTAACACTAACACTAACTCTAAAAATTCTAAGACTAACTCTAAAAATTCTAACACTAAACAAAATTGTAAAAACAGAAATAAAACTTACCTACGCGCGTACAGAGGGCGACGGGGCGACGGCGAGGGGCGAGAGGCGATCGACGGGGCGGAGGCGTGGCGGCGGAGGCGGAGGCGGGACGGAGGCGGGGCGGCGGAGGCGGAGGCGGGGCGACGGAGGCGGACGGCGACGGCGCGACGGAGGCGGGGCCGCGGGGGATCGACGGCGACGGAGGCAGAGGGCAGCGGCGGCGACGGCGACGAAGGCAGATGCGGACGGAGGCGCGACGGACGGAGGCGAGGCGGACGGAGGCGAGGCGGACGGAGGCGCGACGGACGGAGGCGAGGCGGACGGAGCAGGGCTTCGCCGCCGTACGTGCTAGGAGAGAAGACGCGCGAATGAAAATGAGCAAAATTTTCACAAGGTCCCGAGATATCGCCCCACTACTGGCCTTTAGCACCGGTTTGTGTTAACAACCGGTGCGAAAGGGGCTTTAGCACCGGTTGTTAACACAAACCGGTGCTAAAGGCCTGTACTTGGGGCCACATTCAGACTGCGCGCCCTGTACAGACCTTTAGCACTGGTTTGTGTTAACAACCGGTGCTAAAGGGTCCCTGTACAAACTGCTCGCCTCCCGCGCGCGGCGGTTTTATTGCTACAGTTCCCGATCGCGAGTCTTTCTGTTTCTCTGTATTCTCTCTTCTTCCTCTGTCTTCTCTTCTTCCTCTCTCGATCTTCCTCCACCAAGCACACCATGGCTGAAGTTTGGGAGATATACCGTGGTCCCACACCATGCGGCAAGGAACTCGAGGTGTGCTACACCAACAGTTGCGAGAGGCTCCCCGGTCCTCTTGCGCATTTGACCAATCTCTATTTGTCCTCTCCCGATGAACACCGGTTCTTCGGGCTTGATCTGGAGTATACGGCGGATAAACGGGATGTTGCCATCATCCAGATTGCGTTCAAGGAGGCCGTTTTGGTCTTCCAATGGTCAAGGTAACGCACACGTACAATCTTGCATCTTCTATTTGTTTGTTGCATGTGAAGAATACATGTGTTGCAACATATCTAACACGTTTCAAATTTTTGTTGTTGCAGTAGTTCAAAGCATTCTCCGGCACTTGTTGATTTTCTAGTCAACAAGGGATATGAATTTTTGCAGTGTTGACATCACTCAAGACCGTCCGAAGTTGATGCGCTTGGGTATTGTGATAACTGAAGATCACTACATTGATCTTCAGGATCTTATCCATTTGAACGGGGCAAAGACCGGGATGGCTCGCATGGCAACTGCCTTCATCCACGAGGGCTACGAAACCATGAAGTCTGATTTCCCCTCGAGTAATCACTGGTATTGGGAGAAGAACCCACTGGACTTGACGAACGTCAAGTATGCAGCCATAGATGCATACGTCTCCTACGAGTTGTTCCGCATCTACTCGACGGAGCCATAGATGTATGCGTTCGATATATATGCATGTAATGGATATCTTAGTATGTAATTAATGGATATCTTAGTATTGTGAGACTTATGTTTGTGTTATGTGTGATCGTAAGACTCTATGTTATGAATGTGATATGATTGTGTTCTAAAATCAGAAACAAAGATATAAAATGTGGTGTAGAATGGGAAAAATTTGATCACATACCCCAGGCGCATTTTTACACTGTGCGCCTGCGGTAGTACTCTTATCCCAGGCGCATTTGTACACTGTGCGCTTGCGGTAGTACTCTTATCCCAGGCGCATTCGTCCACGGTGCGCCTGCGGTAATGTTACCCCAGGCGCATACTGAAGTTTATGCGCCTGTGGTAAGTTAGGGTGGGTAATGAGTAAGGCAACGAGAAGTGAGAGCGCAAGTGATACATCGAGCATATATATCGTGGATACATATATATAGATTGATTTAGCGAGATAACATACATGTATATTTTTCTTCTTTTATTTTTCTTTTTTGTTTCACTTCCCTGTTTTCTTTTACATTGATTTATAAAACATGGAAAACATGGAAAACATAAGGTTACTTTTATTAAAAACAGAAAACAGACGTGCTAGCACGCCGCAGTGTCGCCGGAATACAAATTCTTTTATTAAAAAAGAGAAAACAGACGAACACTACTCCTCGTCGTCGTCGTCGGGGAACTCGTCGCTGACCTCCTCCGGGTCATCGTCGTTGTCGAACTCGTCGGTGACCTCCTCGTCGTCGTCGGAGGTGCATGATGGTATGTCCGAGATAGGCCCCCACCTCGGATCGTCGGAGGCCCAAACTTCGCCGGCGTGGTCGGCCCGACGAAGCTCTTGCAGCGCATTCGTCCTCGCCTCCCGAGCGGCATCTAACGCGAGGTGGCGTTCGAGGCGGCGCTCCGCCCGCTCAGCCGCGCGGGTCTGCCAGAGCTCCTCGTCGGCGCTCTCCTCCCCCGGGTTGTTCCGGTAATACTCGCGGACGACGCGGTCTTCCATGGCGTCGACTAGGCCCTGTAACGCGCGGTGGCGGAGGTGGAGGTGGTCGGCGGCAGTGACGATCTGCGGCTTTGGAGCCCTGGCCTCCGCTTCCCAGACGGTGTGGCAGTCGTTGAAGTTCATCAGCGACCGCGGGCGGTTGAGGCGCCAGGCCGCCGCGTCCCAGGCGCGGGCGGCCTCCGCCGCTGTCGCAAAGGAGCTGAGGGGGATGCGGTCGTCACCCCAGCGGATATCTGCGCTGAACATTCCGTTCTGCCGTGCTCGGACGCCGCGGAAGCCGGTGGTGCTGTTTCTCCTCGGAGGCATTGTGGAAGCGCGACGGTGCGTGGAGAGGAGTGGGCGCGTGTAGAGGAGAAGACGCACTCGAGGCGCGACAGTTTATACCGCGCCCTCCTGGCCACGCGTCACAACTCCCGCGCCACGCGTGAACTCCCGCGCCACGCGTGAACTCCCGCGCCACACGTCAACTCCCGCGCCACGCGCCGGTTGTTAACGTCAACCGGTACTAAAGGCCTGTACAGGGGGGCGCACATTTCTTTTCTTCTTATTTCTGTTTCCAAAGGGGGGTGTAGAACAAAACAAACGGTATCGCCGTCATACAGCCCAACCGTGGCTAGCTACTTGGTGCATATATGCATACCAAATGCACGGCTGGACGTATGACGGCGAATCCGGATGTTTTGTATTTGCTCGATAAACTGAATATATGATGTATCAAACCTTAAAGGGGGTGTAGAACAAAACAGACGGTATCGCCGTCATATAGCCCAACCGTGGCTACTGGGTGCATATATGCATACCAAATGCACGGCTGGACGTATGACGGCGAATCCGGATGTTTTGTATTTGCTTGATGAACTGAATATATGATGTATCAAACCTTAAAGGGGGTGTAGAACAAAACAATCCGTATCGCCAGTATACAACCCTGCAGTGGCTACTGAGTGCATATATGCATACCAAATGCACAGCAGGGCGTATGCTGGCGAATCCGGATGTTCTGTATTTGGGAGATGAACTGAATGGTGTATGAAGCTGGGCTATATATAGGGTCCTCTGGCTCACAAAGTGTTGAGCTAGGGTTCTGATCCAACGGTTAAGAAACATCTCATCCAACGGCTCACAACAGCTCGAAAGAAATACACCGTAGCCCTGATCGTACGGCTCACAAGCGGTTGAAAGAAACACACGATCCGTGTGATTCTATCTGATTGGTCCAAACGAAACCCTAACCCATTAAGTCCGGTTGGTGTCCCCAACCGGGACTAAAGGGATGATCCGTTTCTATTTTTCTTCCTGCCTTTCTTCTGATTGCCCCGTAATAACCATTGAACATCTTCATCATTTAACTGAATGCTTGGATCATCTTTGACTTTGAAGTGAGGAATTTCATCAAATTTATTGTAATCTTCTGACATGTCTGTCTTGTCCTCGACTCCCACGATGTTTCTTTTCCCTGAAAGAACTATGTGGCGTCTTGGCTCATCGTCTGATGTATTCGCTTCCTTATCTTTTCTTTTTCTCGGTCTGCTAGACATGTCCTTCACATAGAAAACCTGAGCCACATCATTGGCTAGGACGAATTGATCATTGTCGTACCCAAGATTCTTCTGATCCACTGTTGTCTTTCCGTACTTCGGGTCTACATTCACGCCTGACAGGTCGAACCATTTGCACCAGAACAAAGGGAATTTAAAGGAAGGTCCGTAGTCAAGTTCCCATATCTGCTCTATGTAACCATAGTATGTGACCCTTTGCCCGTTGTCGTCTTTTGCATCAAACCGGACGCCACTGTTTTGGTTGGTGCTCTTTTTATCTTGGTCTGCCGTGTAAAATATGTTACCATTTATCTCGTACCCTTTAAAGGTCAATATAGTCGAAGATGGTTGCTTGGCCAACAAGTATAGCTCATCTTCAACAATGTTGTCATTAATGAGACGTCTTTGCAACCAACCGCCGAAAGTCTTCGCGTGTTCTTTAGCAATGAAATCTTCAGGTTGCTCCGGGTATTCCGAGCGTAAAATATCCGTGTGTTCCTGGATATATGGAGCCGCCAAGCTGGAATTAACTAGAACTGTGTAGTGTGCTTGAGTGAAAGATTGCTCGTCCATACATGTTGTTGATTTCTTTCCTAGCGTGCCTTTTCCACCCAGTCTCCCCTCATGGCGCGACTGAGGAACACCGATCGGGTTCAGGTCAGGAATAAAGTCAACACAAAATTCAATGACCTCCTATGTTCCATAGCCCTTGACCATGCTTCCTTCCGGCCTAGCACGGTTTTTAACATAATTCTTCAAGACTCCCATGAACCTCTCAAAGGGGAACATATTGTGTAAGAATACAGGACCGAGAACGGAAATCTCTTGGACTAGGTGAACTATGAGGTGCGTCATAATATTGAAGAAGGTTGGTGGGAGCACCCACTCGAAGCTGACAAGACATTGGACCACGTCCTTCTGTAAACTTGGTAGAGTTGCTGGATCGATTGCCTTCTGAGAAATTGCGTTGAGGAATGCACATAGCTTCACAATGGGTACTCGCACGTTTTCTGGCAGAAGCCCCCTCAATGCAATCGAAAGTAACTGGGTCATGATCACGTGGCAGTCATGAGACTTTAGGTTTTGGAACTTTTTCTCTTCCAGGTTTAGTATTCCTTTTATGTTCGACGAGTAGC
The DNA here is from genome assembly GCA_028641055.1 of Alopecurus myosuroides. Lineage (NCBI taxonomy): Eukaryota > Viridiplantae > Streptophyta > Magnoliopsida > Poales > Poaceae > Alopecurus > Alopecurus myosuroides. Next base: position 71,077,676 of record CM054058.1, read on the forward strand.
CAGACGGGACCTTGATACTGCTCAGGACCTGGAAAAAGATCTCCTTCTCTTCCTTGGTAAGAGCGTAGCTGGCAGGACCTTTGAAATTCTCTGGATTCATCAGGTCGTCTCGTTCGTGCATACGTTGGTGGTGCAGCCGTGCTTTTGGTGTATCTCTCGACTTCTTCCCATGCACGCCCAATAAGTTTAGCAGGTTCACACAAATATTTTTCGTCACGTGCATCACGTCGATCGCAGAGCGAACCTCTAGGAATTTCCAATAGGGTAGTTCCCAGAATATAGATTTCTTCTTCCACATGGTTACGTGGTTGTCGGCGTCATTCGGAACAGATTGTGCGCCAGGACCCTTACCAAAGATTACTTTTATATCTTTGACCATGTCATATATATCAGTACCTTTAGGGAGGGTTGGCATCCTCCGTGTATCTGCCTCGCCTTTGAAATGCTTTCCTTTCTTTCTTACGGGATGCCTGTCTGGAAGAAATCGACGATGCCCCGGGTACACATTCTTGCCTATATATATACTTTCAGTCTCGCCTAAACAGTGTGTGCATGCGCTGTATCCCTTGTTTGACTGTTCTCAGATGTTACTAAGAGCGGGCCAATCATTGATGGTTACAAACAGCAACCCTCGTAGGTCAAATTCCTCTTGTTTGTACTCGTCCCACACACGTACACCTTCGTCAGCCCACAACTCTAAAAGTTCATCAACCAGTGGCCTCAGGTACACATCAATGTTGTTGCCAGGTTGCGACGGGCCTGGGATAAGCACTGGCATCATAATGAACTTACGCTTCATGCATAACCAAGGAGGAAGGTTATAGATACATAGAGTCACGGGCCAGGTGCTATGACTGCTACTCTGCTCCCCAAACGGATTCAGGCCATCTGTACTCAGACCAAACCTTAAGTTTCTTGCGTCACGTGCAAAGTCCTCGTACTTATTGTTGATGTTTCTCCACTGCGACCCATCAGCGGGGTGTCTCAACATATCGTCTTCCTTACGGTCTTCTTTGTGCCATCGCAGCAACTTGGCATACTCTTTGTTTCGGAACAAACGTTTCAACCGTGGTATTATAGGAGCATGCCACATCACCTTGGCAGGAACCCTCTTCCTGGGGTGATCGTCGCCCTCAACATCACCAGGGTCATCTCGCCTGATCTTGTACCGAAATGCACCGCATACCGGGCAGGCAGTTAAATTCTCGTGCTGACCGCGGTAGAGGATGCAGTCATTGATGCATGCATGTATCTTATGCACTTCCAATCCTAGAGGGCAGACAACCTTCTTTTGCTTCGTATGTACTGCAGGCAGCACGTTATCTCTTGGAAGCATCTTCTTCATTATTTTCAGCAGATTTTCAAATCCTTGTCAGATAATCCATTCTCTGCCTTCCATTGCAGCAATTCCAGGGTGGTGCCCAGCTTTTTCTGGCCATCTTCGCAATTTGGGTACAACAATTTTTTGTGGTCTTCTAACATGCGCTCCAACTTCAACCTCTCGTTTTCACTTGCGCAGTTTATCTGTTCTTCACGAATGGACCTGACGAAGATCATCATCAGACTCATCAACAATGTCCTCAAGTTCATGCTCGTCTTCCCCCATTTCAGTATCACCGTGTTCACCGAACATAGGATAATTATCATCATCCTCTTCTTCTTCAATCTCTTCCATTACAACCACTCTTTCTCCGTGCTTGGTCCAACAAAAATAACTGGGCATGAACCTTCTTGCAACAGGTGGGTGTGTATGGTTCTTGAGTTATGGAAATTCCTCTTATTCTGACATTTTTTACATGGACAAAAAATAAATCCATTCTGCCTGTTTTTCTCAGCCACATTGAGAAAACTATGCATGCCATTAAGGAATTCGGGACGACGTCGATCACTGTACATCCATTGCCGGTTCATCTGCATTATATAAATTTATCAACAACCATTATGCTAAATCATCATGACTAAATTAATTAATTAATACAAAAAGTTCATCACACGTTAATACCAAACTAGCGCATAGTGACCATATATATATAGTTCTCATAAAAATACACACTGAAACCATCCATAAAAACTCTCTCTAATTAATGCATTTAAAAACAACAACAAATGCGATCAAAATCGCAACAAAGGTAACAATTGACCCGACGGCATAGTGATACCAGGCCTCTTTACTAATTGCATATTTCCTAAACTTTCTAATCTTCAGGCGCATTGCGTCCATCTCGCTCTTGTGACCATCGACGACACCGGCAAGAACCTTTTCCAAGGTCATCTTCTCTCTTTCAGTTTTTCCAACCTTTCTTCAGTTTTTTTCAATCTTTCTTTCAAGCCAACATTTTCTTGTTCAACTAAGTATAACTTCTCAACAATAGGGTCGATTGGCATTTCCGGTTCCACTACCTCCTAGATAAAAATATCTATGTCAACTTGGTCGGCGTAAGTAATTGTCATATAATCAGGAAATGAAAATATGTAGTGAAAAAAGATAATATACCACATCCGAATCATAGACTGGACGAGGGCCAACGGGGACGGATATCAAAACCATGGCGCTATGTATATAAAAAAAATCTTACACAATAAGAAAATTATATACAAGTAAATATATACGTAAATCATACAAATCAAAATTTGTTTTGGTAAATAAAAACAATAGGCTCACCAAGGTTGTGTCGGTGATGGGGCGATCGACGGCAGTGAGGAAGGGGACAAGGCGCGCGACACTAAAAAAACCAAAAATCATAATTAATTTTGAGCTCAAATTGCATCAATTTGTATACATAACAAAATGAATAACAAATTCTAGCTTAGGCATTTCATCAAACACCTAGCTAGCACAACAAAAATGAAATTAGCAAGAAAACGAGCAAAACTTGCAATGCCAGAAGAGGGAATGTTGATGCTAACCGTAGGACCGATGGGTACCAACAATCTTGACAAATGGTGGAGAAAAATGGGGATGGATTAGACCTCACAAGAGGAAGGAGAGAGCAAAAATGGAGTTGAGCTAGAGCTGGAAAAAATGGAGCTGAGCTCGGGGTGGTATGTAGGGTTTAGGGGAGGGCTTTAGGACCGGTTTGTGTTACAAACCGGTTCTAAAGGATATGACAGCGGGACCCGCAGTAGCTGCAAAAAATGAGAAAACCTGTAGAACCGGTTTGTGATACAAACCGGTTCTAAAGGGTCTGTCTCCTGGGCCCCCCTCCCTGCAGAAAATGGCCCGCAAGGCCTTTAGGACCGGTTTGTAACACAAACCGGTCCTAAAGGCCTTGCGGGCCATTTTCTGCAGGGAGGGGGGCCCAGGAGACAGACCCTTTAGAACCGGTTTGTATCACATCCGGTTCCATTGTGCTTGGCTCAATGCCCTGTTTTCTACTAGTGCCCATTGCTGGCGTGGCCAAGGGGACCCGCACCACCCTATGGTGTGGGCCCCCTAGTGCCCGTCTTCGACTCCTCTTCGGTGTTCTGGATGCTTCCGGGGAAAATAGGCACTTCGGGCTTTGTGGGGTCCAATTCCGAGAATATTTCCAGAAAAAATAGCATTCAATATTCATCGCATCCCAGCAAACACAACATGTAGCATTACAATAAGTTGGTCTTGATTATGTAGGGTAGCTCAAAAGATCTAAACATGATGCATAAAGAGGAGAGAATAACCATCTATCTACTGCTATGGACCCGTAGTCCAAGGATGAACTACTCGTGCATCATTCCGGAGGCGGGCATGGTAGTGTGAAGCCCTCCGGTGATGATTCTCCCTCCCGGCAGGGTGAATTATGACGGCGGTTGCTGATGTTTTTGGTGGAAAAAGGCTCTGGTGTTTAGGGTTAACCCTTTGAGGAGACTAAATAGATGGGAGACCTACAGAACCCTCCCGAACTAAGGTTAATTATGACGGCGGTTGCTGATGTTTTTGGTGGAAAAAGGCTCTGGTGTTTAGGGTTAACCCTTTGAGGAGACTAAATAGATGCGAGGGAAACGTCGGTAGGCAGCCAAGGGGTCCACACCACCCTTGGGCGTGGTCGGGGGGGCACCCATGGTGTGGGGCCACTGCGGCTCCCCTCCGGACTCCGTGTGCACGACGACTTTCTACCTCTTCCGAGCTTTGAATCGTCCAATTCTGAGAATATATCTAGAAGAACTTTTCTGAAACTAAAAACAATAGAAAACATGAACTGGGTCTATGGCATCTTGTCAATAGGTTAGTCCCAGGAAATCGATAGAAATGGTATAAAGTGTAAAGGAAACATGTAGCATATGGCATGATAATAACATGGAACATCAGAAATTATGAATACATTTATGATGTATCAGTAAGCCGACATCACACTCATTTACATATCATATTTCTGTCAGTTCTTTGTATATCCTTGTTTTGTTTCTTTCATTTATTTCCAGTTTACTGTTTTGTTCTTTCCTTCCAAAACATAAAAAGACCAAAAATATTTATGTTATTTCTCTTTATTTGCTTCTTTAGTTTCTTTTGTTTGTTTGATCTACTTTCTTGTTTTGGTCTGATATTAAAAAATCCAAAAACATTTTGCTCTGTTTGATTGTTTCCTTCTATTCTTGTTTGAAATTCGAAAACCCATAATTATTTATTGTTCTTCTTTGGTTTTGTAAAGTTGCTGCAGAGTTTATTAGTCCTTGATACGTCATAAACGTATCCCTAATTTCTGATGCTCAATGATGATATTTTGCCAATTGCTACATGTTTTCTCCCTTATTTATGTAATTTTTATCGATTTTCCGGACTAACCTATTAACAAGATGCCACAATTCCCTGTTTTCTGCTGTTTTTCAGTTTCAGAAAATTTGTTCTGGAAATATTCTCGGATTTGGATTCGAAGCCCGGAAGTCCTATTTTCCCCGGAAGCATCGAGAAGACCGAAGAGGAGCCGAAGAGGGGCAGCAGGGGGGCCATACCATAGGGTGGCGCGACCCCCCTGGCCGTGCCAGCTATGGGTGTGGGCCCCCTCGGCCTCCACCGTCTTCGCCCTTTCGCCTATTTAAGCCCCCAGATGGAAAACCCTAGGAACCTGATCAAAATCCCCGAAAAAGTTCCGCAGCCGCCGTCACCGTCAACCCCAGATTAGGGGGGGTTCTGAAGCTGTTTCCGGCACCCTGCCGGAGAGGAGATCATCACCGGAGGCTTCTACATCACCATGCCTGCCTCCGGAGTGATGCGTGAGTAGTTCATCGTTGGAGTACGGGTTCGTAGTTGTAGATAGATGGTTGTCTTCTCCTCGTATGCCTCCATGTTTAGATCTCGTGAGCTGCCTATCATGATCGAGATTGATCTTATGTAATTCTCTGTGTTGTGTTTGCGGGGATCCGATGAATATTGACCTTATGCCAAGTTGATTATAATCTTTATTTTTTTATGTTATTTGTGATCTTGCATGCTCTCCGTTGCTAGTGGTTATTCTGGCCAAGTAATTGTTAGTGACTCCAAGAGGGAGTATTTATGCTCGATAGTGGGTTCATTCCTCCTTGTTGCCTTGCTCGAGTGACAGAAGCGTGAAGGGGGGGATGTGTTGTTGCCATTAAAGAGAAAACAGCGATGAGAGTGCCCGCGTGCATAATCATTGCTTATATTACACACTTTGTTTAATGCAGTTATATGCTGCTTGCAACTTAATACCTAAGGGGTTTCGGATGATAACCTTAGGGTGGATTATTAGTCATAGATGCAAATGGATGTCGGTCTATGTATATTGTTGTAATGCCCGCACTAAATATCATAGTAATAATCATGTTATATTGTGCACTACGGTGCAACCTCTATTTGTCAATTTCCCAGCTGTAATTTGTTAACCCAGGATGCTATCTTTTATGGAGATACACCACTAGTGAAAGTATGAACCCCGGTCCATTTTCCCACACTGTTTAACAAACCACAACATTTTCCTGCTTTCTTTACATACTGCAAGCATACATTGTTTTACACACTATACGTCTAATCATTGTTTTTAGCAAGACCAGTGAGATTCACAACCTCACTGTACTGTTGGGGCAAAGTATTTTGGTTGTCTTGTGTGTAGGTTCCACGTTGTTCCTAACACCGGTGAAGCGCCAGCACCACCGTTAGTGGCATCAACCTTCCGAAGATTCTTTTTCTCCTACTGGATTGATAACCATGTTTCTTAACTAAGGGGAAAACTCCTACCGCTGTTCTCATCCCACCCTCCTCTTGGGGTTCCCAACAACACATAGCATGGGGCAACTTTCTCATTGCGAGCACATACGACTAAATTGGAACACATGCCTATGGTTTGCCTAGAACATTGATGCTTTATTATTATCTATCTATAATGCCCATGTTTTTATTATTATTTGAACTATCTTATCAATGCAACGCCCTTTCATACATCTCTATGCCTACAGTATTTTAATCCTTATGTTTCCCACAATTGCTACCGTTTCTACTATTTTACTCCATCTGTTATTTTACTACTCCAACTACTACAAAACTGTTACCCCTGATAAACTGCTGCGAGCAAGTCTACTTTCAGGTGCAGCTGAATTGATAACTCATATGTTAAGGCTTATAAATATTCTTTAGATCCCCTTGTGTCGAATCAATAAATTTGAGTTCTACTTTAGTCGAAGACTGTTGCGATCCCCTATACTTGTGGGCCATCACCTTTCAACATTGGAGGAAGGTGAACTTTGACCTGCAACATTAGTGGAAATATTTGGAGGCTTGGATGATAATGTCGTCCACTCCACTGCCACTCTGGGACGGGCCTTGATATGGTCATATGCACCATTGAACATGTTGCACTCTCCTTGGATGTGATCCCACCTCCTACATAGGGAGTTCGAGCTGCGATCACTACTGATGTACCAGTTCTTGAACCTACAGTGTCCGGTGAAGTACCTCAAAAATTTCTTCCAATCTTCCATTTACTTTTTTCTCGGCTCGACAAATGACATTTTTTCCTATGCAAGCAAGCCTCGCAATGTATCCGCTGCTTTTTCTCCGAGTAGTTGCTGGACCTAGCCTTCCACTTCCGCGTTTTCGGCCCAAAATAACTATCCTCAACGTATTGGTTATTGACTAGGGTCTTCACCTCGTTGGGTTTGGCCCTCACCAAACAATGGTGCATCCTCAATGGAGAAGCCACCACCATATTGGGTTTCGGGGTTTGTCTTCTCATCGTCAATGCCAATGTCCCCAAAATAGGCACCGGTCCCCTGCATGATGATATCGCCCATGGTGTCCTCTATCTAGTAGTTCCTCTGCGCAATGCCCATAGCCGATCACGACCCAGTCTATGTTAAAAACATGGAAAATAAGATGAGCAAATGCATACCTCGTCAGGAGCCGTAATTGGAAATTATTCAAACAACTCGAGGCCTTGATGTCTCTTCTAGGCCGACATCGTCCTTGGAGCATTGCTGCGAGCGAGTCGTGGGCGGCCCCCGATGAAGCCTCCCCGACCACGGGAGTCACGCTGAGTTTGATGGGTGTCGCCACAGTTTTTTTTATTGGTAGCCAATCTCTAGAGACGTGTCCTGTGAGAGGGAAAGGCGAGACGTCGCCAACCCGACGGAAGGTGCTAAATACTCCCGATGGTGTAGCGCCGGCAATCCGGATCGGTGCGGTCTTTGCTCGGACGTCACCGCGGGAGGGATAGACGCGGTGGGTATGAACATGCCCACTGGCTTGCCCTGCATAATGAACAAGCTCATATAGCCTTGGGTTACCGCAAGGACATCAAGGTTGTCTCGGACCGGCATGGCAACGGTGGGGGACTGGGTCAAGAGAAGGGCAGCCTCGTCGTAACCATCGCTCTCCCTTTCAGCTTAAGACGCCGCATCTGCCGCTTGAGGGAATCTGGCGCCGGCTCTGCCCTAGTCTTCCGTGGACCTTCGCTGAATTCATTGTCGTTTATGGCTAGACTTGCGAGCCGCCGGCGGTTAGGAAAAGGCGGCAGCGTTGGGAGCACTGGAGTGGAGTGTCGTGGCGAGAGTGAAAGGGTTTGGGGCATTCTGCCATGCCCGTGGTCTAGGAAGGGACATATGATGTCCGTGGACCGCCCAAAACATGCACGACACTTCCCAAATATGAACCAAACTTGATCCAATTTTTGTAGTTTCCTTTAGATAAAGAAGTTTGATTCCCATGCTCTATTTATACTTGAAACAAAACCTCACCAACTGCATATTCTAAAATATTTGGGATCTTAAACCTGAAACAATGGTTCAATGATTATGAAAACAGAAGATACAACATTAAAATGTAACCATATGGACATGGACCGTGCAAGCTCATCATTCCAAGCTGCAGGGGCCTCTAGTTACTCGACCCTTTTTAGGAGGAGATCCCCCAATACCTTCTACTGGTGCTAGCTTCGATCCAGTTCGTGCTGGAATCTTTGGTATGTTCCACTAGGGCCATCTCAATGTTGCGGTATGTTCCCCTACTTGGGTATACCAGTATTTCACCTCATTCAACTTCAGTTTTCCCTTCCTAAACTGATATGTTTCTAGACTAAATAGGCGCGACTAAAGGCCTCCCCCCTTTAGTCGCCCCCTCTTACGAACCGCGGCTAAAGGCCCGTCCACGTGGGCGGGTGGCGTGCGCCGGGGGCGGAGGACCTTTAGTCCCGGTTGTCCACACGAACCGGGACTACTTCTATTTCGTTATTTTTTTTATTCATTTGGGTTTCTAATTATTTTCCACTCCCTTTTTTCACTCCAATTTTTCACTCCCTTTTTTTTCAGAATTTTTATTATTTGCTTAGTGTCTAACTACAATTATCTCTAGTCAAATTTCTTACTCGTGGTCAAATTTTTTCTAAGTCTCCGGAAGGGATCTCTGAGAAGTGTCACCATTACGAATGTGCACTAAAGGGTTCAACATCATCCGGATCTCACGACCCATATTATATATGTGACATTATTTAGTTCGAAAGAAATCCAGGAACCCTCGCATTTGTTTCTTTCCCCGGATCACCACCCCATGTAGTACCTCTTAACAGGAACAAGATGGTCATCGGGCCTTGATGTGAAGTAGGACCTCCTAATAGGTCTACTAATTATAAACATTCTCTAAGTAAATAAAAATTCACTAAGTAATTTTTTTTACTAATTAAGACATTCACTAAGTAAATTTCTAAACTAAAATTCTTATATTATAAAATTCATCTAATAGTACTAAGAAAAACCTAATTCACTTCTAAACTAAACATTCACTAAAAAAAATAGGTAATTGCCAAACCTAAATTTTTCATATTCTCCAATACCTAAATTTTTTCCTCTAAACCTCTAACTTATTTTTTCTCAGTGTCCAAGACCTAGATTTTTTCTAAGTCTCCAATACCTAAATTTTTTCCTCTAAACCTCTAACTAATTTTTTCTAAGTGTCGAAGACCTAAATTTTTTCTAAGTTTCCAATACCTAAATTTTTTCTAAGTCTCTAATATGTAATACCTAATACTAATCCAAAGCCTCCGATGATGATCTCCTCTCCGACAGGGTGCCGGAAACAGCTTCAGACCCTCCCTGATCTAGGGTTGCCGGTGACGGCGGCTGCGGAACTTTTCGGGGATTTTTGATCAGGTGCTTAGCATTTTCCATCCGAGGGGATTAAATAGGCAAAAGGGCAAAGGCGGTGGAGCTCTAGGGGGCCCACACCCATAGCTGGCGTGGCCAAGGGGACCCGCACCGCCCTATGGTGTGGGCCCCCTAGTGCCCGTATTCGACTCCTCTTCGGTGTTCTGGATGCTTCCGGGGAAAATAGGCACTTCGGGCTTTGTGGGGTCCAATTCCGAGAATATTTCCAGAAAAAATAGCATTCAATATTCATCGCATCCCAGCAAACACAACATGTAGCATTACAATAAGATGGTCTTGATTATGTAGGGTAGCTCAAAAGATCTAAACATGATGCATAAAGAGGAGAGAATAACCATCTATCTACTGCTATGGACCCGTAGTCCAAGGATGAACTACTCGCGCATCATTCCGGAGGCGGGCATGGTGGTGTGAAGCCCTCCGGTGATGATTCCCCCTCCCGGCAGGGTGACTGGGAGACCTACAGAACCCTCCCGAACTAAGGTTAATTATGACGGCGGTTGCTGATGTTTTTGGGGGAAAAAGGCTCTGGTGTTTAGGGTTAACCCTTTGAGGAGACTAAATAGATGCGAGGGAAACGTGGGTAGGCAGCCGAGGGGTCCACACCACCCTTGGGCGTGGCCGGGGGGGCACCCATGGTGTGGGGCCACTGTGGATCCCCTCCGGACTCCGTGTGCGCGACGACTTTCTACCTCTTCCGAGCTTTGAATCGTCCAATTCCGAGAATATATCTAGAAGAACTTTTCTGAAACTAAAAACAATAGAAAACATGAACTGGGTCTATGGCATCTTGTCAATAGGTTAGTCCCAGGAAATTGATAAAAATGGTATAAAGTGTAAAGGAAACATGTAGCATATGGCATGAAAATAACATGGAACATCAGAAATTATGGATACATTTATGACGTATCAGTACGCCGACATCACACTCATTTACCTATCATGTTCCTGTCAGTTCTTTGTATATCCTTGTTTTGTTTCTTTAATTTCTTTTCAGTTTACTGTTTTGTTCTTTCCTTCCAAAACATAAAAAGACCAAAAATATTTATGTTATTTCTCTTTATTTGCTTCTTTAGTTTCTTTTGTTTGTTTGATTTACTTTCTTTTTTTGGTCTGATATTAAAAAATCCAAAAACATTTTGCTCTGTTTGATTGTTTCCTTCTATTCTTGTTTGAAATTCGAAAACCCAAAATTATTTGTTGTTCTTCTTTGGTTTTGTAAAGTTGCTGCAGAGTTTATTAGTCCTTGATTCGTCATAAACATATCCGTAATTTCTGATGCTCAATGATCATATTTTGCCAATTGCTACATGTTTTCTCCCTTATTTATGTAATTTTTATCGATTTTCCGGACTAACCTATTAACAAGATGCCACAATTCCCCGTTTTCTGCTGTTTTTCAGTTTTAGAAAATTTGTTCTGGAAATATTCTCGGAATTGGAAAATTCGAAGCCCGGAAGTCCTATTTTCCCCGGAAGCATCGAGAAGACCGAAGAGGAGCCGAAGAGGGGCAGCAGGGGGGCCACACCATAGGGTGGCGCGACCCCCCTCTCCGCGCCAGCTATGGGTGTGGGCCCCCTCGGCCTCCACCGTCTTTGCCCTTTCGCCCATTTAAGCCCCCCAGATGGAAAACCCTAGGCACCTGATTAAAATCCCCGAAAAAGTTCCGCAGCCGTCGTCACCGTCAACCCCAGATCAGGGGGGGTTCTGAAGCTGTTTCCGGCACCCTGCCAGAGAGGAGATCATCACCGGAAGCTTCTACATCACCATGCCTGCCTCCGGAGTGATGCGTGAGTAGTTCATCATTGGAGTACGGGTTCGTAGCTGTAGATAGATGGTTGTCTTCTCCTCGTATGCCTCCATGTTTAGATCTCGTGAGCTGCCTATCATGATCGAGATTGATCTTATGTAATTCTCTGTGCTGTGTTTGCTGGGATCCGATGAATATTGACCTTATGCCAAGTTGATTATAGTCTTTATTTTCTTATGTTATTTGTGATCTTGCATGCTCTCCGTTGCTAGTGTTTATTCTGGCCAAGTAATTGTTAGTGACTCCAAGAGGGAGTATTTATGCTCGATAGTGGGTTCATGCCTCCTTGTTGCCTTGCTCGAGTGACAGTAGCGTGAAGGGGGGGATGTGTTGTTGCCATTAAAGAGAAAACAGCGGTGAGAGTGCCCGCGTGCATAATCATTGCTTACATTACACACTTTGTTTAATGCAGTTATATGCTGCTTGCAACTTAATACCTAAGGGGGTTCGGATGATAACCTGAGGGTGGATTATTAGTCATAGATGCAAATGGATGTCGGTTGATGTATATTGTTGTAATGCCCGCACTAAATATCATAGTAATCATCATGTTATATTGTGCACTACGGTGCAACCTCTATTTGTCAATTTCCCAACTGTAATTTGTTAAATCAGCATGCTATCTTTGATGGAGAGACACCACTAGTGAAAGTATGAACCCCGGTCAATTTTTCCACACTGTTTAACAAACCACAACATTTTCCTGCTTTCTTTACATACTGCAAGCATACATTGTTTTCCACACTATACGTCTAATCATTGTTTTCAGCAAGACCGGTGAGATTCACAACCTCACTGTACCGTTGGGGCAAAGTATTTTTGTTGTCTTGTGTGCAGGTTCCACGTTGTTCCTCACACCGGTGAAGCGCCAGCACCACCATCAGTGGCATCAACCTTCCGAAGATTCTTTTTCTCCTACTGGATTGATAACCCTGTTTCTTAACTAAGGGGAAAACTCCTACCGCTGTGCTCATCCCACTCTCCTCTTGGGGTTCCCAACAACACATAGCATGGTGCAACTTTCTCATTGCGAGCACATACGATTAAATTGGAACACATGCCTATGGTTTGCCTAGAACATTGATGCTTTATTATTATCTTTCTACAATGCCCATGTTTTTATTATTATTTGAACTATCTTATCAATGCAACGCCCTTTCATACATCTCTATGCCTATAGTATTTTAATCCTTATGTTTTCCACAATTGCTACCGTTGCTACTATATTACTCCATCTGTTATTTTACTACTCCAACTACTACAAAACTGTTACCCCTGATAAACTGCTGCGAGCAAGTCTACTTTCAGGTGCAGCTGAATTGATAGTCATATGTTAAGGCTTATAAATATTCTCTAGATCCCCTTGTGTCGAATCAATAAATTTAGTTCTACTTCAGTCGAAGACTGTTGCGATCCACTATACTTGTGGGCCATCACCTTCCAACATTGGAGCAAGGTGAACTTTGACCCGCAACATTAGTGGAAATATTTGGAGGCTTGGATGATAATGTCGTCCACTCCAATGCCACTCTGGGACGGGCCTTGATATGGTCATATGCACCATTGAACATGTTGCACTCTCCTTGGATGTGAGCCCACCTCCTACATAGGGAGTTCGAGCTGCGATCACTACTGATGTACCAGTTCTTGAACCTACGGTGTCCGTTGAAGTACCTCAAAAATTTCTTCCAATCTTCCATTTACTTTTTTCTCGGCTCGACAAATGACATTTTTTCCTATGCAAGCAAGCCTCGCAATGTATCCGCTCCTTTTTCTCCAAGTAGTTGCTGGACCTAGCCTTCCTCTTCCGCGTTTTCGGCCCAAAATTACTATCCTCAACGTATGGGTTATTGACTAGGGTCTTCACCTCGTTGGGTTTGGCCCTCACCAAACAATGGTGCATCCTCAATGGAGAAGCCACCACCATATTGGGTTTCGGGGTTTGTCTCCTCATCGTCAATGACAATGTCCCCAAAATAGGCACCGGTCGCCTGCATGATGATATCGCCCATGGTGTCCTCTATCTAGTAGTTCCTCTGCGCAATGCCCATAGCCGATCAGTCTATGTTAAAAACATGGAAAATAAGATGAGCAAATGCATACCTCGTCAGGAGCCGTCATTGGAAATTATTCAAACAACTCGAGGCCTTGATGTCTCTTCTAGGCCGACATCGTCCTTGGAGCATTGCTGCGAGCGAGGCGTGGGCGGCCCCTCATGAAGCCTCCCCGACCACGGGAGTCACGCTGAGTTTGTTAGGTGTCGCCACAGTTTTTTTATTGGTAGCCACGTGTCCTGTGAGAGGGAATGGCGAGACGTCGCCAGCCCGACAGAAGGTGCTAAATACTCCCGATGGTGTAGCGTCGGGAATCCGGATCGGTGCGGTCTTTGCTCGGACGTCACCGCGGGAGGGATAGACGCGGTGGGTATGAACATGCCCACTGGCTTGCCCTGCATAATGAACAAGCTCATATAGCCTTGGGTTACCGCAAGGACATAAAGGTTGTCTCGGACCGGCATGGCAACGGTCGGGGACTGGGTCAAGAGAAGGGCAGCCTCGTCGTAACCATCGCTCTCCCTTTCTGCTTAAGACGCCGCATCTGCCGGTTGAGGGAATCCGGCGCTGGCTCTGCCCTAGTCTTCCGTGGACCTTCGCTGAATTCATTGTCGTTTATGGCTAGACTTGCGAGCCGCCGGCGGTTAGGAAAAGGCGGCAGCGTTGGGAGCACTGGAGTGGAGTGTCGTGGCGAGAGTGAAAGGGTTTGGGGCATTCTGCCATGCCCGTGGTCTAGGAAGGGACATATGATGTCCGTGGACCGCCCGAAACATGCACGACACTTCCCAAATATGAACCAAACTTGATCCAATTTTTGTAGTTTCCTTTAGATAAAGAAGTTTGATTCCCATGCTCTATTTATACTTGAAACAAAACCTCACCAACTGCATATTCTAAAATATTTGTAATCTTAAACCTGAAACAATGGTTCAATGAGTATGAAAACAGAAGATACAACATTAAAATGTAACCATATGGACATGGACCGTGCAAGCTCATCATTCCAAGCTGCAGGGGCCTCTAGTTACTCAACCCTTTTTAGGAGGAGATCCCCCAATACCTTCTACTGGTGCTAGCTTCGATCCAGTTCGTGCTGGCATCTTTGGTTTGTTCCACTAGGGCCATCTCAATGTTGCGGTATGTTCCCCTACTTGGGTATACCGGTATTTCACCTCATTCAACTTCAGTTTTCCCTTCCTAAACTGATATGTTTCTGGATGCCTCACATTTCCCAAACAATTGCACTATAGCTAGCTTAGGAGCTTAGCGCTGTCGTGGTAATTTGCTTGCTAGTAGTAACACAATGATAGTACAAAGGAACTATGTCTTTTATAATTGATGTTCATGCATAAAATAGCTAATGTTGGTGAGAGTATTAATTATCCATCGATTTATATGATGGCCATGTTCTAAAGCCTATGTAGGACCTTCTCATTGATTGCCAATTCTCCAAAGAATTTTGTTAGAGCTCAACCTATTCCATTGATTCCATACATACCCAACAAAGCCTCTGCACTCAATGTTGATTGGCCAAACACGAAGGAGATGGTGAGAGTTTCGAGCATTTATCCAAGTTCCTATAGATATGCTTGCCGCTAGAGCCTCATATGAGCCATATGGAATTTGTGGAAGGAGCCTCAACCTATTCCAATCACGAGGGGATGGGAGTATAAGATTCCAAAGTTTGGTAGCATCCACCCGCACAGCTCGCTGGCTCATTGAGAATAGTCCCAGTGGGATTTATTATTTGCGTTTAGAGAATAGTTCAAGTGGGAAGGTGTAACGTGGAGAGGAAGTAGAGGACACCCTCAGCTAGCGCAAAGGCCAGAATTGGTTGATACCAGGTTGCAACAATGCCATTTTGCATGTCCTTTGCCTCGTAAAAAAGAAATTTACCCACTTCTTTTTCTCTTGCATGACGCTGCATTAGCCACCATAACTGCACATTATGTGCAGCACACGATGTAATTTGATAACTAACATTGGGCGGATTGTTGGGAGTCTAGTGATAAGTGGGACCATGCAATCAGTCACGAGTTCAACTAAAGATTTTCTAGGTTGGCCAACTCTGCCAGAATGTACATAATTTGAATTTCTCTGACATTCCATGTTTCCGAAATGGATCCTCCCCTGGAAGAAGCAGGGGCTGCAGTAGCTGCCGAATCTTCTACTAGTACATGGATAACTGTTTGGACTGATGGACTTACTAGTCTTGATCGTTACCTATGACGATGCTATCACATCGAGCCTGTTGCTGGGGAAAACAGCTGCGAGAAAACGCCTAGCAGCTTCCTATTCTTCTTCAACGGGGCGGTTTTTAAGAAACCTCTTTAAGCAAGGCAAGGCGATTCATGAAGGATTGCTCTCCTCTTCTAGTTGGTATATTAGTCATCTTGTGGCTCATGGGTCTTTGATGCTCACTCCGTATCAAAATGTCATATGTTTTCAAATTTCCTAGTCAACGTGTATCTAGACATGTTTTAGCGTAATATATATGCACATTAATATATATATATTAAAACATGTCTAGATACATTTTGTCTAGAAAATCTAAAAATATCTTATATTTTGATACGGAGGGGTAGTTGATTCGAAAAACATAACCTCCCATCATTGGTTGTCGAAGGGTCATTATGTGTTTCTTGATGTCTGGTAGTTTAGACGTGCTAAACGAATTCAGTTCTCGTAATGGGCGTTCTTCTTACCTAGAGTCTAGTCTGCTGATGCAACTAGCTAGTCCTAAGCTATTTGTGCCTCCCAGAGGAGAGCTACGAAAAGTAGGGTGTTGGTAAGGATAACCTATGTATGTAAAATGTATCATATATATTGAGACTATGTAGGATACTAGTGTGTTTTTAACAAAGGCAGAGTGGTTATCAAATACATCTGTTAATAGTTATATCCAACCACCGAATGTTAAGATCATATCTTTTTTGTTTTTTCCAGAAAGGACATCAAATATCACAATCCATTTGCTTTAGTTAAACAACAATTCAAATTCATATGGCCTTTCTGAATGATAACATTCCAGAATTACTAGAACTAGCACGGTGGCCCTCACAAATGCGAGGGCAAAATCCATAGTTTGTTGAGAGTGGGCAACAAATAAACAAATGTTTTCATAGATATCATCTTATGTCCCATTATGTGAAATAAACCAAAATTGGTCTACATCTACCACAAATGTGGTTAAAAATATCAGTATGCGAGTAACATATTTGGCACTATGAAATTTGTGGAAAAATGATTATTGTGACGTATGTTGAAGCACCTAGGTAAGTCATATTGGATCTACAAACCGAACTATAGTTCTTATATGATATAAGATCACTATGCAGGGTTAGTTATCTTTATTAAAAAAATCATTGAATTAAGATAAAACACTCGATCCTCCTTAATAGGCATGTCACATATTGAGATTATTTATGTTTGAGGTTTCTTCTTCTCATTTACTGACGCCATGTCACAATAAGAAATATTTTAGAAACATGAACATGATGAAACTTTGGCCATTATTTGTTTATTCGCCAATAGTGAAACTTAGAAAAGTAGGCCTTTAAGGTTTTCAGACTCTTAACTCATCATAGTCTTCGTTCAATGGTTCTACACACCCGCTAACATGTATTTTCTTTGTTATGCAAAATGACTACATGACATGGATAGCATAGTTCAGTTCTCTTAATCAGTCGTCAATTTTATTATGAAGTTTGAGTAACATGTGTTGTTATGTAGATTTTGTCACATGAGAGACCTGAGAAAGACACATAAAATTGTCCAAATATATCTAGCATACAAACCAAGATGTATCTGCCAAACCAATCCATAACAAATAAGTGCATGCTTTTCAGGACCTTTGATTAAAAATAATATTGACACACTATGGATAATAAATATGAAACAAATCAAGTAGCGTTATCTGGTGACTTCGCCCACTATGTATTATGATGCAAAAATAATTTAGTGTGCGGTACATTCCCGTTTATATTGTGTCGATTATGGTGTATCTTCAATGGTTTTGAAGGGTTGACGTTCTTTGTCACATTAAGTCAAAATATTACTTCAGTGGACGAACATGCTCATCCCGCGAGAATGTGTGTTGAATCGGCCATGTATATCATTAAACTGGTAATTGTTTAGCATGAGGGAACATTCCCGTCGATAATGCGACTAATGTCATGACTCAAAGTTTTGTTGAGTCTTTAATCATCTTATACTTCATTCTATGGTTCTACCCACCTAGTCACATGCATTTTTTGTGTTATGCAGAATTACTACATGGCTTGTCACGTCCATTTAGTACTCGATCATGCCCAATGAGTCAATCCTTTTCGAAAACTCGTTGATTTGATGGATCAATGGTTTTTGATTCCTCATTTAATTAGTAGGAAATAAAGAACTAATGGTAAGAATGCAACCTTTTTTGTATTAGCAAATATTTACATTTGATAAACCTTCAATTTATGGGACAACATGCCACAATTGGTAGATATAGCCCTTTGTACCCTAATTAACACATAGACCCTCAATTTTAAATAATTTACATCTAAACCTAATATCTGCGCTCCTAAATTACGACCGCTAACAGCTGCGCGCGCGCTAAAAAACCGAAACGTCCGCGCTAAATCTTCACCGAAACAGCCTCACACGAGTCCCACTCGTCAACGTCACAGGCCGCCGCACTCCGTCGCCCACTCGGCTACTTCCCCACTGAAAGGTATCACTCTACCTCCCCCCAAAAAAAAAACTCAGTGCCTTCACTTTGCCCACTTGGCGGCGACTATCACGGCGGCACCCTACCTAGCTTACCCGTCCTCAACCAAACGATTCGGTCTATGTTAGATGGCGGAGGATCTAGGTTAGATGCCGGCGGCCACCGTCGTTGACGTGTTTTAGTTCACCACCAGCCATGGATTTAGCTCACGCTACCGTCACAGGTATCTCGAAGATCGCTTCCCCCACCGAGATGGAGATCCACCTGAACAAGGCCTCGAATCTCGCAAGGTCCCATGTTCTTCAGACAACCAAGGTAAATACTAGCATATAAATTAGTATCTCCTTTCGCCTTCGTAGCTGCTTGTTTGATTTTTCTTCTTTTCATATTTGTATGTAGCACTCTAGTCGAGATTGTAGCTTTGGCACCATGTCTCCTTATGAAACTCGTAACTGGATAGAGACGCCACTTGAAATAGATCCAGAGTATCATCTCTTTCTAGAGTCCCGTGGCATTATGGTTGATGGGGTTGATAATAGTCCAACTCGGGAGGATCTCGTCAGTGAAGGAAATGTCACTCGTAGAGGTGACAGGTCCAACAAAATGTTTTATTACTCTCTTATGCACCTACATATTAGCCAGGATTAATTTTTTTCTTGCATTATAGGTCTCAAAATCCAAGGGACTCAAGACTATGACGAGCACTGTTTTTTTTTTTGCAAACAAGCACTAGTACAGAAAGAGCCATTTGTGGCGCACCATTTATTTATTCTGTGGCGCACCCTGTGGCCACAGGGGTGCGTCACAGAATCCACGCCACTAAATTCTTATTCTATGCCGCACCCCCACCCTGCACCACAGAAATAATATCTTATATGGCGCACCGTCGCTGTGCACCACGGAAATGCTAGATTCTGTGGCGCGTCAGCTTGTAGTGCGCCACAGAAAGAGATGCGCCACAGAATAAATATGCAATATTCGAAATATAGTTTGTTTCTGGTAGAAATACAGGTATATTACAGGATTTATACAGTTTCAATACACAGGCAGTGATATTTGACAAATATATAACATAGTAGTGATATTTGACAAAGATATAAGTCACACATTACTTAGAATAGTGATACATATAGTGCAAAGTATCGAATTGGTTCGAATTGGTTCAAAGTTAGTCGAACATTGTCACCACATAGTTCACATACATAGTTCATCGATGATGTCAAGTTACAAATGGTGTTCACCAGCCACCGCCTAATCTAGGATAAAATATACTACAAGCACGGCGATGGTGAGCAAGAGCGGGAGCACGGCGGAGGTCTTCATCTTCTTCTTCTTCTTCTTCGACTGGTGGTCCCTCCACTTAGCAACCGTCTCGTGTCTAGTCTCGTATCCTTGATATTAGTTGCCGCTGAACTTGTGCACCTGTGCTTTACAGTCCTTCCACACGTCGTAGACTCCTGGAACCCGACCCTCGAAGACCACGTAGTACGTCATCTATATAGATAGACACAAGGCATATTAGTAAGCAATGCAAAAACAGCTAAATCATATATGTTCACAAAAAGTAGAGCAAGGAAACAATAATAAACCTCAAAGATATACAACATTGATATCACACAAGTTCAAGCTAACTAAGCATAAGTTCAAACCAACAACAGCTAGGCCTATGTTTCGAGCGAATTAAGCAAGTTTTGTTAAACAAAATAATAGTAGCTAGGCACACCTCGATCAATGAGACCTCTTCCGCGGCGGAAGCAAGGTGAGCGGTGCCGGAAACGGCTTAAATAAGTCTTTCGTTATCCACGTCCTATGATCAACCTGCCACTCTAGGCGTTCCTGGATATCCCTCTGACATAACCCTATGGGATTGTTTAAGGACCCCCGTTTTTTGTTGACATCTTCAATGATTATCTCCGACAACTTGACTTTGATGCGATGAAAGTCTTTAATAGGATAATCCTGTGAGATTTCCCCCGCCATTTTATCGGACCATTCTCGGAGTTTAGCAGGCTGACTCAAGTAATTTGCATCGCGGACAATCCCTTTAAGGTGATGGAGGGCATAGAAGGCCTCCTTCGTGCTCCAAGCTGACTGCTTGATGCAGGGGAACTCAGTGACGTGTCTGAACCCGTATTTGCCAGTAGCCGGCCTGATACATTCTTTTTTCTTTTCGAAGGTGCGTCCATTTCGGGCGTACCCATTGATAGCCTCATCGAGAACACCATTTATTCTAGTGTAGTCTTTCCGCTTCGTCGTATTCGGCGAGTCTAAGTACTGGGCTAGTGACCACTTTGGGAAAAACACGATGAGTGTGCAGTATGTGTCCCTGCTCAACACATGCAATTGAAACAAGGATAAGCAATGGATGAAATCTAGAAAAAAACATTAGTTACGGCGGCCGCGAGTGTACTTACTCGGGAAAGACAGACAAAAGAATGTCCCTCTTCTCATTGTTTCTCAACACGAAGCTCTCGAGGTACTTCGCTGCCTTGGTCCGTGTACTTGATCCTTCCTCTAGCTGGCTATCACGCATGTAGTTGGGATCCGCTACCACAACGTACGGGGGTAACTCTTGCTGGATCTGCAGCTGAGCACTGAGCACGTATAGGCCGAACAAGTTACGGTCCAGCCGTCTTGAGTGATAAGGATTGAAGATATCCTCGTACGCTATGAAGAATAGATCCTCGTCTTTAATAAGGAGGCCCTCTAGCATCACGATAATATTCTGCAAAGTGAGCATTGGTCCTGTTGCCCCGTGTATCTTGTCCGGAGACAATATCGGTTAGCCAACTTCATGCAACCGGGTTTAGCCATCCTTACGGGGTCATACCACGGCGTCAGCCAAGATCTTATTAGGATGGCCCTTTTTACCACTTCTCTTCCTAGCCTTCTTCTTGCTGGCGGTGCCCTGATCTGCCGCGGGAGCTGGGGGTACTGGTGGAGGTGCTGGTGGGGGTGCTCGGGGCGACCCTAGGACTGTCTTATGTAGTGTGCCAGGGCTGAAAACTGTACCCTGCTGGAAGGTCAGGCGCTGCGAGATTTCAGTACGCCTAGCTTGATCGTCGTGACTGCGGAAGGCTTCATCGTCGCGATCCATAGCAGGCATGTACCTATCTTGGTTGCAGCCCGTGTTGAGGCAGACATTGATGTCGACATTGTCATCATCATAATCATAGTCATTGCCACCGTCTCTAGCAAGCGCCATGTCCACGTCCTGGGGTGGTGGCGGCTGTGATGCCGGCGGTTGAGGCACAACTGCCTTTGATCTTTTGGCCGGTCGTTGCGGCATCTTTCCCAACAACTGTTGGTGGCGTGCGGTGGTGGCAACGACCACCGGTTCCTTCTGGGTGGTGGTGGCGAAGACTGTCGTTTCCTTCTGAGGGGCGACGACCTTGGGTACTGTCTGGAGGGCTCTTTGCTTCGTGGGCCGGACGATTTTATTGGGCGGGGCCATAGGGGAGGTGGCGCCGATGTTGTGCTTGATCAGAAGACCCCCCTCCCCCCCCACCCAAGACGAATATGGCTTTTCATCACCCATGTGGTGCAGTCTCCAAGGACGCTACATTCCTGATACGCTTCTGAGATACAAACTCAACGGAAAGATCCAAACTTTTGAATATGTTCTTAACTATAGATCAATTTGTTCGTCTCCAAAGACATAGATAAAATCACAAAAGCCCTCATAAGAAAATCACCCATAAATAACATTGTACGTGGTTATAAATACCAATTTACATGGTATGTGAATAGCACCCGTTTATATCTCACTGCCAATTCACCGTGCCACGACCTCCCGAAAAAAAACTAATAACAACGACGAGGTCATCCGTGCCAATACGCCACACTCTTAATGTGTTAGGGTCGGATCCCGAGTAGCAAAAACACCGAAAGCAATTATGAACATGCGTATGGAATGGATACGGGACATATAAGATATAGAAAACGTTCAATAATCATTTATCAACAGACGTCAGTTCCTATATAATATCATGATCTATAACGCGTCCAAAACTTATTTATTTTTTTCCTGATTTCTGACACATTTTCTTTTCTCGCTGAATCTGGACTCGTATTCTAAAATAACAATTATTCTGTAAATTTATTGTCAATAAAAACGGAGAATATTTACCGCTTGAGAAAAATATCCCCACTCATTTTTCGTTCGGGCTCTAATTTTTGTAATTTTACCGCTTAGACTACTCATAGTGGGGAGTATCATATATTAGTATCATACATATGATACTAGTATATGATACTACCCCTATATTGCATAATATCATGTAGTATGAGATTTACCACATAATATTTATTGCTTTGTAGAATCCCAATATAAATATGTGTATGAGATTTACTTGTTAATAACATATTTAGTTTTCTGTGCTATGATACCGTAACATAGGTACTAGATACCACTACACTCTCTTTCTTCATTAATTATTGTGCCACAACAGATTTTTGCCAACATGGCATGCATGATACTAGCTATGATACCTCCACTATGGCTAGTTTTAAGAAAACAATTCCCGCTTATTTTTTGCGAAAGAATTGCATAATATGTACCTCGCTGACATATTCCCCTTACTTCATCTTTCACCCTGGCCTGCATATCTCCAGCCGCCACCACGTTTCTTGAACTACTCATCGAAGATCGGAACGCATGTCGTGTGGATCCGCCCAGGTTCGTTGCTCCATCAAATACTGGATCCGCTGCCGCGCGCATCCGCACATATTCGTGCTCCCTAAATCCATCTCATTAAGAAACAGTAAAACTCACCTAGCTACGCTTTCCCACAGCAATTTGACGTGCTCAGCCGTTGGATCACACCACTGGACGTCTTGGATCACTTGGTCGTCGAGTGCGCATCGCTCGCACCGTTTTACTGCTGAGTCTGTGCGTTTCAGACAGGCTAATATTTTATGGGCCGCTACTCTGGAGACCTACCTGGGCATCCTGTCATTAACTGGGCTGAGATTTAACGGTCCATGTGGAACTCAAAGGCCTGTCCACTTAGCCAAATTTGGAGGCTGCCATGAGCTTACCGAGCAAAGCGGATAGGGACGGAGAGAAAAAAATGGTGAAGGACAGATCAGGATTCGATCGATGTGATGAGGGAGAGGAGAAGGCGACCCAGGCTGCCGCAGGACGGACTGTGAGCAACCACGCGATGGTTGATGCGGGAGAGGAGGGCAACCTACGCGATGCGGGAGGGGTAGCTGATTCGGAAGCAATTTGCGAACCGTCGTTATTGAAGTTTATGCGCCTGCCATGATTCGGAGTTAATTTTCAGTTCCTGCAACCCAATAATGACCGCCGTCTACATATTCTTTTGTTGCCTTAAGCTCTCTCCCTTACCCCTGGTCTCTTCTGAAGCAATCCCTTCTCCGGGATAATGGCCACCGTCTATATATTCTCAGGTTGCTTTTGTGTGTTGTGATCTCCCCCTTTTCCACCCAAAAATTGTTCATCCTGGATTTCTTGGATAAATCTTTTGCAGTATGGCAGAATATATTCGATTGTGGATTTCTGCAACTGATTATCCCCATTGCCGCCACTTGACGAACTGCCCTGTCCGTAACCTGCAACTCCACGACTCAAGCATGTAGGGATGGGGACTACGAACAAGGTATGCAGTCCATCCTTTCCTTGCTCCTTCTCCTCCAGTCCTTGCTTCTGTCCCCTTTCAATGCCATGATTGACGACATGCAAATTTTGTTGTATAATTCATTTTGTACTACTATCTGCTGCTTGCAACTCATCACTTCATGAAATTAGATGATTAAATATTATGCCATTTTGTTCCTGTTTCAGAGAGGATGTTCGTATATGTAAATTATTTTTGAAGGAAAATGCCGACTCTTCTCTTTCATCTGATATTGGCCCCTATATGCCCCCAATATCTCTGTTGGACACACTCCATGTTTTAAAAAAATATACATAAACATATATCAAATTGTGATAGCAAATTTGTTTTGCTACCTACTGTGTATGCAATATGAAATCCCTCTTGCCCACATCATATTCTAACTATGCTCATTCATGTGATGATTGTTTGTGTTATGTGACTCGTTACAAATTTCAATAACAAGTGGTTCTTCTGTGCACCTTCTCCTATATATATATATCAACGAAGGTTATTTTTTATAGTCTGTTTATTGCTTGCTTCAGCAATGTTTATCACAGTGTGTCGCTACTCCGTAAGCTACATTTGCCGCAAACATTGTACGTTTCTATGAGGATACGTTATAAAAACTGCATTTCTAAAGCATATTTATTGCTTAGTACGAATAAATTAATAGATTATACCCTGACCATCCTCTCTATCTGCCCTCAAAGAAAGAAAACCTAAGAGAACATGAAAAATTCTGAATCATCTACTCGTGGGATATTGAATCTGCTATATGTAAAGTGTGTTCGATTATCTCTGTCTCAATGATATTTACTATTTTGTAAAATTTGGAATTTCTAACATTTACTTCCATCAATTTAAATCTCCATGCCATCTCTTCAGTTTCAGAGAGGGGTTATTCTAGCTATTCAGCAGAAATTTAATTCTAGAGGAAGAACATAATTCTGGAGTCTCCAAATGTGGTAAACTCTGTCTTTTTACAGTCTGTTTCCATCTATTTCAGATTGTGTGAGTAAAGGTCTAATTTTACTTTTGTAATCATGTGGTCCTTTTTTTAATATAGGCTTTTCTATGTTTGTCACGAGCTATAGTAATAAGCATAATCCAGGGTTCGGCACATCTTGCTCTCAGGTTGCTCAAATTGTATATGCTACCGATTTACTTCCGAACAAAGGGTACATAAGTGTAGCCTGCTTATTTACTACATATGAATCTGATGAGATCAACATTGATTATTTATACATTCAATTTCTTATGAAGATGCATGTAAGTGACATTTCCCAATTCCCCAATACAGACCACACTTAGCTTTTATCGAAAATTCTACCAAGTAGCAGACCGAATCTCAGCAGATGATAGTGGGTCAAACTGTAAAAGTTCTTTATGACCAAGAAACATCTACTAAGCTAGCATGAACGTCATAGACTGTACATCAAAAGTTCGACAGGTGCAGTAACCTTTGCCTCAGATTCAAAGTTCATGCAAATTCATTATTCATACCTTAAATGTCAACTGTTTCGGTACTAAGAACTTTATGAAAACTCCTACCAATATTTTCTTAAAATAGACAGGCGCGGCAACGCGAGCCATAATGATCTAGTTTTGTTTATATGTCAATCTAGGACCAGGCGCCGCCGGCTCGCGAACGACGGCAACGAGGTAGGTGTTGTTCCGGCATGCTGATGATACGGTGAGTTGTACGTGTTTGATGGGTGGGTTGTTGACTGCAGGGTGTCCCGTGGATCCATCATGTGCACAGTCCTGGCAGCCTCCCACACGTCACAAAACCGCCGTTCAGTTACCTCTCCGACTCTACATACTCTGTAGTTTGAGTGCCGAGTGTTTGGGAAGATTACTTTGTGAGATTGCTGCGGCATTTGGCATGAGGGTGTAGTGTTCAATCCATATTCTACGGCATCTCTGTCATCATTGCTGCTGCCACCGCTTCTACCGTCACCCCTATCAAATAGCATCACAACGAAACTGCATAAAGGCACGTTCATTGTTCAGAATATGATGCTCACCTTTTCTACTTCATGTACTCTTTTCTAGGCCATAATTCCCTATGACCCTATCTTATTTGTAGAGCACACAGCCGTGTGAAAGCAGGGTCGACGGGAATTTCAAGAAATTTAATGGAGGCGACACATATTTTAGTCATTTCCCGTCTCTATCCCTTTTAGCTATTTCATTAATACAGTACATAGAACTTTACTTTGGCAACACTTAAATGGATTGCAATTTGCAGTATATTCAACTGGGCAGATCCAATTGTTTGCTGATAGCATACAAATCTATTTAATATATTGATAAATTTTGGCATTTTCCATGTAATGCCAAACATAAAAAACTTGAAGTATTCCTATGTCTGCAGTTTCGTAATAACATGCTTATTGATTCTGTTTTTGCACTACAGAAAGGCCAACTCATTTTGATTATCTTTAGGTAAGATATTATGTCGAGTATAACTCAAAGACTATAAAAGATCATTTTTTTTAACAGGATGCAGGAAATGTAGAACTCAATGAAGATGGTTTACAAGGTCCTCCCAGGATTAACAAAATATTACTAGGGATACCTCATGAATACTAGCCCAATTAAGAAAATTTGTAAGTTTTGCTATATTTTTTGCAAGTTACATATGGTTGTCATTTACCACCATTATATGCATTACTGTGATATTCCTACTTCTAGTTACGAGTACCTTTCTCGCTTCTCCACTTGAAATTTTACTATACCTTTTCCAGTTCTTCTCTGTGGCAAACATACAATTATTGGCACTGTTTTCCATATGATGTACCAGTGAATAAAACCAACAGTCAAGTGGTCAGCCTGTTGAGTACTCCATCGTGGTTTCTACGGAACTTCCTCTTGGTACAATGAATAGAACAATAGTCAACACAAATTTAGCAAGTGTGGTGGAGAGTTGATAGCTCCGGTTCACGTGTTGAGCATGAAATTTCTACTTGAAAACACATGTACATAGGAAATTTTAAAATACATCTTTAAATTATGAACATATTGCCAATACACGTAAGTCAGGCCACATCCGGTTCTAGACATTTGATGCGGCCGAAAAAAAGGATGCAAATTGTAGCCGAAGATAGCAATTATTTGCCATGCAGGATTAGTCTAGATCCACTTAATTTATTTTATCAACTGAACTTGTCATCTGACTGTCTACACGCTTATTTTAGGTGATTTCTCACTTCGGGCATCACTTTGTTTTCAGGTTATTTCTGGAGCTAATTACGACTGAAATGAATGGAGATGAGGGGGACAAAGCATTAGTTTCTACCTCGATAAATCCATGGAGGGATTTTCAGTATATTTTTCTAGAGATAATTTATGCTATATAGGGTTTTAAGTGTGTTCCTGTTGACGATCAATTCTTTCCGGATGTATACACTAATTAACTATATGCATATTTGTTTCAGTTTTGAATCTCATTTGCTATTAAAGATTTTTTTTCCGTCTGGCTCTACAAATTTTAGTGTTAGGTGGTTATAATGGTCTTGTCTTAAACGATAAGTAGGCCACACCTAAATATGAAAAAAAATCAGTTAATTTCTGAACAAAAAAGAAATATGCCAGCACGCATCAGATGAGAACGCTATGTCCAAAATACAAAAAAACTTATATCCAAAATACAATAACGTACAAATATATTTTGGTGAATACGTTTATACACAATTTGTATAAGATGAGTGTATCCCATGTATACGTAATGTGCGTGTACTCATGTACATAAAACTCTAATATACATACGAATAATGCATATTTAAATATTTTTGGAACTCGAACTTGGCGTGCGTAAATTAGTAGAGACGTTTCAAATATGTGTCTATTAAAACATCTCAACATGCTTAGACATGCTTTCGAGTGTCATTATGAAGCGTCTTTATTTATTTAGACACGCTTAACACAAAGTCTTTATGCTAGTTGAGACGATGCAGAAGGAGACGCTTCTATGACGCTTTATGAAAGCGACCGTACAAGGCTCTAGGGATGAAATATCACGTGTCTAGCCTTCAAACTTGGCGTCTCTACATGACTACTGTGTTGTAGTGGTATTTCTCTTTATATCATGCAATGGATAATCTACATGGGTGGATATTAGGACAAGATGCCTTTGGAATTGTTTAAAGAGTCAAGTGCTAACAAATTTATTCACTGATACCTCTAGCCTCACCTAATCGGTTTTCTCATCTTTAAGCTCGGGTTTCAAAATGAACAGACTTAGTGGAACATTATGAAAATTAAACTGAAGATAATCATTCTTGATTTTCCATTCATACCAATCAAGCAACACAATACTGTAAAAATGGAACTGCCAATTGTGATTTGTTGTATGATTTTTTAATAGAGAGATTTCATGTCGAAAATGATCTTTTAACATATAACAACTGAACCGATTGCTATGGAAAAATTAAATTTTGGGATCCACTTCGAGGAGACTGATATGACGAAATAGCGTCTCTCTCCTTATTCTGTACTATAGTTATCATCCCATCACCTCCAGGCCAAGCCGCACTAGGGACCGTGCCGTTTCCCCCGACTGTTTAACTCATGGCGTTGCCTTGAGAAACTCGGCACCGACAGTTAGCAACGAATCATAGACCATGACCCATCTCACTCCTCACACGTACCCGCCTGCCCACGCTTCCTTTCTTTACCTACCTACGATGAGCCGTTCTTCAGGAGCAGCACGGATCCGCCTTGAGCCTGGCGGCCAACACCACGACTTCGGCCACGAATAGGACGAGGTATGCTCCCATTAGTTTTTTTTACTGCATGATTATTTGTGTGTACAAACCCTAGGTGCTTGTAAAGTGAGTGTGAGATGTAATTCAGGGGATGGAAAATTGGAAAGGAAAAAATATCCAATTTACACGAGATAAAATTTTCTCTACTTTCCTTTCCTCCTTTTCTGGGTCTAGGTTATATCTAGTATCGATAAGATTTTACTTCGAACCTGAGTCCATCCCTATGCCTCGCATTCACGATCTATTGCACATTTGAGTCTTCTTATAGGGCATTGACTCCATTTCTTTTAGTTTGCATGCCAGTGATGTCTGGGCTGATGATATACTTAGAAGGCTACAAGAAGAACCGAACACGACTAAAGAGCAAGTTTATTATTTATAGGGCTGGGTCAAACATAGATTAGAAAAGGTTGTGACGCATTATAAACACATCCCTTTAATTCGTTGTCCTGTATTAGAAATAATTTACCTCTCCCGAAAGCATCTTATTTACTTATGTGTGATCTATTGCATTGTCTCCAACACAACCTCGGCCCAACATTGATTTGCAAAGCTGATGGAAGACGATGTTTTTCGGGACACTATATATTTAAGACACGACCAATAATGTAAGATCTGTTTGTTGCGTTTTCAATCCTAAAAACAAAATCATGGTTTAAAGTTCTAAAAACCCTTCTAAACAATATTATTTGCGTATGGCTAATTTAATATTCTTTTTCTAAAATAAATCATAATAGCAAATAGTGACGTGGAATATTTTTTCAAATTTCTGAAAAGTGGTTTGATTCGATTCTAAGATTAAATTCGAAGGTTGTTCATAAAAGAAACAAAGAAAAGAAGATAAAACACACACACAGACCAGCCAATCAGGCCAAGCGGACTAGCCCATCGAGGCAGCAACGCGCGCAGCACGGACGAGCCAAGCCGACCCTCACCCAAGAATCGGCCAGTGCCCCACCTCTGAGCACAAAACAAATATAACTAACGGCTGGGTCCCGCCTGTCATCTCCTTCTGATGTGGAGACCGGTCCGGCCGCGGCACCACATCATGCACCGCAAGGTTTCCTCCACCGCCTCCGAACCAAACCCTCTCCCACGCCCCGCCATCCCACTAGTAGGAAAAATCCTATCTAAAGCATGCGAAAAAGCCTCATCGGAAGTGCGTCCCAACACACTACCACTATCGTGAAGCTGGACTTACTACCGAAAGCATACTCTTGCACACGCTTCCCGTAAGTTATATAGCGGTAGAACGGGAAAGGAAAGGTTTCCTTCCTCTGGCAGCAACACAACGAGGTTGGCACTGGATCTTTCTAACTTATTCAAGATGGTTAATTTATTGCTTCAGGTCGTGTCGTTTCCGTGTATTTGAGGCTGCGCCACTTTGGACACAATGGCGGTTGACCAGTTTAGGGTCGGAGGTTTCGAAACCTGCCCTAATAGCACACTGGTTGACGATGGACTTGCATCTGTTATTCAAACATGCCAGAGGCTTCCGGACTTTTCATCTGGCTCGGTTTTTTTTTTGTGTGTGATAAAGGGAATATATTAATACCAGGAAGATATCAGTTACACTCAGCCTCTGCAACAACATAACATCCAGAAAGATATGAAGGATGCACACATCCAAAAGAAAAGAAAAGAAAATTAAAAAAATTCCCACACCCTCGCTGCAAAATGGTTCTCCAATAGCGACGCCTCCAAGAAGGAATAGTGTAGAAACACCGTTAGTCGCCTGATAATGAGATCATGGGTTTTCACCCTGGAAAAAGCCCGAAGAAACTCCACACAATGTCCTCTACAAAAAAGGATTGTGATCCGCCATTGCCAGATACAACCAGTGAAGGTCAGGCCTACGGTTTTCACCCCGGAAATCGAGACTTACTGCCCAAAGAACACCACCATGAAAGGATATATATGATGAGGATAATTACATGCAATGAACTTAACACAAATATCTGAACAACTTATAATGTAGAAACTCATGAGAGATTTGTCGAGGGCATCGAAATTCTACATCTGGAAGAGTTCGTCAAATTCGACATGGATCTCCTCGGGTCGGAAGTAGTACTTCCGTGGGACTTTCACCATGATAAACGTTCTATCGGTTGTCATGTACCATTCATGCAAATTACGCATATATGTTTGCAGTTGCCGCAACCTCTCTTTGCTGATCAAAGGTTGTCCTTGAGAATATCTAGGCTTAGGGGCTACAACAACCTTGGGTAGCTGGTCATTGATACGTCATAAACGTATCCTTAATTTATGATGTTCCATGTTGATTTCATTCCATATGCTACATGTTTTCCTTCCACTTTATGTCATTTTTCTCGATTTCCTGGGTCTAACCTATTGACAAGATGCCACAGAGACAGTTCCTGTTTTCTGCTTTTTTAGTTTCAGAAAAATTGTTCTGGAAATATTATCGGAATTGGACGATTCAGAAGCCAAAAGTCTTGGAATTTCCGGAGGGTCCACGGAGTCCAAAAGAGACACTGAGGGGGGCAAAAGGTGGCCACACCATAGGGTGGCGCGGCCTACCACCTGGCCGCCCCACCAGGTGTTGTGGGCCCCCTGGACACCCACCGACAACGCCCTTTCGTCTATATATGCCCCCCGATGCATAAACCCTAGATCAATCAACCGTTTTCCACGAAAAGTTTGAGGAGGGAGTAGTTCTCCGGAGCCATCTCCATCGACTCCACTGCCATCTTCATCCCCGTTGTTGTCTCCTATTTTGAGGAGGGAGTATTTCTCCCCAGGGGCTGAGGGATCTACCGGTAGCTATGTGTTTCATCTCTCTCCCATTATGTGATCATTATGTGATCGTGAGCTTTGTAATCTAGTTGAATAAGTAGATGTTACTCTTCATCTGTTATGCTACTCAAGTGGTTTTGTTATGAGATCTCCATAGACACTTTGATCACGGTGTAAAGGTGACAGTGTGTGCACCGTGTGGTTTAGCGTGATATGTATATCTTGTGTTGGATGACCCTATGAAATTGTGGTGTTTATATTGTACCTTGTAGGGCGCTCATAGTGACAACGTGGGGTTAACTAGACATCGGAATGTGACTTTAAGGAGTGCTTTTTGCAGGCCTACGCAA
This sequence comes from Alopecurus myosuroides, assembly GCA_028641055.1. Lineage (NCBI taxonomy): Eukaryota > Viridiplantae > Streptophyta > Magnoliopsida > Poales > Poaceae > Alopecurus > Alopecurus myosuroides. The sequence continues at coordinate 71,109,336 of CM054058.1, forward strand.
TGAATTGGTGTTTGTTATTCAACCGGAGAGTGATTCGGAGTAGCATAGTGAGGAGAGATATTTATGCATTCAATTATGTCATTATTGTTGAGAGTGTTCACTGGTGAAACTAGGATCCCTAGGCCTTGTTTCTATCATTGAAACTCCTTTTACAATCAATTCTGCTACATATTTGCTTGCTGCCATTTTTATTTCAGATTGCAATCACTACTTATAATCATCCCTATTACTTGTATTTTACTCTTTGTTCGCCGAACTAGTGCACCTATACATGACAATTGTATTAGTTCTGTTGGGGACACAAGAGACTTCTTGTATCGTAATTCCAGGGTTGCTTGAGAGAGATATCTTTCACCTCTTCCTCCCCAAGTTCGATAAACCTTGGGTAATCCACTTAAGGGAAACTTGCTGCTGTTCTACAAACCTCTGCACTTGGAGGCCCAACACTGTCTACAAGAATAGAAGCGTGTGTAGACATCAAGCTCTTTTCTAGCGTCGTTGCCAGGGAAGTAAGGTAAAAGGTACTCACATCCTCTGTGAGTGCTCGAAGTTATTTCCTTTAAATTCCGCAATTATATATTTTTGTTTCTTTTTTTTATTTTCACTAGTTAGGCTTATTTTTACTTGTTCCTTGTTTTTTATTTTTCCTAGTTAGGCTTAATGGCATAAAACAAAAATATGAGAGAGCTTTATAATATTTATCTTGATTTATGACATGAAGTGTTTGAAGAGAAAAGTAAAAAACCTATGGAACTTTATTTGCATGCTGATAGCAATATTATTAGTATGAATTCTTTGAGCACCATTATTGCTAATCCATTTGAAAAGTCTAAGCTTGGGGAAGCTGGTTTCGATGAATATGATATTTTCGTTCCCCCGAGTTTTGAGGAGGAAATTTTATTTGATGATACTTTTCCTCCAATATATGATGATTATAATGATTGTGGTATTCTAGTTCCAACTACTATTGAGGAGAATATTAATTATGATTACAATATGCCTCTTATATTTGATGATTACGGTGATGAGAGTAATAATGATAGCTATTTTTTTTAATTTCCTCTCACTACTATTGATAGGAATGACTATGCTTATGTTGTGAGTATTGATTCTTTTTTTGCACGTGGCTCATGAAAATAATGTTTTATGTGATAGTTATATTGCTAATTTCATTCCTGATGCTACTGAAAGTTATTATGAGAGAGGGAAACATAATTTTATGCATCTTAAAAATATTAAGTTTCCCCTCTTTATGTTAACAGTTTTGAAGTTGCACTTTGTTTTGCTTTCCTATGCTTGTTGCTTTGTGCTTTCATGACTTATTTTTCTACGAGATTATTTTTCATAGGAAGTGAGTTAGACTTAATTTTCTTTACATTTTTTTCTTGATGCTCTCTTTTACATCAATTAATATTTCTCATGTGAGCATCTTCTCAAATTATCATGCCTAGCTAAAAGGCTGTAAAGAAAAGCACTTCTTGGGAGATAACCATTTTCTTATTTTTGCTTTGGTTTTCTCTGTTTTATTTGAGTCAAGGGGTTGCATACTTATGTGCAACTCCTTTCTATCTTTATTTTCATGTTTTAGTTGTGCCAAGTAAAGTTTCTAGCGAAAGTTGGAGTTGTTTTGGATTTCTGCGCAGGAAACAGATTTCTGCTGTCCACCGTAAAAAATCGTATAAATCACAGAAAGATAAAAATTACCTGAAACTTTTTGTGCTTATTCCTCAGTTAATTACTAAACTTTTTGTTATTTATGTTTTTATATCTGAGCAACTTAAGTGCCCCGAACAAATTGGCATTACAGACTATTCTGGTTTTGGTAGATTCTGCCATTTTTCTTGCATTTGCTGTTTTACGATGTCAAGTGGATTTCTTTGCTTCACGAAACATCAGTGGCTGTAGCTAATATTTAGAAGTATCAATACCACTTGTTACCTTACATAACCCATGAATTTATTATTGTTGCACTAACCCTTTAATGCGAATTATTCTTTGAGTGTGGTGTGAAGGAAGTTTTCAAAGGTCAAGAGAAGAGGGTGATATCATGTGATCAAGAAGAGTGCAAGGTCAAATCATGGCGATGCCCCCGTGGTTCATCCCAGCAAATTTTAAGAATACTCAAACATATAAGCTTGGGGATTCCCAAGGGATCCCCTTCTTCATCAACAATTTATCAGGTCACTTCTAGTGAAACTATATTTTTATTCGGTCACATCATATAAAGTTACTTGGAGCGTCTGTTTGTTTTTATTTTGTTTTCCTTGCTGCAATAATATAGTTGGAACCTAACATTCTTTGTGTGGGAGAGAGACACGCTCAGATTTTTCGTTTGAAATCAGAGATGGGAAGGCCGAAGCCGCGCTTGAAGTGGGAGTGGAAGACGACGTACTCGCCCTCCTCGGGTTGGGGGATGATTTTGGTACCTGGCGGCCTTCAAACGACGCCGGGAGGGACGCGACACGTATTGACAAGCCACTGGCAGTCTTTCGCCATGACTTCAGATCCCTCCCAACCGGCGCGGGCTGCCGCATCGTCATCTCCGCGAGGAGCCATGGAAGCGGAAGAACTAGTGAGAGATGGAAGGTGGAATCAAGCGGAGGCGCTTTTCTCTGCCTCTCTTACGACGCGTGGAGCAGAGGCGCAGCAAGTGGTTGTGGTGGCGGTGTGCTCGTCGGCGGCGGAGAGGCGAGGGGGCGCGGGATTGGAAAGAGCAGGAAAGAGGAGAAGTGAGCGTCGAAGGGGTATTTATCTCGCCCCCTCGAGTTGCCGTTACTGATGGATTAATCGTGGATTGATCATGCGCGGAGATCTTGCGGCGTGAGTTCCGCAACCGTTAAAAACGCACACAGTGCATATCGCGCGCGTAACGGACGCAGGTAATCCCACGTCGAGATCGTGGGCACTTGAGTGCGGTTGAGGTGACTTAACGGGCTAGTGGGTCCAGGTTGCAGTTATTGGCGCGTGGCCTGCCGTATCCCAGGCACCGAGGCGTCGGGGGCACAGGGGTGTGACACGTGCCCCGTAGCGACACGGAGAGGTGGATTCGCTCCGATTCAGCGACAGTGAGTTCGAAATTTCACTAAGTCATTTTACTCGGCAGCTCAGAAGAGAAATGGCTCTACTCAGTTACAAGGAAGGTTGTCTCGTGAGAACAATTGAAGAGATTCGAGAAGGAGTTTCTGGTTCAAGTTGGAGTGCAACTCGGCGTTACTCATTCAAGAAGACAGTTTGGTTTAAAGCTGGTAGGGCCCAGTGAACAAGTTCGCAGGACTCTACCAGCTTCGGGGACTAATGTCGGGGGGTTACCCCCAAGTAGTGGTAAGGCAAGTGCTAAAGGCAAGGTCAACATGATATTCGACCGGGTAGATGGCTACCCGGTACTTGCTACCCGGTAGGTTTCTATCCGGCCGTACCCACCAATGGACAAGAGGAGAAATCAAGGAGGTTATGTTCGTCCGAGTAGAGGAGTTGGTCCGAGTAGAGGGAGTGCTTTCCTACTCGGGCCAGAAGTCAATGGAGTCGCTCTGACAAGGGATCCCGCGTATCCTGCGTCCATACCGGCGTGCGGTTCAACTTACGGAGCGCGTGATTATCCGCGCTATGGCGTGGCTATAGTGCGGTAGGCGCCTGTCAAGTCCTGTAACTGACAGAGGGGACAGGACAGGGCTAGGGGCCTACCCTATCTCACTGACACGGTGGACAGGTCCCATCTCCGAACGGCGCGACGACTTCCCGCACCCGCGTCAGCGAGAAGCCGGAAGCGTGCTCTGTTCTGCAGTGCGCGTGTCCCATCAGTCGTACCTTATAGTCTTTTTCTATTCGGCTGGGCACCAGTATATAAGGTGCCCTGCCCCCTCCTGCGCGAGGGTCGACACTTGACGTGGCCACACTTCGCATTTATTGCTAGAGCTAACATAAGAGCTAGAGAGCAGCAGAGTGGCTACTCGGCTAGAGACATACATTGTACTGTGGCTACTCGGTTACACACATATAGAGAGGCAAGGCAGGAGTAGGGGTGTTACATCCACACGAGGGCCCTGAACCTGGGTAAGATTTGTTGTTTGCAGTGCTTGAGACATCATACACGCGGCTACTCGCCGTGTGATCCCTCCCAGGATACCTCCAGCGTCCATCGGCCCCAACACTTAAGCCATCCCATGGCGTCTGCAGTGATACCACCACGACAGTCATGAAGCCGTACGTGTGACCGATCACGGAGGCACCGCCGGATTGCGGTGCACATGTTCTCGCTCTTGGGATTAGCGTGCGGTGCCAACAACGATATTCGATCTCGTAACTCTTATAGTCTTTGAGGGTATGTTTTCCTAAGACTCTCTATGACCGTTGCTTTCATCTCCTAGATTAGATCTTGGCCTTTCGTGTGTCCCGCTTAGGAAAATTTTATTTTCTATGCAACGATCCCTTCAGTGGTATCAGAGCCAGTTTTATGCGTAGATGATTTGTACGGGTAGATCACATAGGTGTATGTGGGAGTTGATGATCATGTTATTGCCTCCTTGAGTAGTTTATGATCTTAGTGGCATAGTAGGATGAAGCTGCCCTCACTTGTGGCTTAGGGGGTGTCCGTTTCTCCTACTATAGTTAAGATCTAATCTACGAAGGGTTGTTACAAATATGTTTATCAATGTTGTGGTTGATGTTCGTAGGTATGAACGGTTCTATCCTCAAAATCCCTAAGCCACGTAAAATATGAAAAGATAAATTAGAGGACTCTAACTAGTTTTTGCAGGGCACGTGTTGTGACATGGTCATTGTTACAAATTTGATTATGAGATAATCTCTTTTGTAAATTATTGATATACCGGCAGGAGCCATATGATTGTCTTATTATTTATGGCCTCCGTGTTATATATATCATATCCATGTGATATGTTGTAATGTACAATCAAGATGGAGGTGCCATGGACCTTGGTGCCACGTCGGTGGAATGATAGAGATCATACTGTGATGCACAAGATGGAGATCAAGGCAAGAAGAACCATATCATATCACATTATCCATGCATATGATGTTAATCCTTTTATGCATCTTATTTTGCTTAGATCGCGACGGTAGCATTATAAGGTAATCCCTCTCACTTAATATCAAGATAACAATGCGTTCTTCCTTAATATGCACCATTAAGAAAGTTCATCGTTTTGAGACACCACGTGATGATCGGGTGTGACAGACTCAACGTTCGCATACAACGGGTGCTGACGAGCCTAGGATGTACAAACATGGCCTCGGAACACACGCAATACTACATATCTACTTGGTGAGCCTAGCATGTACATACATGGCCTCGGAAAACGTAACAGAAAGGTAAAGGATGAGTCATATGGATGATATGATGAACATGGCGATATTCACCTTTCCAGATAGATCATCTCACGTGATGATCGGTTTTGGTGTAGTGAATTTGGTTTGTGTAATCACTAAAACGACTAGAGGGATGTTGTTTTTGAGTGGGAGTTCACGTTTAATTTTGAATTAACATGAACTTATTTTATCATGAACACCCAATCAAAGTGAATTTTTATAAATTGTAGTATGCATTGGCATCCACAAACTACCTTACACTTAGATTGTCAATTGAGATATAACTGGTATGATCTGGTAAAACCATTTAGATTGGTACCATATTAGTGAAATGTAAAATCGAGTCCTATTGTAGATTCTTTGGTATTTCCTACCTAGCTCCATATGATTAATGATTGATTGATCTATAGAGCAAATAATTCCTATGTAGAATCCAGAGTCATGATTGCTTCCATATTACTTTATCTTCAAAAGAATGTTTTGTTGATCAAGGTGATTTAGGAACTGAAAAGAATTGTTTTCAGAAACAATCAAGTGAAAGATATATTGATATCTATAAACTTATTTGTGGCAACATGACTGAGTATAATTTAGCGTGAAAAATGTATGCTTATATTATTTGAATATATGCAATGATTGAAGATGCTAGGCGTTTGAATCTTCCAAAAGTTGGGCGCTAAAAATTATCCTCTAAATTCCTTCCATCGAATTATAGTAGCTTAATCACAAAATTGTTATGATGGGATGGATTAGAAGTATGGGTAAAATCGTTTACTTTGCTTGATGATTGCTAAAAGTGGAATCCGGAAGAATGATATTAATATGGTGATATTAGTAGAACAATCAAACTCAAAGTATGACTCAATGGGTGATAGTATATGACTAACACGCCAAGGAAAATGTGCTAGTATGACTAGCATTGTTTGATGTTGTATGATTATTCTATAAAGCAAATGGAATATTGAAAACAGAATTACAAAAATATATATGGAAGAAAAGAAGATAACTGGAAAATTCGAGCTCAGGTGTATATGCTTGATATACAAGTTATAGATGTATTACTAGTTACCAAAGTATTTTTTGGGTATTTTGATGCCAGATTGGTTGGTATGAGTTGTCATACAAAGCAACACAATGCAAGAAATCCAATGGCCAAAAAGGAACTAGTAGTAGATGTAGAATCGATCATGACAAGAACAGAAATAAAGTGTTATTGTGTTCATCGTCGTATCGAGCCAAACATTAAAGATTTATTTTAAGAATTTAATAAGTTGTTATTTTGTTCCGGTATTTTGTGAGAACAAATGATATTGTTCAAACTATGACCATATTCCATAATTAATGGATGAGTTAATATAAATCGTGTTGGTAAAGTAAACTTCTATAAGACTAAATGCTAAACGTTGCAAGACGTAAAAGAATTTCACTTAAATTGTGACACCACTATTTTAGTTCATATCGGAAAGGAAAACATGAAGGAACTCCATGTTAATGGACTTCCGGAGTCATTTTGTGTTGAATAAATTGACGCTTGTGAGACCTCTTCCAAAACATGACTAGAATCCGTTCATAGGAAAAGTTAGAATGGAGGACTAATTTAATGGAGATTGTACATATTGATGTATATATTCCATTATGTATAGTCATGTGTGGTGGATTAATTTTTCCTTCATAAAATTTCGTCGATGATTTGAATAGATATATGAGTATATCTATTTAAAGAGAACGGAGTTTGACATTTTTGAATTGGTTTAAATTATTGTTACTATGAAGTTAAAATCAGTGTAACAAGATAATCAAGTATTTATGATTGGATCATAAAGGATAAAGTTTGAGTTACAAGTTTATCAAAACGTCCGAGGAGCTGCAGAATTGTTCTACCACTTATATTTCTCGAATACCCCACATTAGTTTGGAGTATTCAAGATACAAAAATCAAACCTTGTTGGACATGGTAAGATTAATAAAATTTCCATTATAATTTTGTAGTTTGTACATTAGAGACAACCACTTTTACACTGAAAAGAGCGCCATGATGATGCGTTGAAATTGACACCATAAAATTTATGGCTTGGGTAGTGACCCGAAATTGTGTTTTTCCTAAAGTTTTGGTATGCATAGCATGTGTAAAATGTTTACAACCAAAATAGGATACATATATGTTTATAAGGTCATCCCAACGAATCCATCGGGTATTTATCCTATCACCAAACCAAAAGGCAAATGTTGTTTGTCAAAAAAGTTTGATTTCTCGAGAAAGTAGTTGTTGAAAAACAAGTGAGTGGGAGGACAGTACAAACTCAACGAGATTAGAGAATCTTTTTTATCACTGGAAGTTGTTTCGGGGTTTCCTAGTTTGACTAAGTAGAAGACACTACAAGTGTTGTAGATACTTCGAATGAGTTTGCAAACTGAACCACAGTATTCCAAAAACTTTATACTTAGACCAACCTGTGGTTTAAGAGTAAAGTGTAGTTTTGACAACAAATGAGCTGGAACTTATAAAAGAAGTATATGATGGCCCCTGACTTCGTAAAATTGTCTATGAGTTATTATATCCGTGATAGTATTCCTGTATGAATATCAAGTATGTGACTTGGTAGTATTTTCGAAAGGCATGATGCCTAACGATAGCAAACGGGTATATATAGCGACAAAGACATGGATTTTTACATCCTTTCAAAGTTGTTCTTGTCGAAATGATGTTTTCGACGAAGTTCAAAGAGTTGACTACTATAAGATTTTGATCTTGTGTAGTGATGATTTAGTCTTTGCGGATAGTTCTAGCAAAAATTATATATTATGATATGGCAGTTGAATAAAAAAACAACTTTCCTCTCAAGGAAGTTTGATCAAGGATGTGTACTTGACACAGTGTGAGAGTTCTGTAAAATTCAAAGGTTGCTGGAAAGGTATGCACACTTCAATGGTTGAAGTGAGCATAACAAAGTTGGAATCTTTACTTTAATGAAGTTATCAAAAGAGTTTGATTCCATCATGAACGGTAAAGATGCTTGTAGAGTTACAAGAAATTAAGTGGGATCGCTAAGACATATTTATAATGCTTTATGAAGATGTCATATGGTTGATTGGAAAATATGTATTTTAAATTAACACGGTTAAAATTTTCATATTGATGAACGGCTTAGGAGATATTGGGCATCGATACCTATAAGAGATTGATTGAAGTGCCTGATATGGTTGAGCCAAACTACATAGATGAAATATTGAAGTAAGTCAATATCGACATGACAAGAAGGAGTTCTTGACACATGGTAAAGAATTGAGCATTATTCAAGTGTTTTGACACATGATGATCGAGCATCACTGAAATTGATATTTCGAAGTCACGTGTTCCATGCTATGTACACAACTAGATGGTTCATATGCTCTAAAATGTTATAGCAGGATAATTCATATGATGATTAGACAACAGTGGGAGAGATTCTTATGCCATTTCATAGAAATGTTAAGGATATGTTTTCCTATGTAGTAATGAGAAACTATTTGTTGTAATATGTTACACTAATAGTCTTGTCATCTATTCAAATAAACCTATCTCAATTAAAATATGTTTTGAAGGGTAGCACAATAGGCTGGAAGCAAATTCCATGATGGATTTGAATGAGTTTCAAAATTAAAGTATTGTGACGGATACTACAACAAAGACTAATTATATCGTTGTGTTGACAACAAATAATAGGATAATTTTGTGTCAAGGAGTTCTTTATTGAACTTGGTGAATTTCCAAGAATGTTGACACTATGAAGCTACATTTTCACAATGTTAGTAAAATCTGTTTAAGATGAGGAATAAAGGTCTCACTGGTTGACCAAATATATACAAAGCCAGCTCATTAGAGAATGAGTGATGCGTATAGACGCCAAGAACATGCAAGTACGATAGCACCTGAACATTTCAGATAATTTGATGAAGTTTACCATATGCGAAGCATGGTAATAACAAAGGAACGCCTTATGTGTTAAGTGCTTACAAACTAGATTATTGACTCTAGTTCAAGTGGGAGACTGAAGGGAATATGCCCGAGAGGCAATAATAAAGTGGATATTATCTTATTCCTTGTTTATGATGAATTTTTATTTCTCATGCTAGTATTGTATTAGCCGGAAACATTGATACATGTGTGTTTAATAAACAAACAATTCCCGAGAGGCAATAATCAAGGTTTCCTGATCATGAACATTGGATGTTGTTAATAACGGGGTCATGTCATTAGGAGAATGATGTGATGAACATAAACCCAGACTAAGTATAACAGGACGATCAAGTCATTTAGTTTATATTTGTTATATCTTGCATATGAAGTAACTTATTCCTTAGACCATGATATCATGTCAATCACTAATACCGGAAGGGTGCTTTGATGTCATCAAACGCCACGTTGTAACAGGGTGATTATAAAGGTGTCGTTGGGTATTCGGAAAGTCTTAGTTGAGGCTCATGGATCAAGAGTGGGATTTGTCCATCCAAATGATGGATATATATACTCTTGGCCCTCTCGATGATATCACATCGACACCGCTTGCAAGCACGTGAATAGGTCACAAGGATGTCATATCACGGAACGAGTAAAATAGTACTTGTTGGTAACAACATCGAACTAGGTATTGTTGATACTAATGATCGGATCTCGGACAAGTAAAATATCGCGAGACAAAGGGAAATCGTTGCGACGTTGAAAGATTCACACGATCACGAGAGTCATCGTTGAATGTGTAGGAGTCATTATGGATAACCGGATCCCTCTATTGTCTATTAATCGTAGATGTGTATCGATCATGTCTGCATTATTCACGAACCGTAGGGTGAAACACTTAAGGTTCGATGACGCGTCTGAGTGGATACGAAATATTGGAGAAAAGTCTGGACAGCACCGAAATTGTTTCGGGTAATTTTGAAATAGTTCAAGGGGATTCATATCGAATGGTTGTTAATAGATTTAACAACTAACTCAAGGGGTTATATGTTAATGTTTGTTAATGGAATTAATAAATATTAAAATAAAGAAATAAAATTGTTTTATTTATTTATTAAAGAAAACCCTTGGGATTTTGAGTGGGAATTAATGGAAGAATGAGTGGGTTGAGTGGAGACTCCACTCACATGATGAGGGAGAGGTGGAGCGACCTAAAAAATTGTGGCTGCCATCCCCTCCAATAAAAGGAGGGGTGGGAGCTCCGTCTCCCACACACACACGCACACTTGTGTCATCTCTTCCTCCCTCCTCCCGCTGATCCACCACTTGTTCGTGCGCTTGGCGAAGCCCTGAACGAAGTTTTCTACACCACATTGATATGTCAAAAACGTATCTCCTTTTCCGAACACCTTTCTTATTGTTTTCCTCCAAACTTGTGTGTTTTGAATACAACTCACACGGACTAACGTTGTTTTCAGCAGAATTACTTTGGTGTCTTGTTTTTATTCAGAAAAATCAACTTTCGGGAAATTGCCCAGAAAAGACCCCTTTTGATGTTTTCACCCCGGAAGACCCCGGGAGCCAGAAGGGGGCAAGGAGTGGAGCCACAGGGTGTCCACATCCTCCCTAGGCCGCACCACCTAGGGGTGTGGGCCCCCACGATCCCCCCTCGGAATCCCCTTTCGACTAAAAGTAGCCTCCAACCCTAAAACCCGAGGGGGTTCATCATATTCCACAGAAACACAACAGAGCGCTGCCGCCGTCCCGAACCTCGATTCGAGGATCAGAAGTTTCTGTTCTGGCGCCCTGGCGGGACGGGGAAGTGGATGAGATCATCGCCATCGTCATCGCCAATGCCTCTCCATAGACCATCCATGTTACCCCCAGCCATGTGTGAGTAATTCCCCGCTGTAGGCTGAAGGGGATGGTAGGTATTGGATGAGATCGTTCATGTAATAATGTCCTGGTTGTTAGGGCATAGTGCCTAGTGTCCCCTATTAGTGCTATTGACATTGTTGCAACTTGTTATGCTTAATGCTTGCAACTTTGGGCCCGAGTGCCATGATCTCAGATCTGAACATGTTATGGAATCACGATGATAATTATTGTTTCTTGATCATACCTGCAAGTTTTTTACACATATCGTTGTCCGGAACCCGAGGCCCCGGAGTGACAGAAATTGGGACAACCGGAGGGGATGGATGCGATGTGAGGATCACATGTGTTCATTGAGTGTTAATGCTTTGCTCCGGTGCTTTATTAAAAGGAGCACCTTAATTACCAGTAGTTCCCTTGAGGCCCCGCTGAAAACGGGCTGAAAGGACAAAAGATGGTGTGCAAGTTCTCATTGCGAGCACGTACGACTATTTACGAAACACATGCCTATGGTTTCTTAGTTCTTGGATGCTTTATCATATTTATCTGCAATGCCCATGACACGATTATTATTTGAACTATCCTATGCATGCAACGCCCGTTCATCCATCCCTATGCCAACAGTATTTAATCCCGCTGTTTAATTCAAACACTACATCTGCTCCTGTTCTCGTTCCACTCTGGTTATTATTTCACTATTGCTGCTACTATAAAACTGTTACTACTGATAAACCACTGCGAACAAAAGTACTTTCAGGTGCAGGTGAATTGACAACTCACTTCTTAAGGCTCAAAAATATACTTTGGCTCCCCTTGTGTCGAATCAATAAATTTGGGTTTTACTTCCCTCGAAGACTATTGCGATCCCCTAAACTTTTGGGTCATCAAGACTATTTTCTGGTGCCTTTGTCGGGGAGCATATCTTTATTTGCGAGCTCACCGGAGAGTATTATTATATACTACCATCATTCATCATGGTTAAGACTCGTGATGGAAAGTTTCCTATATTACCATCCTCTACAAGAAGAGGTACAACTCTGAACACCTCTGTTGCTCTTGATTCACCATCTGTTATGAGTAAGCTCCTTACACCACCTCATGCTACACATGCTACTTATGCTGAATCTGAAAATGCTTCTGATACTTTTGGTGATGCTTCTACTGTGCTTGATGAGAGTTGTTCTCTTAGTCCTTTCTTAGATGCTACTATTGCTAAATCTAAACATATTGCAAACACTGAAACTCCTGATAAAAATCTTGTTACTCCTGCTGTTTCACCTGAGCTTATAGAGAATCCTAGTGATGATTTAGATGATGCCTATGTTGAACTTAATGATGATCTTATTGATGAAATTTATACTATGAAGGAGGAGGGTGTTGTTATGAGACTTATTGAAAGTCGTGCTGTTAAATATAAATTATCTCCCGATGCTAAGTTTGCCACTTCTCCCAGTAATATTAGGGACAAGGATTATGATTTCTCTCTTGATTTCTCTTATATATCTATTGTTGAGAAAGAACCTTTTTGTAGTACTGAAAATGAAAGTGCTATGAAACATATGAATGATCTCTCCTCTTTCAATAGTTTGTTCTTTGATGATATTAACAAACTTAGCTACTTTGTTACTAAAATATTCCCTTTCTCATTGAAAGATGAAGCTAAAACTTGGTTTAAATTTTTTTCTCCTAGATCTATTGATAGTCCTATTAGTTTGGTTAATGTTTTCTTTCAGAAATATTTTCCTGCTAGTGCTCAACATGCTGATTTACAAAATATATTTAATTTCAAGCAATTGGAAGGAGAGAAATTTCATGTATCTTGTGCAAGGTTATGTTCTTTAGTTAGAGCTACAACTGGGCATAAAATAGAAGATAATAAACTTCTTGATATATTCTATGATGGACTAACTGTTGAATCCAGGACACACCTGGATAGTTTTGTTGGTTGTGTTTTCAGGCAAAGAACTGCTGAAGAAGATGGAGAATTACTGTCTAAAATAAGCCAAAATCATGATGATTGGGCTATGGTTGAGCCTGAGCCGACTACCACTCCTTTACCTACACCAACACCAACACCCAAGACAAGGGGAATGCTTAAATTAAATGATAAAGTGATGAGAGAAGCCAAAAAATCTCTTAAAGAGAGGGGTATTAAATCTGAAGATGTGAAGAATCTTCCACCTATAGAGGAATTATGTAAGCCAATCCCTCACTCACCCACTATTTAGGTACACTCTCTCCAATATTTTGATGGTAGAGATATTCCCTATAAAAAAAAATCTTCTGATCAATGTCTAGATGAATTTTATAATTATGTTATCAAGCAAGATAATTTAAATAAGAGATTGCATAACCACCTTATGGAAAACTCTAGAGCTATTGATAATTTGCATGGTATTATAGAAAGAACCTCTAATGATGTTAAAATGCTTTTTAAACATTTTCAAATGGTCCAAACTCAAATAGATCAGCTTGCTAAAGTGCAAAAAGATTTGCTAGTTAATGCTTCTAAAGAAAAACATGCTTATGAAATAAGAACTAGAAGTGGTATTGCTACACAAGATCCTTTATATAATGAAGGACATCCTAAAAGAATTGAACAATATTCTCAGCAAACTAATGATAATGTATTGATACTAAGAAGGAAAAGAAGAACAAACATAAAACTGTTGTAGAATCCTCTGAACCTGCTAAAGATCCTAATAGTATATCTATCTTTGATGCTGAAACTGAAAGTGGTAATGAAAAGAATGATGCTTATGATAAAGAAGAATATGTAGCTAAACCTGAAAAGAAAACTAAAACTGCAAAGTATACTAGGTAAAATTTCATTGCTAATAAACATGGTAATGAGAGAGCACTTTGGGTACAAAAACCAATGCATTTCCCTGGTAAGAAACACAAATCTAAAGAAGAAGAACACTATAACAAGTTTTGTGAATGAATGAAACCTTTATTCTTGCAAATTCCTTTAACTGATGCTATTAAATTGCCTCCTTATGCAAAATATATGGAAGATATTGTGTATAACTAAAGGAAGATTCCTAATGAGGAAATTTCCACTATGCTTGCTAATTACTCTTTTAATGGCAAGGTTCCTGAGAAGCTTGGAGATCGTGGTATACCTACTATTCCATGTTCTATTAAAAATAATTATGTTATAACTGCTTTGTGTGATTTGGGAGCTAGAGTTAGTGTCATAACTTTTACTCTCTATAAAAGACTCCTCCTAGAAAAAATGATACCAACTGATATATCTTTGCAAATGGCTGATAAGTCTACTGCCATTTCTGTGGGTATATGTGAGGATGTTCCTGCTCAAGTTGCTAATAACTGTCTATATTAACTGACTTTGTTGTTTTCGAAATTCCTAAAGATGATAATATGTTTATTATTCTTGTAAGACCTTTTCTTAATACTGCAGGGGCTGATGTTGATTGCAATCAAGGAAAAGTTACTTTTAATGTTAGTGATAAAGAGCACACTATTTATTTTCCCAAGAAGACTGATAGAAGATATGGTCTAAATTCCATTGAATATATTGAGACCATCAAGATTGGAGAATTTTATTGTCCTATTCCAAAGGCACCCAAAGAATATGAAATTATTATGATTGGGACTATGTCTATCAAGCTTGAGGTAACATGAGTATTTAGTGATAAACAAAGTTTTGTTTCATAGAAAATTGTTTTGGTAGCAAGATTTGATCACCCTTGTTAACAAAATGATTTTAAATGAAATGGGCAATGTTTTCACTACGGTTTCACATTCCCATTTATGTTTTCACCATGTTTACTTCTGTTATCACATTATTAGTTGAGTGAAATCATGTTTTCCACCATCCTTATGCATATTTTCCTGATGTTTTCACTCTGATTATTGAAGTTATGCATGTTTTTACCACCCTTACTTTTGTTTTCACCAATACCACCTTTGTTTTATTTTATTTTATTGGAGTGTCATATAACCTTTGTAGTTATGGTTTTGGTTTTGTTTTCCACCTTTTCACTTTCGTTTTCCCGGTTTTTATTAATTATTAAAATTCTGGAAATACCTCAAAAATAAAGTTTCTCGAAAAATTCCAGAAAAATTATAATATTTTTTTACGTCAAAAATGAGGCAGGAAGCCACCTGGGAGACCCCAGGGGACCCACCAGGCAGACACACCCCAGAGTGGCGCGGCCAGCCCCCTAGTGGCGCCAGCACATGGTGTGGGGCCCCCTGGCCCTACACTTACTCTCTCCACTTCCCAAGTCTCTTCTCTCACCTCCCAAATTGAAAACATTTCCTGGATCCCGTGTTCTTTGTGTTCTTCCTCTGGATTTTCGATCTCCTGGTTTAGCCCATCATTTGTGTTGATTTTTGCTGTGATTGATCGCCGGTTTGTGACTCCTCCGATGATCCAAGTAGAATTTTGTTTAGTGAAGTATTTCTTGAGTATTTTGCCACACTAGGTGAAAGATTATGTGAGTTTTAATGCTTGATTTGAGTAGAAATAATATATTTTTGATCTATGTTTAGCTCTCATATAAGTCCCTGTAGTAGTTTCCACCTTATAGTTGCTTGAAATTAATTTTTATAATGATTGTTGAAAAATTTCAGAGATGGAACACAATGCGTATCAACTAAACCAGCATGAGTTGGAGGTGCATGAGGTCATGATCGTGCACCGTGAAGAGAGGGTGTTCCCATCAATCTATCCATGTCAGGAATTTATGCAAGTTACAGGAATTCTACAAGATTTTAACACTCTAGTGCATAATGCAGGTTTAGAGCGTTTCATTGAGGATGAGCCCATCCAATATGTGAAACTGACTATATCTGTGGTGCAGGATTTTTGTTTTAAATGGTCTCCAACTAACCCAATGGTCCAATATAAGATTTATAACTTCCTTTTAGTGTTTTCTGTGCGTACCTGAGTGGGGGTCTTGTTAGAAAATAAGTGGGCAGCCCAAACTACTACTTGATTTATATGGAGAGATTTGCCAAGGCAGAAGCTTCATAGGGGAGAGTGGTAAAATCCGTGAAATTCAACTCCCTAGCATTCGATACTTTGCCTACTTCATTTCTAAATGTGTATTAGCTAGGAAAACTTCAAGCAAGTTATCTGTTTATTATTTGGCGTTTATTGTTGTTGCTTTGAGACATGATAGGTCTTATAACTTTAGCGCTTTGATTGCTTACCGTGTCTCACATAATCGTGACAATGGCTGAGTTTGTGGACGTCTTATTGCCTCGCTCTTGTTAGCTTTGCATGGTTTGGAGCCACACCCTCTAGACTTTCAGTTTCCTATAGAGAGGCTTAATCTTGTTTCCATGGTTCAACATAAGTTTCTCTATACCCATGCTCACTTACATAATTTAACTTTTGAATTAACTTTCTCCAAACGATTCGGGTGGAGAGTTGTTAGAACTGTCAGAGAAATACTTTTGCCTGCACCTCTTCTGTTTAATCTTAATAACAGGAAATGATGGGAGCTTTCTAAGAGTGAGCTGGACACATACCTTGAGAATCACCCACAGCAAGGGGAGGATGCCGACGAGGGGGACGATGGTGTTTTCGTCCATCCCTATGACGCTACGGGGATTCCACACCAGCACCCCGTTTATGACTATGCGCCAACTGCTTCATCTTTTTCTTATGCGCCCGAGTACGACCACGCGAGGGATGACCCACCGCATTGGGGATATTTCCCGCAATTTGATTGATCTCCACTTAGGCCAAAATCCTAAGTTTGGGGGGAGGTATACCGACATCACACTCATTTATATATATCATGTTAGGTCGGCTCTTTGTATATCCATCTTTTTGTTTCTTTTGCTTCTTTTTGTTTCTTTTGTTTGTTTTCATTTCTCTTATTTCTATTTGTTTTTATTGTTTTGTTTTCACTTTCCAAAACACAAAAAGACCAAAAATATTTCTGTTGTTTCTCTTTGTTTTCTTCTTTAGTTTCTTTATTTGGTTTGATTTATATTTTATTTGCAGTTTAATATTCAAAAACACAAAAATATTTTGCTTTGTTTGCTTGTTCTCTTTTGTTCGTGCTTTAATTGAAAAGGCCAAAACTATTTGTTGTTCTTCTTTGGTTTTGTAAAGTTTGTTGAAGAGTTCAACAGTCATCTCTGATTCCATTGGATCTTGGTTTTCATTATATATTATTCGAACCACAAGTGAAGAGAAATAATGACGATCTACGACAATTCAAGTTGTGGTGAGACGCTGGTATGAACTCTATTTGCTTTCATTTTTGTACAATATATCCATCTATGTGAGCATGTTTAGTTTGTTTGTATAAGATATATGTCTCTTAATGGCTGCTTAATAGTTCATGCTCTCTCATGTTTTATACCAATTTATGAATAGTAAATGACTTGTCATATAAATATCTGTTCGCATTGTTCTATTCATAGAAGGGTATGATATTGTGGTAGCCTCCTCTGACTGTTTCATTTGAATCGACTTGGCACATGCTCACGCATGCTAAGAATCAAAACAAAAAGTCAATAAGCCTCGATGTATTATTTAGCCTCAGAGTTCTAGTATCAATTTTATGCCTTAGTTAATTTTACTTTGTCGCAAACATGATTGTGATAGTTGTTGCTCTCTTGATTGTCGCTCCCTGTCTATTTGCTAGACTTCACCTGTACTGAGTATGAGCTCTACTCGTGCATCCAACTCCCAAAAACCAAAGTTTGCCAAATGTGTCCACCATACCTACCTATATGTGGTATTTAACCTCCACTCCAAGTAAATTGCTCAGGTGCTACCTTTAAAACCTACTAAAAATTACTCATGTTTTGTGCCCCTGTTTTAGCTCATGAGAACGTAAATAGAGAATCTTTATCTGACTTGTTGATTGGATTTCACACCCTGGACTAGTGTCTTCATCCTCTTATACAAATGATAGAAGAGTTGGCAGCAGTGTGCCCAGCCCCAAATTAATACACACAAATTCTCTTCACTCTTGTTGCCCCTGACTTACCATTCAAAGCATAATTGTGTAAACATTAGAGAAAGAGGGATGACCTTCTACCCAGATGCGTCCTTCACATGGGAGCCTCTCTTGTGAATCCAGTTGACTTGTGACGTACTGTATAGTCTATTTAACATTCATTGACATAAGCATACACCTCTCTCAAAATGTTTTCAATATCTTTGTTTAATAAAATAAAAACCTCTAGCACATGAGTGATCCATGCTTCCCTCTGCGAAGGGCCTTTCTTTTATTTTTATGTTGAGTCGCCGCCATATTCTTTGAGCACTTTATTGAGAGAACAATGGTCATTCTTAGTGTGATGTGTTTGTCCCAAAGTACGGTTGATTGTGTTATAACAATGATGCTTGTATCTTTGATATCTTTACTTCTAGTCTTCCCTTGAACTTCAGAGGTTCCCTGGCATTTATGTTTTGCCCCACATTTAAGGACAAGCGAGATACCATATGTTATTATCTTCTCATGGTTTGCATACCTATTAAGTGACAGTATTTTGCATGTATCTTACCATGAGCATAATTAAGTATTTGATCACATAGTTAATATATTTACATCATATGAAAGAAATGTGTTCGTTTAAGTCTTTTATCGCACTCAGTTGTCACCGAATTTCTTGAGGACAAGCAATAAGCTACGCTTGGGGGAGTTGATACGTCGAAAACGTATCTCCTTTTCCGAACACTTTTCGTATTGTTTTGCTCTAAACTTGTGTGTTTTGAATACAACTAACACGGACTAACGCTATTTTCAACAAAAATTACTTTGGTGTCTTGTTTTTATTTAGAAAAATCAACTTTTGGGAAATTGCCCAGAAAAGACCCCATAGATGTTTTCACCCCGGAAGACCCCGGGAGCCAGAACGGGGGCAGGAGAGGAGCCACAGGATGGCCACACAACCCTGGCGCGTGTCCGCCCTAGGCCGCGCCACGTAGGGGTGTGGCCCCCCAGAGCCCCCCTCGGACTCCCCTTTCGAATACAAGTAGGCTCCAACCCTAAAACCCGAGGTGGTTCGTCATATTCCACAGAAACAGAAAAGAGCGCCGCCGCCGTCCCGAACCTCGATTCGGCGATCAGAAGTTCATGTTCTGGCGTCCTGCCGGGATGCGGAAGTGGAGGAGATCATCGCCATCGTCATCGCCAACTCCTCTCCATCGACCATCCATGTTTCTCCCATCCATGTGTGAGTAATTCCCCGCTGTAGGCTGAAGGGGATGGTAGGGATTGGATGAGATCGTTCATGTAATAATGTCGTGATTGTTAGGGCATAGTGCCTAGTGTCCTCTATTAGTGTTATTGACATTGTTGCAACTTGTTATGCTTAATGCTTGCCATGATCTCAGATCTAAACATGTTATTGAATCACGATGATAATTATTGTTTCTTGTTCATACCTGCAAGTTGTTTACACATATCATTGTCCGGAATCCGAGGCCCCGAAGTGACAGAAATAGGGACAACCGAAGGGGATGGCTGCGATGTGAGGATCACATGTGTTCATGGAGTGTTAATGGTTTGCTCCGGTGCTTTATTAAAAGGAGCACCTTAATTACCAGTAGTTCTCTGTAAGCCTTGCTGAAAACGGGCTGGTAGGACAAAAGATGTTGGGCAAGTTCTCATTGCGAGCACGTACGACTATTTACTGAACACATACCTATGGTTACTTAGTGCTGGATGCTTTATCATATTTATCTGCAATGCCCATGACATGATCATTATTTGAACTATCTTATACATTCAACGCCCGTTCATCCACCCCTATGCCTACATAATTTAATCCAGTTGTTTACTTCAAACACTACTGCTGCTATTTTCATTCCACTGCAATTATTGTTTCACTATTGCTGCTACTATAAAACTGCTACTACTGATAAACCACTATGAACAAAAATTCTTTCAGGTGCAGGTGAATTGACAACTCAATTATTAAGGCTCACAAATATTCTTTGGCTCCCTTTGTGTCGAATCTATAAATTTTGGTTTTACTTCCCTCGAAGACTGTTGCGATCTTCTATACTTGTGGGTCATCACACATCACGCCGTCGTGCTGCTGGAGTTCCGGGGGATCCTCTACTTCCGCCGCCCCGCTGGATCGAGGGAACGGAGGTCGTCATCAAGCCGTACGTGTGACCGATCACGGAGCCACCGCGGGATTGCGGTGCACATCTTTTCGCTCTTGGGATTGGCGTGAGTACGACTACACCAACAACGAGATTCGATCTCGTAACGCTTAGAGTCTTCGAGGGTATCTTTTCCTAAGTCTCTCTATGCACATTGCTTTCATCTTCTAGATTAGATCTGGGCCTTTCATGTGTCTCTCGCGTAGGAAATTTTTTGTTTTCTATGCAACGATCCCTTCACATCTAAGCCTGGGGATGCCCAAGGTATCCCCTTCTTCATCAACATCCTATCAGGTTACTTCTAGTGAAACTATATTTTTATTCGGTCACATCATATGAAGTTTACTTGGAGCGTCTGTTTGTTTTATTTTGTTTTCCTTGCTGCAATAATAGATTTGGACCATAGCATTCCTTGTTTGGGATAGAGACACGCTCAGAATTTAGTTTGATTACTTTCTATGCTTGTATTCTTAGTTTTTCTTCTAGCTGCTGCAAAATTCATGATTAGCTCTTGTTTTCATTGCATCTCTTGTTCAGAGCTGTTAGTTTTAGTAGTGTTGTGTGAGTACTCTCATGTTTGCTTGTTGTATCATTTATAGAGTTTTTGTTAAAGCATGTTTTTTATGGTTCTTGTTGTGAAATGAAACTACTACTTGATGTAGAATTTTTAACGGTGCAAGTAGAAGCTTGTATAGACTGTGGCTAGAATTTTTCATATCATGCTAGATGTTATTTTAATTCTAAAGCCTTGTGGTTATTTAGTAGCATGATTAGCCTGAAATAGCTGAGAGTGTTTAATGTGCCATTGTAAGAATCATTGGTTGTTCTTGTCATATTGAAGCATAAATTTGTGGTGTTCTCCTTTGAATGTTTTATTTGGTTGACTTGGCGCATGCTCACCCTATGTTTATGACTATGAACCATATACTTATAGCCTCCATGATCATTTAGTTTTTGAACTTGTGGTACAACTTATACTTTGATTAATGATGTTTATGTCACTATGCATGATTATGGCTCTTATGCTCTCTTGATTTGTCGCTCTCAGTTTTTTGCTAGCCTCCACCTGTACTGAGTATAAGCTCTACTCGTGCATCCAACTCCCCAAAACCAAAGATGTCCCATTGTGTCCACCATTCCTACCTACATGTGTTATTTAACAACCACTCCAAAGTAAGTTTCTCATGTGTTACCTTTAAATCTTTCAATTGTTGATTCTTTATCTCATGAGGACGTAAATGGACGTAAATGGAGACTCTTTATCTCAATTGTTGATTGGTCTTTCACAACCTGGACTAGTGGATTCATCCTCTTATCCAATGATAGAAGAGCTGGCAGCGGGGTGCCTAGCCCCAAATTAATAACAACAAATTCTCTTCAGTATTTTTGCCCCTGATTTATCAGTGAAAGCATAATGTGTAAACAAACGAGAAAGAGGGATCACCTTCTACTCATATGCGTTCTTCTATTGGGGCCACTCTTGTGAAGTCCAGTTGGCTTG
Organism: Alopecurus myosuroides; assembly: GCA_028641055.1. NCBI lineage: Eukaryota > Viridiplantae > Streptophyta > Magnoliopsida > Poales > Poaceae > Alopecurus > Alopecurus myosuroides. Next base: position 71,131,086 of record CM054058.1, read on the forward strand.
TGACATAATGTATTTTCTGTTTACCATTCGTTGACATAAGCACACACCTTTCTAAAAAATATACACTCCTCCACGGTATGTGATTTTGGCAGGCACCCGAGGATTCGGTTAGCCATGGTTTGTGTAAGATGGATGGGAGGAGTGTCAAGCTTTTATACCTCTGTTTAATAAAATAAAATCTCTAGCACATGAGTGATCCATGCTTCCCTTTGCGAAGGGCCTTTAAAATATTTTACTTTTATGTTGAGTCTCCATCTTCTAACTTTATGCACAGTTGAGAGAGCATAGTTGCCATTCTGAGTTTTATGTGCATTTGTCCAAGAAATATTATTAGTTGATTCATGACATGTTATTGATTTTTCTCTAATTATTTGTTCTAGTCTTCCTCATGAACTTTGAAGGTGTGCTGGCATTTACTTTTTGCCCCACTCTTAAGGACTAGCGAAATATCACTTTGCTATGTTTTCTCTATACATGAAACAAACGTATATCTTTCGTTGCATTGTTATTCATGATCTTTTATTTGTGTTACTTCTCATGATGCAAGGTGATTGCTATACTTTATTATTAAAATACTATATATCATGCTTGTGTTTAATTCTATGATCTCATCTTACTTATGCTCTTACATTAGTGATGATCACGTTTATGTTGGTAGCATGTCACCTTAGAAATTATGTGTTTTTATCGTTTACCTACTCGAGCACGAGTAGGAACTAAGCTTGGGTATGTTCATACGTCATAAACGTATCCTTAATTTCTGATGTTCCATGTTGTTTTCATGTTGTTTCCCACATGTTTGCTATACACTTTATGTCATTTTTATCGATTTTACGGACTAACCTATTGACAAGATGCCACAGAATCAGTTCCCTATTTTCTGATGTTTTTAGTTTCAGAAAAGTTGTTCTGGAAATATTCTCGGAATTGGAAAATTTGAAGTCCGGAGGTCCTAGAATTCCCGAAGGTTCCAGGGAGTCTCGAAAATACCCAAAGGGGGGGGCCACAGGGGGCCCACACCATAGGGAAGTGCCCCCTGGCCGCGCCACTAGTACAGAAAGGGTCATCTGTGGCGCACCAAATTTGAATTCGGTGGCGCACCTAGGGGCCAGAGGGGTGCGCCACAGAAATCACGCCACATAATTTTTTTCTGTGGCGCATCCTGGACGTGCGCCACAGAAATGTCAATTCTGTGGCGCACCTCAGCCGTGCGCCACAGAAATTTGCAATTCTGTGGTGCACCAAGTAGGGGTGCGCCCTAGATTTTTTTTTTTGATTTTCAAAAAAAAAAGGCGGCCAGATCTAGATCTAGATCTGGCTGCCGGAATTTCGGTGAAACTTCGAAATTTCGCCGGAGCTCGTCGGATGCCGTTGTGACCGTGGCCTTAGGTGGAGGATGGGGGTCACCGGAGTTGGTGGAGGAGTAGAAGCTCGCTGGAGGTGGTGGAGGAGGAGGAGGAGCTCGCCGGAGGTGGTGGTGGGGGAGGTCACCGGAGTTGGTGAAGGAGGAGAAGCTCGCCGGAGGTGGTGGTAGAGGAGGAGGAGCTCGCCGGAGGTGGTGGTGGGGGAGGTCACCGGAGTTGGTGGAGAAGGAGAAGCTCGCTGGAGGTGGTGGAGGAGGAGGAGGAGCTCGCCGGAGGTGGTGGTGGGGGAGGTCACCGGAGTTGGTGAAGGAGGAGAAGCTCGCCGGAGGTGGTGGAGGAGGAGGAGCTCGCCGGAGGTGGTGGTGGGGGAGGTCACCGGAGTTGGTGGAGAAGGAGAAGCTCGCCGGAGGTGGTGGTGGAGGACGAGGAGCTCGCCGGAGGTGGTGGTGGGGGAGGTCACCGGAGGTGGTGGTGGAGGAGGAGGAGGAGGAGAAGGAGAGGTGGTGGTGGAGTGGGAGGTGGAGATGAGAAGTAGAGGAGAAGTGGATAAGTGAAATGAGAGAAAGGAGAGAAGGAGAAAGAAGAGGGAGAAGGAGAGGTGTTCGTGGGCAGGATTCAAATTTCGAATCCTGCCCAACAATTCTGTGGCGTACCAAATAGGGGTGCGCCACAGAAAAAAAATCGATTTTTTTTTTGATTTTGTAGCAATTTTTTTTTCAAACGGCCGTAACTTTTTTTCCTTTTGGAATTTGGCGATTCTAAAAAAAGCTTACAGGCCGAAGTTTTTTTTGATATCTTCATCATTTTTTTCCAGCATCGTATGCAAAAGTTATGCCCATTTTACTTCTTTTAACGAACTTTTGCTGAGAAAGTCGAAATTCATATTTCAAAATTTGATAAAAAAGTATACCTTAAACTCTCCGTGCATCTATAAGGGGTTTATTTTTTGATGCTTTTTAGACCTCCAACGCTTCCGTCAAAAACTAGAAAGGCGTTCCCGGCGGGGGGGGGGGGGGGGTATGGAGTGGAAAAAATGAATTCTGTGGCTGCATGTGTGGTTGGTGCGCCACAGAAATGTCATATTTCCGTGGCGCACTAACCACCATGCGCCACAGAATATGGGTGGTGCAATGATTGGTGTGGCCCCAGCATATTTTCTGTGGCGCACCCCTATCCCGTGCGCCACAGAATTCCTCTTTTCTGTGGCGCACCCCTGTCCCGTGCGCCACAGAATGCCTCTTTTCTGTGGCGCATTCTCCCCGTGCGCCACAAAAATAAAATTCTGGGGCGCATAACTACTAGTGCGCCATGGGGTGGTGTGCGGCCCCCAGGCCTCCACCGCCTTTTCCCTTTCACCTATTTATACCCCCTGAGACGTAAACCCTAAATATATACAATTTTGTCCCGAAAAACATCCGAGGCTGTCGTCATCGTATCCGGAGATCGGGAGTGTTCTGAAGCTCTCCCCGGCACCCTGCTGGGAGAGGAATTCATCACCGGAGGGGTCTACTATAGGGAATATGGCCGAGAGGCAATAATGAAGTGGTTATTATCTTATTCCATGTTTATGATAAATGTTTATTACTCATGCTAGAATTGTATTAACTGGAAACTTTGATGCATCTGTGTTTAATAAACAAACAATGGTTCCTAGTAAAGCCTCTCTTTTAACTAGCTTGTTGATTAATGGAAGATCAAGGTTTCCTCATCATGAACATTGGATGTTGTTAATAACGGAGTCATGTCATTATAAGAATGATGTGATGAACATAGACCCAAATTAAGTATAACAATCAAATCAAGTCATTTAGTTTATATTGTTATATCTTGCATACGAAGTAACTTATTCCTTAGACCATGAGATCATGTCAATCACTAATACTGGAAGGGTGCTTTGATGTCATGAAATGTCACACTGTAATAGGGTGACTCTAAAGGTGCCGTTGGGTATTCGGAAAGTATTAGTCGAGGCCCATGGATCAAGAGTGGGATTTGTCCATCCAAATGATGGAGAGATATACTCTGGGCCCTCTCGGTGATATCACATTGACACCGCTTGCAAGCACATGACTAGGTCACAACGATGTCATATCATGGAACCAGTAAGAGAGTACTTGTTAGTACGAGGAAAAGTACAATTTCGCGAGACAAAGGGAATTAGTCACGACGTTGATGGTTCACACGATCACGAGTTTCATCGTTGAATATATAGGAGTCATCACGGATTTCCAGATCCCGCTGTTGATTACTGATCGCAGAGGTGTCTTGATCATGTGTACGTTATTCACGAACCGTAGTGTGACACACTTAAGGTTGGATGGTGCATTTGAGAGGATATGGAATATCGGAGAAAAGTTTGGACAACACCGGAATCGTTTCGGGTAAAATTGAAATAGTTGAAGGGGTTTTTGATCGAATGGTTGTTAATCAAATGAACAAATGATTCGAGATGCTATATGCAACTGTTTGTTAATAGAATTAACAAATGCTGAAATAAAGAAATAAAAATGTTTTTTTATTTATTAAAGAAAAACCTTTGGGATTTTTTAGTCGAGTTTAAGTGCAGGTTGAGTGGGTATGAGTGGAGAGTCCACTCACATGAAGAGGGAAGAGGTGGGGCACCACCATGGGCTGGCCGCACCCCCTTGGGATGCCACCCCCTCCCCCACAAAAGGAGGGTGAGGGCTCTCCCTCCTCAACACACTTGGTGTCATCTTCACCTCCCTCCTCCCGCTGCTCCACCTCATGTTCATGCGCTTGGCGAAGCCCTGAACGAAATTTTCTCCACCACACCACGCCGTCGTGCTGCTGGAGTTCCGAGGGATCCTCTACTTATGCTGCCCCGTTGGATCGATGGAACAGAGGTCTTCATCAAGCCGTACATGTGACCGATCACGGAGGCACCGGCGGATTGCGGTGCACATCTTCTCGGTCTTGAGAACTGTGTGAGTGATGCTCGTGATACACATGTTTTTTGGGAGACCCCAAGAGGAGGGTATGATGAGCATAGCGGTAGGTATTTCCCCTTAGTTAGGAACCACGGTTATCAATCCAGTAGGAGAAAGAGGACCTTCGGAAGGTTGATGTCACTGACAGTGGTGGTGGCGCTTCACCGGTGTCAGCAACAACGTGGAACCTGCACACAACACAACCAAAATACATTGCCCCAACGGTACAGTGAGGTTGTCAATCTCACCGGTCTTGCTGAAAACAAAAATCAGACGTATAGTGTGGAAAACAGTGTATGCTTGCAGTAAGTAAAGAAAGCAGGAAATAGTTGTGGTTTGTTTTAAGAGTGTGGAAACTAGACCGGGGTTCATAGTTTCACTAGTCGTGTCTCTCCATAAAAGATAACATGCTGGGTGAATAAATTACAGCTGGGAAATTGACAAATAGAGGTTGCACCGTAGTGCACAATATGACATGAAGATAACTACGGTATTTAGTGCGGGCATTACAACAAGATACATAGACCGACATCCATCTGCATCTATGACTAATAATCCACCCTCAGGTTATGATCAGAACCCCCTTAGGTACTAAGTTGCAAGCAGCAGATAATTGCATTAAACGAAGTGTGTAATGTCAGCAATGATTATGTACGCGGGCACTCTCGCCGCTGTTTTCTCCCTAATGGCAATAGCACATCGTCCCCCTTCACGTTTCTGTCACTCTAGCAAGGCAAAAAGGAGGCATGAACCAACTATCGAGCATAAATACTCCCTCTTGGATCCACTAGCAACTACTTGGCCAGAGTAACCACTAGAAACGGAAAGCATGTGAGATCACAAATAACATATGCAAATAAAGACTATAACCAACTTGGAATAAGTTCAATATTCTTCGGATCCTAGCAAACACAGCATATAGAATTACATAAGATCAATCTCGATCATGATAGGCAGCTCACGAGATCTAAACATGGAGGCATATGAGGAGAAGACAACCAGCTAGATACAGCTACGAACCCGTAGTCCAAGGATGAACTACTCACGCATCACTCCGGAGGCAGGCATGGTGATGTAGAAGCCTCCGGTGATGATCTCCTCTCCGGCAGGCTGCCGGAAACAGCTTCAGAACCCCCCTGATCTAGTGTTGACGGTGACGGCGGCTGCGGAATGTTTCGGGGATTTTTTTATTAGGTGTTTAGGGTTTTCCATCCGGGGGGGCTTAAATAGGCGAATGGGAAAAGGCGGTGGAGCTCCAGGGTCCCCACACCTATAGGTGGCGCGACCAAGGGGGGGTGGCGCCACCCTATGGTGTGTCCCTCCTGTTGCCCCTCTTCGACTCCTCTTCGGTGTTCTGGATGCTTCCGGGGAAAATAGGAACTTCGGGCTTTGTGGTGTCCAATTTTGAGAATGTTTGCACAACAACTTTTCTAAAACCAAAAACAGTGAACTGGCACTTGGCATCTTGTTAGTAGGTTAGCCCCGGAAAACGTATTAAAATGCTATAAATAAGGGAGAAAACAAGTCGCAATTGGAAAAATATGATCATGGAGCATCAGAAATTATAGATACGTTGGAGACGTATCAAGCATCACCAAGCTTAGTTCCTACTCGTCCTCGAGTAGGTAAACGATAAAACACAATAATTTCTGAGGTGACATGCTACTAACATAAACTTGATCAATCTAATGTAAAAGCATATGAACGCTGAGATCATAAAACATTAAACACATGCATGATAAATAAAACTTTAATAATAAAGCATAGCAATTACTTTGCATCACGAAGAGTAACTAAAAAAAAGATAATGAATATAATGCAAAGAAAGGTAAACGTTTGTTTCAGGTATAGAGGCAAAGTGATATTTTGATAGTCCTTAAGAGTGAAGCAAAACATAAATGCGAGGACACCTTGAAAGTTCATGAGGAAAAACAGAACAAATAATATCACATCATTAAGTAATTATTGATGCTTATGGGATAAATGCAAATAGAACTCAGAATGGCAAAAATGATCTCTCAACTGTGCATAAAGTTAGAAGATGGAAACTCAACATAAAAGTAAAAGAAAGGCCCTTCGCAGAGGGAAGCCAAGATCACTCATGTGCTAGAGATTTTATTTTATTAAACAGAGGTATTAAAAGTTTGACACTCCTCCCATTTATCTTTCATAAACCATGGCTAACCGAATCCTCGGGTGCCTGCCAACAATCACATACCGTGGAGCAGTTTCTATATTTTGGGAGATGTATGCTAATGTCAACGAATGGTAAACAGAAAATACAGTACGTCACAAGTCAACTGGATTCACAAGAGCGGCTCCCATGGTGAAGGACTCAACTGTTGTAGAAGGTCATCCCTCTTTCTCTTTTGTGTACACAATTATGCTTTCACTGATAAATCATGGGCAAAAATAGTGAAGAGAATTTGTTTGCATTAATTTGGGGCTGGGCACCCCGCTGCCAGCTCTTCTATCATTTGGATAAGAGGATGAATCCACTAGTCCAGGGTGTGAAATCCAATCAACGAGAGAGCTAAAGATTCTCTATTTACGTCCTCATGAGCAAAAACAGGAACATAAAGCAGGAGTAATTTTGAAGGTTTTAAAGGTAACACATGAGCAATTTACTTTGGAATGGCACTTAAATACCACATGTAGGTAGGTATGGTGGACACAATGGGAAAAACTTCGGTTTAAGGGAGTTGGTATGCACGGTTAGAGCTCATACTCTGTACAGGTGGAGGCTAGCAAAAGACTGGGAGCGACAAATCAAGAGAGCATAAGAGCAATAATCATGCATAGCGACATAAGCATCATTAATTAAAACATAATCAGTATCACAAGTTCAAATAGTAAGTGGTCATGGAGGCTATTCGTGAATTCTTTGTAGACATAAACATGGTGTGAGAATGCGCCAAGTCAACCAAATAAAACATTTGAAAGAGAATTCCATAAATTGATGCTTTACTATGACAAGAACAACTCATGAATCTTTCAGTACCTATTAAACACTCTCAGCTATTTGAGGATAATCATGCTAATCAATAACCACAAGGCTTTAAAACTAAAATAACATGTAGCATGGCATGAAAAAGTTCTAGCCACAGTCTATAAAAGCTTTTACTAGTACTGTTATAAATTCTTCTTCAAAGAACAATTTTCTTTATCCCAACAAGCACCATACAAAACATGCTTTAACAAAAATACTATTTATGATACATCAAGAAAACATCAGAGTACTCACATAACACTACTAAAACTAACAACTCTAATAAGAGATGCATGCAAAACAGGAGCTAAATAAATGCAGCAGCTAGACAGAGATTAAGAATACAACGTATTCTCATGAAAAAGCGGAGCGTGTCACTCTCCAATAAAAGAATGCTGGGGGTCCAACCAAGAATATTGAAAAAAAAACTGAAAGCAAAAGCAAAAGTAAACTGAAAATTAAAATAAAAGACAGTCCAACCAAAGCACATAAGATGCGACCGAATAAAAATATAGTTTCACTATAAGTGACATGATAATTTATTGATAAAGAAGGGGGTGCCTTGGGCATCCCCAAGCTTAGATGCTTGAGTCTTCTTGGAATTTTCTTGATTGTACCACCGGGGCATAACCAAGCTTAGGATTTTCACTCTTCTTGATCACATCATATCATCCTCTTCTCTTGACCCTTGAAAACTTCCTTCACATCAAAATTCTCACAATCTTCATTAGCAACGTTAGTGCAATTGAAATAACAAATTCACATGGTTCAGTTTCAACACAAGTCTAACACTCAAAAACACGTTAGCTACTGTCATAACTTCTTTCGAAACTCTTTTTCTAAAGAACACAAAAAGAAAGAGATTAAGATGCAAATGCGATAAATGGCAGAAATCTGTCAAAACAGAACAACAGGTAAAGATCGATTTTTTTTATAATCTTCTGTTGCTCAAATCAAAAAGTGGTCTTCTAAGAAAACTGCGTATATAACTCAGATTAGGCACAGAAAAGGTGAGGTCATTTTTAATTTCATGTGATTTTTAACGGAATTAACAGTGGACAGCAGAAATCTGTTTCTTGTGCAGAAATCCGAAATATAGGCTGAACTTTCCACTAGAGGCTTTATTTGGCTCAACAAAAACTCAAAAGAAAATACACAGCGGTGTTTCTAAAGAAATAGACAACACCCAGGTGCAAAGCACACCAAATAAAACGAAGGAAATCGGGTTGAAAACAGCAAATTAAAACGGGTTGTCTCTCGGTAGCGCTTTTCTTAAACGCGTTTCAACTAGGCATAAAAAGGGAAACTCAAGTGCTTTCAAGTGAAGCATTAAATCAAGATTTGGAAATTCTTTAATAATGCATTGTATTTTAACTAAGTGGGTTTCAGAGGCTCCTCTCTTAGTACTTTTAGGCTTACTATCTTCATCAAACAAATTCTCAGGAACAATCCAATCAAAATTCTTTTGTTGTGCTTCGTGCGGAGCTACTAATTTAAAGGGGATTGGTATTTTATCCTTGTTTTCATTATTAGATTCATTTTTTCTAGAGCACCAACAATGTCTACACATGAGCCAAGCATATTAAAACGATCAAAGACTTTTCTAGCTTCTATAGCAACATCCCCAAATTCTTTAAGCATAATTTCTAAGATGAAGTTTCTTTTCTCAACATCTTCAATGTTATTCAAGTTGAAGAACATATGTTGCATTATGGGATGGAGGTTAACAGACCTAGCTTCTAGCATGTGAACTAAAGAAGTTGCAGCAAACTCGTAATTGGGAGGAAATTCTACCATGGATTTTTCCTCAAAGTTATCATGCTTACTAACATGATCAAAGAATTCTTTGATAGTGTCCTTTCCAAGTATAGAACCACTTCTTATCGGAATTTTTTTTAAGGTAAACTTAGGGATCAACATGATGAGAAATAACAATGTAGAGACAAAAATAACAACTATGAAGTAAACTAATTTTTTTTTGTGTTTTTGATAAAGAGATGCAAAACAAGACAAAAATAAAAACAAGACAATAAACAAAATAAAGAGGTTGAGAGTGAGAGACTCGCCTTGCCAGAAGACTTCCTTCTCCCCGGCAACGGCACCAGAAAATATCCTTGATGCTCGTCATACACATGTTTGTTGGGAGACCCCAAGAGGAGGTTGTGATGAGCACAGCGGTAGGTATTTACCCTTAGTTAGGAACCAAGGTTGTCAATCCAGTAGGAGAAAGAGGAACTTCGGAAGGTTGATGCCACTGATGGTGGTGCTGGCGCTTCACTGGTGTCAGCAACAACGTGGAACCTGCACACAACACAACCAAAATACTTTGCACCAATAGTACAGTGAGGTTGTCAATCTCACCGGTCTTGTTGAAAACAAATATTAGAGGTATAGTGTGGAAAATAGTGTATGCTTACAGTAAGTAAAGAAAGCAGGAAATAATTGTGGTTTGTTTTAACAGTGTGGAAAATGGAACGGGGTCCACAAAATATAGCATGCTGGGTGAACAAATTATAGTTGGGCAATTGACAAATAGAAGTTGCACCGTAGTGCACAATATGACATGAAGATTACTATTGTATTTAGTGCGGGCATTACAACAAGATACATAGACTGACATCCATCTGCAGCTAGGACTAATAATCCACCCTCACGTTATCATCCAAACCCCCTTAGGTAGTAAGTTGCAAGCAACACATAATTGCATTGACCAAAGTGTGTAATGTAAGCAATGATTATGCAAGTGGGCACTCTCACCGCAGTTTTCTCCCTAATGGCAACAACACATCCTCCCCCTTCACGTTTTTGTCACTCGAGCAAGGCAAAAAGGAGGCATGAACCCACTACCGAGCAAAAATACTCCCTCTTGGAGTCACTAGAAACTACTTTTCCAGAGTAACCACTAGCAACGGAAAGAATGCAGGATCACAAATAGCATATGAAAATAAAGACTATAATCAACTTGGCATAAGTTCAATATTCATCCGATCCCAGCAAACACATCATATAGAATTACATAAGATCAATCTCGATCATGATAGGCAACTCACGATATCTAAATATGGAGGCATATGAGGAGAAGACAACCATCTAGCTATAGCTACGAACCCGTAGTCCAAGGATGAACTACTAACGCATCACTCCGGAGGCAGGCATGGTGATGTAGAAGCCTCCGGTGATGATCTCCTCTCCAACAGGGTGCCGGAAACAGCTTCAGAACCCCCTGATCTAGGGTGGACGGTGACGATGGCTGCGGAACTTTTCGGGGTTTTTTTATCAGGTGTTTAGGGTTTCCATCCGGGGAGCTTAAATAGGTGAAATGGCAAAGACGGTGAAGCTCCACTGGCCCCACACCTACAGGTGGCGCGGCCAAGGGGGGTCCGCGCCACCCTATGGTTAGGCCCCACAAGTAACAATAAGCAAAATATGATCATGGAGCATCCGAAATTATAGATACGTTGGAGACGTATCAGTGAGTACGACTACGCCAACAACGAGATTTGATCTCGTAACGCTTAGAGTCTTCGACAGTATGTTTTATTAAGACTCTCTCTATGCCCGTTGCTTTCATATCCTAGATTAGATCTTGGCCTTTCGGGTGTCTTTCGCGTGGGAAATGTTTTGTTTTCTATGCAACGAACCCTTCGTCTACACCACCATGCCCTGCTCCGAAGTGATGCGTGAGTAGTTCATACCTGGACTACGGGTCCATAGCAGTAGCTAGATGGTTGTTCTCTCCACTTTGTACCTCATGTTTAGATCTCATGAGCTGCCTCACATGATCGAGATCATCTTTATGTAATACAACATGTTGTGTTTGCTGGGATCTAATGAATGTTGAATGCTATGTCTTCTGATTATCAACCTATCATGTTATCTTCATGCATATGTTATTTATTACCTTGCATGCTCTCCGTTATTAGTAGATGCTCTGGCTAAGTAGATGCTAGTAACTCCAATAGGGAGTATTTATGCTCGGTAATGGGTTCATGTCTCCTTTGCATATGTGCTCGAGTGAGAGAAACGTGACGCATGGAGCATGTATTGTTTCCATTAGGGAGAAAACAACGGTGTTTACCTAGTTTACATTGTTTACATTACAAACTTTGCTTACGGCGATAATCTGTTGCTTGCAATTTAATACCCAACATTTGTTTGGATGATATTCTGAGGGTGGATTATTAGACATAGATGCAGTTGGATGACGGTCTATGTATTTTGTTGTAATGCCCGCATGAATCACATAGTAATCTTTATGTCTTGCATATGCACTACGGTGCACCCTTCATTTTTGTCAATTGCCCAACTGTAATGTGTTCACAACACATGTTATTTATCTTTCACGGAGAGACACGACTAGTGAACTGTGGATCCCGGTCCATTTTCCTCATACTGATAAAACACCTACTGCTTTCATACAGTTTTCCACACCATACGTTTAACCTCTTTGTGTTCAGCAAAACCGGTGAGATTGACAACCTCACTGCTACGTTGGGACAAAGTGATTTGATTGTGTTGTGTAGGTTCCACGTTGCTACTGAATCGGTAGTGCGTCCTGCCACCTCAGCTGCATCAACCTTTAGAGATTGCTTGTGCTTCTACTGGTCGATTCAACCTTTGGTTTCTTCTCTGAGGGAAAACTTGCTGTTGTACTCTTCACACCTTGCACTTTGGGTCTACCAACGTTAGTCATCAACTCACACAACAGGAGCCGTGAGGCGGTGTCCAACTCCCTGTTGACGGGGTGGTCCTGTTTGGGTTGACTCATGGATAGGGTCAAGCAAGATAAAGGTCGTGGCCAACCACCCTCTGCCGCGATTCTATGAAGAGCATACACGTGATATCAAGAGTCGGATGGTACGTGTTGGTAAAGTGTACATCCCTGCAGGAAAATCTTTTCGAGAAGTCGTGTGCACGGTTAAGGACGACTTGGTCATGGAGGCTATTCGTGAATGGTTTGTAGACATAAATATGGTGTGAGAATGCGCCAAGTCAACCAAATAAAACATTCGAAAGTGAATTCCATAAATTGATGCTTTACTATGACAAGAACAACTCATGAATCTTTCAATACGTATTAAACACTCTCAGCTATTTGAGGCTAATCATGCTACTCAATAACCACAAGGCTTTAAAACTAAAATAACATTTAGCATGGCATGAAAAAGTTCTAGCCACAGTCTATAAAAGCTTCTACTAGTACTGTTATAAATTCTACTTCAAAGAACAATTTTCTTTCTCCCAACAAGCACCATACAAAACATGCTTTAATAAAAATACTATTTATGATACATCAAGAAAACATGAGAGTACTCACATAACACTACTAAAACTAACAACTCTAATAAGAGATGCATGCAAAACTGGAGGTAAATAAATGCAGCAGCTAGACAGAGATTAAGAATACAACGTATTCTCATGAAAAAGCGGAGCGTGTCACTCTCCAATAAAAGAATGCTGGGGGTGCAACCAAGCATATTGAAAAAGAAAAGAAATGAAAGCAAATTGAATACCTGTGTCGTGGGATAATCACGGCAGATGTTACCGGGGGTAACTGATCTTGGGGCAAGTCGACACAGGTATTCGGGAGAGGGTTTAGCTCGAAGGAAGACATGGCGGAAAGCAATCTAAGAACCAGAAAACAACTCGCCGGATCTCAATATGAATTATGCTGGATACTCGATAACAGGTGTTACAACTATGACTTGAATCTCTGGCAAACTAAACCTAGGGGCCGGTTTATAAAGCACCCGTACACCCCTAACTTGCCCTTCAAGGCACATCTTGAGTCCTATTCGAACTCTGCTTACAAACCCTAGCTTTCCTTACCGCAACCCACAATCCGGGTTACGAGGCCTACAAACTTTTGGGCCTTCCAGAAGTCTCTTTATTCTTAGCCGGATCCTGCGCAACAATCCTTTGGGCCGGGTCACACCTTGGAGTTGGCCCTACCGGGTTACTATCCCCCCCATCAGTAGTCCCCAGAATAGCCTGGGCTTCAAGATTTACTCTTCGAAGCGCTGGCTATTCCTGCAGAAATATTGGATACAAAAACACATGAAGATCAAGATACAATATGTTGACGAATGGCTGGGATTAGCACCAAGGGGATCAGGTAGCAACCCGGCTCTCCCTCAAAGGCTCTCCCCTCAATCTTCCAGACTTGAGTCTTAATAGGAAACTCGATGATTTCACATCTTCCTCGATAACTATCGCTGATACCAGGAAAGAGATTTCCCCTTCCTTTTTCTCTGGATTATATCGATCTATGCATAAGGCGCGTCTTTCAAATTTCAAAATAGCCAACTATTACTCCGCACCTCCCGGGTTTTGCCCGTTAGGTTAGGCTTTTCCACCCGGGCTATTATAAATAGACCCCAGGGAGCAACCTCAACTCCAACGACTCATTTCCCCATCCCTCTTCTCTCAAGCTCGAGTTCACAGAGTGCCACCACGGAAGCCCTGCGCACGTCGCAGGAGCCCATCCGCCGTCGTTGCGCTCCGCCACCGTGCAACCCACTCTCCAGCTCCCAAATCCGCCACTAAGCCCCGATTCGCCGGCCAGAAATCGCGAAAGGGCATCAATCTTGTGCCATCTGTCTCCGCAAATCCCTACTTCAACCTCCTCCGGTAAGTTCTTGATATCCTCCAGCCTAACCTTGCAATCTCTTAGCTTTTCCTTAGATCAGATCTGAATCGAGTCGCTTGCAATTTCTCGGGCCCTGCCGAACTGACTCACTAGTGTTTACCATAACCACTCCCATAGATAGGATGCGCAGCTTATCTTACTCCCTACCACTAAGTATCATTAGCTTGGCCTTAAATACAGAAATTGGATTTCCCATCTGGGCTCGGACCACCAAAAATTTCCGCCCTTGTTCTATCATCCGGAAATCTCGCTTCTCCGGCTCACTTGCTGATAATAGACATAAGGGTATCCTTCTACCTTCCCCAGACACTTGCTTTAACGGAAAAACTTCACAGCTTCCGTAACGACATGCGATACCCGGACAGATCGTACTTGATCCAGCAAGGCAATACCCGGATCATGTTTAAGTTACCGGTAACTGATTATTCATTAATTTCCGAGTTTTCGCTTCTCACCTCCTTTCCTTTGATGTTTTACCAGGTCAACCCATGGCACCCAAGAGGCAGGGGAAACAGCCGGCTGAAGCTAAATCCACTAACTCCATTTCAGCCAATTGGGGGAGATCCTCCGTTACCAAGGCCAAACTGGAGGAGTTGGTCGAGCTTGGAATCCTTCCTCCCCAGGAATCTATCCGCTGGAGAGTACCAAGCAACGAAACCCGGCCTTCTCCAGCAACGGATGAGGTAATATGTTTCGTCGAACACGTGACCCGGGGCTTCAGGCCTCCGGGTCACCCTTTCTTTCGTGACGTCCTAGATCACTACAACCTCCGTATTTTCGATATAGGCCCAAACTCCGTTCTGAACATCACCCACTTTATCGTTCTTTCCGAGTCTTACTTGTGCACTCCGCCAAGTCTGGCTCTCTTTGTTGAACTCTTTCAGTGCAAGCCGTGCCGCGAAAGCGGTGACGGCGCACTTCTTACTTGCGGCGGGGTTTCTATCCAGCGCCGCAAGAATTCCTTGATGCCTCCCCTCACTCTCAACTCTCATGTAAAGCACTGGCAGCTCTCATACTTCTACTGCCAGGATACCTCCCCACCCGGCGAGAAGAAGTTGCCGGGTTACTCGGAGGGTCAGCTTGACATTTCCGAGTCTTTCAATGCCTTCGCCCCTGACTCGGACAGGGAGGCGATCTTGCCTTCGTTGGCTAAGATCTCCATCTTATCAGCCCGAGGCCTCATCGGGCTAAACTTGGTGAAGACCTGGGTTAGCTTCCGCATCCAGCCCAACTCTATTCGTGAAAAACTGATGTGTGAATATTCGGGCCAAACCACGGACTCGATCCGATACTCCACCAGCACCTTCGCTCCTAACGATACAAACAAGACGATTAAAGGTTTCTTAACAGAGAAGCTCGAGGTAATCCGGAACATAGCCGGATTAGAGCCTTTTACCCTCGAGAACCCGGCCCCTGCAGTAAGTTTTTCTACCCTTTGATTTTGGATTCTAACAAGCCATCTTTCATCCGCTTCTCTTGACTCAATATTGGCCCTTACCCTGGCATTTTCACCTCAGGCCGATAATGACTTTTGGATAATCGACACTCCTCCCAATTCTGGAGACGCGGAGGAGGAAGATGACGCCGTTAATTCGGACGAAGGTGCATACTTAACCCCCTTGCACACATTATATCCTGCCTCCTCTTTTTCCTTATGCTATAACTTTAATACCTTTCAGAACGAGAGGACCAAGACGAGGAAGAAGAGACAGATGGCAGGGAAGAGTCCGCCAGCGAGGAGGACGAGCCGGAGCCGGCCACCAAAGCTGGATCCAAAAGGAAATCCCAGAGGATTGCCCTCCAGGTTTTTATTTCGTTCCCTTGCACTTTAATTTTTTGTTCCCATAACGTCATTTCGGGGCTAACCCCACCTTCACCCCTTTTGATCATAAATGAAGGAGCCACCCGCGACTAGGCGCCGAGTAACTCGGAACCATCCGGGCAACGAGGCCCTTAACCCGGGCACTTCATCGCCCCCGGCTCGACTCTCTGGTATTTATATCGTAAATAAAAACTCTTTCCGGACATTCCTTTGCAACATAATCTCAAACCTTGCTTGGCATTTTTCAGTATCTTCCGGATCTAGCAACGGCTTTCCTTCGGACTTCCCGGTGAACACCGGGTAAACGCCTTTTCCTGACATTATACCGAGCTTTTATCGCCTTTTTCATAACCAAAGATTAATTGTGCCTTCGCACCTTCTACAGAGCCACGGTTGTTATTAGCGACCAGGAGGACACTGAGGCTAAGGTCCGGGTCGAGAACGAGCCGGCTGATGGTGCCTTCACCACAACTGGCGACGAGCAAGCGTCGCCACCGGAGCTAGCTAGGCATGACACCGGGTATCCAATCGCTTCGCACGCAGGCGAGAAGGAGAAGGAAGCAGCTTCGAACGCGGGAGGGGGACCAGACTCCGACATTCGGATGACCCGGGTGCCACCTCCTGTTACAAGAAAAGCTCCTTTTCCCACTTTCCAGGTACCCGAGTCATCTAACTCGGATAACGCTGATTTTAACCAGCTGATGAGCGCTCTTCTCGCCATGAAAGCTTCAGAAGGAAATATCCTAGAGCGTATGGCTGCAGCACATCAGGTAATCTTACTTGATACTTCTTACTATACATCCAGTCCCCAAGTTCCGAGCATAATTTTCTGTAATTATTCTCGGTACTTCGCATAATAATTTTCTGTAATTATTTTCTCAGAAGGAAATATTCTCGTGATATCCGGCTTACAGTTGCACTCATTCTTTGCAGGCGGAGATAACTCAGTCGGATGAAACATTACTTAAAACTGAGCAGCTCCTGCTTGCGGAAACAAAACGTAGGGAAACCCTTGAAGCGGAGATAAAGACTTTGAAAAAAGATGTCTCCAAATACAAGAACAAATACAATGCTGCCCAATCCTCGCTGACGAACCTGTCGACTCAAATTACGGACACTTACCGTATCTTGCTAAGTAAGTTTGTTATTTGCAATTAACTTGCGTATCTCTATCTTGCCGTTGTAATAATCAAGATTACTGATATGCTTTTGTGTGTTTCGATTGCAGGTGCTAACCTTGCTGCTCCGGAGGAGAACTCCGTTACTCAGGCTAAAACTCTGAAGACTGTGCTCCGGACATTTTTTTGCCGGCACGAAACTTTTGCTGGATGCTATAAAGTGGCCTTCGGAGGTATACCCGGGCGAAGAAAATCTCATGCAGGCCTTGTCCACAGCGCCTGGATGGATTGAAATATTGAAGCGTTCGTCTTGCCGGATTGGGATGACCCGGGCTTTGACGCTGGCGAAGGCTTATTTTCCTAAGCTTGACCCGGCCAAGGTAGTATCCGGGTTCCCAGAATTCAAGGCTGACGGGTCTAAGTTTAAACCCCAGGACTTCAAAGCTATACAATCTTCGGTACGTCACTCGGCCACAACTTTGGCAGATAAAATGGATCTAAACACAATTATGAGCTCATATGACTCTGAGGGCAAGGTTATTCTGGTGGAGGCACCCCCTCCTTTTGATATGCTGGAAAAGTGGTCGACTGACCTGGCCAGGAGGAAAGAAGAGGCTGCGAAGAGAGAAACCGAACTAGGCGTAAAGCCGTCTACCTCAACACCAGCCGTTCCTCCTCCTGTCCGTCCTGACGTGAAGAGTCCGGGTAAAACTGCTGGCAAAGCCAAGGAGCAAGTCCAAGACGAAGACCCGGAGGACCACTCCCATGATGCCGAGTAGGATGATACCTAGTGCTTTGCGTTTCTCGAGACTGATATGATTTTTAGCGGTGCGCCTGTGCAACATAGATACTGATATTATGACTTTGCGCTTGTTAATTTATGATAACTCTTTGCCTCTCCCGGCTTTTGATAATCTCGATCCTTGTGTTACATGTAAGCTTGTTCTCGATACTTTGAACTCTTGCTTTTGATTCCCCTTTTGAGACTCGGCTAACCGAGTATCGTAGGTTTTGATAGACGGACTTTTCTTTAAGTCCCCAAGACTCGGAAACTAAGGTTTACGAGCTTTAGTAGTTAAGCAGTTTGTTTCTGTCTCGAAGTCCCCAGTCCCCATGACCCAAAGTACGAGCTAAGGGGGCGTGGCCTTTCTCAGATGACAAACTGCTCTTTACCAAGCTGAAGACCAATAGCTTATTCACATAAATACTGAAGTCATGCTTAATACTTGTTGAGTTTCCGGCTATTTGAGCCTTATACTCTGCATGGACTTGTGGTTTAGATGACCCTTTTGATTATCTTGTACTGTAAGCCGGCTTTCGCGTGGATACCATGCTGTTACATCTATACGAAAAACAGGGTCAAGCAAGTCCCATTGGGCTGCATAGTTTGATTGTAATCGTAAGTGAACAGATCATGCCACTTTAGCGCGAGTCACATCGAGCTTAAGTAAGAATAATCAAGAAATTTGGCTCCTTTGTCCGGTTATAAGATTGCAGCCGTACCCGTTTTTTCGAGTAATCAGCCCTCATAACTCATAGGCATCAAGGCCGGGTCTCCGGGTTTGTGATTACTTATTTAAGCACACCAATCCCCGAAGACCTATATGCACGTGACGTATTTCGATGATATTGACGTATTGATAATAACAAGCATTACTTACTTGTAACTGAAGCAAAGACCATGATAAGACTCGAGACCATCTTCTCTTATTGATAAAAATTTCTTTTTTGAATCAGCAGGCCGCCTCATTAAAAACCTTCCAGTCCCCTTAGGTACCCTGGGTAGGAAAAGAGTGCGTATGAAACCTGCCGTCCATTACACTGCTTTAGTTATTCTCGAGAATCAGCCTCGCGTTGGTACGGCCGATGCACATTCTCCATTTGCTAGGCCCTTTCATAATGAGTACCGGATTTGCTAGCCAACCCGGGTATATCGTCCTTGAAGCGTGATCAGCTGCGGATGGCGGTACGCCTTCTTCTTCCCTGCTAGGAGTTTTGAAAGGATCGCTCCTGATGAAGCCTACCATCTTAGGGTTTTGTTCTGCCCTAACTTTTGCTTTGTCCCCCTCAGGAGTTGGCTTTTTTGACGTTGTCCTCTCTTCTAGGTCCACCTGAGAACGGTAATGTTTGAGCTCTTCCTTCCTGCAGGCTTGCTCGGCCATTGCCGCATCTCCCTCATCACATTCAGCTGCTATATCTCGATTTCCGTGTATTGTAATGGTCTTCTTAGGACCCGGGATTTTCAGCTGTAGGTACACATAACACGGTCTTGCCATGAACTTGGCATAAGCCGGCCTTCCAAACAATGCATGATAAGGACTACGCAACTTTACTACCTCAAAGGTAAGCCACTCGACTCGGTAGTTGTCCTTTGACTCTCCAAAAGCTACTTCCAGTGCCACCTTTCCTTCGGGGCATGCCGAATGACCCGGCACTATCCCGTGAAAAACTGTTGTACTCTTTTGCAGCTGCGATTCCTTTAAGCCCATGCGCAGGAAAGTTTCCCAGTACAGGATATTGATACTACTTCCTCCATCCATCAAGACTTTTTTCAGCTCGTAGCCGTTGACCTGTGGTGCTACTACCAAAGCTAAGACTCCCGGGTGATCAACTCTGTCCGGGTGATCCTTCCTGCTCCATGTTACCTCTTGTTCTGACCACCTCAAATATCTTGGAACAGCGGAAGAGACCGAATTAACTGCTTGTTTTAGTATCTTCTTATCCTTGTTAGAGCCTCCCGTAGTGTGCACATGATATTGACCCAGCTGTTTGGGGTTAGCTTGAAAACCTCCCGCTCCCCCTTGATTGTTACCTTGATTTCCAGCTGGCGGGTTGCCGGCTGGGGGCGGTCCATTGCCCAAATTTCCACCTAGGCCCGGGCCTCCTCCTCGGCCTGCACCTCGCATGGCTCTGTTCACTTCCTCGTTCTTCCACCTTTGTAAGTCTGCACACTGCTCCAATGAATGATTGGCCGGCTTGCCGTTCCTGCTATGCTTCGGGCATGCCATCCTAAATATGTCCCAACTGTTGCTTGGTCTTGGAGGTCCTTGGTAGTGTCCCCCATTGTGATTTCCAGTATTAAAATTTCCTTCGGATCTAGGTCTTGAAGACCCGGCCTCCGTGTTGGCTACAAACTCGGAATTCCCTTCAAACGGGCGTTTGTTCTGGCTATTTCCATTATTGTTTGGCGCCGATCCATTGCCGGTTTTCCCACTGCTACTTGTGTTTGTTTTTGCTTTCTTGTCATCAACTTCCTCCTCTGTGGTATCCGTTGCAGCGTGCTTGTTACACGCATCCATTAACTCTCCCATCGTAACCTCCGCTGCATTCCTACTAGATTTCATGCGAGTTAGCTTTTGCACTAAAGGAACATACTTACATGTTTTTGCCATAGCTTGTAGCGCGTCCTTAGGCTGGATATCTGTAGACGAGTGGAGTATCTCCATAACCCGGCGTACCCAGCTGCGTGCTGACTCTCCTTTCTTCTGAACGCATCTTTCTAAATCATCAATAGTAAATAACTTTCTGCATGTCCCATGAAAGTGCTTGATAAATGCGGTCTTTAGCTCCTCCCACGATTTGATCGACTTTTCCGGTAAATTGGTGAACCATAACTTTGCTGCTCCCTCTGACATCATTAAGTACATGAATTTGGCTTGGAGAATCTCGGATGCGTTGCGAATTGACATCGCCATCTCGTAGCTGCTCAGCCACGTTTCTGGATCCATTGTTGGCTCATAATTTACTACTTTCCCCGGTTCTTTGAACTTCTCCGGGTAAGGTTCTGCTCTGATATCGTCCGAGAGGCACTTGGGTCCCGCCAGGGTGGTTGGGGCTGGTCTTACTCGGGAGACACGTGACCCGGCTGGGGGTGCCACGAGGTGCGGCGCCACCGGCAACTCGTGCCCTGCAGACCCGGCCCCGGCTCTTCTGGCCCTGGAACTGTCCACCACCGCCTGCGCTGCTGATACTACTGGTACTGTCTGGATACGCGGTGGAGGCGGCATTTGCTGTTGCTCTTCCCTTCGTCGTGCCGCACTTTCTTGGACATTGCCCTGTTGCTGACTGACGTACGGCGTCCCATGCATTCCGCTTCTATGATCCGGATAATTGGCTTGCTGTGCCACCGCGGTGTGTAGCAGATCGATCGCTCGTCGGGTTCCTTCTGCATGGGGCGAATCTCCTACAGGAATCTGGTTTAATGCGAGCGTTGCTGCGTACACGTTGTCCATGGGATTGTTGTAATGGCCTGTTGGTGTGTGGAATCGTGATGGTGGTGGTGGCATGGTATTGCCGGCTGTCACCCCCGTCTGTGGCAAAGGTAACCCGGCTGGCGCGTTTACCGGCTGTGCTCCTGTTGACGGTCGCGGTATGGTCCCTTGGTTCACCGGTGGAATCGGCTGATCTTGAGGCGTGAACACCAGGGCAGTCGGGTTAATAACCCCTCCTGTTGCCGGCAGGGTAGTTCGGTGCCTTTGGTGCATCCTTGTCGTTTCCTCCCGGAGCCGGGTCTCTCGATCATCCAATTCGCGTTGCCGCGCGGCCATCCCCTGCCTTTCTGCTTCTACTTGCCTTCTTTGCTGCTCCAATGCACGACGAGCCACGTCCAGGTCTCTTACGCGCTCTGCCGCGTTTTCTGGGGTAATAACTGTGGCCAAGACTGTGGGGTCCAAGATCAAATTATTATCAAACAGAGCCGGGTGGCGCGGATTCGAGGGGCCCGCCCCCGGTGTCCGGTTTGCTTGGAACCCAAACATATTTGCGTGTCGCTCCTCGTCTGCTGGGCGACTGGTGACTGATGCCGACTCTCCATCGACCTGGACCAAGACCGGGTCAACTGTACCTTGCTGCTGGGCCACTGCCTGAGCCGCCCCGACTGGCGCCGCGGCTGCGTTTTCTTGATTGAGATTGATCGCGGGAGCCGCATAAACTGCAACCCGGCGCATGATGCCCGGTGTAGATTCGTATTGTTCTTCCTCGCTGTTTTCCTTCTCATATCGATCCTCCGATAAATCCCGTATAGACTCGGTATCATCCTCCGGCTCGTCCTCCCTCTCTATCTGACCCGTTGTTCCAATCGACTCTTCTTTTTCCGATTGGACATACGTGTCTTCCCCTGACACAGAATCAGATCCAAGATTATCACGATTCGAATTGGAAGTACATACCATACCGATGAAGACGTTGATGCTGCCGACTGTCACGACGGATCCGGTTTCGAGGTGATCCGACTCTGGCCCCCAGCCAGAATCGTCTACCATCTTCTCTCCTTTGCTGTTGACGTAGATTTCTCCGACGATGAGGTTCTTCATGCCCTTCCGAGCTTCTCCCGTGATGTAAACACCTTTGGACGCAGGCCCCACGGTGGGCGCCAACTGTCGTGGGATAATCACGGCAGATGTTACCGGGGGTAACTGATCTTGGGGCAAGTCGACACAGGTATTCGGGAGAGGGTTTAGCTCGAAGGAAGACATGGCGGAAAGCAATCTAAGAACCAGAAAACAACTCGCCGGATCTCAATATGAATTATGCTGGATACTCGATAACAGGTGTTACAACTATGACTTGAATCTCTGGCAAACTAAACCTAGGGGCCGGTTTATAAAGCACCCGTACACCCCTAACTTGCCCTTCAAGGCACATCTTGAGTCCTATTCGAACTCTGCTTACAAACCCTAGCTTTCCTTACCGCAACCCACAATCCGGGTTACGAGGCCTACAAACTTTGGGCCTTCCAGAAGTCTCTTTATTCTTAGCCAGATCCTGCGCAACATCCTTTGGGCCGGGTCACACCTTGGAGTTGGCCTACCGGGTTACTATCCCCCCATCAAAAAGTAAACTGAAAACAAAAATAAAAGACAGTCCAACAAAAGCACATAAGATGCAACCGAATAAAAATATAGTTTCACTATAAGTGACCTGATAATTTGTTGATATAGAAGGGGGTGCCTTGGGCATCCCCAAGCTTAGACGCTTGAGTCTTCTTGGAATTTTCTTGGATGTACCATCGGGGCATCCCCAAGTTTAGGATTTTCACTCTTCTTGATCACATCATATCATCCTCTTCTCCTGACCCTTGAAAACTTCCTTCACATCAAAATTCTCACAATCTTCATTAGCAACATTAGTGCAATGTAAATAACAAATTCACATGGTTCAGTTTCAACACAAGTCTAACACTCAAAAACACATTAGCTACTGTCATAACTTCTTTCAAAACTCTTTTTCTAAAGAACACCAAAATAAAGAGATTAAGATGCAAATGCGATAAATGGCAGAAATCTGTCAAAACAGAACAGCAGGTAAAGATCGATTTTAAAAAAAATATTCTGTTGCTCAAATCAAAAAGTGGTCTTCTAAGAAACGTTGCGTATATAACTCAGGATTAGGCACAGAAAAGGTCAGGTCATTTTTAATTTCATGTGATTTTTAACGGAATTAACAGTGGACAGCAGAAATCTGTTTCATGTGCAGAAATCCGAAATATAGGCTGCACATTCCACTAGAGGCTTTATTTGGATCAACAAAAACTCAAAAGAAAAGACACAGCGGTGTTTCTAAAGAAATAGACAACACCCAAGTGCAAAGCACATCAAATAAAACGAAGGAAAACGGGTTGAAAACAGCAAATTAAAACGGGTTGTCTCTCGGTAGCGCTTTTCTTAAATGCGTTTCAACTAGGCATAAAAAGGGAAACTCAAGTGTTTTCAAGTGAAGCATTCAAATCAATATTTGGAAATTCTTTAATAATGCATTGTATTTTAACTAAGTGGTTTTCAGAGGCTCCTCTCTTAGTACTTTTAGGCTTACTATCTTCATCAAACAAATTCTCAGGAAGAATCCAATCAAAATTCTTTTCTTGTGCTTCGTGCGGAGCTACTAATTTAAAGGGGATTGGTATTTTATCCTTGTTTTCATTATTAGATTCATTTTTTTCTAGAGCACCAACAATGTCTACACATGAGCCAAGCATATTAAAACGATCAAAGACTTTTCTAGCTTCTATAGCAACATCCCCAAATTCTTTAAGCATAATTTCTAAGATGAAGTTTCTTTTCTCAACATCTTCAATGTTATTCAAGTTGAAGAACATATGTTGCATTATGGGATGGAGGTTAACAGACCTAGCTTCTAGCATGTGAACTAAAGAAGTTGCAGCAAACTCGTAATTGGGAGCAAATTCTACCATGGATTTTTTCTCAAAGTTATCATGCTTACTAACATGATCAAAGAATTCTTTGATAGTGTCCTGTCCAAGTATAGAACCACTTCTTACCGGAATTTTTTTAAACGTAAACTTAGGGATCAACATGACGAGAAATAACAATGTAGAGACAAAAATAACAACTATGAAGTAAACTAATTTTTTTGTGTTTTTGATAAAGAGATGCAAAACAAGACAAAAATAAAAACAAGACAATAAACAAAATAAAGAGGTTGAGAGTGAGATACTCGCCTTGCCAGAAGACTTCCTTCTCCCCGGCAACAGCGCTAGGAAATATCCTTGATGCTCGTGATACACATGTTTGTTGGGAGACCCCAGGAGGAGGTTGTGATGAGCATATCGGTAGATATTTCCCCTTAGTTAGGAACCAAACTTATCAATCCAGTAGGAGAAACAGGAACTTCGGAAGGTTGATGCCACTGACGGTGGTGCTGGCGCTTCACTGGTGTCAGCAACAATGTGGAACCTCCACACAACACAACCAAAATACTTTGTACCAATAGTACAGTGAGGTTGTCAATCTCACCGGTCTTGTTGAAAACAAATATTAGAGGTATAGTGTGAAAAACAGTGTATGCTTACAGTAAGTAAAGAAAGCAGGAAATAGTTGTGGTTTGTTTTAAAGTGTGGAAAATGGAACGGGGTCCACAAAATATAGCATGATGGGTGAACAAATTATAGTTGGGCAATTGACAAATAGAAGTTGCACCGTAGTGCACAATATGACATGAAGATTACTATTGTATTTAGTGCGGGCATTACAACAAGATACATAGACTGACATCCATCTGCAGCTAGGACTAATAATCCACCCTCACGTTATCATCCAAACCCCCTTAGGTAGTAAGTTCCAAGCAACAGATAATTGCATTGAACAAAGTGTGTAATGTAAGCAATGATTATGCACGTGGGCACTCTCACCGCAGTTTTCTCCCTAATGGCAACAACACATCCTCCCCCTTCACGTTTTTGTCACTCGAGCAAGGCGAAAATGAGGCATGAACCCACTACCAAGCAAAAATACTCCCTCTTGGAGTCACTAGAAACTACTTGTCCAGAGTAACCACTAGCAACGGAAAGAATGCAGGATCACAAATAGCATATGAAAATAAAGACTATAATCAACTTGGCATAAGTTCAATATTCATCCGATCCCAGCAAACACATCATATAGAATTACATAAGATCAATCTCGATCATGATAGGCAACTCACGATATCTAAATATGGATGCATATGAGGAGAAGACAACCATCTAGCTACAGCTACGAACCCGTAGTCCAAGGATGAACTACTAACGCATCACTCCGGAGGCAGGCATGGTGATGTAGAAGCCTCCGGTGATGATCTCCTCTCCGACAGGGTGCCGGAAACAGCTTCAGAACCCCCTGATCTAGGGTTGACGGAGACGATGGCTGCGGAACTTTTCGGGGATTTTTTATCGGGTGTTTAGGGTTTCCATCCGGGGATCTTAAATAGGCGAAATGGCAAAGACGGTGAAGCTACAGTGGCCCTACACCTATAGGTGGCGCGGCCAAGGGGGGTTCGCGCCACCCTATGGTGTGGCCCCACAAGTAGAAATTAGCAAAATATGATCATGGAGCATCCGAAATTATAGATACGTTGGAGACGTATCAGTGAGTACGACCACGCTAACAACGAGATTCGATCTCGTAACGCTTAGAGTCTTCGACAATATGTTTTATTAAGACTCTCTCTATGCCCATTGCTTTCATATCCCAGATTAGATCTTGGCCTTTCGGGTGTCTTTCGCGTGGGAAATGTTTTGTTTTCTATGCAACGAACCCTTCGTCTACACCACCATGCCCTGCTCCGAAGTGATGCGTGAGTAGTTCATACCTGGATTACGGGTCCATAGCAGTAGCTAGATAGTTGTTCTCTCCACTTTGTACCTCATGTTTAGATCTCGTGAGCTGCCTCACATGATCGAGATCATCTTTCTGTAATGCAACATGTTGTGTTTGCTGGGATCTAATGAATGTTGAATGTTATGTCTTCTGATTATCAACCTATCATGTTATCTTCATGCATATGTTATTTATTCTTGCATGCTCTCCGTTATTAGTAGATGCTTTGGCTAAGTAGATGCTACTAACTCCAATAGGGAGTATTTATGCTCGGTAATGGGTTCATGTCTCCTTTGCATATGTGCTCGAGTGAGAGAAACGTGACGGATGGAGCATGTACTGTTGCCATTAGGGAGAAAACAACGGTGTTTACCTAGTTTACATTGTTTACATTACAAACTTTGCTTACGGCGATAATCTGTTGCTTGCAACTTAATACCCAACATTTGTCTGGATGATATTCGGAGGGTGGATTATTAGACATAGATGCAGTTGGATGACGGTCTATGTATTTTGTTGTAATGCCCGCATGAATCACATAGTAATCTTTATGTCTTGCATATGCACTACGGTGCAGCCTTCATTTTTGTCAATTGCCCAACTGTAATTTGTTCACAACACATGTTATTTATATTTCACGGAGAGACACCACTAGTGAACTGTGGATCCCGGTCCATTCTCCTCATACTGATAAAACACCTACTGCTTTCATACAGTTTTCCACACCATACGTTTAACCTCTTTGTGTTCAGCAAAACCGGTGAGATTGACAACCTCACTGCTATGTTGGGACAAAGTGATTTGATTGTGTTGTGTAGGTTCCACGTTGCTACTGAATCGGTAGTGCGTCCTGCCACCGCAGCTGCATCAACATTTAGAGATTGCTTGTGCTTCTACTGGTCGATTCAACCTTTGGTTTCTTCTCTGAGGGATAACTTGCTGCTTTACTCTTCACACCTTGCACCTGGGGTCTACCAACGTTAGTCATCAACTCACACAACAGGAGCCGTGAGGCGGTGTCCAACTCCCTGTTGACGGGGTGGTCCTGTTTTGGTTGACTCAGGGATAGGGTCGAGCAAGATAAAGGTCGTGGCCAACCACCCTCTGCCGCGATTCTAGGAAGAGCATACACGTGATCAGGAGTCGGATGGTACGTGTTGGTAAAGCGTACATCCCTGCAGGAAAATCTTTTCGAGAAGTCGTGCGCACGGTTAAGGACGACTTGGTGAAAGTCGTGTGGCCATAGATAACTTGAACTTGACGTAAAATATGTTGGGAAATATGAGATACTGGGAAATTATGTTGCTGGATAAAAAGATGATGATTACAATAGTTGAGTACCTTTCTCCTCTGTTTTATAAAAACTCCTTGAGACGTGCTATTCTTTACTCAATTTGGAAAAAAATTGCTTTATGCAAATTAATCTTCATAAAACCTTTTCCAAAAACAACAGTTATATAATATGTTAACTAAGTATTGTTGAGTACCTCGCGTACTCAGGTTTTCTTAAACTTTGGTTCAGGTGGAGTTGGACACATCAGTGGTGGTTTCAACGAGGACATCGACGAGTAGTTTGGGGTTCCCAGGTAGCAGCCTGTAATCTATGGGCTCGGACGTCGCCTTATGTTGTGGCCTCTTAGTCCTTTTTGGTTCTTTTTGAGTAGCAACATAATTTGTATTCCGTTGTCTGATGTAATATTTGGTCATGTGACCTCTGTTTTTAAAACTATACTCTAGTAATACTTAATGTCTGGAGTCATTGCTTTGATCGATTGTTGGTTTCGAGCTCATCGTTATACAGTTTTGGCTATGCCTGCATCATTGTCGCAGTCGTGGGGTTGTGGGGCCGATGACCCATTTCTGAGAACGCCTGCTGATGTTTACTCGGCCTGGTCTTGGTAACTCCGGTAATCCTCGATTTTTGTTGCAATTCCTAAACACATAGCGTGCGACTTGGCGGAATCCCTCTGGTCACGACGCTTGCTACCTGTAGGACGACATGACGAGCTGCCGCTGCTGCAACTGCACGTGTAGGAGGTAGAGGTCCCGTGAAAGGGACACTTGCTCCTAGATGAAGCACCATTAGTTAGGTAATCTCTTCAGTCTCTCTCACCTGTTGTTTCCGTATCCATGGTTGCTCAATACAAGACACTCATCTACTTCCCAAACGCTAGGAGCATCTGCATTCGGAAGAGGAGAAATTTTGCTAGGAAAATTTGGATTTTCTCTGGTCGACACATGAGACAACATGTTTTAATATACTCTGGAGCTGCTGCCAGTCATATTTAGCAGTTCTCACGTATATGATGCCCTGATTTACTGCTAGGGTTTAGGATTTAGGGCTTATCTTCATCTTACCCGCTACTCTGGAGCTGCTTATGTATGTACTAGAAATTTAGAACAACTTCGTACTACAGGGCTAGGTGCCCGTTGGCGCAAGGCTGCTGCGCGCACGCACTCGTGCTCTCGGGCATCGCCTTCACGGTCCAGGCTTGCGTCAAAAAGCTCGCCAACACTGCTGTTGTCGACGATTCATACTGGTACATGACATATATATGCAGCTTAATGCCCCCTTAATCTGATTTATTTATGGTAGAGTTTCCTATGTCCACTCAAGATTTATAATATGTTTAGACTAAGCACAGTCAACAGCAACCATCTTTGAATGATATATTAAGATGAATTACATATGTTCTTATGAGCTCTATTCTATACAATGCTTGTGCTTCTCCTAAACTTTCTTTCTCATTACTTGATTTTGCAGGAAGGAATGATGCCGACGGAACCGAAATCGGCAGAGGGACGGGATGTCTAGGAGGTCGTCGTCGGTGAGGCGTTGAGAACCTCTCTCCATTGGCCCTCGTCCCCGCAGCAGCTCCTCATCAGGGCATGGCGTGATCGGGGACCACGAGGAGATTGATGGATGGAGGGGCTCAGGGAGGCACTGCTGGAGCTGAAGTTGGCCTTCAACGCCATGGCGGCGAGGCTGAACAGCCAGAGGATGTCGACCCCTCCAGCTAGTATGGTGTCTCCAAGGCATGGTCCGCGGACGAGGAGGCAGATGCTCCGCCGCCGTGACAAGTCTTCTTGCTCTCCTCGGACGACAACGACGGGCTGCTGCTGACCGCCTAACTGTAAGTTTGCACCGACCTCCATTCCTCTTCCTAGTCAGCTCAGCTTGAAGTCCAACTCCAACTCCAGATCAAGCAATATTCAGTTTTTAATGCCAGGAGTGTATGTCTTCAGGCTTCTTCGTAATGTGTTTAACACCTTGATTGAAATGCAGCAGCATCTTGCTCTGTTTGTTGTGTCACACTACAATGTTGACTGCATTTTTAGATACAGGACGTACACACCATGCCCCGATCCTTTATTGATATGCATGCACATATGGACCATGCCCATCTTGCCCAGCTGAAAAATATCCACTGCTTCTTACGATCAAGTACGCCGGTTTTACCTTGGTTCACAGCCTGTTCTAGATTCGTTGTTGCTGCTGCAAGTAACCCTGTTCAGATTCAAAGCCTACACATGCAAATTTGAAATTCCCTGGCATGTTTTTTGTATACATTTTCTAACCTAGCTTGTAATAATAATATAACTTGTAGACATACTTGTGTGCTATCCACAAAGCTTCTCTATGAATACTTGTTTGGAACCTTCTTCACTTGTTCTATATATTGGTCTGAAATATTATCTTCTACATCGTTATCATATGATGTTAGTTGTGCGGTGCCAGTGTTGAGAATTTCGCTAGGAGGGAGCACTATTTGGTCGGTGAAAGTCGTGGCTTATGAATTTGTTTATTATTTCTTTAGGTCTATGAAATTGTTGTTGGATAAGTAGAACAAGTTAGCAACCATGGATTGACACCTAAGTAAGCAAAAAATAAAGAAAAAAATATTACATGTTGTGGTCCTCATTGTTGTTGTCAAATGGAGGACGAGGATGGCATCTATTTTTATTCTAGTGCATTGAGTAAATTTTGGGCTCAATCTAGAATTCAGCAGGGCATATCCAAAATCGTTCAGAATGACAGCCAAATAAACAAACTTAAGTTTCTTTCAATTTCGTCAGACAGCTATCGAATTAAACCAGTACCGGAAAATGACGTTGGGTGGCCACAAGTTCGTTTCTCCCGACTTCAGTTCCTTTCAATCATCGTTCACCATGTCTACACAAAGGGGGTTGGGATTTGCTTACGCCGGCATTCAACCGCCTAACCGAGACATAGACGGTCGCCTAGAGACGAGGGCGACTATAGGTCGTGGATGATGTTGTTAAAAATGGCATCATACCTCTGGTTCAGAAGTCTTGAGGTGTTTACTAATTAACATCGATCTGTGATGTCATTATACTTTATCCCTAGCTAGCTACGCTGACTTGTTTACTTTGGTCTTTTTTTCAAGAACGTTGACTAATGCTATAGCTCTTGTTATGCAGATGCCGAGGGTTTACGTGGTCTTCAGGGGTAGGGTTCTAGGTGTCTATGCCCATTAGGAGCAGTGTCACAAGAAAGTGACGAGGTTCAGTGGCAACTCTTACAAAAGCTACAGTACTATAGCGGAGACGGAGGCTCGGTGGATGAACCACTTGCTAGAGGAACGAGATCAGAGGAACATGAACCGGGTGAAGACCTTTGTCAGTCTTTCTCACCACGGTGACTGCGGTTCTATTTCTGTTGCTAGTGTAGGTGACTGTCCCGTCCTTAATTTGTAATGTGATGAGATCGATAAACTTGTGATGGACGACTTGCTACTAGGTAGACTGATATGTGTTGATGAACTGTAATATTTCAAACTTATTACTATTTCGGATTTTAGCTATGAATGTGATGATGAACCAGATTGCGACAATGATCAACTTTGTCTTTTTATACTACTTTGCAATCTGTTATTTGAATTGTATAACCTGTATAAATATATGTATACATACCGTATAAATACATGTACACACAAAATTGCCTATACATATATAGGAATCAGTGACGCAGAGCATCAGTGGCGCATCAGTGCCGGTGCGCCACTGATTCTGCAGGGTGCATGTATGCTCTAGAGAATCAGTGGCGCACCACACTGATACTCTAGGGAATCAGTGATGCACCTTTGGGGAATCAGTGGCGCATCACTTTGGTTAGCCATTTATTTTGTGGACCATTAGTGGCGTACCATGGTGCCCCACTGATGGTCTTTTTCCTAGTAGTGTGAAACTTGTAGATGTGCTACTCCCGTCTCATACATGTTGTCCTCAATTGTACCTAAAAACATAGATGCCACAAGGGTGAGTACAAAGTAGTGAACAAGTACATAACAAAATAATAGGCATCACATCAAACACGACACCAACACTGGTAGAAAATAGGCCTTTAGTCCCGGTTCGCAAAGGCCATTAATCCCGGCCGTGCAACCGGAACTAAATATGCGCGACTAAAGTCCCCCCGCTTTAGTCGTGCCTCTTACGAACCGCAACTAAAGGCCCGACACGTGGGCAGCTGGCGTGCGCCGTGTAACATCCCAAGTATGAAAAATAGCCATTAGAATGTTTGCTCTCTGTTATTTTATGTTTTGCATCATGACATCATGTTCATTGCATTTGTTTTGCTTGTTTTCCATTTGTTTTCCTCTGTTTTCATTTGTTTTCCTTTGTTTTCTATTTGAATTTCAAATCAAATTTCAAACCTTTTGTTTCATACTTGTGATGTTACAATTTCCAAAATGATATTTCAAATCAAAACAATCAATTGTTTCCATTAAAGTGTGATTTCAAAACTGTTGATTTGTTTCTCATAAAAAATTCATCTAATACCAAACCATTTTCAAATTCAATTATATTTCCAAAACAACAGCCTTTTGAAAATTATGAAAATGACAAAACACTTCCATCATTTGTTTCCATTAAACTAAGGTTCAAACTAATTAAATTATTGCTTTCAATATTTCACTTAATATTCAAAATTCATTCAAATTGCATTCAAATTCATTTGCATTTTCCAAACAGCAACCATTTGAAATTAATGAAACAAAACATTTTCCAAATCAATTTGTTTCAAATAAACCCGAGGGTTCAAACTATTTTAAGTGGTTCTTTTTAATTATTCAGTTAATAGCAATTTCCACCAAATTCAATTGAATTTTAAAACAGCAATAAGATTCAAATTTTGAGAAACAAACCATTTCACAATTGTGCCTTTAACTAATAACATATAAAAAAATCATCCACCAATTTTTTTTCCTATCCTAAAAACCTCCCTTTTCTTTCCTATTCCAATCTGCAAAAAAAGAAAAGAAAGAAAAAATAAAAACCACAGAAGGAGAGAGGGGCAGGCCAGCAGGCCCAGCCCACCATCCTCTCCCCAGGCCTCTCCCCCCTCGTTCTTCTACCTCCCGTACGGCTGCAATCTGGAGCTACCCACGTAGCAGCAGCAGAGCAGCAACGGCTGATGCTCCCCCTCCTCCTATTAAACCTAGCCCGAGGCCCTCCTCTGCCCTACCCTAGCTCCCTCCTTCTCCCTCTCCCCGCCTCCATTCTTCCTTTTCCCTCTTCCTGCTCTGCTCCACCCCTCTCTGTACTGAACCTGTACCACACCGACCCCACTCCTTTCTTCCTCCGGTGATCACCGCCGGGAGGGCCACCCACCGGCCAGGGCGAGTACGGGAATGGGTTCCCCGTACCCCCCTCGTTCTCCTCGGCGTCTCAACGGGCACGGAGAAGCCCTGTACCGCCGCCGCCGTCCAAGGTTCGCCGCCGGTCGTCTGCTGCACCGCCTCCTTCTGCCACCTTTTCCCTCGGTGAGCTCCGCCTCTCCTCCCTCGTTCCCTTCCTCTCTTCAATCACCAGCGCACCACGCAGCACACACACCATCTGCACGCCCGCGGCACCCCACGGCCCGCTCGCATCCACACTCCGATCGCCGCCGGCGCCCAGGAAAGTTCAGACGAACTGAACTTTGCAGTTCAGTTAAAATCCCGCGATCTGAAGCATATCTCCCCCCCACTGCCTTACTGTCAACAAGCGATCGCCGACCGCAGTGGTTACCACCACCGCGCGCACAGCAGGAGGTCTGGGGTTCGAGTCCCCCCTCCCGCAAATAAAACCCCACTTTTAATTTCTTTATTTTGGTACAGAAAACTTCACAGAATCACACCCAGGTCCCTGCCAGCTTTTATCTAGGTCCCCGCAATTATTTTCTAACTCCCTAGCTATCAATTAAAATGGCAGATTAATACCAAAAATCTAAAATTGCATAAATAATTCATTTTAACTCCAATTTCAACATTTTAAATATGTTTTCAATACCAAATTAAATTCTCTATCCAAATATAAATTTTGTTTACTGTTTTGAATATTTTAACTTGGTGAAATATTTGAATCCTTGTTGAATTCATTTAAATTTGCAAAATTCATAACTTGGGCATAAAAATTCCAATTTCAACAAATAAAATATGTTTTCCATTCGATTTTTCATGAACTTTGCAAATATAAACTTTGTTTGCTGTTTTGAATAATTTAAATTGCTGAAAACAAATGTTTCTTGATTATTGCATTTAAAATTGTTAAATTAATAACTTGCTCATTTTAAATCCATTTTCAACAAATAAAATATGTTTTCCATGCTAAATTGAACCACCTTTTCAAATATAAACTTTGTTTCATGTTTTGAATAATTAAAATTTGTTAAATGATTTAAACCTTGTTTAAATCATTTAATATTGTTAAATTCATAACTTGCTCAAATTAAATTCTTATTGAACATATAAACTATGTTTTCAAACCAAACAAGTATAAGCTTTTCAAATATGAATCTCACTTAATGTTTTGCACAAATAAAAATTCAATTAAATTGAAACTTGAATTAAATTCAATTAAATCTTGTTTAAACTTGTTTAATTCCTAATTAATTCATCCTAATATCTTTTTCAATAATTGAAACATGTAATCCAACTAAAACTTGTGTTCTTTTCAAATATGAACTTTGTCATCTATTTTGAACAATTAAAAGTGTTGAAAACAACAAATACTTGTGTAACACCTTTAAGGAACCAAAATTCCATAACTTAATAAATAAAATTCCAAACTTGATAAACCTTATTTCAAATTGTTTCTATTGTTGTTTTCTTTCTGTTTTCTTCATCCATGCATCATGCTAATCCACTTTCACCTGTTGGTTAGTTGTAAAACAATTATTTCAACCATAATTCATGGGCTTTCCATACGCAATCCAAGTTGCATGTGGGTCCATTTAATCATGTTATGTTACCATGTCAACTAGTTTATTTTTGATGCATCAATTAAATTGCCATGCATCATCCCATGTTTGTGCACTATGCCATGTTATTGATTGTTTGTCTCTCTGCGTTGTTTGTTTGCTTCTTCTCGAATAGACGACGACGTTGAGACCGACGATACTTACGACACCCCTTCTGAGGATCTAGCTCAGTACCAGGCTGCTGAGTTGCAGGCAAGTATTCACTCACATGAACCATTCTGTTCCTTTCCACATTGGATACCGATACTTTCCGTTGTCTATTCTGCTAGCCCTATGAATCGTTGCTTCTGTTCGATCCTACCACATGTTATCCTTTAAACCTGATATAGCCTCACCTCCACACCTATAACCCCTTTGCTTGTTGCCCGTGTCTTACTAGCATGCTTAGGGTTGTTTCTGCTCGAGTCTGTTACCCGTTACTTTCTGTTACTATATTTCTATTATGTTCTGGGGCTCGATGTTAAACAACAACCTGTTAATTTTAAGGTAATAATAATTTGCTGATAAGGCACCGGCAGGAGGCCCGGCGTGGTTTTGAGGCCTGCTAGTGTCGACCCTAATTAGGAAAAGGGTTTTGTCCGCTGATCCATGATGAGCGCACTAACCGCATGTGGGAAGCGTGTATGGGCGCCCCCCTCAATTTGATTCGATTCGCATCTCGTCCAAATCGCCACACTTAGTTCGGGCTTTCCATTTGATGCATGCATGTGCAGGTGCGAACCCTTGGCGCCAGGGTGGAACTTTTGTAGTCGGCATTTAGGGCGGCGTGGTCTTAGAGTGCTATGAGGGTCCCCTTTTCTTCGTGGGGCTCGATTAGCCGCGCACGCACATCATGTGGTTCTTTGGGCTTGATGCGAAGAAGAGTTGAGTTGTGTTGAGTGCCCCGCTTGGTGGGAAAGGCCTATCCATCTGGCGGGTTATTCTTACGTGTACGGCCAAATTGGTGCACCCCTGCAGGGTAAATCTTCTCGAGAAGCCGTGTTTTCCGCGGTTATGGATGACTTGGTGAAAGTACTGGCTAACAAGTACTCAGAACAACTTACACCTAATGATTAACAATTTGACTAGTAATAGGCTTATTGACACAACAACCTGATCCATCATTGATCTAACTGTGTGAGTTATCCTCGGATTGCTTCTTTGGATAAGGGGCGAGATCCAGGATGGGTTTGTTTGGAGTTAGTAGTAGTTGGTTACGATACGCTATCTTATCCCCTTTCTGTTAGCTGGAAGTTATAGCAAATCTGTAGTTGGTTAGTGCAGCCCGCTGCAGCATCTTTTGTATCACCCCTTTCTTCCGTTGAACCCAAAGCATCTGTGCTTAGTGTTGACGGGCACACTTTGGTGAATTGTGAGTCTTGCTTGCCAGTACGTTTATGTACTGACCCCTTTGGGGCTGTGGTTTCCGCAGACTACGCTTACGAGGACCCCCGTGATGGCTACTACGTGGAGTATGACGAGACTGCTGACGAGTAGATAGCGGACCCGGGCAGGATCCGAGACTTCGTGGATGGGCTCCGTCTTTTCGTTTCCGGCCTCTTAGGCCTATTTGGATCTTGTCTGTACTCAGACACTTTGAATGCTTCCGCTGTGATGTAATGATGGATTGTTGGGACATGTGTCCTCTAGATGATTGTATTTGCTATCTCTGCTCTAGTGAGAGCTATTTGCAACTTATTTCAATCTTTTGTGTCTTAGAGATCTGTTGTGATATCACTTGTTCAAATGCCGTTGACGTACCATGTGTGTATGTTATGAAGTACGTCAATGGAAGTATCTGGATTTCTATGGGATGGTTTGCGCAGACGATGAATAGTAGAGAATGGTTGTCACACGTTTACGTGTTGGCCTACTCATATTGAGATGCGGGTGCCGGTATGCCCCGTAAGCCATTTATCTACTGTTTAACGGACTGTGAGTATCCCCTAGAAGTCCGGGTGCGACACGCCGGAGGCGGGAGGACCTTTAGTCCCGATTTTTGACACGAACCGGGACTACAGGGTATTTCGTTATTTCTTTAATTCATTTGGATTTCTAATTATTTTTCACTCCAATTTTTCACTCCCTTTTTTTCACTCCCTTTTTTCAGATTTTTTATTATTTGCTTAGTGTCTAACTACAATTAACTCTAGTCAAATTACTTACTCGTGGTCAAACTTCCCGCTCGGTCACCCATCCTCCCACTACTCTAGCACTAGCACGCTTAACTTCCGAGTTCCATCCCGTCCCGCATCCAAGTGTTTCGCACGCATGTATGTGATAATAGTATCATATCAATCCTATTAACATGTTGGTCGATGCCACATTTCTGTATTGTCTGAATTTCAAATAAATCTTTTAATAAACAAAAGTAATGATGTAATTAATAATTTTGAATAAATAAATAAACATGAACTTTTTAATTTGTATTATTTCTAAAAAAATATTCAGAAAAATAAAACTAATTCATTTTAAAATCTTAAAAATACAAATAATATATCAAAATATTCAGAAAAATAAAACTAATTCATTTTAAACTCTTAAAAATACAAATAATATATCAAAAAATTCAGAAAAATAAAACTAATTTATGTTACCCCTTCCTAAATGCAAAATAAAATATGATAAAATTCATGAACCAAACCATATGAAATCTAAACCATATAAAATTTGCAGATCCAAGTTTTGACTATTATTTTTGACACAAGAACTGTTTTGGCAATGACTATTTGTGAGAATGATTTGAACCTAATTTTTAAAATACATAACCAAAATGGACAAACTAAAAGGTCAGCAACCAAATGAAAATATCATCATTTTTAATAAAAGACCAGTAGGCTCTTCTATGATTTTTAGAATGAGTTCAAAAATGAATTTTGAAGTAAATCCAACTGGATGAGTTTGGTATTGACAAGATCTATGTTTTCCTGGCTTAGATTAATTTTTGGAGGTCTAGATTTATTTTTGGTGAACAGATATAGAAACAATAGTTTTTGGTGAACAGATATAGAAACGGTAGTTTTTCTGTTTTGTTTTCTTGATGTGTTTTGTTTGTTTTGAAATGTGTGTTTGATCCTATCTTGTTTTCTAGCTTGTATAGAGTGTTGGGACTTGATATTAGGTGGTTTGCTTGCAGAACATCTACCTTAGAAAGTGTGTGCATGATTGGAAACTCAAATAAAAATGGAACTAGCATTTGTTACTTTCTAGTTTTATTATTTTGAAATTGTGTGTGAGCTAGATCTTTGTGTGATTGCTTTAGTAAATTTTGTGCTATGTTTAACCCGTGATTTTATTTGAGCCATTACATAACATAGCGGTACATATATCCATTACATAATATAGAAATAATATAGCTAGGAATTAATATAGAAATAATATAGGAATTAATAGAAAGACATATATCCATTACATATATCGAACGCAACATAGCGGTACATAGATGCGGTACACAAACAAGATCTACTCGAGCTCCAAAGAGTAGATGCGGAACAACTCGAAGGCAACGTATGCATCTATTGCTGCATACTCGAGATTGATCTGGGCAAATGGGTTCTTCCCCCAATACATGTGATTCCTCGAGGGGAAACAAGTCTTCATGGTTTTGTAGTCGGGGTGGATGAAGGCAGTTGCCATCTGAGCCATTCCGGTCTTGTGCCCGTACAACTCATCAAAATGGATAAGGTCATGAAGATCAATGTAGTGATCTTCAGCTATCTCAATACCCAACGTGCGCATCAATTTCTGCCGGTCTTGAGTGATGTCAACGCTAAAGAAGTCGTAACCCTTGTTGACAAGAAAATCAACAAGTTCTGGAGATTGCTTTGAACTACTGCAACAACAAAAATAGAACACGTGTTAGATATTGTTGCAACACGTGTATTCTTCCAATGCAACAAACAAATCGAAAATGCAACACTATCCTACAAGAGAGATTGTACGTGTGCGTACTCTGCCTATTGGAAGACCAAAACGGTCTCCTTGTGGGCAATCTGGATGACGGCAACATCCCGTTGATTCGCCGTGTACTCTAGATCAAGCCCGAAGAACTTGTGGTGTTCATCGGCGGCTTCATAGAGATTGCTCAAATGGTTAAGAGCACCGGGGAGCCTCTCGCATATATTGGTGTAGGCCACGTCGAGATTCTTGCGGCATGGT
This sequence comes from Alopecurus myosuroides, assembly GCA_028641055.1. Lineage (NCBI taxonomy): Eukaryota > Viridiplantae > Streptophyta > Magnoliopsida > Poales > Poaceae > Alopecurus > Alopecurus myosuroides. The sequence goes on from CM054058.1 coordinate 71,169,471, forward strand.
GTGGGCACACAGAGAACGTTCCAAACGGGAGAATCCATGGGTATTTGGTGGAGGAAGAAGAGAGGAAGAAGAACACAGGCTTCGCGCACTGTAGCAAATGGTCTTCTGCCTCTCGCTCGCGAAATAAACCCGCGCAGGAGGCGAGCAGTTTGGATCTTTAGTCGCGGGTGGCCAGGCCAACCGGGACTAAAGACAGGGATGCCAGCAGTTTGGGTCATTAGTCGCGGGTGGCCAGGCCAACCGGAATTAAAGCCCTCCGCGCGCTTCCCAAACCGCGCTCATGACCTTCAGTCGCGGATCGCCTCCTGAACCTTTAGCACTAGTCATAACGCAATGATGACCCTATATGCCCACATGCTCTTTGCTTTACTTTTCTTTGCGTAAACTGGCATCGCATGAGTAGACACCCGTCGGCATCCACTAACTCCAACTCGTGGAGGTTGCCAACAATGTGGGTCGCGACCCAGCATCGACGGTCTCAAGGTGACTATCTCAGTAGGTCACAACACTATGTACTGTATGTGTGATGCTATGCAAAAATGCAAGCGCCGCTGTATCCTTTTACATATCCACTTGGTATCCACACATAAACAACATCCAGCCACTAGAATAAATAAGAAATGATATAAAATAAACGTTTAGTGAGGGAATCATGCAAAGTATTATCCCGTTATGGACTTGCCTCAGTCGTGGGGCAGAAACTGAGAATTGTTAGATTATGAACCGGAGGCACCAACACCTGTTATTGAAACACATATCTCACTCAATAAACATCATCCCGCCAAAAGTAAATAAGACAAAAAAATATTCGCTCCTATATGCAAGTTCTGTTGTTAACCTTCACAAAGAAATATATATGGAACACCGTCTAAATACCCCTAATTGTACAACTGAAACTACAAATAACTAGGGGTCGGTTATGGCCAGACTAGGTCCATAACATTTTCTTTCACCATCGAGGCAGCAAGTTCACAAGAACAGAAAACTAGGCCAACACATGCTAGTGTTCCACCATGCATCAAACTAGTATGTGCTAGGAAAGGTCCAAACAATTATCCAAGGCGCACAAAGCTACCATACTTCATCAAAATAGATTACTTGCCAGCTCAATATACTAATCGCACTACAGAATTCCGGGCAATAAAACCAGTCCAATTGCTAGATGTCAGACCAAAGATTAAATCCCAGTATGGTACAACTAGAATTACTACGTATGTGTAGGGACAGTGCTTTAAGAGACTAGAAGCTCAATAGATTTCTGAAATTCGCCAGCGATCCAAAAGTACAACTCAATCCCGCTGTAACGCAACCCTACTAGTAACTAAACCAGGTACCTTTTCATTCATCTGTACCAAGAACAAACATTGATACGACCTGTAGTAGATTAGACTAATAACTACAGAGGCATGCTCGTCGATGGCTGCATCTATTAAGATAAAAATCAACCGGGTAAAGACGTAACTAGAACCAAAGCAAGGCAATGACGTCGTACCCGGCAGCCTCGCATTTCTTGGCGAGAAGATCCAACCCGGCTGCAGCACAGAAGCGACGTCGCAGCTAACGAGTCGGCGGCAACGGTGGCAGAACAGCCTGATGGAGACTGTTGAGGTGGGCGGCGTTGCGGCCTCCCAGCGGTAGCGCCAATCTGACTATGGCGGCAGCGGCGTAGAATGGTAGGATGCAGCAGAGGTGATTTGAGGCCACTAGGACTTGAAACTTCTTTATTGCAGAATGCATAGCGGCGGCGGCTACAACTCGACCCTAATATACGAGCAACGCCACGTGCAGTACAAGTCTAGGTCGAATACAGAAAGTCTAGCCAGCCTGTTATTTTCTTTGCAATGTAGGGAATACAGAAAGTCACAAACTGGTTCATACATTAAGCTTACAACCTAAACTAGGGGTCGTGAGTTCTATCACTGAATCACACGATTTCTTTTCTTTATATATTTTTTTCCTTTTATTTTCATTTCCATATTCTTCTATTCCAAAATCATAGTTAAATATCCTCACGGTTCTAACTATTTTCTTACAAACAGGCAATCAGTTAGCGTCAAATGTGGGATATTACAGTTTCTGGTACAAAGTTGTGGTTTTGAAGAGCGTTCTGCCTGAGCTGAATCATGTACCCGGCTCTCGCAAGTATATTTCCCATGTAAATAGAGTAAAATTTTCATTTACTCATGTCACACCCTTGTGGCCAAGGTGAAATTCATACCTACATGGCAATCTCTCTCACTTCATCACTATCAATGCCTTCTTCACTAGGCAATATTTATACTTCTGATTTGAATTAGGATTGCTGCTTCGGTTGAAACTTATCTTCTTTCTAGTGCTAAACTAGCACAACTGCCAACACACATGCCTATGAACAAATTTAGTATCTCTCATATATAAATTATTTTTTATTTAGCACCCTATTGTCATTCCAACTACGAAAAAACATTTTTTTCTAAAAAAAACTCTATTTGTATTTTCTCTCGTTACTCTATGCACAAATGAGTGGCAATACCATGTTCAATCCAAAAGAATTTGAACCAATCATCTAACTAACATAGAGACACTAATACTTATTGGTGGAATACACTGAAAATTTATTGTGGCGATGAATATGTCCCCCTTATTTTTGGAAAAGAATGAAAGTTATTGTGGTGAAGTATATGTCCTCATGTGCGGTTTGTCATCAAGTAAAGGTAGAGCATAAGAGGATTGCGACATTATTCTTCCGTTGTAGGTTTTATCTACTATGGCCATGGGCCTAGCTTGCCATGGATTCTATTGCTGGCCTATAAATGGTTACTCCAACGAATGAATCAAACTCTAGAGTTTTTTTATATAAAACTAGCTATAGTGCTTGCAAAAGAATGACATCTTACAATGCTTTGAATGCAAAACTGTTTATATCCACTTTCTCTAGTGTCATAGATGAGTAGAAAATGCTGGCATCAGGTTGGTTTTAGAAAAATACAAATAGGGTAGTTGAGATTAGAAAAAACATGTCTGCTACGTAGAGATGACAAAGATCTACACTCATACCAAGAGGTTGAAATGTAATTTCAAGGGTCATCCACAAAATGTTTCACAATATTAAACTTGAAAGGCAATCCTAAAAACGATATATTTGATCTTTTATAATATTAGCAAAAGCGGAAGCTAGCCAAGTGACTTGATTTTCCCGAGTCAGAAAACATGTCGGGCATAATGTGTTCCTTCTACCTATCTTGTACAAGAATTTCCAATACACACAATCTCAGTATTCTATGGAACCAATTACACTTTAGGTAACACGAACTATCCTTCGAGAGGTTCGCCCTATCAGGATACTGAAATATTCCGAGAGAGTGAGGATACATAGGGCACAAAAGTAAGCGACGATACATTTGTTGCATCATGCGAGTGCCACGCTAGTTGGGATGTAGACTCTTGCATGCACGAGAAATATCCAAAATTGTACATGGCTGGTATCTAATGCATGACTATATTTTACGTGTAATCTTAGTTCTGCAGGTACTAAACGAAGAAAAAATGCAGTCTCAAATTATTTTTATAGGGGTAAGAATGTGATATCGTTAATTAATTTTGATCTTTGTTCATCGTTCTTACTTAAATTTTCAAACCAATAATTAATTAATTTGTGATGCCACTTAAATATAATCGGAAACTATAAAGATAGAGAAAAAAAAAATCGTATAGGTTAGGGCTTGATCTCCTGAGTTTATATATTGAAACCTGTTGGATTCCATTTATCTTATTTTCATTCAATTTTTTGGACTCCGTTCATCTTACTTTTGACATGATTGATGTACTGAGAAGACTGCAAGATCACTAGATGATCAATACCACAACCTCACCCATAGGTGGCAAACGTTCACGTGGCACCTTTGGAGTCCCCTCGTTACCCCAGATATCTTCCTCATGATATGCCAACTGTCGCAAGTACATCCGGTGCATTTGGAGGTCTCCCATCGCCTCCTTTTATCAGTAGCGAGCCAGTGGTGCCATCCGGGCAGCATCGCAGCAGAGGGCAGTCTGCATATCCACCACCAAGCACTAGATGGAACACTTCCAGGAGACGGTGTTCCAGCTGCAGACCGTGAAAGCCTGGTTTGTGTTCCCCGAATGGGTCGTGGGCCAAACGCAGTGACGAAACGTGTGGCCGATGAAGAGTTGGAGCAGGAGCTAGATTGGTTGGAGGAGGTTGATGGGCGTGAGGGCTCTGAGTCATCTCTAAATGGGATCTCGCCTAAAGGTTGTAAATGACCCTGCCACGCCGGAGGTCAATCCTAATCACGTTTATTTGCTCATTTTATTCGCTCTATTTATGTTATAATTTCATGTTTAACAATCAATTCTGTTATTTTAGTTGTCTTGTATATTAACTTATGTAAAATAAATTTGATCAGTACTCGTGAGAATCCCCTTAGTTTAGTTGTTTATTTTATCCGATTTTGTTATAAACTGCTTCTTAACAATGTTGTATGTTAGTTTAGTTATTTATTTGCTCGATTTTTGTTATAAACCGCTGCTTGATGATGATGTCAATTACTCGCTCGATTGGACATTATCTTTGTAAAATAGCATATATTGTGGTATAGAGGAATTAATTTATTTGTTATGTCCATTTTATATAACATTTGTGAAACTTGTACAAATACTTTTAGTTTAGTTTTTTATTTCCTATGTTTTTTTTAGAAACCCCTAGTCAACAATGATTTGTCTTAGTAGTTTATTTTATCTTATAATTTTTTACAAGTTTCTTCTGGACAATGCAGATACTTAGTGTATGATTTGCTTATCAATGGACATGCATTGTGTATTAGGGCTCGATGGAAGCCTGCAACAATGCAGTTGTCGTGAAGCCGTATGAGTCGGGCTCCAACAATGATACATTGAATCCGCCTTCTCAATTGACAAGAAATTTTGTGCAATAAGAACTAATGTAGAAGACAGAGTCGACGATCACATGCATGTCAGCAATGAAAACATATGTTTGACGTTATATCAACACACAATAGTAACAAACCTGTAGCCATCTAGTCACAGGAGCGGGGGTAGGTCGACAACGCAGCCTACATCACCGTTATTTTTATTTTGTTTTCTCTAGCACTTATGAGGAACTGTGATTAGTAAATTTTGGTAGATAATATAATAAATTTTGGTAACGAACTAATAAATTGACTGTTACCCATATGAGAGTGTCAATGGGAACCATCTATGATGGTTTTGACCTATGTCCATAGAGTTGTTCTATACTACTCCACCATCTTCTGTATCCGTATTATGTCCCAGCCTGAACTACGGAAGTACCGGACCATTTCCCCCAGTCTTTCAACTCACAACCTCGACTCCACCAACTCAGCACTGTTAGGCGACGACGAACCCGAGACACTGCCCTATCTTGCTCACCATGACATCGTCCGATGTTCCAGTCGTCTTCACAGCTCATACTCCTCAAGCTAGAGGGGATGTTTATCCCTATGCCTCACATTCACAATCTATATCGCATATTAGTCTCTCTATGGGGCTGAACTTTGTTTTTGTTTGTTTTTGTGTGAGCGCTACCTAACCTGGTGATATATGTAGTCTGCTAGAAGGATAATCGAAGAAGACATTCTTTATAAGGGTGGGGGCATACTAAGACTTGATAAGGTTGGTGACATATTGTACATTCATCCCTTTAATTCCTAGCCTTATTAAATAGTAATTTTTCCTTGCTCCAAAACAGTTTGATTACATACTTGTTCTTTGTTCCATCGCTCCCAAGATAACCGTACTAACCACTAAAATATTTATTTGAAAAGATAATGAGAGACGATGTATTTTGGGCCACTAGTCTAGACTCGACCCCTGCTCATTGGTATACCGTCATACAACATATGAAATGTGTAGAAGGAGCGAAATGATCAAACCTTGAATAGCCCGATGATACCATTATGTGCATCATTCCATAAAATTTATGTTCACACAATAATTACTATCGTCTGGTGGAACCTCCATGAAAAACGCTATCATAAATCCGTGAATTAAATATTTCTATTTTTTATTATAGATATATATTATAAATAGATCAAAAAGAAACCATGATCGAAGAATTTTTTGGAAAAATATGTTAGTTGAATTATTTGATTTTTTAATTGACTTTCTATGCACCACCACATATATTTTTTTATAAAAGGACAAGACACACGTAACCTAACCTGTAAGGAACCATGGCCTCGAAAACCTAGGGTAATTATTATTAGGGTGGGTTGTGTCTTTGAACACTAGTTAGAAATGATAGTTCTACGTGAAAACGTTGTTGCTGGCAAGAAGGTTATCGCTGAATCATGTCACTGGGAGAAAACGGGCCTATAGTCTCGGGTGGTAAGGGGCTATAGTCCCGGATTGCAATCCGGACTACGCAATCGGGACTAGAGGACCCCCCCCCCCCATCTTTAGAACCGGTGGCCCACGAACCGGGACTAAAGATCCTCCACGCAATCGTCTCTGTCGCCGCGGGCTGGAGGAACACGTGTCGGGACTAAAGGTTTCCTGCCGTGGCGGAGTTTTCAGAAGTTTCTCTGCCGCGGCAGGATTTGTGTTGTTTCTTCGTTTTTTATCCATTTGATTTATGTTTCAAATTGTGTACAATTTCTAATTTCAAACATGTTTACATACACATATTCTACGGTACTACGACATACAAAAGTATACGTAGATGCATATATACATATATATAATGTTCGATCTCTTGCGAGCATACGTACATATATTTACAAGTTCAAACATATATGCATCACATTGTTTTGAACATGGGAATTCAATGCTGTGATCCACCTAAAAGGAGTTCATTGTCCGATTGATAATGTTCTCCTTTTGGATCAATGATCTCCGTCATCAGAAATCCCGCTAAGTCCTCTTGAATTGCTCGTAGGCGCTCGTCAGGTAGGAGGTTCTGCCGTACATTTTTTATCTGTAATATACTTAAAGAGTTCAATAAGATATACAAGTTGACTGAAACATAACGCAATTCACAGAAAATAAATCTGTGAATATTATTTATGTACTTGAATTGTGTTCGTATTATGTGTCCGCTCAGTGGCCAACGAACGAATATACTGGCAGACGTAGTATCCACATAAATTAGTCCCCGGTGCCTGCTGCAAACCCTACACCAGTTTAAAAGTTAGCTCATCTTTGAATTCGCCTTGTGTGACCGATATTTTTCAACACCTGCTTGGCAAGGAAAATGAACAAATGAGTTACTAATTACTTGATATCAGGAAATGAACGATAGACCTGTCGGACCCCGGACCCCGAGATATACAAACTGTCATGTGCTCCTAGCAGTGGACCCACAAGGGCTTCAGGGTTACCAGCCCCGGCCGCAACAAACAACGGCAGGCAGACCGGATTCATCGGCACGTAGTCCGGATCCCCGGTCTACTACTCCTTGTGTCCATGCTAGTCATAACCAGATATGTACACCCAAGCATCCACGAGTCGGATGAAACTGAAGGAACGGGACCAGAGTTATACAGAGATGCTATGTGTCCAGAAAGTGCAACAACAATCGAGGGTTACTGGGGTTACCTCGCCCCAGGCCGGATATCTCCGGCAGGCGGGCTCGGACATGGATCATCGGCTCCACAACCCCTCGACTGCGACAACTATGCAGGCATAGCCAAAACTGTATAACAACGGGCTCGAGACCAACAATCGATCAAAGCAGTACTCTAGACAAGAAAGTTGTATTAAACAAGGCATACTAGAGTAGCTTACACACAGAGGTTACAGGACCAACATAGGTCAAGCAACCCAACATTACAACAAGCAGCGAAAGCAAAGATGTTGCTATACAACAAGAGCAAAAGGACTAAGAGTCCGAAACATAAGCAACGTAGCCAAACCCATACTACAGATACCAGGCTGCTGCCTGGGAACTCCTAACTACTCGTCGACGTCGAGGTAGAACCCCTCTTCAGCTGCATCACCGAAGTCTGAAACAAAACAACAACGAGGCAAGGTTGAGTACAAAAGGTACTCAGCAAGACTTGGCTTTTAAGGTTCTTTGCATAAAGCCAACTTTGTTTTCCGAAGTTGAGGAAGAAAAGCACGTGTAATAGAGCATTTATAAAACAGAGGAGGAGTCTACTCAACTACTGAGATCATCATGTTCTTTAGTCCACCAAGTACTTTCTCATTCCCAGACTACCTTAAGCTACAAGAATCACCCCTCTCGACGTAGTCGAGGAGGCATCCTTCATTCGTTGGCAGCAAGTTTTAGTCTTTCCGTTAGAGTTATCTATGACCCCGTGACTTTCACCAAGTTGTCCATAACCGTGGACACGGCTTTCCGAAAGATTTATCCCTGCAGGGTCGTACACTTTACCCACACGTATCGACCGACTCTTAACGCCACGCGGTAACGCTCCTCTCTAAGAGCGCGGCAGAGTGTGGTCGACCACGGCCTTTACCTTGCTTAACCCTTTCCATGAGTCAACCCAAACAGGGCCACCCCGTCAACAGGGAGTTGGCCACCTCCTGACGGCACCTGTTCTGTGAGTCGGGACAAGATCCGTGTACGTCCATCACTGGTCCCGGTCACGCCCTAGTTTTCTCCAAAACGTTTTATGACACACCCGCAAATGGAAAACTCAAACTATGTGACCCATGGAAGTGATCAAACAAGTTAGTTAGCCGAGCGGGGTTCATTGGCCCGCGTGTGGTTGCACGCTCAGTCTTGGCTTCCGCGGCGAGACCTTAAATCCTAGGGTTGGCGAGTACGGAACGAATAACCACTACCCAAGTGGCCTCCCGTGCTAGCCTTAGTCAGTTTCATATGCTCAGTAATCACAAATATAACAACATACAAGATTATCGAAGTGATCCAAAACATCAACCGGATGTAGTAGATCAGAACACTAAGCATGGCTAAGCATAACACACAAGGCTCTACGATACTCAAACAACCCTAGTCATACTAGGAGGGTAAACAGGTATGAAGGTGACATGTGAGGGGGAGGGTCATGCAGTGGATAGGTTAACTCTAACAGACTCAAAACCAAGTTGAATCGAATGCAAGAGTAAGAGGTTGAAAGACTCAAAACATGGGGTAGCCATGAGGTGGTGCTTGCCTTGCTCGTCGAAAGTAGAGCTTGGGTTGTCGTAGAACGCCGGGTCGACCTCCGGATCTCGATCTACCGATAACGAGCAGTACCGGAAAGAAGGTAACCAATCAATACTTGACGACCGTGCAATGCACAATATGTATGTATGAGTAAAACAATGCAATTGAAAAGAAGCTTAAAAGATAGAGCAGGAAGCTAGGGTTTTGTGCCGTGAACGACGAACACCGGAGGGGGGGAAACCCTAAACTGGGGATATGACCCAGCTAAAGTGCTCAAATGACCTTGTGAACATCATGGCTGGGTTGCATTTGTTTCACTGATCAAAATGGTATATTACACTTAATTTTCTATTTTTATTGAATAAAAACTTTATTTTCAATATTTAAATGAATTAAATGTGTGCTATAAAAGTGGCCTCATTTTAAACCTTACCAAACATGTATGAAAGTGACATGGATAAATAGCTCTCATTTTTCTGAACACATACATATATTTTTCATAATTTTCTGAGTTATAAATGTGGAGTTATTAATTATTTCCAGTTAACTCAATTTCTGTAATTTCTTAATTTCCCCAGGGGGTTTTCTTGAAAAAAAACCTGTCGTCTTCCTCCTGTCCGGTGACAGGAGGGCAGCCGCCGCCGCGCGCTACCTCCTGCTCCCTTCGTTGTCGACGTGGAGGCCCCGTGAGGCCTCAAGGAGACGTCCCGATCTCCCCTTGTCGCAGAACCCCCCCTGCGGAGCACCTTCCATAGGCCTCGAAAATTGGAGTCATGGCCACAAGCAGGGATTTTGGTGGAGCGATTTTTTTTTGTATTTTTGGACATAACACGGCCGCGCGGATTATTACAATGCTATTGCGCGTGGGAGTAGACAGAGCTTTTTCCATCCGTTTTATCCGAAGGATCTTATTAGCCTTGAACTATTGTGTGGCTTTTTTTTCTTCTCTTTCGCGTGACGTTTAGGGTGCTGCCTCGTATGTGCTGCTATCAGTTACTCCTTCCATCCCAAATCAGTTGTCATAGATTTGTCAAAATATGGATGTGTCTACACGTATTTTAGTGTATAGATACATCAATATTTTGACAAATTCGCGAAAACTAATTTGGGACGGTGGGAGTAGTAAATATAAGAAGATTAGAAAAGGTGTTGAAAGTCTGAATTTATTATAATCTAGACTAATTTTCTTGGCAAGATCGGACGTAATAATCAAATGATAGTCCTAATTTTAATATGGAGGGAGATTAGAATGTTAGCTTTCATAAATTTTGTGTGGCAAAATAGTTATTTATTAATACATTCATATTATACACATGTTGTTTCCGTTGACTAATTATAGACGATCTATTTGAGACGGTCTAGGCGACAATGTGAAGCCACCACTTTAATACAAACTGTGGCGTTCCAAGATGAAAGAAAAAACTAAGAACTTATGTATATCTATCTACAGACTACAGTATGCAGAATCCTATCTATCGTTTAAAAAAAAATCTTAACAATTTTAACGTACATACTGACCTTATTATTAAGAGCACCAGACCGATTGTGACATATGGATATGCGTGCTGTCTGCCGTTCGTGCACATCATCTCTTCGGCAAATGCAACCTGCATATGCATGCAAAGGCTAGCTAATGTGATTCGGTATTAATTTACTCACCTGTAGGAAACCTAATCTACTCAATTTGGCTAGTAGATCTGGAAAAACAGTTTTTTAACTCATGTTTTCAGATTCTAGATTTTTGTTCACGTCCTTACGGACTGTGTTTCCCACTGTTGATACTACCGGCCGGCCGGCCGATCGGTGACAACCAACCTAATATCGGTAGGACTAAAACTAAAGAGTCCTGATCTTAAACCACTTTAGTGTTTTTTTTCTTATCTTGACACGTACAATTCTATGTCAAGCTATCGTGCCAAGTTATTTGTAACGCCCTACATTACGTTGTTTAGGAGAGTTAATCCTAGCCGTAAAATAATGATCTAACCGCTTAAATAGTTGTAATGATGTGGATTAACGTAGAAGCTTAAAAGGCGCTATTTGACTCCCAGGGAGCAGAATATTATTCTGCACCCGAGCCCAGCCACACGCGAGGAACCACACCGCTCGATCCTGCTTGTCGTAAGAAATTTGCCAGCGACGTAAGAAAAAGAAAAGAAGTTAGTGGCCGTCTCAATCGTTCACGTCGTAAGAAACCGTCCGCCCGAGGTTGGCATGCGACGTAAAAGAAGTAGCCTCAAGGTAAGAAAGAGACTTAGAATAAGCTGGGTCACCAATCTCTACTACCTAAAAGAAAAATTGTGTTCCGTCTTCTCCTCTCTCCGCGATACGTCGTCCTTTCGTCCACATCGTCGTACACTCCGCGTCCCAAATTTGTCCCGCGTGGGCGTGGGGGTATGGCCCCAGAAAAATCCCATCGTTCACCGCATGGAGGCCCGCTAGGGTAACCGGCCCCGTCTCCCGGCGCCTCCTCATTTTCCCCACAGCCGCCTCTAACCTCTGTATTCGCTCTCCTCCCCTGAGGTGGTTTCGTACGACCTAGGAATCTCTCTGGTAGCCACTCCTCTCCTCACTCGAGATCTTCCTTCTCCTTCCCCGTCCCCGACCTATACGACAGCTCATCCGCCACGAGCTCCTATATCGGCGTGATTGCGGCAGAGCAGCCTGGTTGATTTCGCAGTGCCAGATCTCTTCGCCGACGAGCCGTTGAAGCCCCACAATTTCAGATCGCGTGCACGGACCTGCGGCGGCGTGACACTGCAACAGAAGAGCTTTATGCCTTGCTATTCTTCAGAAACGACATGGTTTGCATCTCCTATGTGCCAATTATTTTTTGCCCTTGATAAGAATTGAAGTGATAAATCTGACGAGAACACATCGTTTGCAGAATCTTTTAGGCCAGATCTCTTCGTCGACGAGCCGTTGAAGCCCCACAATTTCAGATCGCGTGCACGGACCTGCGTCGGCGTGCCACTGCAACAGAAGAGCTTTATGCCTCGCTATTCTTCAGAAACGACATGGTTTGCATCTCCTGTGTGCCAAATTATTTAGGCCATCAGTGACGGTCAATGGATGTGCAGACCTGGTCTGGTATGAAGTTCAATGCTATGGAATCTATATTTTGATTACTGCCCTCATCGGATCCGACTTTCATTGAAATTCATGCAATCATTTATCTGGCTGGTCTGATTGTCTTCAATCCAATTGTAGCATTGTTTGGTCTGGCTGCTAGCTGGTGGGTTTGCTCTGTCTTGGTAGCAAACAAAGCTTATTGTTTCTTGTCCTCGTTATCTTTGAAATTATCGTAGACTTACTTGCTTTGTGTGTTGGTTTGAGGTTGTCACTTCCTATTGTCGGTTTCCAATTCGTTCTTAACTGCATGAAGTGGTTGGCGATAAACAGTAATTATCGACCTTAATTTATTCTTTTTTTCAAGTGCTTGGCTACTTTAACCAACTAGAGATGAAGGGCAGTAAGATAGAAACAGTGAGTCGGCTCAATGTCTCACTTCTAGAGATTGTACATCTTATGATCTTAGATATCATGTTGTTATTACATGTGGGTGTGTTGAATCCTCTAGAAAGATGGGAAGTGTCCAGAAGAACCCAATTTTATTCCTACACAAATGGTTTTGCATGATGCATTTACTTGCGATTTGTTTCTTGCTAGCTTGATGCGCAACCCCAAAGCTGGTACAGTTTCTCCAAACATTCTGTAGTCAATGTAATTTTTTTTTATTTTGTTTCCCATAAATATTGCTTTTGGATCATCAATCATGTATGTGTTGCTTGGGTTGGGTATTGTGATAGCCACAACGCGTATAAAGAAGTTGCCGGGCCGTTCACCTTACTTTAGTAATTATTTCCTTGTCGCAGTGCCTGTATATCCGTAGCTGGATGCTCGCACCTTCACCTTACTTTCGTACTCGGATATTCATATCTTGCTTCCTTGACTCAGTGCATGTATTTCCATAGCTTAAGGCTCGCGCACTGTCATAACCTATAGGTACCCTGCAACTAAAATGTGTAGATTAGTTGTGTTTGGGATATTCCAATGAAAACATCCAGTTCAACCAACCCCAATGAAAAATCAGAACATACCTGACCATATGTTCAAAGTAGCGCAACGCCATGGGATATTGGTCAAATTGGAAATATGTGGATCTGCTAATTTTGGGATGAAATGGTATCATCCAAATATTCAACGAGATGCAACTTCACAGGGACCGTTCGTTTTCCTATCATAAACAACTTAAAAATTAAACTTATGGGTGTCTAATTGCAAAGGAGCGCATGGTGTGTACTCATAGTACTGCAACTGACAAGAAGTTTATGTGGTTTCTTCGTATTCTTTGATTTATGCAGCAAGAAACATCCTCCCTATAGGAAGTTCTGAAAAATTTCACTATTTTATCAGGTAAAGTTTAGTTTGCATGAGGAAGTTCACTTGTTTTTTTATCATGTGCTGAATCTCAAAGATATCTTGTTTCTCACTAAAACGATGATGCTCTGCGAGGGTAACAATGTAGCTAGACTGTTAATCCATTGTTTATGCGGTCACTACAACACTATCCCTTTGTTCTAGGAAGAGAGTAATATCTACAAATTTATGCTTTGTTAAGCTTATAAACCTATGTTTTTGTTCAACTTATACTCGAAAGTGAAATCTAAAAATCATATTTTTCCCAGGTTCCCAAAGAAGATTTAGACATGGTACTTGCAAGGACATCATATATGAAGATTTTCCATGGAAGATATTGACCCGAGTTATGAAAATTATGCAGAACTAACTGTAACTCATATCGAAACTGAGGTACTTTTTGATGATGTCGTGATTGATTTACTTTAAAATGAAGGAAGTGCTTGCTAGGAGATCTGATTAGGTGTGTAGTTTGTTCGCAATACCTGTTTATTCAGTTAAAAAGAAGCATTTAAAGGTGGTCAAAATTCACGTGTCGATGCTCTCATAACTAGAGTTTTTTCATTGTTCGCACAACCAAAATTTCATCCATTGCTGACATACTTAAGTATATAAAATGTCATGCTCGTTTGTCACAAATCAGGTTAAACCTTCAATGGATCATTATGTCCCTTCTTCAAATAATCGTTGTTAAGAAAATCTTGGTTTTCACTGTTTTCTGAAGGTCCTTAAAGGAAAGAATACCAGGATTTTGGGGTAACACCAATGCTCATTACAGGTAAGCCTCCTTGGCTTCCTCCTGGCCTTGATGAATCATTTGCTGGAATTAGAGACAATGCCATCACACAGTACAAGGAGAAGAATAAGAGAATACAACAAGTGCATTTGTTATTAATCTTGTTGCACTACTCTTTTTGGAAGGAATTGCATGTTTCTTGTAACCATACTAGAAGTCAACAAGAAATTATAATTTTTAGAATTTTTTACTACCACTTATGGTAGATTTGACCACAAGATCAGATATGAATCTCTCGAGGCCAGGCCGGACATGTGAAAGAGTGAAGGGACGGGTTGTTAACGCCGGTGAAGCCATATGACTGATAGTCTCGACACAAGGAGCTAATGAATTCATAAGATGCAGTTTTTAATTAGCAAACTTAAACCCAGTGCCTATTGCGGCTGGAATGAGATCACACACTCCAGCAATCTATTCTAGGTAAGATCCATTTTGCCGGGGCACTCTTATATACTACATGGATGTGTTGTAAATGAAAGTTTAAAAGTATAATATCTTTTGTGACAGGATATTTTTAAAACCGACCCATCTAATGTCAAAAGGGATCTCAGAGACATCAAGAAGATAATGTTCATAAAAAACATATAACTAGAGCTCGACGTTGGCTTAAGAACTAGAAATAGAGGTTCGAAGTACGTTAGATCAATGTTGCAAAGCAGTAAACTGATCAGGTTACTCACTAAAATAGAAATATATATGTTCATTGTTTTTTAAACATTATGTGTGTATCTCCTTTTATGTTCTTAAGAATTGACATATATATTATGTTTTGTTGTTGAAAAAAATATTATGGGACCGTGGCAACGCACGGGCATTCAACTAGTCCGTAGTAAAATACAGTACAGTCGTTGGGTGCTTTTGCTCTGTCGAGACGGTACGACGTGTACGTGTTTGTCAGAGTTGGCCATGCATTTTGTGATTTGTATACATGATAAGACGTGTCAGCCTAGAGCCTACTAGTAAAAACATAAGGCAATCCATCATGTGTGGATAAAAGCGATGAGAGTCGCCTGATAGTCCGTAGATATAAATGAAATAATAATCTACTAGTATCATACACAGAACACTCCGAGCAAGCAATAATATGATATATGCCAAGCACCATAAGTTATTCTGACCATAGCGTGATCCACATCTTTCTCACTTGTAACAATAAAAAAACTGTCTTATTCTATTCTGTTTTCAACACAAACATGAAAGCACCCATGAAAGGAAGTTTTATTAATGTGGAATCACGGGCAGTGTCACGGTTGCAATCCTGAGCTCCGGCATGCTCTCAAATTTACGAGGAACTCGAGTTGTCCCCACCCCCAATCCGGCGCTCTCTATTTCTTCCACGGCTAGTCCAAGCTGCAAGCCAACCAAAATTATCACATGACTTACATTTATGCATAATCTAGTTGTATTTTTGTACGCATCACATTGGCCTATTTTATGTTTTTGTACAAATCTCTGTATACGTATTTGCATTTATTAAAGAGAGTCGACAAATGGACACCATTTTAAAAATCCTCAATCTCAAATAAATCAAAGTGTCTAAGAATATTATATGATAATAACCTCTAAATTATGTTGTCGAGTGTTGAGACATAAAAAAGAACAACCAATATGTAGTACAGTAATTTGTTTGAAAATAGGAAGTATGCATACTGACAAAATTATAAAATGAGTACCTACAAAGTGAAACATGCAAATAAAATAAATAATAGCTCAGTCAATGGCTACGAGCAGGAATGATGCATAGAACGGGAAATAAGAATCAACCAATTAGATATTTTCGTCGCACTCCATCGCCAAAGTGATGTACTGAAAAGAGAGAGAGAAAGAACCAGTGCAGAGAAAGAGAGAGAGAGAGAGAGAGAGAGAACCAGTGCACGTTGCCTCATGCTGCTTCTTACTATGGTTCAGCTCTGCCCAAACAATACACAATCCAATTTTTAGGTGACATAATATATTATGGTCAATAAAATTATGAACGAACATGTTCTTCATGTATACTCTTGGAGTCGACTCCCAGACGAGCCAAGAGCTAGCAAACTGTAGCAACAAAATGATTGAACAAGGTGCAGGACTAGACTATAAAAGGAACCGTAACGTCAAAGCCCACCAGCGTGCTGAGCCTGCCCATCGCTCACCATAATGCCAATGCTGCCCGCCGACACCACTCGCCGCGCTGCACAACCAGGATGCAGAAGCCGGCTGCATACAACACTCGCCTGCTGCACGCTGCTCACCAAGCCACCGAGTCAGCCGCAGGACCAAAAATGTTGAACCACTTCTGTTACCGTTGCATGTTGTAACCTCTCACCCCTAGTCTTCAGCTCACCACGCGCCCATGCACGGCATGCATGGCATCGTGCGCACCAGACTAGGAGCACTCTGCTATATAAGCACCATATGATGTAATCTGAATACTCGAGCAATATACACAGATTCATCTTACAGTTTGGTATCAAGAGCCAACTTTTTTATGGCAGACACAGCGGCCGCTGCCGCCGCCGCCGCCGGCTCTACGCCGGCCCGCTCCGAGGACGCCCTCGGCGCATCTGCCTCCCTCTTCACCGGCACCATGCCGGTCGCTCCCGCGGCCCCGACCGCGACCTTCTTCAGCGCCGCCACGGCGGCATCGGACGTCGCCTCGTCCTCAACCGCGGCCATCTTCGGCCGCCACTCCAGCGCCGGCACCATGCCGGCCTCGTTTCCGGCGTTCCTCGGCGCCCTCTCCTCGGCTACTGCCCGCACCACGCCGGTAACCAACGCCGCCACTTTAGGTACCTTCGGCTTCGCCTCTCAACCCGATTCCGTGGCCATGGCCACGTTTCCTCGATCCACTCATCACCTAGCCGCCCCATATCATCATCCCGGCCCCTCCATCTTTGATATCCATATCGAGCATCGGATCAAATTCAAGGTGGATTCCACGGGCCAAAATTACTCCAAGTGGAGACTTCTAATGCTTTTCTTGCTGCATCAACACAATGCTCGCCATCACATCCAGGATCCCGAGCCCCACTTCCATGACGATCTCTGGCGCAAGGAGGACATCCAGATCATCCTATGGATGTGCGGCACTCTCTCCGACGACCTCATCAACGCCGTCATGTCCATTGACTGCACGGCATACACGGCGTGGACACGGCTCCACAACTTCTTCCTCGACAATCAGTCCTCCCGCGCCATGTACCTTGGGAAGGCTTACCGGAACACGCCGCGCGGCGACATGCCCATCGCCGCCTACTGCGACAAGCTCAAGTCCCTCGCGGACGCACTTGCTGACGTCAACGCGCCCGTCACCGATCGCGATCTCACCCTGCAGATGCTTGCCGGCCTCGGCAAAAAATTCGAGCTGCACGGCGCCATCATCGAGAATATCAAGCCTCTCCCCTCCTACGTGGAGGCGAGATCGAAGCTCCAACTCGCCGAGCTCGCCCTCGACGAGCAGGCCGCCACTGCCGCCGCGCAGGCCCTGGCGGTTCACGGAGATCGTGGCGCTCCCTCATCACAGAACGCCCAGCCGCGGCCGGTGGGCAACCGGCCAACGGCCAGCCCGGGCGTGGCGGCCAACAATATACCCAGGGCGGCCAGTACAACCAAGGCGGCCAACGCGGCGGCCAACAGCAGCCCCAGGGCGGCCGCGGCAACCGAGGTCGCGGACGTGGTCGAGGAGGAGGCCGCGGCGACCGCGGTGATCACGCCGGGCGCGGCGGACAACAGCAGCAACAATCTTCAGGCGGCGGCCAGCAGCCGTGGCTGGGCTACTTCGTGCCGATGGGGGCGCCGTTTCCCCAGCTCAACCACCGCCAGCCTTGGGTCCCTCCCAACGCCGGGAGCGTGCTCGGCCCCCACGCCGGCAATCAAGCACGCGCCTATCAGGTCTAGCATGCCGCTGCGCCGTACCCTGTCCCCGCTGCTCCCTACTACGGACCACCTTCATGGGATCATCCGGCTATGATCCAGACCGCGCCGAGCTATCAACCCGTACAGTACCAGCCTGCCGCCTATCAGCCCGAGTGGCACATGGATTCCGGCGCATCCTCCCACGTCACCGGCACCTCAGGTATCTTGACCTCGCCCCGTTCCCCTTTAAACATCAGTTCCAAGCATATTGTTGTCGGTAATGGCTCACGCTTGCCCGTCCTAGCCACGGGATCCACCACTCTGTCACCCACTTCATTTCAATTGCATAATGTCCTATACTCGCCTTCACTCACTCACAACTTAATCGCCACACGCCAATTTACACGCGATAACTCTGTTTCCGTCGAATTTGATCCATTTGGTTTTTCCGTGAAGGACCTCACCACTCGGAGTATTCTTCATCGCTCGAATAACTCCAGCGCGCTCTACCCCTTCTACGGCTCCACCACACCTTCAACGGCCTTCACCCTCAACACCGGCGACTTGTGGCACCGCCGACTAGGGCATCCTAGCAATTTATCCAGCACTAGTTATCCTTCTATTTCATTTACCCCATGTAATAATTCCAATAGGCCGTCTCCATTGTGTGAGGCATGTCAATTAGGGAAACAACCTAGATTACCTTTTCCTCATTCTAGTTCTTTTACAACAGCCCCATTTCAATTAATTCATTGTGATCTATGGACTTCACCTATTATTAGTTGCTCTGGAAATAAATATTATCTAGTTGTGCTTGATGACTTCTCTCATTTCTCTTGGACATTTCCTCTACGTGAGAAATCAGACACTAGCCTCACTATCCAACGATTTTTTACCTATATCCTTAACCAATTCAACACATCCATTAAGTGCATGCAAAGTGATAATGGGGGTGAATTTCTAAACACCTCACTTCTCACGTTCTTCTCTGAACGAGGTGTCCTTTTTCGTCTCTCTTGCCCACACACGTCACCCAAAAATGGCAAGGCTGAACGAATGCTTCGTACAACCAATGACATCATCCGCACTTTACTCATTCAAGCTCATCTCCCTCCGGAATTTTGGGCATAGGCACTACACACGGCCACTCATCTCCTTAACATTAGGCCATCTCGTGTTATTCAGAATAACACTCCACACTTTCTACTCCACGGCACACACCCCACATATGATCACTTACGAGCTTTTGGTTGTTTATGTTATCCCAATCTCTATGCCACCTCAACACACAAACTCATGCCCCGATCCACCCCATGTGTCTTCTTAGGCTACCCTAGAGAGCACAAAGGATACCGCTGTTTTGACCTATCCACTCGCCGCTTTATAATTTCTAGGCATGTTAAATTTGATGAAAATCAATTTCCCTACACTACCGCAGGTGTACCCACACAACCCATGGCCACAGCTGATCCCCACCAACCCGCACACGCTTTCCGCACCCGAAACCCAACTCCCCACGCTGATCCGGTGTTCCCCACTCCCCTGCCCACACGTGGCGGCCCGACACCTCTGTCCCTCCCTGCACCGCGCACGAGCGCATCGCCCAGGCCCACACCATCCCCCTCGACTGCCGCGCATTCCCCTGCCATCCAGTCGCCCCCTTTTTCGCCTGACGCGCCAGACTCCCAGGGATCCCCCTCGTGCTCCACGCCACCAACCACCGGGACCACGCAATCCACACCTGCGCCCACTCCCAACTCGCCACCTGTCCAGAATCTGCCAACAAAGGCAATTCCGGTACATGCACCCACAAACCCACACAAAATGAAGACTCGTGCCAAATCTGGCTTTGCCATGCCCAAACTAAATTTTGATCTTTCCGCCACTACCACTAATACTTCTATCTCACCGATACCTGCCACCTATCGTTCCGCACTCAAACATTCCCATTGGCACAACGCTATGCTTGAAGAATATGATGCTTTAATTAGGAACGAAACTTGGTCTTTGGTGCCTTTGTCGGAGGTGTCAATGTGGTTACAGGAAAATGGATTTATCGTCATAAATTCCATCCGGATGGTTCTCTCTCGCGGTACAAGGCACGGTGGGTCGTTCGTGGTTTTACCCAAAAACCAGGCGTGGATTATACTGAAACATTCAGTCCAGTCGTCAAACCAGCAACCATTCGTGTTGTGCTCAGCATTGCCACTTCCAACTCGTGGCCTATTCACCAACTCGATGTGAAAAATGCATTTCTTCACGGTGATCTCCATGAAACGGTATATTGTCAACAACCCTCTGGTTTTGTTGATCCCAAACTCCCTAACCATGTTTGTCTTCTTCGCAAGTCTCTTTATGGCCTTAAGCAAGCCCCTCGAACTTGGTTTTACCGTTTCACTAATTTTATTATCTCCATTGGCTTTGTTGTCTCCAAGTGCGACAACTCTCTATTTATTTTTCATCGTGGCAACTCCATTGCTTACCTTCTCCTATACGTGGATGATATCATTCTCACCGCCAATTCCACCTCACTACTATCCTCCACTATCACCTCTCTCCACAATGAATTTGCCATGAGTGATCTAGGAGATATTCACCACTTCTTGGGTGTCAATGTGCACCGGACCACCTCGGGTCTATTTCTCTCTCAGCAACAATACACCCTAGAACTCCTAGATCGTGCCAACATGTTGAATTGCAACCCCATTGCCACCCCCATTGATACCCGTTGCAAGCTTTCTGCATCCGATGGTAATCCAGCTACCGACCCGTCCTTGTATCGCAGTCTCGCAGGAGCCCTTCAGTACCTCACCCTAACGAGGCATGATATTGCCTACGTTGTGCAACAGGCTTGCCTGTTCATGCATACACCGAGGGACACCCACTTCCAGCTTGTTAAACGCATACTCAGGTACCTAAAGGGTACTTCTCACCTCGGGTTACAGCTCCATCGGAATCCCTCCCGTGAGCTCATCGCTTATTCCGATGCGGATTGGGCCGGATGCCCCGACACCCGCCGCTCTACGTCCGGGTTCTGCGTCTTCCTCGGCACCAACTTAATCTCTTGGTCCTCCAAGAGACAGCACACGGTGTCTCGCTCGAGCTCGGAGGCCGAATACAGGGCAGTCTCCAACTGCGTCGCCGAATCATGTTGGCTACGTCAACTACTACTCAAGCTTCATCAGCCTACGCCGCGCGCCACCGTCGTCTACTGCGACAACGTCAGTGCGGTCTACCTCTCCAGCAACCCCGTGCAGCATCAACGAACAAAGCACGTCGAGATCGACTTGCACTTCGTCCGTGACCGTGTCGCCCTCGGAGAAGCTCGAGTTCTACATGTTCCAACGAGCTCACAATTTGCAGATATTTTCACTAAGGGGTTACCAACATGTGTATTTCAGGAGTTTAGAACTAGTCTGAACATTTTAGCTAGTGTAGTTCCGACTACGGGGGGGTGTTGAACCACTTCTGTTACCGTTGCATGTTGTAACCTCTCACCCTAGTCTTCAGCTCACCACGCGCCCATGCACGGCATGCATGGCATCGTGCGCACCAGACTAGGAGCACTCTGCTATATAAGCACCATATGATGTAATCTGAATACTCGAGCAATATACACAGATTCATCTTACAGTTAAAAACACCGCCATATCCAGGAAGGGGACACGATGCTTCTGAGGACGCTGAGAGCTCAAAGGACAGCCAGCATCGCCGAGACACCGAGGCCGCTGCCACACCTCCGCTCGCCGCTCCACGCTTAGATTTCGAACCGTTCGCCGCCTCCTGCTCTTGATTAGAAAACCAGGGGAGAAAAAAAATGTGCTGCAAGATAGCGCTGCAAATCCAAACCCCACCACCGTAATCGATAAAAAGTACCTGTCGGATACAAAAAATATATACATGGGTTGATGCTGTAAGTCACTATCTAAAATAAAGATACAGTCCGGCTGAACTCGAGAATGCTGAACAAAAGTGTAAATGCTTGATAAATATAAAAGAGAAGAGAGAAGAGGTGGGTGAGTTGCAGACTAGCCTAAAAGATGAAACGCATGAGCACACAAAAGGTGAATCGTCTCTTCTTGTGATGATAAATCTGCACTCTCAATTCCAGGAAGAAGTAAATAGGTTAGTTTTGAAGAACTGGAGGATGGATGATAAATCGAATGAGACAGGGCAAATAAGGTGGACCGTGAGAACATGATACCTAAGCGTGCAGAGGACAACCATATTAAGCTGGATACCAGCTAAACATGTACTAGAAAGTAATGCAGAATTCTCAAATTGGTCCGGAAACAAAGATTACAGAGCTTACATCTAGTAATTCATCAGTTATGAAAGCATAAACAACACCAGTGCATCAATCTGAAATTTGTTTTACTGTATGTTATATGAGATGTTTACTAAATCAAGACATGACAAATTTCCAGTAATTTTCGTGTGTGCCAGTTCAGTTACAAAATGGGGAAAAAAATACCATAGGTTACACTATAAAATATACAAGTCATGAAGACACAAAACACCATGAGCCCTTAGCATAATCCCTTACCGAGTACTACCACACACTGCGTAAAATTGTTCAGATACATGGGTTAGCATGGGTGACGAAGTACAAATGCAAATAAGACAGACATCACCAAAAAGATGAATTCTCAAATTTAGTTCCAATCATGCCACTTGCAAATTACCACTCTATTCACACTGGAAGAACAAATCATGGCTAACTAACTGTTGCTCATCCAACAAACAGGGCAAGGAAACTTTGTGCTGGCGATCAGAAACTCACCTCCTATCGAAAAGAGGATACACGAAGTTGGAGAGCATTCTCGTGGCCTGGTACGCCACCCACCTGCTCCCTGCAAGATGATAAGAACAAGAGGATTGTAATACTATTTCTCTGTCCAATCCTAATCGAACTTTTCATGTAAAAATTAGCCATCTGATGTAATATATGTATGTAGGCACCATTACATCCCTCAAACTTTCAAACTACATTTTGTAGGCGGAAAGGTAATGATGCAAAAATTATCGTATGATGTACTAAGCTTATGTAACTAGATAAAAGTTACATGGCACGAAAACAAAAACTACACAAGCTAGAACCACATGAATACCCCTAAGGCTAACCCCCATAATCCGTAGAGTTTGGAGGCAAAAAAACATAAGCAATGTAGACATCAAAATATGTTAGTGACAATTTCAAAACAATAGACAGCAAGATAAATATTGACCTCTGCTTGCTTGCCTTTGTTTTACAGACAGGTTGACACCATGAAACTCTAAATGAAAATAGTAACACAACCTGAATTATTGGACTCAAACTTGAGCTCCCATCATGGCCAGTTGGCCACACCAGGTAAACATTCAGACTAATTGCTGCAATACATCTGTTTTGTTTTGGCACGCGCCCTGATTATTAATGAAAATTATTCCTAATCTAGTTAGGCAACAGGACTTCCCATCTGTTCCTTCTTTGCACAGCAGATCATGTCCACACGAAATAAAATAAGACATCCGAGATGGACATACATACAGACACAAAAGGTACAGAAAAAGAGGTGGTTTCTCAAGCCTTAATAATGATATCCTGGAATGCAATACTCCTAATCATGATGCACAAAGCACTTGTAAATAGGCAGATTATGCCTCACTTTAACATCGGCTTGTAAATCAATTCATGTAAATTTTACTTCAGCTGCAGTAGTAGTACTGCAACAGGGACATTTACCTACAACTTATTGCAGCATGCATTCCTTGTCAATATTACATTATTTCCCACAGGATCGATCACATACGAACTAGACGGACAAGACGCGGACAAAAACTTTTGCCAAGGGCACGTATCGCGCCCTCTATTTTGTTACACGCAATAGCAAAACAACGATGAAATTAAACAAGATCGAACCAACGGGGACACGAGATTTTAACGTGGAAAACCCTTCCAACAAGGAAGAGAAAAAACCACGGGCGCCAGCCAGCAATACTTCACTATTTCGGGGTGAGGTTACAATCGCGCCGGGATTTACAATATGTGGCTTATCCCGTGCGGCGGCTTACAAGAGGTATATAAAGGCGGTCCTGACCTAACTAGGTCGGTAACTGTGAATCCAACTCCGACTCGGTATCAACTCGTACCGTACCTAAGCCTCCGGCGACGGGCCTCCGCGTAGCGGATGCCGAACTTTTCTTTATCTTCATATGAATTTGGATCACCATAAAATAACACTCCACCTTGAGACAAATTCCCTCTTGTAGCATAAATGAGAACCTTCACCTGAAACACACAAAGAAAACACCTTCGGCGCCAAAATAGCCTCTTGGGCTAAGCAGTGATACCAACTAAGCTTGAGCAAAGCTCAAACTTAGCAATAGGAACTGGCTTTGTCATCATATCAGCAGGATTATCATGAGTACTAATCTTGCATACCTTCAGCTTACCTTGTACAACAACATCACGCACATAATGGTACTTGACATCAATGTGCGTTGTTCTCTCATGGAACATCTGATCCTTAGTAAGGTAAATAGCACTCTGACTGTCACAAAATAGGTTAATGCAAGTATCATCTCCACAAAGCTCAGCAAACAGACATTTCAACCACACTGACTCTCTGCATGCTTCAGCAATAGCCATATACTCAGCCTCAGTAGTAGACTGTGCAACAACACCCTGCAAGGTAGCCTTCCAGCTAACAGCACATTCACTAATTGTAAACACATAACATGTGAGGGATCTCCTCTTATCCAAGTCGGCAGCATAATCTGAATCCACATAGCCTGCGAGTCCCTCACCAGTCTTGCCAAACTTCAAGCAAGCTTTGGATGTGCCGCGAAGGTACCTGAAAATCCACTGAACAGCTTTCCAATGTTCTTTACCAGGATTAGCCATGTATCGACTGACCAAACTCATAGCATAAGACAAATCAAGTCGGGAACACACCATGGCATACATTAAGGAACCAACAGCACTAGCATAGGGAACTCGTGACATATACTCAATATCTTTGTCAGTAGTAGGACATTGCAATGCTGACAACTTGAAGTGCGAAGCAATTGGAGTACTAACAGACTTTGCATCATGCATATTAAAACGATGAAGAACTTTCTTAATGTAATTCTCCTGACTAAGAAATAGCAATCTAGATTTTATGTCTCTTGAAATTTCCATACCTAGAATTTTCTTAGCAGGACCAAGATCCTTCATCTGAAACTCACTACTCAATTGTTTCTTCAATGTAGTGATTTCTTTCATGCTCTTGGCAGCAATTAACATATCATCAACATATAGCAGCAAGTATATAGGTGATTCATCAACAAATTTAATGTACACACAGCTATCATATTCAGACCTCTTAAAGCCATGTGACATCATAAAAGAATCAAACCTTTTATACCATTGTCAAGGAGACTGTTTCAAACCATAAAGGGACTTCTTTAGCTTGCACACGAAATCCTCTTTACCAGGCACTATGAACCCATCAGGTTGGTCCATGTATATCTCCTCCTCAAGTTCTCCATGCAGAAACGCAGTCTTCACATCTAACTGCTCAAGCTCAAGATCATGCATAGCAACAATACTAAAGAAAGTACGGATAGAACTATGCTTGACAACAGGTGAGAACACATCATTATAATCCACTCCTGAAATCTGGCTGAAACCTTTTGCTACTAACCTTGCCTTAAACCTTGGAGGCTCACTTGGAGATAAACCCTCCTTTTTCTTGAAGATCCACTTACAGCGTATGGTCTTCTTTTTTTTAGGCAAGCGCACGACATCCCACGTGCCATTTTTCTCAAGTGATTGCATCTCCTCGTGCATTGCACCAATCCACTTGTCACGATCAACCGAAGCAATAGCTTCATTATATGTAGCAGGTTCAGCATCATTCTCCACCTGTTCTGCACAACTTAGAGCAAAATAAACAACATCACATTCCTCAATTAAACGAGTACGAGGCCCTTTATTCCTCTTCTGTCTGCGCTCTGCAATAGACAAATTTACTTGCTGCACAATAGGAGGTGAGGGTGGCACAATATCCTCCCCATCACTTTCAGTTTCCTCCTCATCCAGGGGTTCTAGCTCCACCTGCACACGAACTCGTGGTTCGTCCTCATCAGAAGAATCTGGCACAACATCAGTCGACAAACTTTCCTCATACATAACAGATTCATTAAACACAACACTCCTACTAAAGAAAGTCTTTTTGGTTTCCGGGTTACACAACTTATATCCTTTTACTCCAGAACCATAACCAAGAAATAAGCACTTAACAGCTCTAGGCTCTAACTTTCCATTATCAACATGAGTATAGGCAGTGCAATCAAAAACTTCCAGTTGTGAATAATCAGCTGACTCACCAGACCATACCTCAATAGGAGTTTTCTTGTCAAGAGGGATGGATGGTGACCTGTTAATCAAGTAGCAGGCAGTGTTGGCAGCCTCAGCCCAAAAACGCCTATTCATGCGGGCGTTAGACAACATGCAGCGAGCTTTGGAGATGATTGTCATGTTCATCCGCTCAGCTACACCATTCTGCTGAGGTGTGTATGGGATGGTGTGATGCCTGACAATGCCTTCCTGCACACAATAATCATCGAAAGCATGCGAACAAAATTCGCCACCATTGTCAGTACGAAGCAACTTCACCTTTCTTTCAGTTTGCTTTTCAATCATTACTTTCCACTCCTTAAAAGCAGCAAAAGTATCATCCTTAGTTTTCAGGAAATAAGGCCAAACTCTTCTAGAGTAATCATCAATGATAGTAAGCATATAACGAGCACCACCATAAGAGGGCTTACGTGAAGGCCCCCATAAATCAGCATGTACATAATCCAATGTAGCTTTAGTGGTATGAACGGAAGCATTGAACTTAACTCTCTTATGCTTACCAAACACGCAGTGTTAACAGAACGGTAACTTACTCATATTGCAGTTCTTCAGAAGTTCTCTCTTCACCAATTCTGCCATACCATGTTCACTCATGTGTCCAAGTCGCTTATGCCAGAGGTTAGTTGTACTTGGATCATCATTAGTAATAACAGCAGCAGTACCAGGCAATGTGCTACCTCTAAGAATATATAACTTGGCAGAATTGATATCACCAATCATAACAATGAGAGAACCTTTTGATACCTTCAGGCCTTTATCCCCTCCGGCGTACTTGTACCCGTCACAGTCAAGGGTACTCAGCGAGATCAAATTTCTCGCCATGGATGGTATGTGTTTCACTCCCGTCAATGTACGTGTCATCCCACCGTGGGTCTTGATCTGAACAGATCCAACGCCAACAATGTGACATTTGTTGTCGTTCCCCACACGCACAAAATCTCCAGTCTGCACAGCAAATATGAAACGAACAAGCAGTATCAAGAATCCACTCATCATCACGGGTAACACATGCAGCAAAAACAGCTAGGCATTCACCATCCGAACTATTATCACCAGCAACAACAGCAGCCTTACCAGTACCATTATCATTACCGTCAGATTTATTTTTCGGTTGGTATGTGCCGTTCCTTTTCTCCTTGTTCTGCACTTTCCAGCAATCCTCAATGGTGTGATTGGTTTTCTTACAATACCTGCAGAACTTGTCACGTCCTTTGGACTTGGAACGATCCCTGCTCTTATCTCCGTTGTTGTTGTTATAGTTGTTATCTCGCTGCTCAGGTCTGCCTCGAACCTGCAATGCATCGCCGTTGGAGGACGATGGGTTAGACTGCACCATAACTTTCATCTTTTCCCTGGTCTGCAGGGCCTCACAAACTTCCGCGAGGGTTAGTTCATCGCGGCTTAACAGTATGGTATCACGCAGGTTTGTAAAAGAGCTAGGCAGCGAACATAACAGCAGAAGAGCTAAGTCTTCATCATCATATTTTACCTCCATCGACACTAGGTCGGACACGACCTCCTTGAAGATCGACAAGTGGCTCATGACAGAACCACCATCTTGCATCTTGAGCGAGAACAACTTCATCTTAACATGCATCTTGCTGGTTAGATCCTTCGACATACAGATCGATTCCAGCTTGACCCACAACGCTGCTGCGGATTTCTCCTGCAGCACTTCTTGCAAGATATCATTAGATAGATGAAGTTGAATCAACGACAAGGCCTTACGATCTTTGCGCTTCTCCTCAGAAGTCCAATCCTTGGCTTCCTTATTCCCGAACTCATCTAGCGCCTCATCAAGATCCGATGCTTGCGATAGAATCGCACGCATCTTTACCTTCCACAGAGAAAACCTCGTCTTGTAGTCCAGCAACGGTAGATCAAACTTCATCGATGCCATCGCGAATCCCTAATCTGAAACAGGGCTCTGATACCACTTGTTACACGCAATAGCAAAACAACGATGAAATTAAACAAGATCGAACCAACGGGGATACGAGATTTTAACGTGGAAAACCCTTCCAACAAGGAAGAGAAAAAACCACGGGCGCTAGCCAGCAATACTTCACTATTTTGGGGTGAGGTTACAATCGCGACGGGATTTACAATATGTGGCTTATCCCGTGCGGCGGCTTACAAGAGATATATAAAGGCGGTCCTGACCTAACTAGGTCGGTAACTGTGAATCCAACTCCGACTCGGTATCAACTCGTACGCCCGAACTTTCCTTTATCTTCATATGAATTTGGATCACCATAAAATAACTTATTTTTCCTCTTTATTCCTCTCAAATCACACGGTACAAACTGACTTAGACTTGGTGCGTATATACACACGCATAACAAGTTAGCTAATAACAAACCTATCCGGACACTAGTCTAATCAAACGCAGACTCCTAGTACCATACGGACACGTATGCACTAGTATGTCATGCAAGCCAGACAGACTAGGAAACTTAACACTTTCCTAACTCACGCTAACTCCTAACTCACGCTAACTAGTACTAGTCAGACTAGGTCAGAACACGTACATGGTCCAACTCCTAATCAGACTAGAACATGCTACTAGGACACTTAGCTAATCAAGATTATTATTGCTAACAATCTCTCCCTAATCATGACTCTATGCCTTCCATGCTTCTCTGATCTTGATTCCCTTGCAGATCCGCGTCTTTTCTACTTCTCGCACCACCACAAGTCTAATTGGCTCTCCCCAATTTCGATTTGGCGAATTTTATGGACCAACTCAAATATGATATGGACAGCCAAGCTAGAAACCTTGTGGTAACACCACCCGTGGAACACTTTATCCACCTAGCTGTGATACATGCCGACACCTCGTGGACTAGACCATCCACTCTAGCCTCATGTAGAGCCATGGCCTCATTGAAGAGACTCACCTTCTCTGGTTTACCGCCCCCTCATACTTGAACTTGATCCTATCGTCGAGACATGTAGACTTGGTTGAGGCGCGCTGACAGACACACGCCATCTTGTTTTTGCGCCTTCGTCCATGGTTATAAATCACATCGGACAGTCCCTCAACCGCGACGCTTCAACTGCAACAGATCCTCACAGAGACGATTACTTGGACACACCGACGACTCACTAACACGACGCCGACCATACGTGCAAACATGCACACACTTCAACTCATCTAACACACCGGTTGACGATCTTGACGAGACTCCCGGCACCGTACCTCAGCACCACCGCTCCCTCAACGATCATCCACCTCCACCGCCTTCTCCGCGTCGCTCTGCCGAACGACGACCGCCCGCCATCTTCCTCCTTGTCGCTCGAACGAACGACGATCGCCCGCCCCGAGGCGCTAGTACGGGTCGCCTCCCCGGGGCAAGCGTGCTCTCAAATCTTTGACCTCGCTCTGATACCAAATGTTGGGATTTCCCACATGATCGATCACATACGAACTAGACGGACAAGACGCGGACAAAAACTTTTGCCAAGGGCACGTATCGCGCCCTCTATTTTTCCTCTATATTCCTCTCAAATCACACGGTACAAAGTGGCTTAGACTTGGTGCGTATATATACACGCATAATAAGCTAGCTAATAACAAACCTATCCGGACACTAGTCTAATCAAACGCAGACTCCTAGTACCATAAGGACACGTATGCACTAGTATGTCATGCAAGCCAGACAGACTAGGAAACTTAACACTTTCCTAACTCACGCTAACTCCTAACTCACGCTAACTAGTACTAGTCAGACTAGGTCAGAAAACGTACATGGTCCAACTCCTAATCAGACTAGAACATGCTACTAGGACACTTAGCTAATCAAGATTATTATTGCTAACAATCTCTCCCTAATCTTGACTCTATGCCTTCCATGCTCCTCTGATCTTGATTCCCTTGCAGATCCGCGTCTTTTCTACTTCTCGCACCACGACAAGTCTAATTGGCTCTCCCCAATTTCGACTTGGCGAATTTTATGGACCAGCTCAAATATGATATGGACTACCCAGCCATGCTAGAAACCTTGTGGTAACACCACCCGTGGAACACTTCATCCACCTAGCTGTGATACATGCCGACACCTCGTGGACTAGACCATCCACTCCAGCCTCATGTAGAGCCATGGCCTCATTGAAGAGACTCACTTTCTCTGGTTTACCGCCCCCTCATACTTGAACTTGATACTCTCGTCGAGACATGTAGACTTGGTTGAGGCGTGCTGACAGCCACACGCCATCTTGTTTTTGCGCCTTCGTCCATGGTGATAAATCAAATTGGACAGTCCCTCAACCGCGACGCTTCAACTGCAACAGATCCTCACAGAGACGAGCACTTGGACACACCGACGACTCACTAACATGACGCCGACCATACGTGCAAACATGCACACACTTCAACTCATCTAACACACCGGTTGACGATCTTGACGAGACTCCCGGCACCATACCCCAGCACCACCGCTCCCTCGATGATCATCCACCTCCACCGCCTTCTCCGCGTCGCTCTGCTGAACGACGACCGCCCGCCATCTTCCTCCTTGTCGCTCCAACGAACGACGATCGCCCGCCCCGAGGCGCTAGTACGGGTCGCCTCCCCGGGGCAAGCGTGCTCTCAAATTTTTGACCTCGCTCTGATACCAAATGTTGGAATTTCTCACAGGATCGATCACATACGAACTAGACGGACAAGACGCGGACAAAAACTTTTGCCAAGGGCACGTATGGCGCCCTCTATTTTTCCTCTTTATTCCTCTCAAATCACACGGTACAAACTGGCTTAGACTTGGTGCGTATATATACACGCATAATAAGCTAGCTAATAACAATCCTATCCGGACACTAGTCTAATCAAACGCAGACTCCTAGTACCATAAGGACACGTATGCACTAGTATGTCATGCAAGCCAGACAGACTAGGAAACTTAACACTTTCCTAACTCACGCTAACTAGTACTAGTCAGACTAGGTCAGAACACGTACATGGTCCAACTCCTAATCAGACTAGAACATGCTACTAGGACACTTAGCTAATCAACATTATTATTGCTAACAATCTCTCCCTAATCTTGACTCTATGCCTTCCATGCTCCTCTGATCTTGATTCCCTTGCAGATCCGCGTCTTTTCTACTTCTCGCACCACGACAAGTCTAATTGGATCTCCCCAATTTCGACTTGGCGAATTTTATGGACCAACTCAAATATGATATGGACTACCCAGCCACGCTAGAAACCTTGTGGTAACACCACCCGTGGAACACTTCATCCACCTAGCTGTGATACATGCCGACACCTCGTGGACTAGACCATCCACTCCAGCCTCATGTAGAGCCATGGCCTCATTGAAGAGACTCACCTTCTCTGGTTTACCGCCCCCTCATACTTGAACTTGATCCTCTCGTCGAGACATGTAGACTTGGTTGAGGCGCGCTGACAGCCACACGCCATCTTGTTTTTGCGCCTTCGTCCATGGTGATAAATCACATCGGACAGTCCCTCAACCGCGACGCTTCAACTGCAACAGATCCTCACAGAGACGAGCACTTGGTCACACCGACGACTCACTAACACGATGCTGACCATACGTGCAAACATGCACACACTTCAACTTATCTAACACACCGGTTGACGATCTTGATGAGACTCCCGGCACCGTACCTCAGCACCACCGCTCCCTCGATGATCATCCACCTCCACCGCCTTCTCAGCGTCGCTCTGCCGAACGACGACCGCCCGCCATCTTCCTCCCTGTCGCTCCAACGAACGACGATCGCCCGCCCCGAGGCGCTAGTACGGGTCGCCTCCCCGGGGCAAGCGTGCTCTCAAATTTTTTACCTCGCTCTGATACCAAATGTTGGAATTGCCCACAGGATCGATCACATACGAACTAGACGGACAAGACGCGGACAAAAACTTTTGCCAAGGGCACGTATGGTGCCCTCTATTTTTCCTCTTTATTCCTCTCAAATCACACGGTACAAACTGGCTTAGACTTGGTGCGTATATATACACGCATAATAAGCTAGCTAATAACAAACCTATCCGGACACTAGTCTAATCAAACGCAGACTCCTAGTACCATAAGGACACGTATGCACTAGTATGTCATGCAAGCCAGACAGACTAGGAAACTTAACACTTTCCTAACTCACGCTAACTCCTAACTCACGCTAACTAGTACTAGTCAGACTAGGTCAGAACACGTACATGGTCCAACTCCTAATCAGACTAGAACATGCTACTAGCACTAGTGGAAACAACCCCTCTCGTCCAGGGGGCCGGGGGGCAGCTGTCCTGGTTGCAACCAAATCCGGGACAAATGCCCTGCATTGGTCCCGGTTCGTGCGCCCGGGGCAACAGGAATCGCCTGGGCGCATTGGTCCCGGTTCGTGGGGGGCATATCGGTCCCGGCTCTTGCCACGGACCGGGACCAATGCCTAGCCACAGGCCACGTGGCACGCGCATGACCTATTGTCCCGGTTCAGTCCACGAACCGGGACCAATGCCCCCTTCCCCTATATATACTGCCCCAGCCCCCCTCCTTCCATCTTTTTTTTTGCTTGGAGGTGTGAGAGAGTGTGGTGTTAGTGTGTTTTTTTTTACTATGCACACGAGGTGTTCGACGAAATTCCCGAGACGCACACAAGCTCACTGAAAATGATATCTTCGACCGAGGTTAACAAATTATCTTTTTCATCTGTAACTGATACATAAAAAAATATTATTTGTCGTTGTACTGTGGTCATCTCTATATTAATATGTTATTGTAATGTATTTTGATAAACTTAATTATATGATGCAGATGGATGCACGGCAGCGATGGATGTACGGTGACCGACGCACTTCCGAGTATATGGCAGGCCTGAATGCATTTCTTGCTGTAGCTCAGGCGAACAAAGATAATGGCTTCATGTGTTGCCCATGTGTTGATTGTCGGAACGTCAGAGAACATTCTTCCGAAAGAATCCTTCACGGCCATCTACTTCGGAGAGGTTTCATGCCCAGCTATAATTGCTGGACCAAGCATGGATAAAGAGGGGTTGTGATGGAAGACGATGAAGAAGAAAGAAGAAGATCCTTTGTTCCCTGAATACGACGATACTGCAATGGAAGAGAATGCAGAAGAAGGAGGTGATCAAGAACAGGCATCAGAAGAGCCCGATGATGATCTTGGCCGAGTTATTGCTGATGCAAGGGAAGACTGTGAAAATAAATTGGAGAGGTTGAAGCTGGACAACATGTTACAGGATCACAAAAAATTGTTGTACCGAAATTGCGAAGATGGTAGCACAAAGCTCGGTACCACACTGGAGTTGCTGAAATGGAAGGCACAGAATGGTGTGACTGACAAGGCATTTGAGAGTTTACTTCAACTAATGAAGCCAAAACTTCCAAAGGATAACGAATTGCCTGAGAGTACGTACGAAGCAAAGAAAGCTCTCTGCCCTCTAGGATTAGATGTGCAGAAGATACATGCATGCATTAATGACTGCATCCTCTTCCGCGGTGAGAAGTACGAGAATTTGGATGAATGTCCGATATGCACTGCACTGCGGTATAAGATCAGAGCAGATGACCGTGGTGATGTTGACGGCGAGCCCCCCGTAAGAGGGTTCCTGCTAAGGTGATGTGGTATGCTCCTATAATACCACGGCTGAAACGTCTGTTTAGAAACAAAGAGCATGCTAGGTTGTTGCGATGGCACAAAGAAGACCGTAAGAAAGACGGAAAGTTGAGGCACCCCGCCGATGGATCGCAGTGGAGAAAGATCGAGAGAGACTTTCCAGACTTTGCAGGAGAGGCGAGAAACTTATGGTTTGGCCTAAGTACAGATGGCTTTAATCCTTTTGGGGAGCAGAGCTCCAGTCATAGCACTTGGCCTGTAACTCTATGTATGTACAACCTTCCTCCTTGGTTGTGCATGAAGCGCAAGTTCATTATGATGCCAGTTCTCATCCAAGGCCCGAGGCAACCTGGCAACGACATTGATGTGTATCTAAGGCCATTAGTGGAAGAACTCTTACAATTGTGGGGCAAACCAGGTGTACATGTGTGGGATGAGAACGAACAAAAGCCATTTGACCTACGGGCGTTGCTTTTCGTAACCATCAATGATTGGCCTGCTCTTAGTAACATTTCCGGACATACAAACAAGGGATACAATGCATGCACACACTGTTTAGATAATACTGACAGTGTTTTTTTGGATAAATGTAAAAAGGTTGTATACCTGGGGCATCGTAGATTTCTTCCGATCAAGCATCCCGTAAGAAAGAAAGGAAGGAAGCATTTCAGAGGTGAGGCAGATAACCGGAAGAAGCCTGAGCTGCGTAGTGGTAATGATATATTCGATATGGTCAAGGACCTAGAAGTAATCTTTGGTAAGGCTGCTGGCAGCCAACCAGTTCCGTACGGCCCTGATAAGCGCGCACCCATGTGGAAGAAGAAATCTATATTTTGGGAGCTACCCTATTGGAAAGTTTTAGAGGTCCGGTCTTCGATCGACGTGATGCACATGACAAAGAATCTTTGTGTCAATCTGCTATGCTTCCTGATCGTGTATGGGAAGTCCAAAGATACGCCAGAAGCACGGGAGGACCAGCAACGTATGAAAGACCCAAGCAACAAGCACACAGATAGGCGTCATTACTTAAGCAGCTACGCTCTTACTAAAGCAGAGAAGGAAATATTCTTTGAAGTCCTTTACAGTATCAAGGTTCCGTCTGGCTTCTCGTCGAATATAAAGGGGATAATAAACATGGCAGAGAAAAAATTCCAAAACCTGAAGTCTCATGACTGCCACGTGATTATGACGCAGTTGCTTCCGATTGCATTGAGGGGGCTTCTACCGGAAAATGTTCGAGTACCCATTGTGAAGCTATGTGCATTCATGAACGCAATATCTCAGAAGGTAATCGATCCAGAAAGTATGACAAGATTACAGAGGGATGTGGTCCAGTGTCTTGTTAGTTTTGAGTTGGTGTTCCCACCATCCTTCTTCAACATTATGACTCATCTCCTGGTTCACCTATGTGAAGAGATTCATATTCTTGGTCCGGTATTTCTACACAATATGTTCCCCTTTGAGAGGTTCATGGGAGTCTTGAAGAAATATGTTCATAACCGTGCTAGGCCAGAAGGAAGCATCTCGAAGGGCTATAGAACAGAGGAGGTCATTGGGTTCTGTGTTGACTTTATTCCTGACCTTAAGACAATTGGTGTTCCTGAATCGCGGCATGACGGGAGACTGAGGGGAAAAGGAACGCTGGGAAAAAAAACAATGATACCTAGGGACGGGCATTCTTTGACCAAAGCACACTACACAGTTCTACAAAATTCTATGTTCATGGCTACGTATCTCGAGGAACACAAGAATATTGTACGGTCTGCAAACCCGGGGAAGGATGACTCATGGATTAAACGCGAACACATGGAGACTTTCGGAAGTTGGATGAAAACACGTCTTATAAATGACACCACTGTTGAAGATCAGCTATACATGTTGGCAGGGTCACCATCTTCGACTATTGGGAGTTTTCAAGGGTACGAGATAAATGGGAATACATTTTACACGAGCTCCCAAGATAAGAAGAGCACCAACCAAAACAGTGGTGTCCGCTTTGATACAACAAACGAGAATGGAAAAAATGACACATACTATGGTTACATAGAGGAGATATGGGAACTTGACTATGGACCTTCTTTTAAGGTCCCTTTGTTCAAGTGCAAATGGGTCAACCTGAATGGAGAAGGGGTAAAGGTAGACCCGCTTTATGGAATGACAACAGTGGATCTCAACAATATTGGTTACAATGACGAACCATTCGTCCTAGCCAATGATGTGGCTCAGGTCTTCTATGTGAAGGACATGTCTTCCAGACCGAAGAAAAGAAAAAATAAGGAAACAAATTCATCATACGATGAGCCGAAGCGTCACATAGTTCTCTCAGGGAAAAGAAACATCGTGGGTATCGAGGACACGACAGACATGTCAGAAGATTATAATAAGTTTGTTGAAATTCCACCCTTCACAGTGAAAGCTGACCCCACCATCCCGTTAAATAATGAAGATGCTCCATGGTTACGGCCGAAGCGATCATAAGCAAGGGACACGAAGAAAATTCAGAAGACTAGATAGGGATGTTGTTGGTGATGTGTAATAATAAACGTGGAATACATGATCATAGTTCTTATAACGCAGTATGAACGAGATTTTGTTAGCCAAAATGATATTTATACATATTCTGTGATTATGAATGGAGTAGGTGCAAGTTTGACCAATAATTTGTATTGATCGGTCAAAAGCTGGCAAGCATTGAGTGCATGACAACTATGACCAGCCTGACTTCATTATTATTCCAACCAGCAGCACACCCACCCACTTTTCTGTTTCTCTCTCCTCCGTCTGTTGGTGATGTGTAATAATAAGCGTGGAATACATGATCATATAGTTCTGTTTGATCAGTATTTTGTATTGACCGGTAAAAAGCTGACAACTATGACCCATATCCGAGTATGAGATAACTGTAGGCAGATATTGCAGGAACACTTCGAAGTGATAGTACATATACAATCCTGACAGATATTGCAGGATTATAACAATATGGAGATGTAGTATGTGTTGACACACGGTATAGAACAAGTGATTATGGCAGACCTCTATTGTTATTCATTGGAGTTAACCAGCATAAACAGCCGAAAACTGTTTTGACTGACTGCTTTACATCGATATGGGATGCAGTTGCTTCTGCTTGGCCAGGGACTGTCCACCGCTCGGATATATATCAAAATGCAACGAAAGTATTAAGGGATATATTGCACTGTTCGGAAACTTTCGCTCATGATTTTAGTAGGTCTTGGCGAAGTACAATCTGAAGGATAACGAGTGGCTAAGTAGATTGTATGAGGATAGAGAAAAATGGGTTTTGCCTTATGGGTGTCATATATTCTGCGCAAATATTGCAGTCACACTTCGAAGTGATAGCAGAGATACCATCCTGACAGATATTCTTAAAACAGAAATAGAGCTTCGGTACTTCTTTAACAGATATGATAAATTTTTGGAGGAGAAACGTCTAACTGAACAACGAAGATCCCAAATGTTGAAGGCGGAGGGGAGCACGACGGAGACGGCGGACGAGCAGAGGAGAGGAAAGAGCGACAGCAACGGCGCGGTCTCCCCCGCCCGACCGCCCGTCCCTGCCTTAAGTCTGATGCTCCCGCTGAGGCTTGCCGCGTACACGGAAGTTACTATGTTTTCAAGCGGGGGTCGGGATAAAGGGAGACGAAGATCTCAAATTCACCGTGCCAA
Source organism: Alopecurus myosuroides (assembly GCA_028641055.1). NCBI lineage: Eukaryota > Viridiplantae > Streptophyta > Magnoliopsida > Poales > Poaceae > Alopecurus > Alopecurus myosuroides. The sequence goes on from CM054058.1 coordinate 71,207,306, forward strand.
TAAGGTACAACTCGCTTCGTCGAACATTATATAAATCACCCGGGATGCCTTGTATGCTCTGGACTAACTCGGAAGATCACGAGAGAAAACAAAAATTGTAACATTTTTATATTCAAATTATGTACAAATGGTAAAATAATTAATAGTTTCAATAGTTAGAAAAATTATTTAGTTAAACCAAAAATGGATTTAAATTAGTTATGCAAATTCTAGTGTTTTTCATGTTGAAATTTTTGTCAAATTCGAAAGTATATAGAAGTTGTTAATGTGCAAACTTAATAATTTTCAAACTTTGGCGCTAAAAACTTTTAAGCGCGCAGGGTGCCACCCCCAAAATTCGAAATATGTTTTTGGTCCCGGCCCGTGGTACCAACCGGGACCAAAGGGGCTCTAGTCCCGGTTGGTGGCACGGGCCGGGACTAGAGGCCCGGGTGTATAAAAATCGCGGCCCTCTCTCCAGGCCGAACGAACACCCCAGGACAGTGGACATGGTTTGGCGAAGCCCTGCCCCGGCGGCGGGGACGAGTAGACAGATCCCGCCGGCGGTGGGCTAGGGACACGGTAGACTAGGGCACACAACTTATATTAAAAAAGGCCAGTGGCCTTGCTTACATAGATAGGGGGCGGCGCGGCCACAGGCAGCCGGCCGTTTTCTTGGGGGGTTGCTTAGTCTAGGGGGGGTAGCTTAGTCTAGGGGGGGCGCACCGGCGCCGATCTACTCGTCCTCCTCGTCGGAGGAGATGCACTGGTAGGGGGGTGGCTGCCACAGGTGGGCAGGCGGCTAGGCCGGGGGTGGAGGCATCGGGGGCATCGGAGGCGCGTACGGCGGTGGCGGGGGCAGCACCTCCTGCGGCGGCGGTGGTGGGGGCAGCTCCTCCTGCTCCGGCGCCCAAGCGCCGCCGGTCCAGACCCAGGACATGCGGTACTCCAGGCCTGGGGGGAGCGGCTGCGGCGGCGGCTGGTCCTCGGACGCCTCCCAGCAGGCTCGGTAGGGGGCGGCGGCGGCGGCGGCATGGCGGTGACGTCGGCGGCGGCGGCGGCCACGACCCGCTCCCACCGCTTGATCTCGTCTTCCCGGAGGGAGCGGCGGGAGGCCTCGCAGGCCTCCTCCATGGCGGCCCGGAGCTCGGGGTCCTCCTCCCCGGAGAAGTCCTCCGGGATGTCCTCGAGGAGCCACAGCTCCCTCTCCCGGCCAGGCGGTGCCTCGGGGTAGTCCGCCACGTCCGCCTCGTGGGGGGCGGGGATGAAGGAGCGCTGGCGCTGCTCGTGCTCCTTCTCGAGCCAGACGGCCCAGTAGGGGGAGCTGCGCGCGTACGCGCGCTCCCTGCGGACGGGGGCCGGCAGGAGCGCGCGCCGGCGGTCGATCTCCTCGAGCAGCGCCTCGCCGGTCGGGGCCGGCGGCACAGGGATCCGCTGGGGGTTCATGTGCCAGCCGTCCGGGAGGTGGACGTCAGCATAGAACACCGGCGTGGCGTTGTTCCAGTGCCACTCGGCCTCCACCGCCCGGACGTACCGGCGGAACCGCTTGCCCTTGGGCGCGGCGCGGGGCGGCGGGCGTGCCGCCGGAGGTGGCGCGGGGACGCGCGGCGTCCCGCCGAGGCGGACACCTCCAGGGCCGTAGCCGAAGGCCTCCGCCGGCGATGGTGGGACGCGGCCGGCGATGGTGGGACGCGGCCGGCGCCGCTCGAGGAGCCTTCGTGGTCGTTCCTAGGGCGCTTGCCGGAGCCGCTGCCGAACCAGCGGGACATGGTGGCTATGGTTGCTCTGCCTTGGGCGCGGCCGGGGTGGATGGGTTGTACGGGCGGCGGGGGCCCTTTAAAAAGGACCCGGGGAGGCTGGCATGCCAACCGGCGGCCTGAACGTGGCGGCGGTTGCAGGCGGCCATGAATGCGGGCGGGAGCCGAGGCGTGGCGGCGGTTGCAGCTGTGGCACGCGCGTGTGGGGAAGTGGGGGCGCGGGAAGCCGAGGCGGGGCGGGAAGACGAGGCGACAGTGGCCCTTTGACCGTCCTGTGGTCTTAATTTAAGGGACCAGGCGAGCCAGCCACCAGGCCGCTGGCCAGTGGCCCCTTCGAACCGTTGACTGACCATAATAAAAGACGCGAGCCAGTGGGCCCTTCGAACCGTTGACTGACCATAATTAAAGACGCGGGCTAGTGGGCCCTTTTGACAAAAAAATGTGGCCAGTGGGCTTAATAAAAGACGTGGGCCTGGACGCGGTTGGGGAAGGGGAGGCCGGCTCGGGATTGGGAGACAGGAGCCCAAAATACGTGGGCCTGGACGCGAAAATTGACGATTATATATATATTTTTCAAAAAAGTATCCATCCCGGTCCCTTGAACGAACCGGGACGAACTCACTGGCCCAGGTTCGCCACGTGGCCTATCCTTACCATCCCGGGTCCTGGCACAACCGGGACCAATGGGGGAGGGCCATTTGTCCTGGCCAGCCCATCCCGGTTGCACAACCGGGACAACTGGCCCTTACGACCCGGGACAAAAGGCCCTGTTTCCACTAGTGTAGGACACTTAGCTAATCAAGATTATTATTGCTAACAACCTCTCCCTAATCTTGACTCTATGCCTTCCATGTTCCTCTGATCTTGATTCCCTTGCAGATCCGCGTCTTTTCTACTTCTCGCACCACGACAAGTCTAATTGGCTCTCCCCAATTTCGACTTGGCGAATTTTACGGACCAACTCAAATATGATATGGACTACCCAGCCACGCTAGAAACCTTGTGGTAACACCACCCGTGGAACACTTCATCCACCTAGCTGTGATACATGCCGACACCTCGTGGACTAGACCATCCACTCCAGCCTCATGTAGAGCCATGGCCTCATTGAAGAGACTCACCTTCTCTGGTTTACCGCCCCCTCATACTTGAACTTGATCCTCTCGTCGAGACATGTAGACTTGGTTGAGGCGCGCTGACAGCCACACGCCATTTTGTTTTTGCGCCTTCGTCCATGGTGATAAATCACATCGGACAGTCCCTCAACCGCGACGCTTCAACTGCAATAGATCATCACAGAGACGAGCAATTGGACACACTGAAGACTCACTAACACGACGCCGACCATACATGCAAACATGCACACACTTCAACTCATCTAACACACCGGTTGACGATCTTGACGAGACTCCCGGCAACGTACCTCAGCACCACCGCTCCCTCAACGATCATCCACCTCCACCGCCTTCTCCGTGTAGCTCTGCCGAACGACGACCGCCCGCCATCTTCCTCCCTGTCGCTCCAACGAACGGCGATCGCCCGCCCCGAGGCGCTAGTGCGGGTAGCCTCCCCGGGGCAAGCGTGCTCTCAAATCTTTGACCTCGCTCTGATAACAAATGTTGGGATTTCCCACAGGATCGATCACATACGAACTAGACGGACAAGACGCGGACAAAAACTTTTGCCAAGGGCACGTATCGCGCCCTCTATTTTTCCTCTTTATTCCTGTCAAATCACATGGTGTGTATATATACACGCATAACAAGCTAGCTAATAACAAACCTATCCGGACACTAGTCTAATCAAACGCAGACTCCTAGTACCATAAGGACACGTATGCACTAGTATGTCATGCAAGCCAGACAGACTAGGAAACTTAACACTTTCCTAACCCAGGCTAACTCCTAACTCACGCTAACTAGTACTAGTCAGACTAGGTCAGAACACGTACATGGTCCAACTCCTAATCAGACTAGAACATGCTACTAGGACACTTAGCTAATCAAGATTATTATTCCTAACATAATACTGACAAATTCATATAGACAGGTGTGCATGTTAGACGTGTTATCCATTTTTACCACAATGAAATAGAGGAGGGGAAGGGAGATTACGCGAGAAATAAATTATAAAAAAGTTTGGTCTTATGCATAGAAATTCCAGATTTACCTACAAAGCACATGGTTGCTAACCGATCTGTAAAATAATTGTATAACATGTTTCCAAGACTACAAAAACCATATGGTATGTTGTATGTTATGTTAGAGAGCCCTAAAACTTGTTGTTGTGGCACAAAATTACTAACCATCTTAGTTCTTAGGCATACCAATTCTAAAATTACACACAAAGCTGCAAAAGAAGCCTAAGAACCCAGCACACCCTAGCCATGTATAAAACGGAAACGAACATATTTAATGGACGATGGTCAGGCAGAGGATACGGCAGTCTAGTGCAGGGCGGAGGATACGGCTAGGTAGCATTGAGGAACAGGGTAGCCACCAGAGGATAGGGAAATACCGGAATAGGCTGCTGAACAGCCATGCGAGGCAGAGAGAAAGCAATCTGCTGCTCTCCACCCTCTGCGCGGCCAACCAGGACGCCAATGCCGCCTGCAGCGCTGCGCCGCCGACCGCAACCACCACATGTCTGCACCATGACGCCATTGCGGCCGATATAGCCGGTCAACCATGGCGCGCCCGATTTCACCCGGAGCATGCAGAGGTCGCCACCCGCCGGTCACCCGCTCGCCGCTCTTGCGGCCAATTCCGAACCGTATCGTCGCCGCGAAAAGGGGAAAATGAGGTCAGCTCCCAAGCCACGACCGAAATCGTCTGGAAATAAACCGTCAGGGTAAATAAAAAGTAAAATTACAACGAGTGGAGTTCTCGAGCCGGCCGGACAGGATGGAACCAAATGGCTGGTCTATAAGGGTATTTCGACCAGGGTGCGGAATAAGTAATTATACACCCTGGGGGTGTAATAGAGCTTACAGATTTGTCGAGGGCCTGCTGCTGGAATAACTGAAACAATTCTTCAAATTGAATCCTAACCATTCCATGTCCATACCCATAGTGCTCGTACTTAACGCGGAGACATATCCAATCCTGAGATTTCTCAGTGGCTTCCATATACCAAATATGCACTCTTCGCATTTTTGTTGGTAGATCCTTTATCTCCTCGGGTTTGACGAGAGACTTCTCGTACTGGTATATGTACGCACATTTAGCTTCGGGGAAGTAGTCTGGTGTTTGCATGTACTCAACAATGGACAAACCCGCAGCAGCTGCCCTTTCTGCGTATAGTGTTATAAACTCCGGATCAATTTGCTCGTCAGCAATATTAGTGCTCGGCCCCACCTGGGGACATGGAATGTTTTTTCTGATCTTCGAGCTGGGCAACTGATTTCCCCCTTTTCCCGCTTGCGCTACTACTTTTCGTCGACCGCACCATTTCCTGGTGTGACTTCAGAATAGAGCGGTCATAGTCAGATGACAGACTCGGCTCGGGTTGATGAAGAGTCTTCACCATTTTCCAAGCTCATTCTACATCTTGTTCGGTCTCGGGGAAATCTGCCTTTTTCTTCTCCTTCCGCTTCGATTTCCATGCCTCGTATTCGTCCCTTGCGATTTTCTGCTTTTCCTCATGAGTATAGTCGTAAGGTAACTTGGGTGCCTCCTTTGGTACCTTCGGGAGGGGTGACCGTTGACGTTTGGGTGATCTATTCCTTTTCCGCAGAAACTTAGTGAGCGGCGTAGGCGACCGCGGTGGAGAAGGCTGACGCAACGGCGTAGGCGACCGCGGTGGAGAAGTCTGATGCGGCGGCATAGGCGACCGCGGTGGAGACGTGCACGGCGTAGGCGATCGCGCTGGAGACGGCATGCATGGCAAAGACGACCGCGCTGGAGACTGTTGCGCTGGAGAATGGCGAGGATTCGATGGCCTTGCCGTCTGATTTGGGAGCATAATGCATTCCTTTAGCCATAGAATGGTTAATTTCTTGGCTTCTCCGAGTTCAGTTAACTCTTTGTCTTCACCTTCAGGGAAATCAAGCTTTACCCGCTCGAATCCGTTGACAACTTCATCGACCCCAACAACAGCGTAGCACCGTGGAACTGGAAGACTATGGTGAGTTGGTTCGTTGCCAATTGGTAAGACATAGCCGGCCGCCGCCTTGATGGTTATATTGACGACCTTCACGTGGAGCTCACAGGTTGTCATCTCCGTGATATCATCCACCGGGTGAATCATCGGCGGTACATCATCACCCGGTAGCTGCGTGGACGCAACGCTGCTTTTCCGATGAGAATGTGCGGGGCCGGTAGCCTCGACTTCACCTTCTACCATGTGTGGTATGCCAGTAGACACTATCTGCTGGCTAAGTGTGTTAATTTGGTCCTGCTGCTTGTTTGCTACATCCTGCGTCAACTCTATCTGATCTTCAAGTTGACGTGTCCAGTTTGCCTGAGTCTCTGCTTCAGCTGCCTCCGCGTCCTTTTTCCGTTGACGGCTTCTATCGGGGTATCTCTTTTTGGTGTCGTCGAAGCCAATACTCCACGGAGGATTGCCTTTTGTGCCTCGTGTACTCCCTACGTGTTCCTTATTCCCGAGGGCGCGTGTGAGCTCGTCGTTCTCTCTATCTGGCACGAACTTCCCCTCTTTAACGTCCTTTATTGCGGTTCTCAGACTTTCTATGGGTAGAGGATTCTCTTTATGCCTTAGGTTATAGATTGCATTCCCTTCGGCGTCCAACGTGCCCCCATGCCCGTAGAACCATGACCTTGTCCGCTCGACCCACAAGAACGGAAAGGGAGTGATCCCCACCTGAAACAGGTCGTTCTCCCATTTCTCCCACTTGGGACTGGAACCCTTGTAGCCAGCTTGCCCCATAACATGGTGATATACCTTTTTGGCGACGTTTTTCTCATTTGTTTTTGTCCTTTCCTGTTCATTCTCTGACGGCTTGTACTTCACCAAATCTGCCCATAAGGGTTTTATTTTCTCATACCCTTGAGTGAAATCTGGAGTCTTGCCCTTCTTAACATAGTCAAGGTTCAATATTTTCTTCTAGTTTTTGAATTGCTCGGCCATCTTTTTCAGGGTCCACGCCTTGACGTTTTCCCGTATCTCAATTTTCATTTTAGTAACATTGGCCTCATTCACATCCGCCTCATTCTCGTCCACCTCCGGCAAGGGTAAGTTGAAATTAGACAAGATCTTCGAAAAAAGATGATCTTTGGCTATTTTGCTGACATATGAAATTCCTTGTCTCCGAGGATCTTTTGGCTGATTCCACTCATGAACAGTGATCGGGATGTGATCCCTAGCTAGCACTCTGCATTGCTTCACAAATTTTTGGGCAACATCAGCGGGAAGCTCGGGTGCGCCGTCTGTTGCGATCGTGTGGATCCTATATCTTTCTGTATCTTTCAGCTTCTTTGTTTCGCCTCGTTTAGTCTTTTTTCCGGTTGATATGCTTGAACTGGATGGCTAAAAATATAAAAACTGTTAATACATGTGTATAGAAAACGGATGCTTCATTAATTAGCATATCTATATATGCACCTCGGAGCCGGTGTTTGTAATTTGTACGGCTCCACCAGAGCCGTCGGCTGCTCCCTTATCGGAGACGTCGGCTTCTTTTCTCACCGGAGTCGTCGGCTTCTCCCTAACAGATGCCGTCAACTTCTCCCTTAGCAGAGACGTCTCCCCGGGTGAGCTCCGGATCTTCCTCACCGGAGTTGTTCATCCACTGGCTCACATCGGTCTCTCCGTCGGCCCCGCGGATGAAACCCTCGAGCAAGTTTTCCGCATCTTCGTCTCTTGGCTCCATACTATATATTCTGAAAATACACAAAAAGAGTAACTATATGTTCCAGATCCATTTCATCAAAATTGCTTATAGATAATACACTGGTAGAAAATCGGCCTTTAGTCCCGGTTCGCAAAGGCCATTATTCCCGGTCGCGCAACCGGGACTAAGTATGCGCGACTAAAGCCCCCCCCCCCTTTAGTCGCGCCCCTTACGGACCGGGAGTAAAGGCCCGACACGTGGGCAGCTGGTGTGCGCCGGAGGCGGGAGGACCTTTAGTCCCGGTTTTTGACACGAAGCGGGACTACAGGCTATTTCGTTATTTCTTTAATTCATTTGGGTTTCTAATTATTTTTCACTCCAATTTTTCACTCCCTTTTTTTCAGAATTTTTATTATTTGCTTAGTGTCTAACTAAGATTATCTCTAGTCAAATTACTTACTCGTGGTCAAACTTCCCGCTCGGTCACCCATCCTCCCACTATTCTAGCACTAGCACGCTTAACTTCCGAGTTCCATCACGTCCCGCATCCAAGTTTATCGCACGCATGTATGTGATACTAGTATCATATCAATCCTATTAACATGTTGGTCGATGCCACATTTCTTTACTGTCTGAATTTCAAATAAATCTTTTTAATAAACAAAATTAATGATGTAATTCATAATTTTGAATAAATAAATAAACATTAACTTTTTAATTTGTATTATTTCTAAAAAATATTCAGAAATATAAAACTAATTCATTTTAAAATCTTAAAAATACAAATAATATATCAAAATATTCAGAAAAATAAAATAATTCATTTTAAAATCTTAAAAATACAAATAATATATCAAAAAATTCAGAAAAATATAACTAATTCATTTTAAAATCTAAAAAAATACAAATAATATATCAAAAAATTCAGAAAAATATAACTAATTCATTTTCCCCTTTCCTAAATGCAAAATAAAATCTGATAAAATTCATGAACCAAACCATATGAAATCTAAACCATATAAAATTTGCAGATCCAAGTTTGGACTATTATTTTGGACACAAGAACTGTTTTGGCAATGACTATCTGCGAGAATGATTTGAACCTAACTTTTAAAATACATAACCGAAATGGACAAACTAAAATTTTCTGGATAGATATTGAAAAGATCTATCCATATTACTTAGCCTCACATCAAGGTCAGCAACCAAATGAAAATACCAACGTTTTTAATAAAAGACAAGTAGGCTCTTCTATGATTTAAAAAGACAAGTAGGCTCTTTAATGAGTTCAAAAATGAGTTTTGAAGTAAATCCAACTGGATGAGTTTGGTATTGACCAGATCTATGTTTTCCTGGCTTAGATTAATTTTTGGAGCTCTAGATTTATTTTTGGTGAACATATATAGAAACAGTAGTTTTTGGTGAACAGATATAGAAACGGTAGTTTTTCTGTTTTGTTTTCTTGATGTGTTTTTGTTTGTTTTGAAATGAGTGTTTGATCTTATCTTGTTTCCTAGCTTGTATAGAGTGTTAGGACTTGATATTAGGTGGTTTGCTTGCAGAACATCTACCTTAGAAAGTGTGTGCATGATTGGAAACCCAAATAAAAATGGAACTAGCATTTGTTACTTTCTAGTTTTGTTATTTTGGAATTGTGTGTGAGCTCGATCTTTGTGTGATTGCTTTAGTAAATTTTGTGCTATGTTTAACCAGTGATTTTATTTGAGCCATTACATAACATAGCGGTACATATATATATCCATTACATAATATAGTAAAAATATAGCTAGGAATTAATATAGAAATAATATAGGAATTAATAGAAAGACATATATCCATTACATAATATATTCATTACATATATCGAACACAACATAGCGGTACATAGATGCAGTACACACAAACAACATCTACTCGAGCTCCGAAGAGTAGATGCGGAACAACTCGAAGGCAACGTATGCATCTATTGCTGCATACTCGAGATTGATCCGGTCAAGTGGTTTCTTCCCCCAATAAAAGTGATTCCTCGAGGGGAAACAAGTCTTCATGGTTTTGTAGTCGGGGTGGATGAAGGCAGTTGCCATACTAGCCATCCCGGTCTTGTGCCCGTACAGCTCATCAAAATGGATCAAGTCCTGAAGATCAATGTAGTGATTTTCAGGTATCTCAATACCCAACGTGCGCATCAATTTCTGCCGGTCATTTGTGATATCAACGCTACAGAAGTCGTACCCTTTGTTGACAAGAAAATCAACAAGTTCTGGAGATTGCTTTGAACTACTGCAACAACAAAAATGGAACACGTGTTAGATATTGTTGCAACACGTGTATTCTTCCAATGCAACAACAAAAATGGAACTACCCTATGCAATTTTCCTCTCTACAAATGTTGCTACCCTATGCAATTTTCCTCTCTACAATTGCTACCATATGCAATTTTCCTCTCTACAATTGTTGCAATAAGTGATACTATTGCTATCAACATGACAACACAATTTTCCTCTTTACAATTGCTACCCTATGCAATTTTCCTCTCTACAATTGCAACAAGTGATACTATTGCTATCAACATGACAACACAATTTTCTTACAAGAGAGATCGTGTGCGTACCTTGCCCATTGGAAGACAAGCACGGTATCCTCGTGAGCAATTTGGATGACAGCCACATCCCGTTGATTCGCCGTGTACTCTAGATCAAGCCCGAAGAACTTGTGGTGTTCATCGGCGGCTTCATAGAGATTGCTCAAACGGCGAAGAACTTCGGGGAGCCTCTTGCATATATTGGTATAGAGGACATGAGATTATTGCCGCATGGTGTGGGCACATGGAGAACGTTCCAAACGGGAGAATCCATGGGTGGTGGGTGTGGGAAGAAGAGAGAGGATCAAGAAGAGAAGAGAGGAAGAAGAACAAAGAGCCGCGCACTGTAACAAATGGCCTTCTGCCTCTCGTTCGTGAAATAAAAACGTGCGGGAGGTGAGCAGTTTCGACCTTTAGTCGCGGGTGGCCAGGCCAACCGGGACTAAAGGCCGGGATGCCAGCCGTTGGGACCTTTAGTCGTGGGTGGCCAGGCCAACCGGAATTAATGCTCTCCGCAAGCTTCCCCAACTGCCATTCATGACGTTTAGTCGCGGGTCGCCTCGCGAACCACGACTAAAACGCATTTAGTCACGGTTCGTATAGATTGGGGACTAATGGGGGAGTATGGAAGGCCTATTTTCTACCAGTGATACACAAAAAGAGCAACATATTCATGAAATATTTAAACGTATGATAATACACACCAAGAGTTACATATAGCTCGGGTTCATTTTATTTAACCCTAATACATCACGATCGAATAATATCAGTTATACGTAGTCTCATGACGACATCTCTCAAACTAACTAACTCCGACCAGGTCCTAAGCCGCGGGGTGCTGAGTCGCGGGTGCTACGCATCCATATATAAGGAACCCTCACAGGGTCATAGCTCACGTGGTAAGGAACCCTATGAATAATCGACCAAATGCTGCAATACTGCCCATCCGGGTCGACCACGTCACCCGGATTTCTCACCAAGCCGCGTGCCCCGGTACTAAGGAGCTCCCAGTGCCAGCCCGGCGGGGCCCAGCCCCGAACATCGCCCGACGGGTCCAACAGAAACATTAACTTAGTGAAATTATTCTAACCTTGTGAAATTTTCTAACACTAACTTAGTGAAATTTTCTAACACACTAACTTAGTGACATTTTCTAAAAAAAATTAAGTGAAATACCTAAGTAAATTTTTCTTAGTCTAATTTTCTAAGTAAATATTTCTAACACTAAAATTTTTCTAACTCTAATTTTCTAACACTAAAATTTCTAAGTCAATTCTAACAAATCTAAAATTCTTTAGTCTAATCTAAAATTCCTAACATTTGTAATAATTCATAACTAATGATTCTAACATTTCTAACACTAATGAAAAAGTAAAAATAAAAACAGAAGTAAAAAAGAAAATAAACAAAAAAAGCCCTTTGTTTAGGGCGCGATGGAGGCAGGTCTTGCCTCCTCTTGGGCGCGCGACGGCGGCCGGCGCGGGAAGTGGTGGCGCACGGGCAGTGGAGGCGCCGCGCGCGCGGGCTAGTGGACGGGATCGAGGGCGGCGCGACGAAGGGGCGGCGCGGGCGGCGCGACGGAGATGTGCGGCGACGGGCAGTGGCGGCACGCGGGCGAGTGGCAGCGCGACAGAGGGGCGACGCGACGGAGAAGTGCGGTGGCGGCGCGCGGGCTAGTGGCGGCGCGACGGAGGTGGACGAGATTGAGGGTGGCGCGACGGAGGATTTGAGCAGCCTGGCGGCGTCGATTCGTCCCCTGCGCGCGGTTATGAATTTGGGAAGGGAAGGGGACGCGTATATAGTCACGGGTATCCGTCCTAGTTGGTAGGAACAACCGGGACGAAAGGGCATCCGTCCCGGTTGGTAGGAACAACCGGGACGAAAGACCCTTTCGTCCCGGTTGGTCCTACCAAGCGGGACGGATGCCTAATTTTTTTTCCCTGGCTGGGGCGGATGCCTAATTTTTTTTCTGCCTAATGTTTTGCAAAACCGGGACGAATACACTATTTTGAATTATTTTTTGTTTTCTATTGTTTCCTTTGTGTTTTATTTCGTTTTCTTTTATGTTTTCTTTTGTTTTATTTTGTTTTCTTTTGTTCTCTATTATTTTCCTTTATGTTTCTCTTGTTTTATTTTGTTTTCTATTATTTTCCTTTATGTGTTCTATTGTTTTATTGTGTTTTCTCTTGTTTCCTTTTTGTTTTCTCTTGTTTTATTTTGTTTTCTACTGCTTCCTTTATGTTTTCTAATTTTTTCCTTTATGTTTTCTATTGTTTTTCTTTATGTTTTATATTGTTTTCTGTTGTTACCGTTTTTGTTTTCTATTGTTTCCTTTATGTTTTCCATTATTTCCTTTATGTTTTCTATTTTTTTTATTTCGTTTTCCATTATATCCTTTATGTTTCAAATAATAACTGCACACGTTTCAAATACAGAACAAGGTACGTTAAATTAATAATAAGTGCACTTCAGACCAATTTATAATAACTCCATGCATTTACATAGTTTCGTCTCATACAAGGCATCCGGGTGATTTGTAGGGGGGATGTAGAACAAAACAATCGGTATCGCCATCATACAGCCCGACCGTGGCTATTGAGTGCATATATGCATATCAAAAGAACAGTCAGACGTATGATGGCGAATCCGGGTGATTTGTATTCGGTCTATGAACTGAATCATATATCAAACCTTTTGTCAAACCTTCAAGGGAGATGTAGAACAAAACAATCGGTATCGCCATCATACTCCCCGACCGTGGCTATAGAGTGCATATCAAAAGAACGGTCGGACGTATGATGGCGAATCCGAATGATTTGTATTTGGTCGATGAACTGAATGATGTATCAAACCTTAAAGGGGGGATGTAGAACACAACAATCGGTATCGCTGGCATACAGCCCTGCCGTGGCTACTGAGTGCATATATGTATACCAAATGCACGACAGGACGTATGCTAGCGAAGCCGGATGTTCTGTAGTTGGTAGATGAACTGACCGGTGTATGAAGGTGGGATATATATATAGGGTCCTATGGCTCACAAAGTGTTGTGCCAGGGTTTTGATCCAACGGTTAAGAAACACCCTGATCCAACGGCTCACAACCGCTCGAAAGAAACACACCGTAGCCATGATCGAACGACTCACAACAGCTCGAAAGAAACACAGCGCTGATCCAACGACTCACAAGCGCTTGAAAGAAACACACGATTCGTGTGATTCTTTCTGTATGGTCCAAGCGAAACCCTAACCATTTCGTCCCGGTTGGTAAAACAGGCCGGGACTAAAGGGACGATCTGTTTCCCAACGAAACTGTAACCCTTTAGCCCCGGTTGGTAAAACAGGCTGGGACTAAAGGGGTCTGTTTTTTCTCACTATATATATGTATGCATGCATTCCAACCATTGCCATAAAACACATATAAACTCCCCACTCTCCCATGGCTTCTACCGTACCCACTCTAACCTTCCTGCAGGCGGAGGCACTTTCCGCCTCGAACTACCCCTGCCCGCCCGGCTACAGCGTCCCCGCCGGCTGGATGCTGAGCGCCGGAGGAGTGCCGGTCCCTCCTGTTCCTCAAGGTGTGGCGCGTAGGACGGACATCACGAACCACTACTACCACGAGCTCACACCGGAGCAGCGGAAGAATCCCAGTTGGAATCCCGACTACCGCCCTATTTGGGACGCCTTCTTCATTAATCGGCGTGATAGTGCGCTCGCCAGGTACGAGGAGAACGGCCCGCCTCCTTCGAACTTCAACGAGGCCGGTCGTCAGCTGTGGTGGGACGGCGGACGGACTCTTCAGAGCGTAATGAACTACATCAGGGCCGGCGATAACCCCTCTTGCGCTACCCTCACGTGCAGTCCTGGGGTCGTGATCCTCCGAGGGAGTCCAGAGCACCGTCCGACGATAGTGACGACGACGGCGGCGACTACAACGACTACGATTCGGAGTACTATAGGCCTTGGCAGGAGTATGACTAGTAGATCGATGCACTCTTGCCATTATGTACTGCCTTTATGTTTAGGTCTATGCTCTCCGTTTAGGTTTAGATCTATGCTCTCCGTTTAGGTTTAGATCAAATTTTGCCATTATGTGTACTGTGCCTTGTTTATCTATCGAAATGTCCTCCCCCCCCTACCTAACGTGAGTCGTTGGATGACGGGTGTGTTTCTTTCTGGCGTCTGAATCCCACAAATCAGGAAGAATCACACGGAAAACAGAAAACAGACGCGCTAGCGCGCCGCAGTTTCTCGGAATACAACAAATTCTTTTATTAAAAACTCCTCGTCGTCATCGGGGCCTTCGTCGGTGACCTCCTCCTGGTCGTCTCCGTCGGCGAACTCGTCGGTGACCTCCTCGTCGTCGTCGGAGGTGGATGATGGTATGTCCGAGATAGGCCCCCACCTCGGATCGTCGGAGGCCCAAACTTCGCCGGCGTGGTCGGCCCGACGCAGCTCTTGCAGCGCCTTCGTCCTCGCCTCCTGAGCGGCATCTAACGCGAGGTGGCATTCGAGGCGTCGCTCCGCCCGCTCAGCCGTGCGGGTCTGCCAAAGCTCCTCGTCGATGCTATCCTCCCCCGGATTGTTCCGGTAATACTCACGTACCATGCTTTCGTCCCTGGCGTTGACTAGGCCCTGAAACGCGCGGTGCCTGAGGTGGCGGTGGTCGGCGGCAGTGACGATCTGCGGCGTCGGCGCCCTGGCCTCCGCTTCCCAGAGGGTGTGGCAGTCGTTGAAGTTCATCAGCGGCCGCTGGCGGCCTCCGCCGCCGTCGCAAATGAGCCGAGGGGGATGGGGTCGTCTCCGCAGCGGATATGCGCGATGAACATTCCGTTCTGCCGTGCTCGGACGCCGCGGAAGCCGTAGTGTTGTTCCTCCTTGGAGGCATGGTGGCGGAGCGACGGTGCGTGGAGTGGAGAAGACGCTCGAGGCGCGGCAATTTATATCGCGCGTTCGTGGCCACGCGTCACAACTCTCGCGCCACGTGTCACAACTCCCGCGCCACGCGGCAGGACTCCCGCGCCACGAGGCACAACTCCCGCGCCTCACTTTTCATTATTATTTTTTAAAACAGATTTTGTATTTGGAATCTTTACGCAATTTTAAACACTTTTCATATTGAAAGTTTCTTCAAATTCAAAACCATTCATAAAATAGGTTTTCAAAAATGTTTGGAATTTAAAAAATTGTTACTAATTTAAATAGTTGGAATAATTAATTTTTTAAACAGAAAATGTGTTTGAATAGTTGTAAAATAACACACACTAACACCCACCTTTCTCACACCCCAAGCCAAAAAAAAGAGGGAAGGGGGGCTGTGAGGCAATATATGTAGGGGAAGGGGGGCACTGGTCCCGGTTTGTGGAATGAACCGGGACCAATGCCCATGCGCGTGCCACGTGGCCTGTGGCTAGGCATTGGTCCCGGGTCGTGCCACAAACCGGGACCAAAGCCTCCCACGAACTGGGACAGATGCCCCCAGGTGGTTTCTGCTGCCTCGGGCACACAAACCGGGACCAATGCATAGCATTTGTCCCGGATTTTTGTGCAACCGGGACAGATGCCTCCTGGCCTCCTGTACGAAAGGGGTTGTTTCCACTAGTGAAGGCACCAGTAAACATACCAATTTCGTCAACACGTCTTTGGGCCTCCGATACAGAAATACCCATATCTTTACATGAACCTGCCACTCTTGGGTTCATTAATATGAAGTCCTTATCCATTTGGGATCTGTATTCGTTGTTGGCGTCGGAACTCACTACGAGCGGGAGGATCGATTGTTGTTCCTCTTCTTCGAGCTGGGCAATTTGTTTATTTGCAGCAACTTTCAGAATTGGAGGGTCATAGTCTGATCTCAGATTCATCTTATATTGTGCTGGTTTCTCAAGACATCCCTTAGCCCATGCTACTTTT
Organism: Alopecurus myosuroides; assembly: GCA_028641055.1. Taxonomy (NCBI): domain Eukaryota; kingdom Viridiplantae; phylum Streptophyta; class Magnoliopsida; order Poales; family Poaceae; genus Alopecurus; species Alopecurus myosuroides. Next base: position 71,223,329 of record CM054058.1, read on the forward strand.
TTTAAGAAAAAAACATGTTTCTCCACGGGCTTATTCGGTGCAAAATGAGCCTTCACTTTGAGAGCCACATCCGCTGCGGTTTCCTCACCAGTCTTATCATAAGGTCGTACTTCAATATGCTTTGGCTCTTTCGGCATCTTCTTCTGCTTTTGAGTAGACTTTATCTTCTTGGACGTCTCACGGGTGGCAATGCTCTTCCGCTTTAGCCCCGGACGTCGAGGGGGAGGCCTGGCTGAAGCGCCAGAGGTGGACTAGGAGGAGGCGTCGGCTGACGCGCCTGAGTTGGATTAGGTGGAGGCATCAGCTGACGCGCTTGAGCCGACATGGTGGGAGGCGTTGGCTGACGCGCCGGATGTGGACTAGGGGGAGGCGTCGTCTGACGCGCCTGAGGCGACATGGTGGGAGGCGTTGGCTGAGGCGTCGGAGGTGGAATAGTGGGAGGCATCGGCTGACGCGCCGGAGGTGCACTAGGGGTAGGCGTCGGCTGATTCCTCGGAGTCGGTGGCCTTGGAGCCGAGCCTGGAAACCTGATGAAATTCTTCTAGCCATCTAGTCACAGGAGCGGGGGTAGGATGACAATGCAGCCTGCATCACCATTATTTTTATTTTGTTTTCTCTAGCACTTATGAGGAACTGTGATTAGTAAATTTTGGTAGCTAATATAATAAATTTTGGTAACGAACTAATAAATTGACTGTTACCCATATGAGTGTCAATGGGAACCATCTATGATGGTTTTGACCTGTGTCCATAGAGTTGTTCTATACTACTACACCATCTTCTGTATCCGCATTATGTCCCAGCTTGAACTACGGAAGTACATGACCATTTCCCCCAGTCTTTCAACTCACAACCTTGACTCCACCAACTCGGCACTGTTAGGCGACGACGAACCCGAGACAGTGCCCTATCTTGGTCACCATGACATCATCCGATGCGCCAGTCGTATTCACAACTCATACTCCTCAAGCTAGAGGGGATGTTTATCCCTATGCCTCACATTCACAATCTATATCGCATATGAGTCTCTCTCTGGGGATGAACTTTGTTTGTGTTTGTTTTTGTGTCAGCGCTACCTAACCTGCTGATATATGTAGTCTGCTAGAAGAAGAATCGAAGAAGACTACAAAGCAATTACATTCTTTATAAGGGTGGGGGGCCTACTAAGACTAGATAAGGTTGGTGACAAATTGTACACTCATCCCTCCAAAGTTGTTTGATTACATACTTGTGCTTTGTTCCATCGCTCCCAAGATAACCGCTAACCACTAAAATATTTCTTTTGAAAAGATGATGAGAGACGATGTATTTTGGGCCACTACAGAAGACTCGACCCCTGCTCATTGGTATGCCGTCATACAAAATATGAAATGTGTAGGAGCGAAATTTAAGATTACAGAGAAAGAGTTGATTGCATTGCATCGGTTTGTTACAGAGTACATATAGGGGCTGGAGTCTATCGTGCACACGCAGTGGCGCACGCAGGCGCATGCCGTGGCCAGTGGATCGGTAGATCCCGAAGACTAGAGATCACTAGTACATGAGATAACGGTTCACCACCCCCCCCCCCCCCCCCCCCGCAGTCGGAACTGTGCCCGGAAGCACATTCAGACTGGAACGGAATTCCTGAAACAACGATGTCGGGAGCCCTTTCGTGAAGATATCTGCATATTGGGAGCTTGTTGGAACGTGTAGAACGCGAGCCTCGCCAAGGGACACCCGATCTCGAACAAAGTGAAGATCGATCTCCACATGTTTTGTGCGCTGGTGATGTACTGGGTTGGACGACAGGAACAGAGCGGATACGTTGTCGCAGTAGATGATCGTGGCGCGAGTGGGCGGCTGATGAAGCCAACAGGATTCTGCCACGCTGTTTGCGACCGCCCGATACTGGGCCTCCGCGCTGGAGCGCGAAACTGTGTTCTGTCGTTTAGACGACCAGGAGACGAGGTTGTTGCCGAGAAATACCCCAAAGCCGGATGTTGATTTGCGCGTCTGAATTGGCAGTGAGATCGGAGGAGGAGTCCTGGTGCAGCTGGAGTCCGAAGTGTGTGGTGTCGCGGATATAGTGCAGAATGCGCTTGATGAGCTGAAAATGCGTGTCGGATGGCGCATGCATAAAGAGGCACAGTTGTTGAACTGCGTAGGAGAGGTCGGGCCTCGTGAGGGTGAGGTACTGGAGGGCTCCGGCCAGGCTGCGGTAAAGGGAGGGGTTATCGGACGAGGTGACGTTGTGGAGGGAGAGCTTGGAGGTGGTGTCAATGGGGGTGGAGACGGGGTGGGAATTGAGCATCCCGGCACGGTCAAGGATCTCAAGAGCAAACTGCTGCTGGCTAAGGAAGAGACCGCGAGTGGTGCGCTGAACATTAACACCTAGGAAATGGTGTATGTCTCCCAAATTGGTCATACAGAACTCACGGTTGAGAGACTGGATGGTGGTGTCGAGGAGGGACTGTGTGTTAGCGGTAAGAATGATATCGTCCACGTTAAGAAGGAGGTAGGCGAGCTGCGATCTGCGGCGAAAGATGAAGAGGGAGGTGTCACATTTGGAAGAGGTGAAGCCGAGGGAGTGGAGAAAGATGGTGAAGCGCACAAACCAGGTCCGGGGAGCCTGTTTGAGGCCATAGAGAGATTTGTTGAGGCGACACACGTGGCTGGGAAGGGTGGAATCAATGAAACCGGAGGGTTGCTGACAGTAGACGGTTTCAGCAAGGTGACCATGCAAGAAGGCATTCTTGACGTCCATTTGATGAATGGAAGAGTGAGCGGTGGCGATGCTCAGCACGACGCGAATGGTGGCCGGTTTGACAACCGGACTGAAGGTCTCGCCGTAGTCCACTCCGGCCTGCTGTGTGAAGCCGCGAACAACGCAGCGAGCTTTGTACCATGCCAGTGTTCCATCGGGGTTGAGCTTGTGGCGAAAGATCCACTTCCCGGTCACCAAATTTACACCTGCAGGACATGGCACAAGAGACCAAGTGTCATTCCAAACGAGAGCATTAAATTCTTCTAACATCGCTGCGTGCCAATGGTCATCTTTGAGTGCTACACGGTAAGATGACGGAATGGGCGAGGGCGGAGTGGAGACATGCAGGTCAAAAGGTAACTTGGGCTGGGTGAAACCGTGCTTGCCACGGGTGAGCATGGGGTGGTCATTGCAGGGTGGATCTACCAAGATGGCGTTCGGGGGGACCGTGAGCTGAGGTGGCGAGCCTTGGTTGGTGGGGAGGCTGGGAGGAGATTCGGTGGGGCTGCCAGGTGTGGGGGTGTCGCGGTCGGGTGGGGAATACGAGGTAGATGCGGGCATGTGGTGGGGCGTGGTGCCAGACGCGGTCGGGGAGGGAGTCGTTGCGCCAAGCGCGGGTGGGGTGGGGGCGGGCGCAGGTCGGGTGGGTTGTGGATTGGCGCGTGGGCCGGGCGGCGGGGTAAGGTGGGTGGCTGGCGTTTGGTGGTTGGCTGGGACGGAAAGAGAGGCAGGTGGGGTTGGGCAGGCGCTGGATCCGGGGGGATTTGGTGGCAAGGGGTGGGATCGGGTGTGGCTGGTGGCGGTGTGGCTGGCGGTGCAACTGACGCGAAAGGAAACTGGTTTTCCTCGAAAATGACATGGCGGGAGACAAGGATTGTGCGCGTTTGCAGGTTAAAGCACCGGTACCCCTTGTGTTTGCGGGGATACCCCAGGAAAACACAACGAGCGGAGCGAGGGGAGAGTTTGTGAGGGGATGTGGAGGTGACATTGGGATAGCACAAACATCCGAAAACCCGAAGATGATCGTAGGAGGGATGGGCGCCGTAGAGGGAGAAGTAAGGGGTGGCATGGTCGTTGGCACGAGTGGGGAGGATGTTGAGTAGGTGATTTGCGGTGTGGAGGGCTTCGACCCAAAAATGGGGGGGGGGGGTGGCTTGGAAGAGGAGGGTGCGTACTATGTCATTGTGATTTCTAATGAGGCGTTCGGCGCAGCCATTTTGTGGAGAGGTGTAGGGACATGAAAGGTGAAACGAGACACCATTTTTGGAGAAGAAAGTGCGGAGAGAAGTGGTGAGCAATTCACCACCATTGTCACATTGGAGGCAGCGGATGGTGCGATTAAATTGGGTTTTTACAAAGTTAAAAAAGTTGATAAGTGTGTCACATGTGTCATGTTAGTTTCTAAGTGGGAAAACCCAAGAGAAGTGAGAATAATCATCGAGGATAACTAAGTAAAATTTATAACGTGAGCAACCGATTACAGGGGATGTCCACAAATCACAATGAACTAAATCAAATGGAAACATGGCTCGAGAGTGAGATATCGCAAATGCTAGACGAGTTTGTTTCCCTAGCTGACATGCATCGCAAAATGAAATTCTGGAAGAGGTATTATTACATGAGGAAAGAAAATCTAGGGGGGAGATGTGAGAGGGCGGTGGTGTTTGGGTCGCCCAACCGACAATGCCAAAGGTCGCTGGAGACGGTGAGGGCCGCAGATGGTGATGGTGGCTGGTCACCGAAGAAGGGGTATAGATCACCGTGGCTGTTGGAACGCATGAGCAGTGTCTTGGTATTGAGGTCCTTCACATAAAAACCAATCGGATCAAACTCAACCGAACACCAATTATCACGAACGAATTTACGAGTGCCAATGAGATATTTAACAAATGTAGGACAAACAAGGACATTATTGAGGTAGAAAGGACGCGATGTGAGTGTGGAGGTACCGGTAGCAACTACATGAAGATGTGTACCATTGCCAACGATTAAATGCTCAGAATTGTGCTCTAGAGGGGAATGAGACGAGGTCAATGTACTTGAGCTGCTAGTGACATGGGTGGTGGCGCCGGAATCCATGATCCAATTTCCAGAGTGCGCGGGGAAGGCGGATCCGTAGCTGGGGGACTGCTGCATCATGACCTGCTGATCACACGAGGGAGGCTGCGATCTGGTTGCGGCGTGGTAGGCCTGATGAGGGTTCTGCTCGACGAAGTCGGCCGATTGGGGAGGAGGCGTGGCAGGTGCAGGCATCACCGGGTACACTTGCTGGGCGGCGTCGAGGCGGGGGTCGAGCACGCCGGCAGAATTCGGCGGGATCCAGGGCGCGCGGGCTGGGGGAACGGCATGTTCATGGGGGCGAACTACCCGAGCCAGGGTTGCTTCCCTGCACCGGAGCTGCCTGACGACCAGGAGACGCGCCCGCGCCCGCCGTCGTGCGAGTGCACGTTCTGGTTGCTGCCGCCGTGCTGCGAGGAACCGCGCCCGCCGCCGTGTTGGAAACCGGGGATGGGGTTTTTGCCCCGGTAATTTGGGCTGACCCCCGGAGTCACGGGGCGTGGAGTGCTGCCACCGGAGGGGCCACCGCGGGCGCCACCGTGGATGGCGAGGGCCTGAGCGCTGTCTTGGATCTGATGCTTGTCGTAGTTGACCTCGGTGCGCTGGAGATTCGAGACGGCATCGGAGAAGGCGATCAACGGCTTGGTGGTCTTGAGGATCTCCGCCTGGAGGGTGAATTTGCCACCGAGCCCGTCCAGGAATTGGAACGTGAGGTCGTCATCGCCGAGAGGGCGCCCGATGGCGGCAAGATCGGCGGCGATCTCCTAGAGCTTGCTGGCGTAGTCGGCAACTGACATGTCCCCGCGCGGCGTCTTGCGGAAAGAGGTGCTGAGGAAGTGGTGCCGAGAGGCGTTGCGGTCGAGGAAGAACCGAGTGAGCCGTGCCCAGGTGGAGCCCGCGCGTCCGTCAGCGGCCTGAACCAGTCGGAAGAGATCGTCTGAGAGCGTGGCCATGAACCACAGGGATAGATGAATGTCGACAGCGAGCCAGCTGTCGTCGGGATCCGGAGCTGCTGCGCTCTCCATCACGTGGTCAAGGGCCTTGTACATGGTAGCCAGAGAATGATTTGTCGCCACTTGGTGAAATTGTCGCCGGCCGTGTTGACGGAGAATTTGATGTCGTTATGGATGTGTGGACACTGAGTAGAGGGTGGGGGTAGGGTGTGTCGAGGAGATCACGAGAGGTTGAGGGCGGCGAGTTTGGATTTGGTTTGGGGGAATTGTTTGAGTGATCTCTTGAAAAGAGACAGAGGTGGAGGAGAGAGGGTAGTGCGCGGCGGAGCCGCGGTGGAGGGGGTCGAAGATGGGCGGAGTGGGGGGCGTGCGAGGCATGGCCGAGCGCTGGGGAAGGGGGGTTTGGGGATCGGAGTCGAGAGGGTTAATTGTCGGCATGGGGAGGTTGGAGGAGACAGGAAGGGTGTCGGTGGGTAGGGAAGAAGAAGAAGTCATTAGAGGGGAGCCTGGTGCTCTGATACCATGAAGATTAGAGAGAAAGAGTTGATTGCATTGCATCGGTTTGTTACAGAGTACATATAGGGCTGGAGTCTATCGTGCACACGCAGGCACATGTCGTGGCTAGTGGATCGCTAGATCCTGAAGACTAGGGAGCACTAGTACATGAGAAAACGGTTCAACAGAAATGATCAAACCTTGAATAGCCTGATGATACATTTATGTGCTCCATTCCATACAATATATATTCACACAATAATTACTATCATCTGGTGGAACCGCCATGAAAAACGCTTTTATAAATCTGTTAATTAAATATTTCTATTTTTCTTCACTGGTAGAAAATAGGCCTTTAGTCCTGGTTCGCGAAGGCCATTAATCCCGGCCGCGCAACCGGGGAATAAATAGGCGCGACTAAAGGCCCCCCCCCTTTAGTCGCCCCTCTTACGAACCGCGGCTAAAGGCCCGTCCACGTGGGCGGGTGGAGTGCGCCGGGGGCGGAGGACCTTTAGTCCCGGTTGGCCACAAGAACCAGGACTACAAGCTATTTCGTTATTTCTTTAATTCATTTGGGTTTCTAATTATTTTTCACTCCAATTTTTCACTCCCTTTTTTCACTCCAATTTTTCACTCTCTTTTTTTTTCAGAATTTTTATTATTTACTTAGTGTCTAACTACAATTATCTCCAGTCAAATTTCTTACTCGTGGTCAAACTTCCCGCTCGGTCACCCATCCTCCCACTAGTCTAACACTAGCACGCTTAACTTCCGAGTTCCATCCCGTCCCGCATCCAAGTGTTTCGCACGCATGTATGTGATACTAGTATCATATCAATCTTATTAACATGTTTGTCGATGGCATATTTCTTTATTGTCTGAATTTCAAATAAATCTTTTAATAAACAAAAGTAATGATGTAATTAATAATTTTGAATAAATAAATAAACATTAACTTTTTAATTTGTATTATTTCTAAAAAAATATTCAGAAAAATAAAACTAATTCATTTTAAAATCTTAAAAATACAAATAATATATCAAAATATTCAGAAAAATAAAAATAATTCATTTTAAAATCTTAAAAATACAAATAATATATCAAAATATTCAGAAAAATAATACTAATTCATTTTAAAATCTTAAAAATACAAATAATATATTAAAAAATTCAGAAAAATAAAACTAATTCATTTTCCCCTTTCCTAAATGCAAAATAAAATCTGATAAAATTCATGAACCAAACCATATGAAATCTAAACCATATAAAATTTGCAGATCCAAGTTTCGACTATTATTTTGGACACAAGAACTGTTTTGGCAATGACTATCTGTGAGAATGATTTGAACCTAACTTTTAAAATACATAACCAAAATGGACAAACTAAAATGTTCTGGATAGACATTGAAAAGATCTATCCATAGCACTTAGCCTCACATCAAGGTCAACAACCAAATGAAAATACCATCCTTTTTAATAAAAGACCAGTAGGCTCTTCTATGATTTTTAGAATGAGTTCAAAAATGAATTTTGAAGTAAATCCAACTGGATGAGTTTGGTATTGACTAGATCTATGTTTTCCTGGCCTAGATTAATTTTTGGACCTCTAGATTTATTTTTGGTGAACAGATATAGAAACAGTAGTTTTTGGTGAACAGATATAGGAACGGTAGTTTTTCTGTTTTGTTTTCTTGATGTGTTTTTTGTTTGTTTTGAAATGTGTGTTTGATCTTATCTTGTTTCCTAGCTTGTATAGAGTGTTAGGACTTGATATTAGGTGGTTTGCTTGCAGAACATCTACCTTAGAAAGTGTGTGCATGATTGGAAACCCAAATAAAAATGGAACTAGCATTTGTTACCTTCTAGTCTTATTATTTTGGAATTGTGTGTGAGCTAGATCTTTGTGTGATTGCTTTAGTAAATTTTGTGCTATGTTTAACCCGTGATTTTATTTGAGCCATTACATAAAATAGCAGTACATATATATATCCATTGCATAATATAGAAATAATATAGTTAGGAATTAATATAGAAATAATATAGGAATTAATAGAAAGACATATATCCATTACATAATATATCCATTACATATATCGAACGCAACATAGAGGTACATAGATGCGGTACACAAACAACATCTACTTGAGCTCCGAAGAGTAGATGCGGAACAACTCGAAGGCAACGTATGCATCTATTGCTGCATACTCGGGATTGATCCGGTCAAGTGAGTTCTTCCCCCAATACATGTGATTCCTGGAGGGGAAACGCGTCTTCATGGTTTTGTAGTCGGAGTGGATGAAGGCAGTTGCCATCGGAGCCATCACGGTCTTGTGCCCGTACAGCTCATCAAAATAGATAAGGTCCTGAAGATCAATGTAATGATCTTCAGGTATCTCAATACCCAACGTGCGCATCAACTTCTGCCGGTCTTGAGTGATGTCAACGCTACAGAAGTCGTACCCCTTGTTGACAAGAAAATCAACAAGTTCTGGAGATTGCTTTGAACTACTGCAACAACAAAAATGGAACATGTGTTAGATATTGTTGCAACACGTGTATTCTTCCAATGCAACAAACAAATCGAAAATGCAAAACTATCCTACAAGAGAGATTGTACATGTGCGTTACCTTGCCCATTGGAAGACCAAAACGATCTCCTTGAAGGCAATCTGGATGACGGCAACATCCCGTTGATTCGCCGTATACTCTAGATCAAGCCCGAAGAACTTATGGTGTTCATCGGCTTCTTCATAGAGATTGCTCAAATGCTTAAGAGCATAGGGGAGCCTCTCGCAAATATTGGTGTAGGCCACGTCGAGACTCTTGCGGCATGATGTGGCCACATGGAGAAGCTTCCAAACGGGAGAACCCATGGGTGCTTGATGGAGGAAGAAGAGAGGAAGAAGAGAGGAAGAAGAGAAGAGAGGAAGAAGAAACAGAGACTCTCGGGTGTGCACTGTAGCAAAGGCCTTCTGCCTCTCGCTCGCGAAATAAAACAGCCGCGCGGGAGGCGAGCAATTTGTATCTTTAGTCGCGGGTGGCCAGGCCAACCGGGACTAAAGACAGGGAGGCCAGCAGTTTGGATCATTAGTCGCGGGTGGCCAGGCCAACCGGAATTAAAGCCCTCCACGCGCTTCCCAAACCGCGACGCATGACCTTCAGTCGCGGGTCGCCTCCCAAACCGGCACTAAAACCCCTTTAGTCACGGTGCGCATAATTTGGGGACTGATGTGGGCGTATGGAAGGCCTTTTTTCTACCAGTGATTATAGATATATATTAGATATATATCAGAAAGAATCCATGAGCGAAGATTTTTTTGGAAAAATATGTTAGTTCAATTATTTGATTTTTTAGTTGACTTTCTATGCACCACGACATATATTTTTAATAAAAGGACAACACACAGGTAACCTAACCTGTAAGGAACCATGGCCTCGAAAACCTAGGTTAATTATTATTACGGTGTGTTGTGTTTGAACACTAGTTAGGAATGATAGTTCTACGAGAAAACGTTGTTGCTGGCAAGTAGGTTATCGCTAAATCATGTCACTAGTAGAAAACAGGCCTATTGTCCCGGGTGGTAAGGGGCTCTAGTCTCGGATTGCAATCCGACTACGCAATCGGGACTAGAGGCCCCTCATATTTAGTACCGATGGCCCACGAACCGGGACTAAAGGGCCTCCGCGTGGTCGTCCCAGTCGCCACGGGCTGGAGGACCTTTAGTCCCGGGCCGTAACACGTGCCGGGACTAAAGGTTTCCTGTCGCGGCAGAGTTTTCAGTAGTTTCTCTGGCGCGGCAGGATTTGTGTTGTTTCTTCGTTTTTTATCCATTTGATTTATAATTCAAATTGTGTTCCATTTCTAATTTCAAACATGTTTCCATACACATATATTACGGTACTACGACATACACAAAGTATACCTAAATGCATATATACATATATATAATGTTCGATCTCTTGCGAGCATACATACAAATATTTACAAGTTCGAATATATATGTATCGCATTGTTTTGAACATGGGAATTCAATGTTGTGATCCACCTAAAAGGAGTTCATCGTCCGATTGATAATGTTCTTCTTTTGGATCAATGATCTCCGTCATCAGAAATCCCGCTAAGTCCTCTTGAGTTGCTCGTAGGCGCTCCTCAGATAGGAGGTACTGCCGTACATTTATGATCTGTAATATAATTAAAGAGTTCAATAAGATATACAAGTTGACTGAAACACAACGCAATTCATAGAAAATAAAACTGTGAATATTATTTACGTACTTGAATTGTATTCACATTATGGGTCCGCTCAGTGGTAAACGACCGAATGTACTCGCAGAAGTAGTATCCACATAAATTAGTCCCCGGTGACTGCAGCAAACCCTACACTAGTTTAATAGTTAGCTCATCTTTGAATTCACCTCATGTGACCGATATGAACCGTTTCCTACACCTGCTTGGCAAGGAAAATGAACAAATGAGTTACTAATTACTTGATATCAGGAAATGAACGAGAAATATATATATATATATATATATATATATATATATATATATATAATAATGTGATACTGATTAAAATTATTTATCCAGCATTGCTTTTATTCCTTTCCACTAGGTGTTGTCGCTCCTATTTAATGAGTCCATGACTTCAACATGGGACTTCTCAAGGTTAATGTTTAGCAGAATCCAGTGAAATCTGTGCACGTTTACATAAGAAGACGTCAAGAATAACTCATAAATTGCACTTAACATCAAGTAAGCAAAAAACTATATATGTACAAAGAAAAAACACTCACTGAAATTAAAGGAAATAATATTTCGGAAACGAAGCTTTGCTTGACTAAAAATATGTACAGGTCATCCTCCACGTCGCCGGGGTGGCGCTTTAACACATGGTCATTGACGATATATGGGTCAATGAACCCAACTTGGAATACACTCTGTCTTTGGCATTCGAGTTTCTTCATTCTGCATAATAGCGTACAAAAGAATATAGTCAGTATAGAAAGACAAAAGACTTAATTACATTAATATATAAATCACTTACAAAACCAAGCAAGCGACAATCGATTTATCGATGGTGCGCATATTAAATAACTGAAACAATTCCGACATATCAATCATTATGGAATAAGGTTTGTAGTGATACTCCACTATAACGTCGGCTGCAAACCAGTCTTTCGCGGCCTTATTCTCTGTTTGCCTCATATACCAAGCGTGGAGATTTCACATATGTGTTGGTAGCCCCCGTTCCCCTTAGAATCGACCAGAGGATCGCCTTTGGCATATTGCCGTTCTACCCCAACAATTGGCACATCTCCTATGCCTAACAAGGCACGAACAAACATACCAATTTCATCAACACGTCTTTGGGCCTTCGAGACAGAATTACCCATATCTTTACATGCAACTGCCACTCCGGATCACCACCGCCTGTAGTACCTCTTAACAGGAACAAGATTTTGTGCTTGTTACGAGGTAAGTACACATGATGGCGATGCGGGGGAAGGAAGGGTTTCTAGACATCTTTAAAACTGAACAAAATCATATATGCAATAGTGAAATCCGGAAAAAACTAGACCCTTTTGTACACATACATAATGGGGACATTCTTCATAACCCCGGGAGGGATTTCTGAGGAATGTCACCATTACGAATGTGCACTAAAGGGTTTAGCTTCATCTGGATCTCACGAACCATATTACATATGTGACATTATTTAGTTCGAAAGAAATACAGAAACCCTCGCATTCGTTCCTTTCCCCGGATCACCACCGCATGTAGTACCTCTTAACAGGAACAAGATGGTCATCGCTCTGTGTGCCTCATATTTAGGGTGGACACATACAAGCAGCCTTGGTGGACCCGGCGCGCCAAGTGGGATGCACAATATCCTAACTTTATGAAAATCACAAGGCGCATCCAACCACCAAGGCCATCTGAGTGTGAACCAAATCTTCCAATCATCGGCATTTATTCAAAAGATTGAACGAACATCACAAGTAAAAATGCAATAACAGTTCCAAATTTTGAACACAAAGTGAAAAATTTCTAAATTAATGAAATTTTCTAACTTAGTGAAATTTTCTAACACTAACTTAGTGAAATTTTCTAACTTAGTTACCATTTTCTAACTTACTGAAATTATTATAACTTAGTGAATTTATTCTAACTTAGTAAAATTTCTAACTTACTGAAATTTTCTAACTTAGTGAAATTTTCTAACTTAGTGAAATTTGTCTAACTTAGTGAAATTTTCTAACACTAACTTAGCGAATTTTTCTTAAAATTCTTAAGTGAAATTCCTAACACTTAAATTCCTAACACTAAAAATTCCTAAGTAAAAAATTCTAACACTAAAATTTCTATTTTTTCTAACACTAAAATTTCTAACTAAATTCTAACACTATATTCTAACTAAAATTTTTCTAACACTAAAATTCTAACACTAAATTCTAACACTAAAATTTCTCTAACACTAAAATTTCTAATTTTTCTAACACTAAAATTACTAACTAAATTCTAACACTAAATTTTTTCTAACACTAAACAAAATTGCAAAAGCAAAAACAGTAAATAAAAAAAAAGTTCTTTGTTTCTACCTCCACGGTCGCGCGACAATCGACGGCGAGGGGAGAGGGACGGTGAGGGCAGAGGGCGGCTAGCTCCTCCACGGGCGCGGGCCGGCGTTGCGGCATGGCGAGCTCTGTTCTCCTCTCCCGGGCGACGGCGTGGGCGCGGGGAGGTCATCCACGTCCGTATCGCGACGGCGCGGGTGCGGCGTGGGAGCGGCGAGTTCTCCTCCACGGACGTACGGCGCGGGCCCGATAGAGCAGCAGCCTGGCGACGTCTCGCGATCCAAATCCCTGCGCGCGTTTATGATTTTGGGGAGGAAGACGATCAGCATATATAGGGAGGGGCATCCATCCCGGTTCGTAGAAACAACCGGGATGAAAGGGTCTTCCGTCCCGGTTGTTCCTACGAACCGGGACGGATGCCTCACCCTTTTTTTTCCGCAGGGGTACGTGTAACGCGCGCGTTGGGGGGGAGGGGGCATCCGTCCCGGTTGTTTGCAAAAGCCGGGACGAATGTCCTATTTTTATTTATTTTTTGTTTTCTATTGTTTCCTTTATGTTTTTTATTGTTTTCCTTTATTTTATTTTTGTTTCCTTTTTGTTTTCTCTTGTTTTATTTTCTTTTCTATTGTTTCCTTTATGTTTTCTATTGTTTTCCTTTATGTTTTATTTTGTTTTCTGTTGTTACCTTTTTTGTTTTCTATTGTTTCCTTTATGTTTTCCATTATTTCCTTTATGTTTTCTATTGTTTTATTTTGTTTTCCATTATATCCTTTATGTTTCGAATAATAACTCCACACATTTCAAATACAGAACAAGGTACATTAAATTTATAATAAGTGCACTTCAGACCAGTTGATCCATGCATTTACATAGTTTCGTCGCATACAAGGCATCCGGGTGATTTGTATTCGGCCGATGAACCTTCAAGGGGGGATGTAGAACAAATCTATCGGGATCGCCATCATACAGCCCGAGCGTGGCTATTGAGTGCATATATGCATATCAAAAGAAAGGTCGGACGTATGATGGTGAATCTGGGTGATTTATATTCGGTCGATGAACTCAATGATGTATCAAACCTTTTGTCAAGTCTTCAGGGGGGATGTAGAACAAAACAATCGGTATCGCCATCATACAGCCTGACAGTGGCTATTGAGTGCATATATGCATATCAAAAGAACGGTCGGACGTATGATGGAGAATCCGGATGATTTATATTTGGTCGATGAACCGAATGATGTATCAAACCTTAAAAGGGGGTTGTAGAACAAAACAATCGGTATCGCCATCATACAGCCCTGTCGTGGCTACTGAGTGCATATATGCATACTAAATGCACGGCATGATGTATGATGGCGAATTCGGATGATTTGTATTTGGTCGATGAACTAAATGATGTATCAAACCTTAAAGGGGGGATGTAGAACAAAACAATCGGTATCGCCAGCATACAGCCCTGCCGTGGCTACTGAGTGCATATATGCATACCAAATGCACGGCAGGACATATGCTGGCGAATCCGGATGATTTTTATTTGGTCGATGAACTGACTGGTGTATGAAGGTGGGCTATATATAGGGTCCTCTGGCTCACAAAGTGTTGTGCTAGGGTTTTGATCCAACGGTTAAGAAACACCCCTGATCCAAGGGCTCACAACCGCTCGACAGAAACACACCGTAGCCCTGATCCAAGGGCTCACAATCCATGAGAGTATGACTTGCAGATCAAATCCAGTCTTTCCATTATGTAGATCTTGCTCTCCGTTTAGGTTTAGATCCACTCTTGCCATTATGTACTATCTGTTTTATCTATCCAAGATGCATGTTTGTGTGCAATATGTGCGCGAGCGCCGGTGCGACAATTTTTGTGAACACTTTTTCAACAGAACTATGATCATGTATTCCACGTTTATTATTATACATCACTAACAATATCCCTATCTAGTCTTCTAAATTTTCTTCATGTAGAGATGGTCCATGAACCCTTGTCCCTTGTTTATGATCGCTTCAGCCGTAACCATGGAGCATCTTCATTATTTAACGGGATGGTTGGGTCAGCTTTCACTGTGAAGGGTGGAATTTCAACAAACTTATTATAATATTCTGACATATCTGTTGTGTCCTCGATTCCCACCATGTTTCTTTTCCCTGAAAGAACTATGCGATGCTTCGGCTCATCGTACGATGTATTTGTTTGCTTATTTTTTCTTTTTTCCGGTCTAGAGGACATGTCCTTCAAATAGAAGACCTGAGCCACATCATTGGCTAGGACGAATGGTTCGTCATTGTAACCAATATTGTTGAGATCCACTGTTGTCATTCCGTAAAGCGGGTCTACCTTTACCCCTTCTCCATTCAGGTTGACCCATTTGCACTTGAACATAGGGACCTTAAAAGAAGGTCCATAGTCAAGTTCCCATATCTCCTCTATGTAACCATAGTATGTGTCATTATTTCCATTCTCGTTTTTTGTATCAAAGCGGACACCACTGTTTTGGTTGGTGCTCTTCTTATCTTGGGCGATCGTGTAAAACGTATTCCAATTATCTCGTACCCTTGAAAACTCCCAATAGTCGAAGATGGTGACCCGGCCAACATGTACAGTTGTTCTTCAACAGTGGTGTCATTTATAGGATGTGTTCGCAACTAACTTCCGAAAGTCTCCATGTGTTTGCGTTTAATCCATGAGTCATCCTTCCCCGGGCTTGTGGAGCGTACAATATTCTTGTGTTCCTCGAGATACGGAGCCACGAAGATGAAATTTTGTAGAACTGTGTAGTGTGCTTTAGTGAAAGAATGTCCGTCCCTGGGTATCACCGTTTTCTTTCCCAGCATTCCTTTTCCCCTCAGTCTCCCCTCATGACGCGATTCAGGAACACCAATCGTCTTTTCCATAGCCCTTCGAGATGCTTCCTTCTGGCCTAGCACGGTTATGAACATATTTCTTCAAGACTCCCATGAACCTCTCAAAGGGGAACATATTGTGTAGAAATACCGGACCGAGAATATGATTCTCTTCACATAGGTGAACCAGGAGATGAGTCATAATGTTGAAGAAGGATGGTGGGAACACCAACTCAAAACTAACAAGACATTGGACCACATCCCTCTGTAATCTTGCCAGAATTTCTTGATCGATTACCTTCTGAGATATTGCATTGAGGAATGCACATAGCTTCACAGTGGGTACTCGAACATTTTCCGGTAGAAGTCCCCTCTATCCAATCGGAAGCAACTGCGTCATAATCACGTGGCAGTATTGAGACATCAGGTTTTGGAATTTTTCTCTACCATGTTTATTATCCCCTTTATATTCGACGAGAAGCCAGGCGGAACCTTGATACTATAAAGGACTTCAAAAAATATTTCCTTCTCTGCTTTAGTAAGAGCGTAGCTGCTTAAGTAATGGCGCCCTGTATCCGTGTGCTTGATGCTTGGGTCTTTCATACGTTGCTGGTCCTCCCGTGCTTCTGGCGTATCTTTTGACTTCCCATACACGCCCAGGAAGATGGCAGGTTGACGCAGAGATTCTTTGTCACGTGCATCACGTCGATTGAAGAGCGAACCTCTAGAACTTTCCAATAGGGTAGCTCCATAAATACATATTTCTACTTCCACATGGGTGCGCGCTTATCAGGTCCGTTCGGAACAGGTTGGCTGCCATCACCCTTCACAAAGATTACTTTTAGGTCCTTGACCATATTGAATAAATAATTACCACAAGGGAGGTCAGACTTCTTCCGGTTATCTGCCTCACCTCTCAAATGCTTCCCTCCTTTCTTTCTTACGGGATGCTTGATAGGAAGAAATCTACAATGCCCCAGGTATACAATATTTTTACATTTATCCAAATAAACACTGTCAGTCTTATCTAAACAGTGTGTGCATGCATTCTATCCCTTGTTTGTATGTCCAGAAATGTTACTGAGAGCAGGCCAATCATTGATGGTTACGAAAAGCAACGCCCGTAGGTCAAATGGCTTTTGTTCGTTCTCGTCCCACACACGTACACCTGGTTTGACCCAAAATGGTAAGAGTTCTTCCACTAATGGCCTTAGATACACATCAATGTCGTTGCCAGGTTGCCTCGGGGCTTGGATGAGAACTGGCATCATAATGAACTTGCGCTTCATGCACAACCAAAGAGAAAGGTTGTACATACATAGAGTCATGGTCCAGGTGCTATGACTCGAGCTCTTCTCCCCAAAAGGATTAAAGCCATATGTACTTAGACCAAACCATAAGTTTGTCGCCTCTCCTGTAAAGTCCGGGAAGTCTCTCTCGATCTTTCTCCACTTCGATCCATCGCCGGGGTGTCTCAACTTTCTGTCTTTCTTACGGTCTTCTTTGTGCCATCGCAACAACCTAGCATGCTCTTTGTTTCTAAACAGACGTTTCAACCGTGGTATTATAGGAGCATACCACATCACCTTTGCAGGAACCCTCTTACCGGGGGGGGCTCGCCGTCAACATCATCAGGGTCATCTTCTCTCATCTTATACCGCAGTGCAGTGCATACCGAACATTCATCCAAATTCTCGTACTTCTCACCGCGGTAGAGGATGCAGTCATTAATGCATGCATGTATCTTCTGCACATCTAATCCTAGAGGGCAGAGAGATTTCTTTGCTTCGTACGTACTTTCAGGAAATTCGTTATCCTTTGGAAGCTTCGGCTTCATTAGTTGAAGTAAACTCTCAAATGCCTTGTCAGTCACACCGATCTGTGCCTTCCATTTCAGCAACTCTAGTGTGGTACCGAGCTTTGTGCTGCCATCTTCACAATTTTGGTACAACAACTTTTTGTGATCCTGTAACATGTTGTCCAGTTTCAACCTCTCCAATTCACTTTCACAGTCTTCCCTTGCATCAGCAATAACTCGGCCAAGATCATCATCGGGCTCTTCTGATGCCTATTCTTGATCACCTCCTTCTTCTTAATTGTCTTCCATTACAGTATCACCGTATTCAGGGAACAAAGGATCTTCTTCTTCTTCATTGTCTTCCATCACAACCCCTCTTTCTCCATGCTTGGTCCAGCAATTATAGCTAGGCATGAAACCTCTCCGAAGTAGGTGGTCGTGAAGGATTCTCGAGGAAGAGTGCTCCCTGGCGTTCCGACAATCAACACATGGGCAACACATAAAGCCATTATATTTGTTCTCCTAAGCTACAGCGAGAAATGCATTCAGGCCTTCCATATACTCGGAAGTGCGCCGGTCACCGTACATGCATCGCTGCCGTGCATCCATCTGCATCGTACAATTAAGTTTATGAAAAAACATTACAATAACATCTTCAATAGAGAAATGACCACAGTACATCGACAAATATTACTTTTCTATGTATCAATTATAGATGAAAAATATAAATTTGTTAACCTCGGTCGAAGATACCATTTTCAGTGAGCTTATGTGTGGCTCGGGTATTTCGTCGAACACCTCGTGTGCATAGTAAATAACACACAATAGCACCCACTTCTCTCACTCCTCCAAGCAAAAAAAAAGAGGGAAGGGGGCTGTGAGGCAGTATATGTAGGGGAAGGGGGGCATTGGTCCCGGTTTGTGGAATGAACCGGGACCAATGCCCATGTGCGTGCCACGTGGCCAGTGGTGCGGCATTAGTCCCGGTTCATGCCACAAACCGAGACCAATGCCTCCTTACGAACCGGGACCAATGCCCTCAGGCGATTTCTGCTGCCTCGGGCGCACAAACCGGGACCAATGCATAGCATTTGTCCCGAATTTTGATGCAACCGGGACAGATGCCTTTTCTGGCCCTGGACGAAAGGGGTTGTTTCCACTAGTGATGCATTCAAATTCTCGTACTCCGTACCGCGGTAGAGGATGCAGTCATTGATGCATGCATGTATCTTCTGCACCTCTAAACCTAGAGGGCAGACCACCTTCTTTGCTTCCTACGTAATGGAGGGGAATTCATTGTCCTTTGGAAACATATTCTTCATTATTTTCAGCACCTTTTCAAAACTCTTATCAGATAAACCGGACTCTGCCTTGCATTGCAGCATTTCTGGTGTGCTATCCAGCTTTTTCAAACCATTTTTGACAAGTTGGGTACAACAACTTTTTGTGATCCTCTAACATGTGATCCAACTTCTCCCTCTCCTTTTTACTATCACAGTCTCTCTGTGCATTAGCAATGGTCCGCCGAAAATCATCAACAAGAGCATCATGTGCCTGTTCTTCAGCTTCCTCTTCAGCTTCCCCATGAAAGTATCACCGTATTCAGGGGGTAATTGTCATCATCCTCTTCTTCTTCAGTCTCTTCCATTATAACCCCTCTCTCACCGTGTTTGGTCCAACAATTATAGCTTGGCATGAAACCGAACTGAAACAGGTGGATGTGAAGAAGAGGCGGCACCAGCAATCAGGGAGAAAATAGGGATAAAATCGATCTCGATGGTGAAAATCAGAGGAGATCAAAGAAGCTATCTAGCTCGATAATTTCATCGAACACCTCTAGTGCATACAAAATGAAGGGCAAAGTAGCACACACCTCTCACTTTCAGAAAAAAAAACAGAGTAGAGAGGGAAGGGTAGGGCCGGTTATATAGGAACAGAGAACCTATAGTCCCGGTTCGTAAGACGGCCCGAGATTAGAGGTTCTCGCTCCCCATAACATGTACAGAACCCTCTAGTCTTGGGCCGTGTTATGGCCCAGGACTAGAGGTCCTGTTCGTTCCGGGGCTAGTTCGCCCGTGCCTTTTTCGTGAGCGAGGGTGATGAAACCGGAACACTAGTCCCGGTTGGTAATGCAACCGAGACTGATGCTTTGAACCAAATGCCCTGTTTCTACTAGTGTGTACGCTGGGAAATGACTAACAGTGCCTCAGGAAACTAGAATTGTCCAGCAGATTTCGTATGTAAATTCATTACAAGTTTCTTTTCTAATTTCTATCGGTTTATAACAAAATAAATCTTGAAAATATGTGTGAAATCTTTGCAGTGTGTGGTAATCCTTACCGAGGATAACCTAGCAAAACATAAATGACAAGGAAATTAAAAAACACGATTTTGTAACATGATGAGAAAATTAAACACTGTTTCCGGTGTAAGTTCCGATGTTTTACGTTGCTATACATCGAAGTATATTTTAACTTATACTCGCCATGTCGTGTTGCAATTATTTTGGAAAATTAGTTACGTGAAATATACTACATATGTATAATCCTCCCCATGGTGGAAAATTTTCCGGTTATTTAGTCTCTTTGGCTATGTAAGTAATATTTCGCTTCTAATGTAACATGTATACTCCTTTACTGTCTTTAATGATGTATCCAGTGGGGGAGGATGAGAATAACTGTGTTCAGGAAAAATCTAAAGCATCAAATATTTTAATTCGAAAAAATAGTTCATGTGCGGCCCTTTGCTAGACACTTTCAACTCCTAACCATAATCAATCAACGGATCTAGATCGAATTCAACTAGACTAGTGGTCAAGACCTCAAACCGTTATGCTGCCGCTGGCACTTAACCTGGACGTTTTCAGCCAGGCCGCTGCTCTCTTTTATCCCGCGGATGCCAGCACCGTTATAGATGATGTTTACGTGTTAATGCGAATGGTTATATTAATTCGTCCAAGAGTTTCTAACATATTGTTGTGGTGTGTTTCCATCGCTTGATCTCCACCATCTCCATAGTTTTGAGGAATGAGGAAATGATAGAGATTTAACTAAAGGATATCATGCAGTCCGAAGTCGGCCAAGCCTAGCTATAGCGGCCTCATAGGAAATGTGAGGAACTGACATACTCGCTTCCCTATCCTATATATTTTTCCTCAACACGTCGATCGAGCTAGTTCTTTGCGCTCGAAATTTAATGTGTGTGAGCTCCCGACCTCACCTTATGGAGGCTTCCGCCACTTGGTGTACCCATGAACTTCATCTTTTGTTCTCCATCCAGTACTTGAATAATAAATACTTGTTTGTGGAGGCTTGTACATCCTTGGAGGATGCACTGATGGATATTTGTATCCTACATGGTACCAACATAGTCAGTGGATAGGACCTACAACACATCAGGTATTAATATGGACTTCATATTTTCTTATATTACGTCATTTTTTATTTTTGTTGTGCGATCAATCGTGCGAATCTTACATAAACCGAGACACTTTAACCTCTTATGACTTATGTCAGCATGATAAGAAGTTATGAGTATAAGAAAAGACATTTTATGTATAAAAAATACTTTTCGAATCACTCTTTTATGCTATTGTCCAACAATCTTTAATATATTACCACATGCGAACATGATTTGGGTGAGTGTTATACCATCATCTCATTCTTCTAAGAACAACACTTATTAATTTGTTTTCACATCTTATTGCTCAATATATCAACCAAAGAATACTTATTATCTCTTTTTTCGTAAATAGAGTACATCACTGAACTGAAGCATCTAATAATGATATTTTTCTTTGTCCTCGACGTACTACAGTGGAAGGGCACTACCTTTGCAATTCTTATTTCATAACCTTGTGCAATTTTCAATATCAGGACAAGGTACACCCAACCTAACAAGAAATGCGTCATGGCTTGTTGGGGAAACCGAGGGTAATTATTATTTGGAGGGGCAGCCATGGACAACTTGTTGGGAATGAGAGGTTTGTGGGTACAAGTTGTGGCTTTGAAGAATGTTTTGCCTCAGCTAAATCAGGTACGTGGCTCTCGCAAGTAGATTTCCCATGTAAATACAGTTAAATTCATACCTACATGGCAATCTCTCTCACTTCATCACTATCAATGCCTTCTTCACTAGCATATACTAATACTTCTGTTTCGAATTAGGATGGATGCTTCTGTTGAAACTGATCTCCCTTCTAGTGCTAAACTAACACAGCTGCCCGCGCACATGCCTATGAACAAATTTAGTATCTCTCATATATAAATTATTGTTTTATTTAGCACCCTATTGTAATTCTAACTGCGAAAAAACACAATCTATTATATAGTAAAAAAGCAATATACGGGTGTCGAATAGAGCCACCACGTTGATCCACATCATCTAAATTAATGTGAGCAGTTGGATGTGTAACATATGGGTAAGATTTAAATAAACATAAATTTACGTAACAGGTTTGACACGACTTATGTTGATAAGGTCACGTCTAAGCAAGATGCGTACCCAAAAAAAAAGAATATGCCTAGCTTGAGTATCTTTACCTAATAATTAATATAATAATAATAATAATAATAATATAATAATAATATATAATATAATAATAATAATATAATATATATATAATAATAATAATAATAATAATAATAATAATAATAATAATAATAATAATAATAATAATAAAGAGCGGAAGGTTTCTTCCGGTCCAACCTAATTTTTACCGTTTTACCCTTGCGCCAAGGAAGATTTTGTTTCCGTGGTTTGGTTCGTCGTTTTCTTTCATACACGACCTTTGGGTTATCGCTTTTGTTTTCTTCCGATCAGATCTCTACATGATCCTACTTGGACTCAAACGTAGTACGTGGGCCAACAAGTAAAAAAAAAAAGCGTAGTGGGCCAAGGACAAACATGAATCGTACACAAGTGACCAATCCAAACTTGACCCGAGTCGGATCGCTCTACATCAAATCAACTTCTCGGCTTCTATGGGCCTTTAAATATGTGATTGGTCGATCCCTCTACATCAAATCTACATGGTTGAGCGAGTCGATGATGTCGTAGGCGAGAAGGCAAGATGATCACGTCGGTGAGCTCTTCCATATCACGCACGAAACGGCCGCGTTTTCGCATCCATAACATGATTGAATATGATTTTGTCAAGAACGCCGTGCCGCTCCAACATCAAATCACCAATCCTCACTATTGTCTGGGAATACTGCAGCATGCACGCCTCTTCACCGCGTGCTTCCGTTGCTTCGACTTTGCCATGCACGCGAATATTTCGACGGCATGATATACGCCCCCGGGATGGAGTGCGGATTTCCCACATGTACATTGGTCCCCCCGTACTATCCCCACCGTAGATTGATTGGAGATTCGCGCAAAAGTCTGCAGGTCAAAGTTTTCATGTGTTTTGCATTTGCACCCTTCAATAAAGCTGAAATGAAACCCGCACTCCCTCCCTTCTGCCAAAAGGAAAAAATCCCACCCTGCCACTCGATTCTCTCTCTCCCCAAACGAACCCAACCCGCACCTAACCCTAACTCCCATCCGCCGCCGCCGCCGCCTCACTCGACCAGTAGCCCGTCGCACCTCCTCCGACACGCCTTCTCCTTCTCCAGCGTGGCGTCGTGGCCTCCTCGCGCTCGACCACCTTCTCCGCGGCTCCGCCGTCGCGGAGGAGAGCCACCGCCGCGCGGGACGACAACGAACGCGGCGAGGTGGGCGCCTCCTCTCCCTCGCGCTGGTTCTCCTCCGTTGGCGGCGCCGGTTGGAAGGACGGTGCTTCTCGTCGAGATCCGGCCGCCCGGGGTCGGCTCCCACGCCCCAACTTCCTCCCCGTGCCGGATCTAGGAAGGGAGACCCCGGGTCTGTTCTCGGCCGTGCGTCTTGCCGGAGAGAAGGTAGTCGCCGCCGCCCCCCATCTCCACTCCCCCCCGCCTCCCGTCGGACGGGATTCGTGCTTCACCCTGCCCCCTGTCGTGGAGCAGGCGGTTGGGCCTCCACCACCAGTGAAGAAAGCCGGCGGGCGGGCGCCGCCTGCACGAATTTCGTGGTCTTCAACCAAGGTGAAGACGACGACAACGGCATGCGGGACCCCCCGGCCCGCCTCCTCTTGTACCGCCGCGAGAGGATGAGCCCGGCGAGCCCTGCTGGTGCACTCTCCCATCTGTCCCGGCGGGCCGATTCTTTTTTCTTCAGATTTTTTCCTAGCATTCTCTTTTTTTCTTGATGATTATTGTTTGGTTATTAAGCATAAGATTGAACCGAGTCAATCTAATATGTATCTTCTGTGCATCTTCTGTGCTCCCCCGTACGAAATTTATATCCATATTGCATGATACTTGAATGAATCATATGTGAATCTTTGACTCCTTCGAGGATCTTATATCAATTTTTGGATGTTAACATAGCAATTTTTTTAATTTCCAAAGAGTTAATTTTGCATGATTCTTGGAAGAAACATGCACGAATTTGCGCTAGAATTTGTAAAATCCATGTACTTTGTATGACTGAAAGTTTTTCTACAAAAATATTTGTGTGAAAAAATCTTCTACTAAAATATTTCTGTAAATTATGAAAAATATTTCTGTGGAAATTCTTCTACTAAAATATTATTTTACTAAAAATATTTTTGTGAAAATTCTTCTACAAAATTGTTTCAACATGTATTTCTGATAAATATTTCTGTGAAAAATCTTACATGAAACTATTATGATTTTTTATTGATTATTCTTCAGGATATAATTAATTATATGTAGTCCAGTGTAATATTCCTGGAAAAAAATTCAACTCTGGTTATTTTTTTTAATTTCTATCAAAGTTTAAGATTTCTGGAAAATAAATATTCTGTGAAAAAATATTGAAGTCAAACTTGTTGAATATTGAAAACATTTTAACATGTTTAAACTTTTTAAATATTTCTGCGAAAAATCTTATATGAATTTTGATTGATTATTATATATAGATAAATATATGTAATATAGTTTAATATGCTTAATCTGGTTGCAATTATTTGTGGAAAAAACTGGGAAAAAATAAAGCCCACAGAACAACAGGGGAACACGTGCCTGATAAAAGCTAAAAACATAAGGTGCATTGTGCAAAAATAGATTGTGAGGTGGGAGGGTTTTCTGGCAAAAAATGCAGCACGAATCTCCAACAAATTGACCAAATGAATGGTCTGGATAGTACGGGGGGACCAATGTAGGAGTGGTTATGCATTACCGCCCCGGGATGGTCCGTCCTGTCCAACTTCGACACCACCTCGATCACATGGTCAATGATCTACGCGTTTTGGCGTGTCCAGCACGTACGTGCCGAGCAGCCACTTCCACACCGTGTGGCATGTAGCCTCGTCATGCTTCAGCTGAGCACGTCCATGGCCTCGTTGAGCCACCTCGCTCGGCCTAGGAGGTCGACCATGAACACATAGTTGTCCAGTCCGGGAGCGACGCCATGCTCGGCCTCCATGAACGCTGAAGTAAGCCTAGCTCGCCTGGACCAGGTCGATGTAGCTACACGCGAAGAGCATACCCATGAGTATGGCATAGTCGCGCCTGGATCCCCGGGACCGAAACATATCGTCGTTGACCTCCAGCGACTCATTGCTGCCGTTGTTCTACGAGTACGTGGTGATGGTATCGTGCAAGATTCACATGACATCGAACACTGGGTGGACACCAACGAGTTCCCAACCAAGAAGAAACTATCGAGCGCGAACCAGACCGAGGTGCCGTGCACCCACAAGGTCAAGTCAAGGGCCATGGCATCGGCTCACGAGCTCAGCATGTTCGCGACGGCGTAGTCGTCCAGGCCGACTATAGCAGCGATCATGTCGAGGTAGACTCGCAGGGCGGAGACGTGGTATCAGGAGCGGCTCGTACGCCTTGCAGAATCACCCTTTCGCCTATGCGAACTCCCCAGGAATAAGAGTTCGATATGAACCGGAAGGAAGCACACGATGTACGTAGTACCTGAACGGGACAACTTCCTATCCGATCGGGAGAAGCCCCGGAAGTGCACACGGGGCATATTTTATTTCGTATCCAATTGATCGGGAGAAGCGAGATGGGACAATTCATCAGGTTCTCAAAATAAAAGCCAGCGATCGATCCGATTTCAACTAATGTCATGTCGCGATCAACATGACTGGGAGGTCCTACGTGAAGGAGATCATACTGAGTGACACCAAGTGCTTAAATCACATGAGTTGGATGGTACCTGTTCGTGCGGCGACCACCGGTAGATTTCTCACTGCTGGTACGAGTTTTTTTTATATATATACTCAGCGTAGCCATGTGCATAAGCACTAGTAGAAAAAACAGGGCATCGAGCCAACCACATTGAAACCGGATTGGATATAAACCGGTTCCAAAGGTTCTGTACGCTGGCCCCCTACTTGCAGCAAATGGCCGCAAGGCCTTTATGACCGGTTTGTAACACAAACCGGTCATAAAGGTTTTTGGACCGTTTGCTGCAGGGAGGGGGGCCCAGTGGACAGAACTGTCAGACCCTTTAGCACCCTTTAGCAACCACGGGGCCCGCTGTCAGACCCTTTAGCACCGGTTTGTGACACAAACCGGTCCTAAAGCCCTCCCTATATTCCACCCCGAGCTAGCTCAGCTCCATTTTTTCGAGCTGGAGCTCAACTCCAGTTTTGCTCTCTCCTTCCTCTTGTGAGCTCTAATCCATCCCCATTTTTCTCCACCATTTGTCAAGATTGTTGGTACCCGTCGGTTCTACGGTTCGCATCAACATTCTCTCTTCCGACATTGCAAGTTTTGCTCGTTTTCTTGCTCATTTCATTTTTGTTGTGCTAGATAGGTGTCTGATGAAATGCCTAAGCTAGAATTTGTTATTCATTTGTTATGTATACAATTTGATGCAATTTTAGCTCAAATTTAATAATGATTTGTGGTTTTTTTTAGTGTCGTGCGCCTTGTCCCCTTCCTCACCGCCGTCGATCGCCCCGTCACCGACACAACCTTGGTGAGCCTATTGTTTTTATTCACTAGTGGAAACAACCCCTTTCGTCCAGGGGGGCAGGGGGCATCTGTCCCGGTTGCACCAAAAACCGGGACAAGTGCCATGCATTGGTCCCGGTTCGTGTGCCCGAGGCAGCAGAAACCACCTGGGGGCATCTGTCCCGGTTCGTGGGGAGCCAATGGTCCCGGTTCGTGGCACGACCCGGGACGAATCCCTAGCCACAGGCCACGTGGCGCGCGCATGGGCATTGGTCCCGGTTCGTGGCACGACCCGGGACGAATCCCTTTTTTTTAAGCAAGGGTTGTATTGTCTGTCCGCGTGGCGCATGGGTGGTATTGTCTGTCCGCGTGGCGCGGGAGTTGTAACGCGTGGCCATGAATGCGCGTTATAAACTGCCGCACCTCCACTCCACGCACCGTCGTGCCACCACCATGCCTCCGAGGAGGAACAACACTACCGGTTTCCGCGGAGTTCGATCGCGGCAGAACGGAATGTTCACCGCGACTATCCGCTTCGGGGACGACCGCATCCCCCTCGGCTCCTTTGCGACGGCCTCGGAGGCCGCCCGCGCTTGGGACGCGGCGGCCTGGCGCCTCGGCCGCCCGCGGTCGTTGATGAATTTTAGCGACTGCCACACCCTCTGGGAAGCGGAGGCCAGGGCGCCGACGCCGCAGATCGTCACTGCCGCCGACCACCGCCACCTCAGGCACCGCGCGTTTCAGGGCCTAGTCGACGCCAGGGACGACCGCGTGGTCCGCGAGTACTACCGGAACAATCCGGGTGAGGAGAGCGCCGACGAGGAGCTATGGCAGACCCGCGCGGCTGAGCGGGCGGAGCGGCGCCTCGAACGCCACCTCGAGTTAGATGCCGCTCGGGAGGCGAGGACGAAGGCGCTGCAAGCGCTCCGTCGGGCCGACCATGCCGGCGAAGTCTGGGCCTCCGACGATCCGAGGTGGGGTCCTATCTCGGAAATACCATCATGCACCTCCTCCGACGACGAGGAGGTCACCGACGACGACGAGGACGAAGAGTAGCGCGCTAGCGCGTCTGTTTTCTGTTGGCTGTTTAATAAAATAATTTGTTGTATTCCGGCAAACAGTGGCCCTCTAGCTCGTCTGTTTTCTGTTTTCCGTGTGGTTTTTCCTGATTTGTTGGATTCAGATCTAATGGCATTTCGATAGACGTTAAAAAGAGGGGGACATGTATTTCAATAGATAAACAAGGCACGGTACACATAATGGCAAGATTGGATCTAAATCTAAACGGAGAGCATAGATCTAAATAAACAAAGCAGTACATAATGGCAAAAGTGCATCGATCTACTAGTCATACTCCTGCCTAGGCCTATAGTACATGTACTCGTAGTCGTCGTAGTCGCCGCCGCCGTCGTCGTCACTATCGTCTGACGGTGCTCTGCACTCCCTCGGAAGATCACGACTCCAGGACCGGGCCTTAGGGTAGCGCAGGCGGGGGATATCGCCGGCCCTGATGTAGTCCATGACGCTCTGTAGAGTCCGGCCGGACCACCATAGCCGACAACCGGCCTCGTGAAAGTTCCCAGGAGGCAGACCGTCCTCCTCATACCTGGCGAGCGCCCTCTCACGCCGATTGATGAAGAAGGCATCCCAAGTATGCTGGTTATCGGGATGCCAACTGGGATTCCTCCGCTGCTCCGGCGTGAGCTCGTGGTAGTAGTGGTTCGTGATGGCCGCCCGACGCGCCACACCTTGAGGAAGAGGAGGGACCGGCACTCCTCCGGCGCTCAGCATCCAACCGGCGGGAACGTTGTAGCCGCACGGGCAGGGGTAGTTCGAGGCGGAAAGTGCCTCCGCCTGGATGAATGTTAGAGTGGGTACGGTAGAAGCCATGAGAGAGTGGTGAGTTTGTATGTGTTTATGCCAATGGTGTGGCAATGCATACATATATATAGCGAGAAGAAAACATCGATCCCTTTAGTCCCGGTTGGGGACACCAACCGGGACTGAATGGGTTAGGGTTTCATTGGGAAACGGATCATCCCTTTAGTCCCGGTTGGGGAAACCAACCGGGACTAAATGGGAATTAGGGTTTCGTTTGGACCAATCAGATAGAATCACACGGATCGTGTGTTTCTTTCAAGCGCTCGTGAGTCGTTGGATCCGGGTGTGTTTTTTTCGAGCTGTTGTGAGCCGTTCGATCAGGGCTACGGTGTGTTTCTTTCGAGCTGCTGTGAGCCGTTGGATGAGGTGTTTCTTAACCGTTGGATCAAAACCCTAGCTCAACACTTTTTGAGCCAGAGGACCCTATATATAGCCCAGCTTCATACACCCCGGTCAGTTCATCTCTCAAATACAAAACATCCGGATTCGCCATCATACGTCCAACCGTGCATTTGGTATGCATATATATATGCACCCAGTAGCCACGGTTTTTTTGGAGTAGACTTCTATATATACATTCAGATTTTCGTTTGATCGGACTGGTTCTCCGTCAGGTAGTGAGAAGTAATGAAGCTCGATCTTTTTCCATTGCCCAGCGCCATATTTCTCAACACCCTTGGCTAGCTTAATCACTTCGTCCTATATCCAGTGCTTGTCATCTTTCCTATATTGACCTCCCTGCCGAAGGCACATTCTGTAAGTATCGGTTGATATTATGTTTCTGATGACGATTGTGCAGATGGTTGGATGGTTTATAGGAGTTTCGTGCATTACAGATCCTAATACACCGGTTTGTAAATGCATGGTGGCTACCAGCATAAGGGAGATAGTTGATCAAGAAAGAAAAATGGTAATAGTTTTATATTTCTTATTATTACCTGGCTAGGAAGAGGAATAGTAGATGGAGGCCAATCAAGAGGATCAGCCAGTATGTTTGCCCAAAACGGATTTGAATTATTTACGCAATTTCAAACAATTTTAATGTTGTAATTTTTTCGTAATTTGAAAGTATGTAGAAGTTATTCACTTACATATGTAAGATATTCAAAATTTGGCGCTAAAACAATTGGCGCGCCGGCCAGCTGGTTCTGGCGCGGGCGACCAGCCGGGCCCTTCCGTCCCGGTTGGTGGCACCAACCGGGACGAAGGGTCTTTCGTCCCGGTTGGTGTCACCAACCGGGACGGAAGGGTCTTTCGTCCCGGGTGTTGCCACCAACCGGGACGAAAGGGTCATAGGATATAAACACGTCCCCGCTCCTTTCAGTTCCAGACCGCGCGCAGGGACCAAATCGACGCCGCCAGGCTGCCCAATTTTTCCGTCCCCCCGCGCCGCCCCCTCGCCCCGTCGGCATCCGCGCCGCCCCCTCGCCCCGCCGGCATCCTCCTCTGTGGTGCCGCTCCCGACTCCGTCGAGCGCACCCACCCCCCCTAGCGCCCTCTCCCGTTCGCCTCGGCCGCGCGCCGCCCCTCTAGGTCCCGTCGCTGCCCCGCGCCGCCCCTCGATCCCGTCGCTGCCCCGCGCCGCCCCTCGATCCCCGTCGCTGCCCCGCGCCGCCCCTCGATCCCGTCGCTGCCCCGCGCCGCCGCTGCCCCGTGCCGTCGCTGCCCCGCGCCGCCGGCCCGCCGCTGCCCCAAGAGGAGGTAAAAGGCCTGCCTCCATCTCGCCCTAATCTGGGGCCTTTTTTGTTTTTCTTTCTTTTTTTTACTTAATTACTGTTTTTTATTATTGTTAGAATTATTAGTTTACAAATGTTAGAAATTTTAGTTTATGAATGTTAGAAATTTTATATTAGACTTATTTACTTTAAATTTGTTTAGAATTGATATAAAAAATTTAAGAATGTTAGAGCATGTCTAACAGACCCCTATATATATGGCCCAAAACCCGTATAATAACCGCTGATATACGGGTTTGGGCTATACCCGGCCATCTAGCAGACCCCGTAAATGGACCACCCCGAACGATTTTTTACAAGTTTGGGTAGGGGGCGGCCCGTCGACCCCTACATGTGCGGGTCGGGAGGGGATATAGAGGGCCAACCCTCTAGCTCGTGCGAGCTAGGGCGCGCTGAGAGTATGGACAGAGTTTAGTTTGTCTAGAAATAACAACATCAATTAAAATTCAGATATGAAGAGGCATCCCTGATGCCCCTGTTAGAAGAGAGCAAATCAACACTAAAATGAAGAAAACAGATATTGCTGTTGTATGAAGGTGTTGAAGAAGCAAAGACAGGACCAAAGGTTACCAAATTTGCTGGTAACCTTTGGTCCCGTCTTTGCTTCTTCAACACCTTCATACAACAACAATATCTGTTTTCTTCGTTTTAGTGTTGCTTTGCTCTCCTCTAACACGGGCATTAGTCTGGTGAGTTACTAAAAAATCTTCTTTTTTGGGGTTTCCTCAAGTTTGTCCGAGTATTTTCACTGTCTCATTCTCTTTTGTTTTTCGCATGTTCCTGCCTGCTATACAGGTCATACCAGAGTGGTTTCTGAACTATTTTGGAGGAAAGATACCAGGAACTGTCAAATTACAAGCCCCTAATGGTATTGCATTTGATGTTGGAGAGTTATGGAGAACATGAACAGAATAATCCTCAAGTATGGGTTCCGCCCACCCATACTTGAGGATTGTTCTGTTCATGTTCTCCATAACTGCAACATCAAATGCAATACCACTAGGGGCTTGTAATTTGACAGTTCCTGGTATCTTTCCTCCAAAATAGTTCAGAAACCACTCTGGTATGACCTGTAGCACGCAGGAACAGGTGAAAAACAAAAGAGAATGAGGCAGTGAAAATACTCGGACAAACTTGTAAAAAAGAAGATTTTATAGTAACTCACCAGGCTATGCATGAAAATGTCCAAAACCCTGTACACGCGTTTTAGGGGGCGAAAACATAAGGGGTCTGTTAGACATGCTCTTAGGGGGCGAAAACATATAAGGGGTCCGTTAGACATGCTCTTAGAAATTTAAGAATGCTAGAAATGTTATCGTATGTTTAAATATTATTATGCATGTGCAATTTTAATGAATTGAATCTGAAATATATACTTACTCTTTTTGTATAGTATGGAGCCAAGAGACGAAGATGCCGAAAATATGATCGAGGGTTTAATCCGCGGGCCCGACGTAGAGCCCGATGTGAGCCAGTGGATGAACGACTCCGGTGAGGGAGATCCGGTGCTCACCCAGGGAGACGACTCCGATGAGGGAGAAGCCGACGGCTCCGATATGGGAGCAGCCGACGGCTCCGGTGGAACCATACAAATTACAAACACCGGCTCCGAGGTGCATATATATATATGTTAATTAATGAAGCATCCGTTGTCTATATACATGTATTAACAGTCTTTATATTTTTAGCCATCCGGTTCAAATATATCAACCGGAAAAAAGACTAAACGAGGCGCAACAAAGAAGTTGAAAGATACAGAAAGATACAGGATCGACACGATCACAGCAGACGGCGCACCCGAGCTTCCCGCTGATGTTGCCCAAAAATTTGTGAAGCAATGCGGAGTGCTAGTTAGAGATCACATCCCGATCACTGTTAATGAGTGGAATGAGCCAAAAGATCCGCGGAAACAAGGAATTTCATATGTCGGCAAAATAGCCAAAGATCATCTTTTCTCAAAGATTTTGGCTAATTTCAACTTACCCGTGCCGGAGGTGGACGAGAATGCGGATGTGACTGAGGCCGATGTTACTAGAATGAAACATGAGATACGGGAAAAGGTCAAAGCGTGGACCCTAAAAAAGATGGCCGAGCAATTCAAAAACTGGAAGAAAAGATTGAACCTTGATTATGCTAAGAAGGAGAAGACTCCTGATTTCACTCAAGGGTATGAGAAAATAAAACCCGTATGGGCAGACTTCGTGAAGTACAAGCTGGCAGAGAATGAACTGGAAAGGACGAAAACAAATGAGAAAAACGCCGGCAAAAAGGTATATCACCATGTTATGGGGCAAGGTGGCTACAAGGGTTCTAGTCCCAAGTGGGAGACATGGGAGAACAACCTGATTCAGCAGGGGATCACTCCCGAGCCGTTCTTGTGGGTCGAGCGGACAAGGTCATGGTTCTACGGGCATGGGGGCAGGTTGGACGCCGAAGGAAAAGCAATATATAACCTAAGGCATAAAAAGAGTCATCCTCTACCCATAGAGAAGCTGAGAGACGCAATAAAGGACGTTAAAGATGGGAAGTTCGTGCCAGATAGAGAGAACGACGAGCTCACACGAGCCCTAGGGAATAAGGAACACGGAGGGCGTACACGAGGCACAAAAGGCACTCCTCCGTGGAGTGTTGCGTTCGACTCCACCAAAAAGTTATACCCAGATAGAAGCCGTCAACGTAAAAAGGACAAGGAGGCAGCTGAAGCAGAGAATCAGGCAAACTGGAGGCGTCAACTTGAAGAAATGGTAAAGCTGACACAGGATGTAGCAAAGAAGCAGCAAGACCAAATTAACACACTTAGCCAGCAGATAGTGTCTACCGGCGCATCAGTACACATGCTAGAAGTTGAAGCTGAGGCTCCCGACGCCGCACATTCTCATCGCAAAAGCAGCGTTGCGTCCACGCAGCTACCGGATGATGATGCACCACCGATGATTTACCCGGTGGACGAGATCACGGAAATGACATCCTGTGAGCTCCACGTGAAGGTCGTCAATATAACCATCAAGGCGGCGGCCGGATATGTCTTACCGATTGGCAACGAACCAACTCACCATTGTCTCCCGGTTCCACGGGGCTACGCTGTTGTTGGGGTCGATGAAGTTGCCAACGGATTCGAGCGGGTAAAGCTTGATTTTCCTGAAGGTGAAGACGAAGAGTTGACTGAACTCGGAGAAGCCAAGAACTCGACCGTTCTATGGCTAAAGGAATGCATTGTGCTCACAAATCAGACGGCAAAGCCATCGAATTCTCGCATTTCTCCAGCGCAAAAGTCTCCAGCGCGGTCGTCTTCGCAACGCATGCCGTCTCCGGCGCGGTCGCCTACGCCGTGCACGTCTCCAGCGCGGTCGCCTACGCCGCCGCGTCAGCCCTCTCCGCCCACTAAGTTTCTGCCGAAACGTAAAAAATCACCGAAACGTCAACGGTCACCCCTCCCGAAGGTACCAAAAGAGGTACCCAAGTTACCTTACGACTATACTCCCGAGGAAACCCAGAAAATCGCAAAGGACGAATACGATGCGTGGAAATCAAAGCGGAAGGAGAAGCAAAAGCCAGATTTCCCTGAGACCGAAGAAGAGATAGAACGAGCTTGGAAAATGGTGAAGACTCTTCATCAACCCGAGCCGAGTCTGTCATCTGACTATGACCGCTCTATTCTGAAGTCACACTAGGAAATGGTGCGGTCAACGAAGAGTAGTAGCGCAAGCGGGAAAAAGGGGAAATCAGTTGCTCAACTCGGAGAGCAGAAAAAACAATCCACGTCCCCGCTCAAAGTGATTTCCAATACCCAGGTGGGGCCGAGCACTAATATTGCTGATGAGGATATTGATCCGGAGTTTATAACACTGTACGCAGACAAGGCAGCTGATGCGGGTTTGTCCATTGCTGAGTATATGCAAACAGTGAACTACTTCCCCGCAGCTGAATGTGCGTACAAATACGAGTCCGGGCAGCCTCTTGTCAAACCCGAGGAGATAAAGAATCTACCAACGAAAATGCGAAGAGTGCATAATTGGTATATGCAAGCCGCTAATGAAGCTGAGGACTGGCTATGTCTCAGTGTTAAGGACGAGCACTATGGAACTGGAAATGGAATGGTTATGATTCAATTTGAGGAATTGTTTCAGTTATACCAGCAGCAGGCCCTCGACAAATCTATCCTTAGTGCCTATTGTCTGTAAGCATTTATTTCTCTAGCTCACCTCATTCAATTGCATATATATTCATATATATATATATATATATAGTACACTCATATATTATAATTGCAGAATGAAGATTCTCGAATGCAAAAGAGATGGAATCTATGATATTGGGTTCATTGATCCAAATATTATTTATGAAAAGATTCTTCGGCAATCTCCCAAGGATACAGAAAATAATATTCTGAGGGCAATAATATTTAACCAACACCGACGGGAAATACTATTTCCTTACAACTTCAAGTAAGTATGTTACTCTGTTGTAAACATTCTGTTTTCCTTACTCGATGTTCATTGTATAATTGATGAGTTCTGCGTGCGCAGCTTCCACTATATTCTGCTAATCTTCCAAATTGACAAAGGAAAAGTAATTGTAATGGACTCAAAACGTAAACCCCTCTCAATGTGGGCTGACATGCAGGAAATGATCCAGCGGTAATTTCAATCTTTATTAATTTCAGTATTTATATATTGCAATATATCGACTACTTTGTTTAATTTTCGGATATCAAGTAATTACTAACTCTTTTTATTCTTTTTCTTTCTCGGGTAGGGTTTGGAAGAGGTTCATAAGGAAGTCTCCCGGTGAATGGGAAAAACAACTTACATTTGATGTTGTGCAAGTAAGTACTATCTAGATTCTTGCCCATCTCCATTATCATGCCTGGTTGATTATTATTTTGATTGAAACAATCTTCTCGTATAGTGCCTGCAACAAGGAGACGGGAATAACTTGTGTGGATACTACGTTTGCGAGTTCATTCGTCAGACCACATCTCCCAAGGGCAGAAATTTAAAACAACTTCATGTACGTTAATCGTCAATTCTTCTTATTACTATCTATTTTAGTTACTTAGCTTCATATATTTTAGTGACCACTCTTCTTTATATTAGATCGAACGGCTTCGGGACGGTCTTCTACCTAGGGACCGCATACGAGCAATTCAGGAGGAAATTGCGGGCTTCTTAGATGCAGAGGTCATAAACGTAGATGGAGAGTACCATGCCTCCGGTTGGAACTAAGTTTGATTTTGTAATACACTCCATCGGTCATGTAATATGATCGATATACTTTGCTTCGGTAATAAAAGTGTTTCTTATTCTGCTTTATATACTTATTCACTCGTGCGATCCGGGGGCTCGTTGGAGGGTACTCTTCTCGAGGTCCGGGGAGGGGCCGCCAGGAGGTCTCGGGGACCAAAAAAACGGAAATTGTAAAGCCCTGCCGCGGCAGAGAAAAGGGCAAAAGCCCTGCCGCGGCAGAAGGGGCATGCATCCCGGGTCGTATTCAGAACCGGGACTAATAGCCCTGGCCAGGTTCCAGCGCTCGGGCCACGTGGTCAGCCCCATTTGTCCCGGGTTCTGCCACAACCGGGACCAATGGGGAGGGGTATTTGTCCCGGATGCCCCGTCCCGGTTGCACAACCGGGACAAAAGGGGGCCTACGAACCGGGACTAAAGCCCCTGTTTCCACTAGTGATTTACCAAAACAAATTTTTATTTGTATGATTTACATATTTACTTGTATATAATTTTCTTATTGTGTAAGATTTTTTATATATATATAGCGCCATGGTTTTGATATCCGTCCCCGTTGGCCCTCGTCCAGTCTATGATTCGTATGTGGTATATTATTTTTTATAACTACATATATATTTTTATTTCCTGATTATATGACAATTAATTACGCCGACCAATTTGACATAGATATTTTTATCTAGGAGGTAGTGGAACCAGAAATGCCAATCGACCCTATTGTTGAGAAGATACACTTAGTTGAACAAGAAAATGTTGGTTTGAAAGAAAGATTGAAAAAAACTGAAGAAATGTTGGAAAAAACTGAAAGAGAGAAGATGACCTTGGAAAAGGTTCTTACCGGTGTCGTCGATGGTCACAAGAGCGAGATGGACGCAATGCGCCTGAAGATTAGAAAGATTAGAAAATATGCAATTAGTAAAGAGGCTTGGTATCATTATGTCATCGGGTCAATTGTTACCTTTGTTGCGATTTTGATCGCATTTGTTGTTGTTTTTTAATGCATTAATTAGAGAGAGTTTTTATGTATGGTTTCAGTGTGTATTTTTATGAGAACTATATATGTATGGTCACTATGGAACTTTGGCTTTAACGTGTGATGAACTTTTTTGTATTAATTAATTAATTTAGTCATGATGATTTAGCATATATAATGGTTGTTGATAAATTTATATAATGCAGATGAACCGGCAATGGATGTACGGTGATCGACGTCGTCCCGAATTCCTTAATGGCATGCATGGTTTTCTCAATGTGGCTGAGAAAAACGGGCAGAATGGATTTATTTTTTGTCCATGTAAAAAATGCCAGAATAAGAGGAATTTCCCTAACTCAAGAACCATACACACCCACCTGTTGCAAGAAGGCTTCATGCCCAGTTATTTTTGTTGGACTAAGCACGGAGAAAGAGGGGTTGTAATGGAAGACAATGAAGAAGAAGAGGATAATGATAATTATCCTATGTTCGGTGAACACGGTGATACTGAAATGGGGGAAGACGAGCCTGAACTTGAGGACATTGTTGATGAGTCTGATGATGATCTTCGTCAGGTCATTCGTAAAGAACAGATAAACTGCGCAAGTGAAAACGAGAGGTTGAAGTTGGAGCGCATGTTAGAAGACCACAAAAAATTGTTGTCCCCAAATTGCGAAGATGGCCAGAAAAAGCTGGGCACCACCCTGGAATTGCTGCAATGGAAGGCAAAGAATGGAGTATCTGACAAGGGATTTGAAAAGCTGCTGAAAATAATGAAGAAGAAGATTCCAAGAGATAACGTGCTGCCCTGCAGTACATACGAAGCAAAGAAGGTTGTCTGCCCTCGAGAATTTAAATTCCTGCCCGGTATGCCGTGCATTTCGGTATAAGATCAGGCGAGATGACCCTGGTGATGTTGAGGGCGACGATCGCCCCAGGAAGAGGGTTCCTGCCAAGTTGATGTGGCATGCTCCTATAATACCACGGTTGAAACGTTTGTTCCGAAGCAAAGAGCATGCCAAGTTGCTGCGATGGCACAAAGAAGACCTAAGGAAGACGATATCCTGAGACACCCCGCTGATGGGTCACAGTGGAGAAACATCGACGATAAGTACGAGGACTTTGCACGTGACGCAAGAAACTTAAGGTTTGGTCTAAGTGCAGATGGCCTGAATCCGTTTGGGGAGCAGAGTAGCAGTCATAGCACCTGGCCCGTGACTCTATATATCTATAACCTTGGTTATGCATGAACATTGACGTGTCGCAACCTGGCAACAACATTGACGTGTACCTGAGGCAACAACATTGACGTGCACCTGGCCCGTGACTCTATATATCTGCCTCCTTGGTTATGCATGAAGCGTAAGTTCATTATGATGCGAGTGCTTATGCCAGGCGCGTCGCAACCTGGCAACAACATTGACGTGTACCTGAGGCCACTGGTTGATGAACTTTTAGAGTTGTGGGCCGACGAAGGTGTACGTGTGTGGGACGAGTACAAACAAGAGGAATTTGACCTACGAGGGTTGCTGTTTGTAACCATCAATGATTGGCCCGCTCTTAGTAACATCTCAGGACAGTCAAACAAGGGATACAACGCATGCACACACTTTTTAGGTGAGACTGAAAGTATACATATAGGCAAGAATGTGTACCCGGGGCATCGTCGATTTTTTCCAGACAGGCATCCCGTAAGAAAGAAAGGAAAGCATTTCAAAGGCGAGGCAGATACACAAAGGAAGCCAACCCTCCCTAAAGGTACTGATATATATGACATGGTCAAAGATATAAAAGTAATCTTTGGTAAGGGTCCTGGCGCATAATCTGTTCCGAATGACGCCGACAACCACGTAGCCATGTGGAAGAAGAAATCTATATTCTGGGAACTACCTATTGGAAATTCCTAGAGGTTCGCTCTGCGATCGACGTGATGCACGTGACGAAAAATATTTGCGTGAACCTGCTAAACTTATTGGGCGTGCATGGGAAGAAGTCGAGAGATACACCAAAAGCACGGCTGCACCACCAACGTATGGACGAACGAGACGACCTGATGAATCCAGAGAATTTCAAAGGTTCTGCCAGCTACGCTCTTACCAAGTAAGAGAAGGAGATCTTTTTCCAAGTCCTGAGCAGTATCAAGGTCCCGTCTGGCTACTCGTCGAACATAAAAGGAATACTAAACCTGGAAGAGAAAAAGTTCCAAAACCTAAAGTCTCAAGACTGCCACGTGATCATGACCCAGTTACTTCCGATTGCATTGAGGGGGCTTCTGCCAGAAAACGTGCGAGTACCCATTGTGAAGCTATGTGTATTCCTGAACGCAATTTCTCAGAACGCAATCGATCCAGCAACTCTACCAGGTTTACAGAAGGACGTGGTCCAATGTCTTGTCAGCTTCGAGTTGGTGTTCCCACCAACCTTCTTCAATATTATGACGCACCTCATAGTTCACCTAGTCCAAGAGATTTCCGTTCTCGGTCCTGTATTCTTACACAATATGTTCCCCTTTGAGAGGTTCATGGGAGTCTTGAAGAATTTTGTTAAAAACCGTGCTAGGCCAGAAGGAAGCATGGTCAAGGGCCATGGAACAGAGGAGGTCATTGAGTTTTGTGTTGACTTTATTCCTGACCTGAACCCGATCGGTGTTCCTCAGTCGCACCATGAGGGGAGACTGCGTGGAAAAGGCACGCTAGGAAAGAAATCAACAACATGTATGGACGAGCAATCTTTCACTCAAGCACACTACACAGTTCTAGTTAATTCCAGCTCGGCGGCTCCATATATCCATGAACACAAGGATATTTTACGCTCGGAATATCCGGAGCAACCTGAAGATTTTATTGCTAAAGAACACGCGAAGACTTTCGGCGGTTGGTTGCAAAGACGTCTCATTAATGACAACATTGTTGAAGATGAGCTATACTTGTTGGCCAAGCAACCATCTTCGACTGTATTGACCTTTAAAGGGCACGAGACAAATGGTAACATATTTTACACGGCAGACCAAGATAAAAAGAGCACCAACAAAAACAGTGGCGTCCGGTTTGATGCAAAAGACGACAACGGGCAAAGGGTCACATACTATGGTTACATAGAGCAGATATGGGAACTTGACTACGGACTTTCCTCTAAGGTCCCTTTGTTTTGGTGCAAATGGTTCAACCTGTCAGGCGTGAAGGTAGACCCGAAGTATGGAATGACAACAGTGGATCAGAAGAATCTTGGGTATGGCAATGATCAATTTGTCTTAGCCAATGATGTGGCTCAGGTTTTCTATGTGAAGGACATGTCTAGCAGACCGAGAAAAATAAAAGATAAGGAAGCGAATACATCAGACGATGAGCCAAGGCGCCACATAGTTCTTTCAGGGAAAAGAAACATCATGGGAGTCGAGGACAAGACAGACATGTCAGAAGATTACAATAAATTTGATGAAATTCCTCCCTTCAAAGTCAAAGATGATCCAAGCATTCAGTTAAATGATGAAGATGTTCCATGGTTACGGCGCAATCAGAAGAAAGGCAAGAAGAAAAATAGAAACGGATCATCCCTTTAGTCCCGGTTGGGGACACCAACCGGGACTAAATGGGTTAGGGTTTCGTTTGGACCAATCAGATAGAATCACACAGATCGTGTGTTTCTTTCAAGCGCTTGTGAGTCGTTGGATCCGGGGTGTGTTTCTTTCGAGCTGTTGTGAGCCGTTCGATCAGGGCTACGGTGTGTTTCTTTCGAGCTGTTGTGAGCCATTGGATGAGGGTGTTTCTTAACCGTTGGATCAAAACCCTAGCTCAACACTTTGTGAGCCAGAGGACCCTATATATAGCCCACCTTCATACACCGGTCAGTTCAACGAGCAAATATAAAACATCCGGATTCGCCATCATACGTCCTGCCGTGCATTTGGTATGCATATATGCACCCAGTAGCCACGGTAGGGCTGTATGATGGCGATACCGTTTGGTTTGTTCTACACCCCCTTTAAGGTTTGATACATCATATATTCAGTTCATCGAGCAAATACAAAACATCCGGATTCAGCCTCATACGTCCTGCCGTGCATTGGTATGCAAATATGCACCCAGTAGACACGGTGGGGCTGTATGATGGCGATACCGTTTATTTTGTTCTACACCCCCCTTTAAGGTTTGATACATCATATATTCAGTTCATCGAGCAAATACAAAACATCCGGATTCGCCATCATACGTCCTGCCGTGCATTTTGTATGCATATATGCACCCAGTAGACACGGTGGGGCTGTATGATGGCGATACCGATTGTTTTGTTCTACACCCCCCTTTAAGTTTTGATACATCATATATTCAGTTCATCGAGCAAATACAAAACATCCGGATTCGCCATCATACAAAATATAAATATGTTGTTATAATATTTGATTTTACAATTTTTTGAGTCTACTTTGATTTTATAAATAAATGTAAAAGAAAACAGAAAAGGGAAACAAAAAAGAAAAATAAAAGAAGAAACAGGAAAAAGAAAAAGGAAACAAAAAAAATTTCTTTATATTTTCAAATTAGTTTGATAAATACCTTATTTTTTTTTATTGTTTGAAAAGACATTTATACAATTTTTACACAAAATATGAGAAAATATAAATATGTTGTTATAATATTTGATTTTACAATTGTTTGAGTCTACTTTGATTTTATAAATAAATGTAAAAGAAAACAGAAAAGGGAAACAAAAATGAAAAATGAAAGAAGAAACAGGAAAAAGAAGAAGGAAACAAAAAAATTTCTTTATATTTCAAATTAGTTTGATAAATACCTTATTTTTTTATTGTTTTAAAAGACATTTAGACAATTTTTACACAAAATATGAGAAAATATAAATATGTTTTTATAAATATTTGATTTTACAATTTTTTGAGTGTACTTTGATTTTATAAATAAATGTAAAAGAAAACAGAAAAGGGAAACAAAAAATAAAAATAAAAGAAGAAATAGGAAAAAGAAAAGGAAACAGAAAAAAAGAAAAAGTGGCCCCTGTACAGGACCTTTAGCACCGGTTTGTGTTAACAACCGGTGCTAAAGCCCCTTTCGCACCGGTTGTTAACACAAACCGGTGCTAAAGGTCTGTACAGGGGGCGCGGAGACTGAAAGTGGCCCCTGTACAGACTCTTTAGCACCGGTTTGTGTTAACAACCGGTGCGAAAGGGGCTTTAGCACCAGTTGTCAACACAAACCGGTGCTAAAGGTCCTGTACAGGGGAAGTTATTGGGGACTTAGCGAAATTTTTTCACTTTATTCTTCGCGCGCGTCCTCTCTGCTTCTTCTACGGCGAAGCCCTGCTCCAGCGAAGCGCTGCTCATCTTCTCGCCACCGTCGCTGTCAGCTCCTCGTCGCTGTCCGCCTCGCCGCCCCGGGCACGCCCCGACGCCGCGCCGCCTCCCTCTGCCTCCCACCGCCGACTTGACGCCGCGCGCGCGCCTCACCACCGCGACCCCGCCTCTGTCGCCGTCGCCATCCGCCTCCGCCGCCCCGCCTCCGCCCCGTCGCCGCCTAGACGCGGCCCCGACCTCTGCCTCCCCACCGCGCGCCTCCCTCTGCATCCCACCGCGCGCCGCCTCGCCTCCGACCGCCCCCAAGCAGTGACGTACACGTGACGTGACCCCCCAAAAGTGAGTTTTTTTTCTGTTTTAGTTCTAATTAGAATTATAATTATAATTTGTAGTTAGAATTAGAATTAGAATTACATTTAGAATTATAATTAGAATTAGCTAGAATTAGAATTTTTAAAATTAGAAAAATATTTGGACATATAAATTTAAAATATATTAGCTAGAATTAGAATTTTTAGTAATTATAATTAGCTAGACATAGAGAATTTTTTTTGTTTAAATTTAAAATATACCACATTCTCTATATAAATAACTGATGAAATAATTTTGCTAAGTGTCCGATGAAATAATTTGGCTAAGTGTCCGATGAAATAATTTCGCTAAGTGTCCGATGAAATAATTTCGCTAAGTGTCCGATGAAATAATTTCGCTAAGTGTCCGATGAAATAATTTTGCTAAGTGTTCTTCAATTTATAAATTTTACTAGCAGGTGTTGAGCTATGGATCCCCAAGAACCTGCACGTGATCCGCACGCCGATTAGCTCGCGGGAATGGGTGAGGCGGAGAAGAAAAGATACATGTGCCAGATGATTTTTGAAGATGCAACGGCCATATATCATGATCACGACGGTGGACAGGCGTTTAGCAATCAATTTTTGAACGACTCCGGTGACGAAGCTGAGAATATAGAAGATGTAGTAGATGATGACGACGACAACGTCGAGGATGCAGAAGTGCCCTCCAGAACAAACTCTGCCAATGTATATCTCAAGTCACTGTTGACGCAACAATTAATTTGTATTGCACTTACTAACGAATCATTATTTTCCCGTTTAGGCGCCCTCCGGAACAGCTAGCGCAAGTACTTAGTCAAAGTCGAAACGAGGCCCGGCCGCAAGGTTGAAAGATACCGCAAGGTTCTCGATCGATACAGTTGCTGCTGATGGCAAACCACTAGAGCCCGCAGAAACTTACCGCAAATTCGTAAATCAGTGCGGAGTTGTTGTAAGAGACCTGGTCCCGGTCAACTTAATAGAATGGAATAAGCCAAAGACCGGCGCCAACGTTGGAGCTACTTATGTCGATGACAGATTGAAAAAAGTGCTTTGCGACACGGTATGGCTAAATTACAGCGTAGCGGAAGATAAGAAGAAGAAAGCCGAGGAGTGGGCTTTGAAGAAGATGGCCACACAATTCCAGAGGTGGAAGAAAGACCTGTGGAAGAAATATAAGGACGAAGATCCAGTTTTCACTGGGCACCTAGTGAAGATAAGAGACGCTTGGCCTGATTTAAGGCGTACAAGAAATCGGGTGTCTTTATATCCCGATCAGCCACAAATAAGGAGAATGCGAAGAAGAAGAAATATCACCATATTTTGGGGTCAGGTGGGTACATGACTGCCCTGCCTAGGTGGCGACGCTATGAAGATGCGCTTCTGAAAAGAGGTATCATTCCACAGACACATGACTGGCCCGATAGGTCCAAGTTTTGGTTGTTCGCGCATGGGGCAACGTTGGACGCTGAGACTGGGATGATTGTTGCTCAGGGACCATGGTCGGAAAAAATAACAGAAGTCGTATCAGAACTAGAGAAGGCAATAGAAGCTGTTCGAAAAGGAACTTTTGTTCCCGATAGAGAGAACGATGAGCTGACGAAGGCACTCGGGAACCCCGAAAAGTGGGGACGAACACGAGGCTTTGGAGCCACTACCCCGTGGAGCCAAGGGTTTCCAGCGGACCTTGGCACTTACAGAAGCCGTGGTAGAAGCAAGAAGAAGGCGCTGGAACGGATATCGACATTAGAAGAAAAGGTGGTGTTTCTCTTGGAGAAAGGGGGACACCCTGTACATGACACTGAAGAGGAGGTAGAACATCGTGCACCTGATCAGCTGCAAATAAAAGACGATTCTGTAGCAGATGCCGTCCCATCTCATCATAGAAGCAGCGTGGGTTCCACGCAGCTGCAGCTAGAAGACGGTCGTGCAGTCGAACCGTCGGCGCCTCACTACCCCGTCGATGATATCACGAAGAAGACAAACTATGAGATACATATGCCAATGGGGAACATATCCTTCATGGTGGCGTCAGGCTATGCTTTACCGAATCAACCTGGAGCAACCTACCATGGTGGTCAGATTCCAGCATCCCATGCTCGTGTCGGGTTGTCAACAATGGCGCCGGGATGCCATTCAATTGAGCTCCATATTTCTGGAGGTGAAGGCGAGAAGACAATGGGAGAAATGGAGCTTGGTATCATCTTGTGGAATAAGAAACTCATCGTGTTTCCTAACGCGGCGCCAAGGCCACCGACTCCTCCAGATACAAATGCACCACCTCCATCAATTACTGAATGTTGCACCACATGTAAGCCTATTTTTAATAGTTTTTTCACTTTCGTACAGAGAATGCACGACCTCCAATTCCACCCCCCAACGCACCTCCAAGTCCACCCCACAACGAAGATTGGGAGCCCGAGGCCGAGGGTCCATCGCCCGTGCACTCCCGTGAGCCGACGGATGCGCCCACTACGGGTACGACAAAGCGGAAGCTGCAGTT
Organism: Alopecurus myosuroides; assembly: GCA_028641055.1. Classification (NCBI taxonomy): domain Eukaryota; kingdom Viridiplantae; phylum Streptophyta; class Magnoliopsida; order Poales; family Poaceae; genus Alopecurus; species Alopecurus myosuroides. The sequence continues at coordinate 71,267,731 of CM054058.1, forward strand.
TAGAAGAAACGGGACTCCTCCCAAGAAGAGACCAAGGAAATCCAAGAAAGTCGAGACTCCCCCGAAGTTACCAGGCCTGATGACTCCGGAGGAACTAGCCGAGGCCGTGAAAGCCAAAAACAAAGCATGGTTCGCACGGTTTCCCCTAAAGCCCCCTCCAGACGTCTGGAAGGAAACTCTGAAGAACATCCCAAAGTGGAAAATTGAGTGCACCATCGACAACTTATATTATCCTGCACCGCGGCCACCGCCGCCCCTTTCAGACTATGAACGGTACATTGAAAAGATGCACACCGCACAGATGAAGCAGGCGGAGTAGACGAAATGCGGGAAAAAAGTTCCCCAGCTCGGACAACAAGAAGCACGGTGAATTGCCCCGCTCAAGGTGTCATCTGACCAGGCTTCAGTGTCCGGTCCACGCATGGGCGACGTAGGTTACTCTATTGCTGATGTGGTATATAAATACAAGCCCGAGCAACCTCTGGTCGAAAATCCTACTGCTCTAACAACCCAACTGCGGAATTTACATGATTGGTACTTGGAGGCCGCAAGGCAAAAGAGAGACTGTATCATGGCGGCTGTTCAGGATCAACACTACTTCAGAGATTACGGTGTGGAGCTTGGGTTCGATGAATTTTTCCAGATGTACAATCATCGTGCCCTCGACAAGTCTATCCTCAGCTCCTACTGTTTGTAAGTGATTTATTTGTGTAATTTAATTATTTAGTTAAACTCGCGTTCATTGCCCGTATAATTATCACTCACGACATTCTTTTTGTACGCTACTATGCAGAATGAAGATTCGTGAGTGGAGGCTGGCAGGAATCTGGGACTTTGGGTTCATTGACCCGTATTCGTTTCATCAAGACACAAAAGAAAAGTTCAACAGGGATACACCGGATGATTTGCTAAGGTTTTTGAAGCGACAAAGTACCAAAAAAGAAATACTTTGGCCCTACGGATTCAAGTGAGTGTTACTGTCTTGTAGACATTCCATTTTGCTTACCTGATGTTAAGTGTAATTGATGAGTATGCATGAATGCGTGTGTACACGTGCGCATGTCCCACTTCATATTGTTCATCATTAGAATCGATCAAGGACAAGTTGAAGTCTGGGACTCGTTAACCTGGGACGCTGACACATGGAAGAGCGCTTGTCAGATGCTTCAAAGGTATATATATATCGGCCTCTTTCGTTCATCGGCCTCTTTTTCATTCATTTCCTGATATCAAGTAAGTAATAATTAACTCTTGTATTCATTTTTCTTTTATCGTCCAGGGTTTGGCAAATGTTCATTAAGGAAGAACCCGGTACATGGGCAGAAAAGCTCCACTTTCAGATTACCAAAGTAAGTAGTACTACGTACCCTGTTTTCAATACCATTACCATTCTCTTGATTATTATTAATTTGACTAAATTATGTTCTCATATATAGAACGTCCCGCAACAACCACAGGGAACTGATTATTGTGGATACTACGTTTGCGAGTTCATTCACAGGATTATCAATGAGAAATCACGTACTTCCAGAAATCTAGAGGTACGTAACCGGATCTTCACAACTTTGTTCATAACTTAATTGTTTTCATCAACTTTGTTGATAACCGGATTCACAGGATTATCAATGAGAAATCACGTACTTATGTTGCCATCAATTATGTTTAGTTTTGTTCATAACTTAATTGTTTTCATCTACTTCTTTTAAAGATGCAACGAAAGCGGGCGATGCTCAAACCAATCCAACGTTGCAAGGCAGTTGCAGAGGAATTGGCAGGATTTCTCCTCACGCAAGTCATAGATGAAGGCGGAGAATTTTTCCATCCTATGAACCAATAGCCAGCTCCCTTCTCTATGCAAGTATACAACTATTGGAAACGAACTTCAGATTATGTAATGCTCGGTCGAGTACTTCGTGTTACACGTATATATATATATGTACTTTTATTTGGTGCATCAACATTTAACCGCAAACACGGAATCGGAAACACTTAACCGCAAACACGGAATCGGTGTTTCCGGATACGTATTTCCGATTACGATTCCGTGTTCGTAAAAAACGAAACACGGACACACGGAATCGGAAAGACGTAAACGGAAAGACGTAAACGGAAACCCTGAAAATACGGAACACGCCCTAAACCCTAAACCCTAAATACGGAATCGGAAACCCTGAAAAGAAAAGGAAAAAAAAAGAAAAAAAAAGTTTTAGGACCGGTTGGTGTTACCAACCGGTTCTAAAGGTCCTCCGCCTGTGCGCGCTCTTCGGCGCCCACGTGGAGGCCTTTAGCACCGGTTTGTGACAGACCGGTTCTAAAGGGCGGAGGGCCTTTAGTCCCGGATACGTAGCACCGGATTTGTATCCGGGTGGAAAGGCCCTTACAAACCGGTGCTAATGCCCTGTTCTCCACCAGTGAAGAGAGCAAATATGGTTCTGCTTTCACGATTGCTTGCACGAGATTACTTGTTCCAAAGGAGCAACAGTTGATTGCGCATTATTTTTGTCCAGAGAAAAGTAATACTATTGCAAAGCAAGTTAGAAGGCATTTTGTTCTTGGACACTGCCAAGCTGGTTACGACCCCAAAGCATGCGAATCAGCCTTATTCTGAATTGTTCTTTTCTAGAATATATGAGATAAGTCAGTGTGTTAATATAATATTAATATAGATCAATTTTACGAGGAATTCATAATCCTACTCTTGGTTAGTTGATGACCAACTATGTCGAGCTGCATCTAAATTTTTTTTTTCAAAGTGATCCCGTATTGCATTTTGTAGGCATTCTAAAGTTGATCTCGATATACCCACACTGCGCAATCATAGAGATATGTCTAGGCCAAGTTAAAGAGATATTAGTTCTTGTAAAAAATGATGTGCGTGTTACTTGTAGCTCTTAAAAGTGTTGCAGAGCCATCAAAACATTTTGGTTAGGATATCGCAAAGCATATTGTGCATGAAGATATACTCACATAATAGTTGTATTATACTTTATAAAAAAATGGTGTGTTGTTTATAATTTGTACTCATGTTCGATATGTGAATTGGTAGAAAAAGTTATAATTTCAGTTTATTTATATATACCACATCCTATCTCTAAAATTAACCAGTAGCAACGCACGGGCAAATTTGCTAGTTTTTTAGAAAACTCTATTTGTATTTTCTCTCGTTACTCTATGCACAAATGAAAGGCAATTCCATGTTCAATCCAAAGAAAATTTGGACCATTCATCTAACTATCATAGAGAGACTAATACTTATTGGTGGAGAATACTAAAAAAATTGTGGCGAGGAACTCCTTATTTGTGGAAAAGAGTGAAAGTTATTGTGGTGAAGTATAGGTAGAGGGTAAGAGGATTGCCATTATTTCTGCCATTGGAAAGGTAGAGGGTAAGAGGATTGCGACATTATTTCTGCCATTGGAGGTTTCAGCTACTATGGCCATGGGACTAGATTGCCATTGATTTTATTGGTGGCCTATAAATCGTTAGTCCGGCGAATAAATCAATCTCTAGTGGTTTTTTATAATAATAGCTATAGTGCGTGCAAATAGATGACATATTACAATGCTTTGAATGGAAAAATTATAGATATCCACTTTGTTCTAGAGTCATAGATGAGTAGCAAATGCTGACTATATGTTCTATAAGTTTCTTTCGAACAATGCAGATAGTTAGTTTATGCTTTGCTTAACAATAGAGATGCATTGTGTATTAGGGCGCGATGGAAGCCTACAACAATGTAGCTATCGTGAAGACGATGACCGGGTCTCCGGCCACGGTACATTGAATCCGCCGTCTCAATTAACAAGAAATTTTGTGCAGTAAGAACTAATGTAGGAGACAGAGTCAACGATCTCCTGTCAGCAATGAAAACATATGCATGGCGTTTTATCAACCCCCACTAAATCCATAATCGTTAGAATATGTTTTGTATACAAGGCCGAATAGTAATACAGTGACAAACAAGTAGCCATCTAGTCACAGGAGCCGTGCTAGGTCGACAACACAGCCTCCATCACCTTTTTTTTTCTCTAGCACTTATGTGGAACTGTGATTATTAAATCTCGGCAGCCAATATAATAAATTTTTGAAGCCAACTAATATATTAACTATTACCCATCTGAGAGTGTCAATGGGAACCTCCATCGATGATGGTTTTGACCTGTGTCCATATAGTTGTTCTATACTACGGCCACCATCTTCTGTATCCTCATTATGTCCCAGCCTGAGGTGTGCAAAGTACCGGACCATTTCTCTCAGTGTTTAAACTCACATCCTCTCCTCCACCAACTCGGCACTGATAGGGAACGACGAACCCGAGACAGTGCCCCATCTTGCTCACCATGACGTCATCTGGCGTGCCAGTCATATTCACAACTCATATTTCTCAAGCTAGATGGGATGTTTATCCCTATGCCTCCCATTCACAATCTATATCACACGTGAGTCTCATTATGGAGACTCAACTCCGATTGTGTTTGGTTGTGTGTGAGTGCTACCTAACCTGGTGATATATGTCGTCGGCCAGAAGGAGAATTGAAGAAGACTAGAAAGCAATTACATTTTTTTAAGGGTGGGCCATACTAAGACTAGATAAGGTTGGTGACACATTATACATTCATCACCTTAATTGCTCGCCTTATCCAATACTTCACTAAGGGTGGGCCTGATCACAGTCTAGAATTTTTTTAATTATACTTCACTAACTTTGACTATATATGTATAAACATGTTATCGAATATGCCTAGAATCAAATGATATCATTTAGCACTGTATTCATATAATTAAAAAATAAGGGTCAAAGTTTCACCATGTTCATGTTTATAAAAAAGTTGCGTATTATCCCACGATCTATTCGATTCGAACTACCTGTTAAGGGGGATAGATAGCTTTATCTTAATTGAACAATATTAACTAACCTAGTGTAATGATATTATATCGTGTACAAACTATAGTTTTGTTTACAGTTTACATATTCAATGTCACTTACATTGTGTTTAAACTATGGAATGATAATCATTTCACCATCAATATCTAATTGAAAAAAGATATTTCTCACGTACTTGATATTTTTGACACCAACGCATTTGTGATAGTTCTAGAACAATTTTTTTTTATTGTCACATGCTGAGAAAAAAATGTGATAATCAACAAAACCTTATTGTATTTCTTGAACATATTCAACCAGCTACAGATGATGCCCTCGCATTTGCGAGGGCGACTATGCTAGTTTTCTAAATTATATATTAATGTGGAAAAATGCAGTCATGAGAGTTGTAGTCGTGGTCGAACACGCTCAAGTTTAAAAGTGCACCTATATTTTAATCGAAATTATAACATACTAGACGTGGCCGCGCGCTTCGCTGCGCCGTTGATCGTGTATCCGTACATGGCGTATTTGGCGTGCCGGCTGCTGTGCGGAGGTGTGGGTGGTCGGTGTCTTTGCGCACGTATCGTCGTTTTCTACAGTGGCCCTAGATGTTGTGTCGTTTGCATAGGGCGTGCCTGTTTTTCTTGTTTACCGTCCTCCTACTGCTCTTGAGCTGGCCTCCTCCGGTTCTCACAAGTCCACGTAGAAGACAAACAAGCTAAGAACCCATCCCCTGCAACAATACAGGCACAAAAAATCACAAAAGCAAGACAAAAAAAGGAAAAACACAGGGAAAACTCCTACCAACACGCCGGCTTGGAACCAAAGGGAGACCATAAGAACCAGCAGGCACCGAAAACAGAGGACGACCATGGACATCGGCAGGACTGAGAGCATATCCTCTGAGACGGCTGATGAACAAACCGCGCAGCCACACGTCGAGCACCGCCACCATCCCCGACGGCTAAGACACAGAGCAACAAAGTAAGAACACACTACAGGCCAAAAACCAAAAAAAAAAGTTACGCACCACGCCGCTTTCTCCCAGGCAACCTCGACCCGCCAAGCTAAATCACAGAATAAAACCGAATGAACTATAGACTACAAACAGTCCATCAACAAAGAACAAGATACAGACAACACGCGGAACAACAGCAAGAAGAAGGCCACGAAAATACACTAAACCACAGCACAAAACGACTGGAAAAAGGCCACCCATAAGTAACAAAAAGAACAGAGCATGGCAAAAGAAACCAACACGCAGAGGAAAAAACAAAACGAATTCACCCATGCCAAACAAACGAACCAGGGCAAAACAATCTGCCGGTACGCCCCCCAAACGATGCAGCCGGCAACCTGCACAAAAAAGCAGCCCAAAAATAAAGCAACCTTAGAATAGCCAAGCAGCGAATAAATCAGCGGAGCCTAGTCCGGGACGCATGCAGCCCGAGACCAGATAAACGAAGGAATCCCACAATCGAATAACACCCAGCTTAAAGCTTTAGAGAATTAATACAAACTTTTAAACTATAACATAATCAAGGCATGGCCAGGTTGGTGCTGCACATCACCAACCCTTATTGTTACGAATCGGCTTTTAGTTGTTGTCAAGTTTTCTACAATAGTTTCGATATTGCTTACCCATGTTTCTAAAGTTGCCTACCGCTAGAGTGCAGTTTACTATCAATGTTGGGTGAAGTTTACAAAGTTTCTCTTAGTTGTTCACCACCTTCTTCTCCTATCATAGTTGTGGACTCGCCTACCTTCTTTATTGAAGTTGCTTACCGCAGGGCGTGAATTTTCCTACCACAATACTATAGTTCAAAAAGCATACTCTTTTGAGGTTCATTCAAAGGAAAAGCACGTATATGTTGTGGAGTTTCCTACCTCCTTAGTAAAGTTGCTTACCGCGGGGCGTGAATTTGTCTACCGCGTCTGTGAAGTCTCCTACTATAGTTGTGGAGTTTTCTACCTCCTTATTGAAGTTGCTTACCGCGGGGCGTGAATTTTCCTACCGCAATTGTGGAGTTGAATGCCTCCTTAGTAAAGTTGCTTACTGCGGGTTGTGAAGTTACATACCGCGGGGTGGAGTTGCCTACCTCCTTAGTAAATTTACTTACCGTGGGGCGTGAATTGGCCTACCGCGGGGTGTGAATTCTCCTACAGTAGTTGTGGAGTTTCCTACCTCCTTAGTAAAGTTGCTTACCGCGGGGCGTGAATTTTCCTACCGCAGTTGTGGAGTTGCCTACCTCCTTAGTAAAGTTTCTTACCGCGGGTTGTGAAGTTGCTGACCGCGGTGTGTGAATTCTCCTACCGTAGTTATTGAGTTGCCTAGCTCCTTATTGAAATTGCCTACCTCCTATGTAGCTTTGTTGTATTATTTTTTTTCACTAAGTTGTCCACAATACTTTTCAGTAGGGGTACACAACTCCACCATATTGTACTATCAAAAACTCCACCATATTGTTAGGCAATTTCACAACAGTAGTAGGTAATTTAATCTAATGTAAGAAAAAACTTTACAATAATAATAAATAACTTTGTAGCGCTAACTAACTTCACAATATTGGTGGGCAACAACCCAATATAAGTGAGCAATTAATGTTTGGCCGTATCCAAAGCACTCCCATGTTATCCACTTCTTCGGCTGGAATGTTCTATTTAATGGATTAACATGATGAGGCGAATTAGTAATTTCCATCCAAAGTGTTATGGATTAACAACATGAGCTTACTTACTAAATTACCGTGTTATACTAATCAGTTTTTGTACTTTCCATTGACCTGGCCACGTACACGCACAACACAACAATCAGTTAGCTTCGTCACTGGCCGCATGACAGCAACGGCGACGTTTTTCTCTGGCTAGCTGAATGCACTGGAAGTTTTTTTCCTGGGCGAAGAGTAGGCCCCTTGATTGCTAACTTCCGCAGTTTCTTCTGTCAGCCCACCGAGTCTGCTCGATACGGCGAACGGGCGCACGCGCGCTGGCTATCCACGTCCTACGTTATGTTCCCTTCTTTTATTTTTTTTGGGCATGTGCAGTGCCGAAAGCTTTAACACGTTGTGGGGTATGTAGAAGGGAATTTCTAGGCAATCATTGAAGATGTACCTACTGAAAATTCCACTCATCGAGATGATATGTTTCTGCATGCCTTACATTCGCAACGTACTGCACCGCTCCAAGCCTCCAACCCATGTCACTACGGGAAACAGCCAGTACGCCGACGGCCCCCCACTACGCCGACGGCCAAATCTCGGCCTCCTCGGCGTAGGGTGGTCGACAGGATCGGTGGGCGACGTGCCCGTCGGCGTCTATTCGCCCCTCGGCGTATGGAAGCTACCCCGAGGGCCACCGTCGGCGTATCTATCCCCCTCGGCGTAGGTGATGCCCCGTTACGCCATTCGAACGCGGCCCGTTACGTGATAGGCTACCCCGAGGGGGTGCCGTCGGCGTAGGTTAATGAGTTTTTTTTCCCGTTCGATCGTACCGTGTGCGTGCGTGTGAATTTAAAAAAAAAACCTAACCCTACGCCGAGGGAGTGCCGTCGGCGTAGGTAAAGGAGTTTTTTTTCCTCCGCGTTCGATCGTACCGTGTGCGTGCGTGCGTGTTCGATCGTACCTAACCCTACGCCGAGGGAGTGCCGTCGGCGTAGGTATTGTTTTTTTTTCTTTGCTCGATCGCGATGCGCAGGCCGTGTGCTTGTGTGTTTTAAAAAAAAAACCTTTCCCTATGCCCGTGTGGTATAAATTTGTTCTAATATTAGAATTTTTTTCTTCTAATATTTTGTATAAACCAATGCATTATCCTAATCTTTCTAATATTCTGTTTTTTTAGTTTTTTCCCACCCGTGTGGTATAAATTTGTCTAAATTTAATATAGTTTTATTTGTTTTTCTATATGATTTTAATATATTTATAATTTCTCAGTTAATAGGAGTGGTTGTATACGTCCGAATGTGAGTATACCGCCACCCGCGCCCATGAAATAACACGGTGAAATCTCCCGGAGCCGACCCTATACAACACATTAATCTGAAATAAATAAATAACATACTTATTATATGATATACCTAAGCATTCATATTAAAAACATAAATGAATTTGTACGGATCCGGAGGCCCCGCAGGCGCCCCTCTTTTGTGAAACCGTGGAACTTGCGACTGCGTCGTGTACCCCCATAGACGGGCATCGAAGGGCGGTAGAATAGTAGAACATTCAGTGTTTATGCATGGTTAGGTTATATAAACATGTAAGACAAGTGTGGCCCCAAAATTTAAGAAGATTCATTGGGGGTAGATCCGTAGCGAGAGTTTCGCGGTTTCTTGTTCTCACAACGCGGTTTCGCGGTTTCTTGTTCTTACGAACCGCTGTCGGCGGCGGACATGGCCGCGCCGCACGAGCCCATCTCCCTCCCGAAGGTGAAGACGATGGTGTACCCGCTTCTGATCCACATCACGGACATGGCCGCGCCGCATGAGCCCATCTCCCCCCGAAGGCGAACAAACCCGCTAGTTCGCTAGCGCTAAGTTCCCGATGGCGAACAATCCCAGTCCACCAGTTCTTCCAACTCGGGAATGTGAAAGTAAATCGGAGCGGGAAACACCGCCAGGTCCAAGCACCACGCAGACAGCCTGAAAACGCTAAGGTCCCTCCACGATCTGGTCAGAGGATGAAGGCTTTGACATCATGCCATCGGTGCAAGAACCTGATCCGCCGCTTCCAAGTTCCAGCAGTGGTCTGGCATTCCTTAGATGGCAATCTCCGTGTGAGCAATCAGCGCCCCCGCTGCCGCCCCAAAGCGTCGAGACCAAGGTGAGTGGCGCTGTAACATCCCAAGTATGAAAAACCACCCCTAGAATGTTTGTTTCTTGTTTAATTTATGTTTTGCATCATGACATCATCATTGCATTTGTTTTGGCATTTGTTTTCCATTTGTTTTCATCTCTTTTCCCTTGTTTTCCCATTTGAAATTCAAACAATATTCAAATATTTGTTTCATACTTGTGTTGTCACAATTTTTCAAATGAAAATTTCAAATCAAAATATTATTTTAAATTGCTTCTTTTCCATGTTTCAATTAATATCAAAAGTGCTCAAATTCAATTAAAATACAAACAGCAACTAATTTGAAATATTTGAAAAACAAAAGTTTGCAAACTTGTGCTGTTACATTTTCCAAATGAATATTCAAATCAAAGCAATTAAATTGTTTCCATTAAAGTTGTAAGTTCAAACTAGTTTAAAATATTGCTTTCAATAATTCAATTAATATCAAATTCAATTAATTTCCAAACAACAACATAAATTAAAAATTTTGGGAAACAAAAGGTTGCACATTGCTGTTTTTATAATAAATAACTAATACATTTTTTTCCTAAGTTTTCCAACCCCAAATACCCACTCTTTTCTTCCTATTCTATTTCTGCAAAAAAAAAACAGAAACAAAAAAATTAAAAAGAAAACGCACAGGGGAGAGGCAGCAGGCCCAGCCCACCTAACCCACGGCCTGCTACCCCCCCCCCCCCGGTTTCTTCCACCTTCGTACGGCAGCACATCGGGCGCCTCCACGTCGACAGAGAAGAGGAGGAACGGCCGAGCTCCTCCCCCCTCCTCCTTATAGCCAACCCTAGACTCCAGCTCCCCTAGCCCTAGGTCCTCCCTCCTCTCTCCCTCTCTCGCCGCCGTCGTTTCCCCCTCTCTCTCCCGCTTTTCTCTGTCGCGGCACCACCCCATCTCTGAAACCCGAGCACCACCACCTCGTTTCCTCTCCGGTGATCGCCGCGACATGGACCTCCTCCACGTAGACTAAGCACGGGGATCAGACCCCCGTACCCCCCTCTTCCACCTCGGCTACTCCTCGGTGGCTGGGAGCCACCGGTTCGCCGCCGCCGTCTTCGACCGTCGCCGCCGTCGTCTGTCCACCCCGGGCCTCTGCTACATCTACAGAGAGGTGAGCATCGCTCCCTCGTTTCCCTCCTCCCTGCTAGCACACGTGCGCACACGGGCACACAAACACGCCACGCATCCACGGCGAGCACACATCAGCAGCAGCGGCTAGCCGCCGGCGACTGCCTCCCGTCGGGTTTCAGACAACTGAAACCAACTTCAGTTTCGTCAGTTTCAGTAACGCGCCCAGATCAGTAACCGCAGTGGCAACGCGTCCGCGCGCTCGCCCGCGAGGGCCAGGGTTCGATTCCCCCGCGGCGCGATTAAACGCCCACCTTTTTGCCATTTGCACTAGTAGGAAAACACTTACCGGTGACGAACACTTTTGGCCTACCGCTGGCGAAGCGTTGTTCGCCAGCGGTAACTCGCCAGTGGTAACGGGTTACCGCTGGCGAACATCACTTCGCCAGCAGTAGCCGTAGATACCGCTGGCGAACAACTCTTTTGTTTGCCAGCGCTAAGTTGCTAAGTTGGCCAGTGCTAGCGGGGTGTGTTCGCCAGCGCTATTTCATTTTTTTTTTACAAAATAGTAACGATGAACATAATATATTAACACGGATCAAATAGAAGAAGAATCTCAATATATAACTGATAGAAGTATATACGGTGGTACTAAAAGAACCACGAGAACAAATACACGATGGATTAACAGTATGTGATTAGCATGTACATGATCGATTAGTTTCAAAAAAAATTACATGATCGATTAACCAATGCTAAGACTACCTAGATACTACTAGTAGGTAACCACCCAGCCAAAACGGATCTGCCACAGCGATGCAAAAGCAAGGCATCCCGCAGCCAACTAAATGGAACGGATTCCAGGGAAGGCATCCATCAGCCAAGCAAATCACAAAACCAGACCCTGCACTTGATTGGCTTGAATCGGGCGAGGAGGCGACTCGAGAGGCGCGGAGGGAGAGCGGGCAGCAGATCCGGGGCTCAACTTCACCTCCACATCGAACGCACCACCGGACTGCTGCACCGCGGTTGCCGGCGCGGCTGCCCCTGCGGGCTCGGCCTCCCTGTCGCCCTCGTCGCCCATCCCCTAGCCCTAGACTCGATCCGCTCCGATTCCACATACGGAACAGCGCTCGCCGTGCCGCCGCTCGATCCGGCCGCGGACAACAACATGTACGGGAACCATGGAGCAGGAGGCGAGCACAGAGGACGGCGGCATGTCCATGGCCGAGCTCGAGAGCGGTGGTGGTGGCGCAGGGGTGGGCAAGCTGGTGGGAGCGCCGGCCGGAGGCGGAGTTGTGGTGAGCGGCGGGGCTATGGTGCGGGATGGAGATGGGGATTGATTGGAGACAAGAAAGAGGATAAGAGAGAGCCAACAGGTAGAGAGAAGAGGAGATAAGTAGAGATTGTATGTGCGTGTGCAGACGTGCAAACACCGCTGACGCACCTCTTTATTTCGCCAGCGCTAATTTCTAACTGCTGGCCGACAGTTATATTTGTTCGCCAGCGATACTTGGTCGCACTATATTGCACTCCGTCGATGCGTACCGCTGGCAGACAAAATTTGTTGTTCGCCAATGGTAGTTAACATACCGCTGGCGAACTAAAATAATTGTTCGCCAGCAGTATTAGCGCTGAGGAACAAAAAAGAGTGTCCGCCAGCGGTAGCATGGTGGCTATAGCCATTTCTCTACTAGTGTTGGCACGCGGGCAGGCCGGGGGCCACCTGCCATAAGCAGTGGTTGCCACGCGTGCTGCCACGCAGGCCACGGTGGCCCAGGGCCTGCGGTCAGTGGCCTAGGCTAGTCACTGCGCGGTGTATTTAGTTTCTGCCACAGTTTTCTTTTAATTTAAGTCCTTGTTTTATTACAGTTTAGCCCCTAGTTTTCAAACCTTTATAAAAATTGCATAACACATCCAAATAATACAAATAAAATATGTAATCTGAACCAAATTTAATTCTCTACCTTTTTAAATCATTTGTTTTCTGTTTTGAACATTTCAAATTGTTTCAAAATTCAAATTGAAAGAACTCATTACAAATTTGATTAAAATTCATAACTATTTCAAATTTATTTCAAATGTCACAAATAAGACATGTTTTCCATGTCAAATTGAACCACCTTTCCAAATAAAAACTTTATTTCCTGTTTTCAATAATAAAAATTAGTTAAATAATTTAAACCTTGTTTAAATCAGTTAAAATTGCTAAATTCATAACTTGGTCAAAATTAAATTCTTTTTGAACATATAAAATATGTTTTCAAAGCAGAAAATTATAATCTTTTCAAATATGAATTTTAATTAATGTTTTGAACAAATAAAAATTCAAATAAATTCATAATTGCATTAAATTCATTTAAATCTTGTTTAAACTTGTTTAATTCATAATTAATTTATTCTAAATCCTTTTTCAACAAGTGAAACATGTATTCCACCTAAAATTTTGTGTTCTTTCTAAATATGAATTTTGTTATTTATTTTGAACAATTAAAATTGGTGAAAACAACAAATGCTTGTGCAACTCCTTTAAGAAGCAAATTTTCATAACTTAATAAACAAAATTCCAAACTTGGTAAACTTTATTTCAAATTGGATCTATTGTTGTTTTCTTTTTGTTTTCCTCATCCATGCATCATGCTAATTCACTTACACATGATGATTAGTTGTAACTCATTTAATCCAACCAAAATTCATGGGCTTTCCAAATGCAATCCAAATTGCATATGGGTCCATTTAATTTGATTATCATGTCAACTAGCTTATTTTGATGCATCACTTAAATTGCCATGCATCATCCCATGATTGTGCATTATGCCATGTTATTGATTGTTTGTCTCTCTGCGTTGTTTGTTTGCTTCTTCTCGAATAGACGACGACGTTGAGACAGACGAGGTTTACGACACTACTTCTGAGGAGTTAGCCCAGTACCAGGCTACTGAGTTTGCAGGCAAGTATTCACTCACATGAACCATTGTGTTCCTTTCCACATTGGATACCGATACTTTCCGTTGTCTATTCTTCTAGCCTTAAGATTCGTTGCTTGTGTTCGATCCTATCACATGTTTTCCTGTAACCCTGATATAGCCTCACCTCCACACCTATACCCCATTGCTTGTTGCCTGAGTCTTACTAGCATGCTTAGGGTTGTTTATGCTCGAGTCTGCTGTCCGTTATTTCTGTTACCATATTTATCATGTTCTGGGGCTCGATGTTTAGACAATCAACCTGTTAATGTTTGAGGTAATGCTAATTTGATGATAAGGCACCGGCAGGAGGCCCGGCGTGGTTTTGAGGCCTGCTAGTGTCGACCCTAATTAGGAAAAGGGTCTTGTCTACTGATCCATGATGAGCGCACTATCCGCATGTGGGAAGCGTGTATGGGCGCCCCCCTCAATTTGATTCGATTCGCATCTCGTCCAAATCGCCACACTTAGTTCGGGCTTTCCATTTGATGCACGCATATGCAGGTACGAACCCGAGGCCAGGGTGGAACTTTTGTAGTCGGCATTTAGGGCGGCGTGGTCTTCCAGTGCTATGAGGGTCCCCCTTTTCTTCGTGGGGGCTCGATTAGCCGCGCACGCACATCACGTGGTTCTTTGGGCTTGATGCGAAGAAGAGTTGAGTTGTGTTGAGTGCCTCGCTTGGTGGGTTTGATTCCCGTCTGGCGGGATATTCTTACGTGTACGGCCAAATTGGTGCACCCCTGCAGGGTTAAATCTTCTCGAGAAGCCGTGTTTTCCGCGGTTATGGTTGACTTGGTGAAAGTACTGGCTAACAAGTACTCAGAACAACTTACACCTAACTAATGATAACTTGACTAGTAATAGCCTTATTGACACCATAACTTGAACCCTCATTAATCCAACTGTGTGAGTTATCCTCGGATTGCTTCTTTGGATAAGGGGCGAGATCCAGGATGGGTTTGTTTGAGGTTAGTTATAGTTGGTTACGATACGCTATCTTATCCCTCTCTTTTAGCCGGAAGTTGTAGCGTGTTTCTGTAGTTGGTTAGAGCAGCCTGCTGCCGCACTTTTGTATCACCTATTCCTCCGTTGAACCCAAAGCATCTGTGCTTGGTGTTGACGGGTACACTTTGGTATCTTGTGAGTCTAGAGGATACGGTGGGCTAGAGGGGAAATGGGCTGGTGGGCTGGCCTGCCTCTCCCTTGGCTGCTCTCTCTCTCTTTGTTGTTTTTAATTTTTTTGTTTGCACATTTTTTTTTGTAGAAAAGAGAGAGAGAGAGAGAGAGAGAGAGAGAGAGAGAGAGAGAGAGAGAGAGAGAGAGAGAGAGAGAGAGAGAGAGAGAAAAGAATAGGGTTTGGGGTTTTTTATTTTATGAATAAATTTTATTAATTTGCAAAACAGTAAGTCAAAGCAATGTTAACATTATGTCCAAATATTTGAAATATTAATTTGATTTTTAAGTTGCTATTTGAATTTCCAATAATATTTCATAAGGATTTGATTTTTAAACAATTTTATTCAATAAACTCAAACAATTATGAAAACTTATTGAATTTAATTGTTTGCAAGATTTTAATTTTTAAACCCACATTTGTAACATGCCAAGTATGGATGGATTTGATTTGAATTTGAAATTACCATTTGGGTGTTAATAAAAGGGAATTTTTATTAACAAGCAATTTAAATAAATTCATCTTCAAAACTATTGAAAAACAATTTGAGTTGTTTAGTTTGCAACTTTTAATTGGAAATTTTGGACATGTTTTGAAAGTTTAAATTGGTTTGAATTTTTGAGTTGTTTTGAAAACATGGTGCAATGCATATGATGCATGTGATGCAAAGCAAAAGGAAAACAACCAACTTTCTAACTTAGGAGAACACCCCAGGTGTTACAGACGACACCACTAACAAGGGATTGCGCCCTCGCAATCCACCTGCTAACCCGGGAGGGGAAAGAAGTTCGACTATCGATTCTTCATGCTTCCAGCTGATCTCCTTGACACCACTAACAAGGGTTTCTCGACACCACTAACAAGAGATTTTTGCTCGGGATGATGACGATGTGCTTCCACCAGGAATCTTCCGATGATCGAACCTATTAGGTTAAAAGGCTCAGAAAACGTCCACCCACGTAGGATCCTAACACTTTGAAAGGTAGACAAGGGAAGAGACTCCAAAACAAATAAGATGGGAGGGGAAATAGAATAGAGATAAGGAGAAAACAAGAATCCTATTGAGATGTTTCCAAAACAGTTTTAGCACAAATAGTTGTTGACACTCTAAAACAACGACCGTTAGCGGGGTTATCCTACAGGCTTTGGGGACCCGTTGCTTCGATAACCATTCGTATCGAAACAATATCGGGAATCGGAAACCATGCTCTGATACCATTTGTCGCACCCGGACTTCTAGAGGATACTCACAGTCCGCTAAACAGTAGAACAAATGGCTTACGGGGCATACCGGCACCCGCATCTCAATATGAGCAGGCCAACACGTAAACGTGTGACAACCATTCTCTACTATCCATCGTCTGCGTAAACCACTACTAGAGAAAAGATTATAGGAGGCTCGTTTTTTTGTTATTCGAGGCGCATATGGAATGAGCCTCCAGCGCCAAGCCTCGCATATTTTGGCTTATAGGAGGCGCATTTTGAAATGCGCCTCCTATAACTGCATATAGGAGGCGCATTCTGAAATGCGCCTCCTATAACATATAGGAGGCGCATTCTGAAATGCGCCTCCTATAACATACTCGCATATGCATCAAAATGCGCCTCCTATATATCCTCATATGCGCCTCCTATAGTTCTCAATATGCGCCTCCTATAACATTTTCGAATTTTAAAATTTATAGAATTACTGCGCATTTCAGAATACACATATACAGGTGTGTGCCTCCGATTGAGTACAAGTTCACAATCACGACGGCAGATCGAGCTCTACTTCACATTCACGATTCAATCAAATACTCACATTACAAACAATTTGTCAATGAACACAATGTTGTTCCACACACGTGAAAATTGATAGGATTCATTACATAGTACATGATCAATATCGACAGAACAAATATCCTAATCATAATCAAAATTTAGTTCATCCTACATTGCACAAGAGCATAAATATGTTCCTAAATAGTTATATTCTTCCAGAACTGTGAACTGAGCAAGAGCAATCTAAGAGGGCATAAATATGCTTTTACATGATTGGATTCTTCATCACATGTGAAGAGCATCACACAAGTAGTGGTTCTGAACCAGATCATCAGCAAACATTGACCTTTGCATGAGCAAGCTATTGTTCAACAACTCCTGCTGGCGCAAAATACATACATGATGGCTTTGATCTGTCACTGAAGGTGGTCTTGGACAAAATCAGTAGCAACGAGCCTACATATAGAACAAAATGTCTTAAATTTCAAATGGCTTAACCAAACAACAACAGTAAGCAGCAGAATACTGAAAATTGGCACACAAGAAATATGAAGAAACACACCAGATATTTGAATAAATGCAATACCCATGCATTGGTACACAAGAACACTGAGTAAGCACTAGTGTTCAGATATATAAATAAACACTACTCCATGCACAAGGAATCCGAGACTTGAAAAAATTCAGAACACTTTTCAACCCTTCAACGCCGCTTTCCTTGGCTCTTCCAACATCCTGCACTTTCTCCTCGACGTCTTCAGTTCCTTTTAATGTAGTATCTGTGTTTCTTTTTAGTATTTGGAGATGGTATTTGCCATGTGATTTCTTTTCAGTATGACAGATCCTACACATGATTCATGGACTAAAAAAGGTATGGAGAAGCAGCGGTTTGTGATAGGAGACTCACCAAGCTGGTTCCGGCGAGCTTGGTCAACTTGGAGGCGTCCTGGTAGCATTGTTCCGCTATAGCGCTCTAGGAGGATGGAAACAACGTGAGGGACAAAACAGGGGAACTACAAACCCAGGATACTTCTACACTATTATAGCACTCCAAATTGGAAAACTCCAGCTACAAATCAGAGAATAATTTTAAAAAGAGTACAAACTTTTGTGCGTGTAACTGAATTTGAAAAGCAGGTTTAATAAGAGAATAATCGAATAAACTAGTTGCTGGTGCTGCTGTCAATTTTAAACAAGTGGGCAAGCAAACAAGTTTAGAATTCTTTTCTAAAACTACTTAAACTTTAGGATGCCTTACAGAGTTACTTAATCTGAAGAATTCTAAAGGGACACCTGCAGATTCTCAACGTTCTGTACTTTCTAATGGCTAGTATTTGCTAACAGGAAGATTATGATATCAGTGTGTGTTGGACATAATTATTAACTAATATCAGTTTCTGTTTTTCCACAGATTGAATTGTTTAGCTCGGAAACTTGTTCCAGACAACAAAAAAACCTCCTTACATAAGAATAGCATGTAACAAATCTTTAACATTACTTTCTAGATCTCTGTTCACATGACATATTTATTACAAAACCACCTAAACCTCTTTAAGTTAAGATATGAGAAGTCATTGCAACAGCCAACCATTCCAAATATAGAAATTTGTTTTTTCTATCAGCACTCAACACAGTAACTTGCAGTTCAAAATGATCCATTATTTTGCTAAATTATGTGTCGTGATTTTGCAATGACTACACTGGATGTGGCACATTAAGTGGCAGGATTGTAAATCTTTCAACAATGTAAAGTGTTATTTACTTTCAAGAAAATAAACAAGAAATAAGCATCCAGTTGTGTTATATTGAGTAGTGATATAGAGCATCTTACTTTTGTAATGACATTCTCGAGATCTTGAAGTCATTCTCTATGCAGTCTACAAGCATTCATCATCTTCTCCAACATTATAAAGTTTGATCTCTTGGACCACTATTCCTCAATCCAGAAGAATCTACAGGCAGGAAATAAACACACAAAGAATCACACAGCCGACATTGTTGTATTTAAAGAAAAATAGGTACACAGTGAATAGGTACCCATAGAAGTCCTGGAGCATCTTCTTCAAGAGCAGTTTAAATCGAATCCCTGCACACATTCTTTCTGTAAGCATAATTTCAAAGATAGCATAAACGTGCAAACAAGTGGACCAATACGTCTCCTACCTCAGTTATACGCCACTTCCACGTCCATCCCTGCTTCCGCCAGTCCGTCGCCAAGGATCAACTTCCTAGTACGGGGCAAAGGATAAGAAGAAACTAAGATAGCACAACAAAGATTCCCTACATCGAAGCCTGCCTGAACCAATACTCCAAGAATATAATGTTCAACGGTTGAACATTATAGCTCCCAGGCTCCAGCCATAAAGGTCAAAATCTCAATTTTCGACCAACATTGCTTCCCGAATAACAAGGACTAGCACCTAACGATAGTCGATCCAGCTGCAATTCGACCCAAACAGCGAATCTTTGGCCTAAATCACGCCTGACTCCGTAAAGTTACGCGGCACACACCAGGAAGTGGAAGAGGAGCAGCACGGCGAGCTCGGCGAGCGTGCTGCTGCCGCCGACGAGGAGGGCAGGGCCGTAGGTGCAGAGGACGACGGCGTAGTAGGTGACCTCGACGATGGCGAGGACGAGCATGATCATGATGGAGCCCAGCCCCCTGAGCGCCGTGCAGAACCTGAACACGTTCCACGCCATCGGGACCCCCGCCGATCTGTGCATGTCTCCCCGCCCCGCCGCGGCGGGCGCAGCGCCGGCCGCCTCCGTGTAGCGGCAAAGGGGGGCGACTAGGGAGGGAGGAGCAGCACGTCGCCGGTTTCCCAATATCTGGCTTGCAGCAGAGACGAGGAGCAGCTCCCCAAGGTCGGGCTTGGTGGCGTAGCGCGAGTGGAGGAGGTGGGTGGGGCCGAGCGCCTCCGCGGCCGGGGAGCGGAGGCGGAGCACGGGGCCCGCGTGGATGTAGGAGAGCCCCGGGACCTGCGTGGAGAGCGCCTGCAGCGAGGAGACCATGGCGGCGGCGGCGGCGGCGCCCGAGGACGAAGTGCTCGATCGGGGCCGTGATGGCGGGGGCGGCGGTGGACATGGCGGCGGCGGCGCGGACGAGGGAGGAGGGTCTGAGGCGGCGGAGCGGGGAGGAGGCCAGGATGTGGTGGTGGTGCAGTGCCTCGAGCAAGGGCGGTGGTGGTGCAGGGGCACGAGCAGGCGGCTATGGCGTTGGGGATGGAGGGGGCAGACGTGGAGATAGGGCCTGGGATTCTCTTGTGCGGAGCAGCGGAGGGGAGCGTGTAGCGAATTGGAGTGCAGAATACGCGAGGCGCATACGACCAAAGTGCGCCTCCTATAAGTTAGGCGAGACGCATATTGGAGTGCGTCTCCTGTAACTCCAGCATCCACCCGGGCCCACACAAACTATACGAGGCGCATTATACAGTAGTGCGCCTCCTATACTTATATTATAGGAGGCGCATATGGACAAATGCGCCTCGCATAACTTGGGGCCAGGAAGCTGTGGTCCCCACATGAAGTATGCGAGTCGCATATTTTGGAAATGCGCCCCCTATATTTGCATTATAGGAGGCACATCTTGGAAATGCGCCTCGCATAATATATAGGAGGCGCATTTTGCCAATATGCGCCTCGAGCCCTCATTTCCTCCTATAGCCTCTAGTAGTGAACCATCCCATAGAAATCAGGACACTTCCGTTGACGTACTTCATAACATACACACATGGTACGTCAACGGCATTAGAACAACTGATATCACAACATATCTCTAAGACACAAAAGATTGAAATAAGTTGCAAATAGCTCTCACACTACTGCAAAATTGCTTATAGCCACCGGCACATTAGTGACGGGCAAAAATAAGCACGTCATTGCTAACATGCATCAGTGACTGGCAGTAATATGCCTGTCACTGGTAAATATCGGCAGGTGGTTGTAGGAAGTATTAGTGACAGCAGAATAGTTTTCGCCCATCACTGGAAATTTCAGATAATACTGGTGACGGGTTGTCCGCTTGCCTGTCGCTGATCACACTCGTACCAAACTAGCCACTTCAAATTATTTGCAATTAAATATATTGACAAGAAAATAGATCGCTGCAAAACTAGCCGTTCCTGGCAACCACGGTAAAATCTAGCCGGAGAGGATGACCGGTGGGACCGAGACGCGTAGGTGAGGTGAGAGAAAAATAAGAAAAAGTTAAGACTACCAGTATGGTCTTCGAGTCGTTCTATTATGCACTACCGTAGCAACAGTAGTAATATTACTTAATCATCACTTGGATACAGAAATCTAATCAACTACCATTGGCTGGCAGAACAATATATTAGGAACTGTGACACAGAACACGGATATATTGACTTCTTTTTTTTTTGCGATAAAATTTCCAATCTATTCATCATCTGTCATGGCAGTACAAAGAACACCAGAAATAATATAAATTACATCCAGATCCGTAGACCACCTAGCGACGACTACAATCACTGGAGCGAGCCGAAGGCGCGCCGCTGTCATCGCCGCTCCATTGCCAGAGCCAGGCAAACCTTGTTGAAGTAGACAGTCGGGAAGTCGTCGTGCTACGGTCACATAGGACCAGCGCACCAGACCAGTAACCGTCGCTGATGAATAGAAGTGTAGATCGGAAGGATCCAGACTGTAGACACACGAACACAGACGAACGGAGACTAGATCCAAGTGGATCCAACAAAGACAAACGCCGACCGGATCCCACGAGATCCGCCGGAGACACACCTCCACACGCCCTCCGAGGACGCTAGACGCGCCATCGAAACGGGGGCTAGGCCGGGAGATCCTTATTCCAACTCCAGGCAGCCGCCGCCTCGCTGTCCCGAGTAGAAGACAAACCCTAAAAAAGCACAAGAAAACACATGGAAACGGAGCCCTCCCGCCAGCAAGTACCGAGATCCACCCAGTCTCCATGGCCCTGAGGCCACAGAAGACGAGGCAGAGATCGGCGGCCGCCGCCAGCAGGAGGCGAGAAACCCTAGTCGCCTTTTTTCTTAGGAGCACGAAGGGCGGATATATTGACTTCCTCTTGCCTATTTGACCGATCACCATCGGTTTTTGTGTCGAACCTATACAGAACCATGCAGAGAACTCGATCAGTTTGACATGCCAAAAAAACATGAAAATTTGCTTGATGCGGGGCTACAAACTGATTTAGGATTTGCTTCTCAAATCAGTTTGAACTCGATCTGTGAACCAAAATATATACCAGACTGAACCAAATATCCAGCGGGAATAAAAAAACTTGCGGGACATGCCCACGAGGCCACGATCCTAAAATTTTGCATCGCACCATTTTCTCCTAGCCCTCCTGTTCCCCCGATGACGCCGCCGCCAATCCTCCCCGCCGTGGGCGCGCCGCAAGGTATCCCAGCCGGCCGCGCCGCACGGCCTTCCGCCTCCTACGCGGCCGTCGAACGGCCCCAACGAAGCCGAAGCCGCTATTCCTCCCCGCAACCTACGCTGACGCCGCCATCCTCCCGCTGCTTACGCCGCCGTCACCGGGACTGCTGCTGGATGCCGCCGCCGTCGTCAGGACCGCTGCTGGCTGCCTCTCTACCGCCATCGACGGAGTACTGCCACCTTGCACGGTATCGATGGTTTGTCCCCATCTCCCCTCTATGCCCTGTGTCCTCTGTAGACATCGTCAGTGCTTCATGGAGGCCAAGATAAATGGGTCCAGTTACTTCTCCGCCGCTATTAGTTGTAGATTTCTTCCTCCTATGCTATCTATTTGTGTATGCACAAGTATATTTGGTAGTGCACACCTAGTGTTCGACACGTGTTCTATGTGGTTTGTTTGGAATTCCGGTGACCCTTTCATTTGCTGTTGTGATTCTGAATTTTGAAGTGGTGAATTCGATTCATGTATAAGAGGTGAATTAATTTGGATAGACAGGTTGTCATCAGCAACCAACTGTTTCATCTTTATACCTACGACAATCAAGTCGAGATTATTATTTCTGTTCCGACTTGCCTGACTCGACGAGGATGCCTGAGATGGCGAGGATGCAAGGAGCTGCTAGGAGGTGGACGAACCTTGTTGACAGATCGGGAAGACGACGGAGCCTTGGAGGTTACAGACATCCATGTGCAGTGCCGATGCAGTGCTTCCCCGTTGGCGTGTGGCGCGAGTCAGTACTATGTTTTCTGACTGGGAATGTGTACCTATCCAGTTTAACACAGTTCCAGTAAAACAGTGTCTGAACACCCCTTCTTAAGTCTTTTTACTACTTGTTTATCACTGATATTTCCATGCTAAGATATAGTAGTCACCGATTCATCATATTGGGCCTCACTGTTTGGCTAATTGTTCTAGTTACCATATATTGCTACAGATTGCAGTTTTGAATATTTCCGGTTGATGAATGATCTTACTTGATTATACTTCATAAACTATGTTACTGGTGGTCACTTGGAAGATTATGATTACTTTCAAAAGCGCCACTCTAGTGGCGGACCAGCGCCTTGTGCAGAATCAACAAACTAATTAGGCAGGGGTAGCTGGATAAATTGGCTAGGTTGAGGTTACTGCTGCCTAGTGACTCAATTTCATCAGCTTTCTAGAACAAAATTAGTATTACTTTGAACTGTAACAATCAGTACTATTGGGTCTGGGTTTAGAGGTTGTTATTTGTTTCCGATTGTTTTCAATTAATGTCCTTCTGGGTTCTTAAACATGCAATTTAAATATTCTCAAAGTGTCTTCTATCCATAGGCATCTAGAGCTAAGAGGTGCAACAAGAAAGGTCACCGACCCAGATATCCAATTAAGGAACAAATATTAAAGTTGACTTCTTTCTATTTAGGTGTTACTATCTACTGGATCATAGGCTGGGAAGAGCTAATCATGACTACTACTGATTTTCTTCTGTTTCTTCAGGTTACCAAAGGTTTTGCTCATGTCTCACACTAGGCAGACTGCCTGCTCCAAGGAAGCAGCTTGCCAGCAAGGTTTCTGCTTGAGATCACATAATTTGTATTGTGAGTTAGAGTATTTTGTAATAAGTTAGCTACTTTGTAAGAGTTACTCTGTTGGTTGCATTGATGGACTGAACAAATAAATTGATGGAAATCTTTTGATCATCATTCTGGCAGGTGTTAATGATGTTATTTGCACAGACTAATCAGCAAGTGGTGCTGGTGCTGGAGCCTGCAGCCATGGAAGAAATCGAACTTCAGACTCGAGAGTTGAAATTATCTTCCCCTACTATGTTGCTCTTGCTGTTAATTTAGTTATGCTGCTTTTGGTGCTTATTCAGTTATTTTGTTTACATTGTACAATTCATTTAGTTCTTACAAGGAAAGGCTTCAACATGTAACCTTTTCAGTCAACACGTTATTACTTCAACTAATATATTCTGATCTAATGTCCTATGTTCCATTTATTTAGAAGTTTGGCTTGTATGCTTATCTGATTTCCTTTGACAATTTTGTTGTGGCAAAAAGAATGGGTTCGAATTATATTTGTAAGTATTTCTTACCATGGTGTAATCCTGCTGGTTATATTTGTAAGTATTTCTTACCATGGTGCAAAAAGAATGGGTTCGAATTATATTTGTAACTAGGAAAAGGGATGGAGGCTACTGCCTGCTGTAATCCTGAGAAATAGTAGAGGCGTCTGCCAAGGTAAACGGTTCTAGCTGATTATTCACTGGTTGCTATTTTCTTTTTTTGCCGAGTTGTTTGCCTTTATGCTGATCCTGTAACACCTCTCTCTCTTCTCCTATTATATCAATGAAAATCTGCTTTTGAGCATCATTGAATGAACGAGTATCTAGTATAGAGTACCAGGCCTCAGCGGTATCTGGCCACCACGCTGACGCTAGCTTTGTTGACCTCTTTCACGAAACCCGCGTCGACGTTGACTGTCGTCCAGCCCTCCGGTGGAGGTTTCCATTTTTCAGACTCGGTGAACCTTCGACTAATCCTGCTGTCTTCAGCATAAAACACTGGTTCTTTCCCTTTCTGACGGACCGGCAACAACATGCATGTATAATTCTTCAGCAAAGAGACCGAATCATCCATAGTTTCTTTACCAATTTCATGTATAATATTATTCCAAAGATGCCAGCTCATCCACATAACTAGAAGTATGCGTGCCTTCATGTCATTCTGTAGCGAGTTTAATAGTACCAACTAACCTGGGCCATAATACGCTAGCTGCTCTCTTTCGTTTCTAGCTTTATCTTCCATTTGTACTTTAGGTAGCGAGTCATGGGATATCCCATGGGCAAAGACACCTACCTTTGGTTGCAAGTTTGTATTCCACAAGCAGTTCCACAGTTTATGTTCACCAATCTGGTGCCTCGCTCATGCTCTGCTCTCTTGATCCCAAAGGTGAACACTCCCATGCTAACTGATACGCACTTTTAACTTGTGATGTGGTGTGTGCAACAATTTCGGATGAACTGTGAATATGTGATGAATGAATAAGTGAGCCCTTAACTTAAGTGTCAAATTCTGTTGTGTCTGCATATATCTCTTAGTTGTTGTTATTGTGTCTGCATATCTCTGAGCTCATGTGTTATTGTTCTGCAGTTCCTAATGCATTGCTTTGTCCACCCGTGTTTCTTGTGGTTTTTGATAATTCACATCTCATTTGTTCTGAGCTAGTAGGCTACTCCGTTTCAGTCTAAGCGAGCTATACTTTTTCTACTTCAAATAGAATCATAATATAAATGACAACAACTCTGCATCTTTTGATATTTTTATTTAACAGATAAGTCATATGACATGCTTTCCTTAAGTACCGTTGATTTTTTTTTCAGGATCTGCGATTATAAGTAGGCTGCAAGATTTGACGTTTAACAAGAGTTGGACATAGGTGCTGGTTATTCCGAAGCAAATTGTTTTAAATATTGTGCTATTGATGCCAATTCCATTTTGTAGTACTTAAAATCATGTTTTGTATCCTATGAATGTAAGTAATCATATTGTGTTATCAACGTGCAAATGCAATATATTTTTTATTTGTAATTTTTTTATTTCAAAAATATAATACCAGTGACGGGCAAACTATCAAACTAGTAAAAGACCAGTCATTGATAAGCTCATACAAATGATACCCATAAAAACAGACTAGTGACGGGCATGGAAAGAAGACTGTCACTAGTAAACACATTACTTGTGACAGGCAATTGCGTGTCACTGGTAACCTATTTCTAGTGACTAGTTACCAGTGACGGGCACATTGCCCGTCACTAATTGGCCTTTTGGGCCTGTCACTGGTACCCCATTCTGCAGTAGTGTCACTAGAGCAGAGAATAGCAAATACAATCATCCAGAGGACACATGTCCCAACAATTCATCATTACAACACAGCGGAAGCATCCAAAGTGTCTGAGTACAGACAAGATCCAAATAGGCCTAAGAGGCCGGAAACGAAAAGACGGAGCCCATCCACGATGTCTCGGATCCTGCCCGGGTCCGCTATCTACTCGTCAGCAGCCTCGTCATACTCCACGTAGTAGCCACCATGGGGATTCTCAGAAACGTAGTCTGCGGAAACCACAGCCCCAAAGGGGTCAGTACAGACAAGTACTGGCAAGCAAGACTCACAAGATACCAAAGTGTACCCGTCAACACCAAGCACAGATGCTTTGGGTTCAACGGAAAGAAAGGGTGATACAAAAGATGCGGCAGCGGGCTGCACTAACCAACTGCAGATACATGCTACAACTTCCGGCTAAAAGAGAGGGATAAGATAGCGTATCGTAACCAACTATAACTAACCTCAAACAAACCCATCCTGGATCTCGCCCCTTATCCAAAGAAGCAACCCAAGGATAACTCACACAGTTGGATTAATGATGGTTCAAGTTATTGTGTCAATAAGACTATTACTAGACAAGTTATCAATAGTTAGGTGTAAGTTGTTCTGAGTACTTGTTAGCTAGTACTTTCACCAAGTCAACCATAACTGCGGAAAACACGGCTTCTCGAGAAGATTTAACCCTGCAGGGGTGCACCAATTTGGTCGTACACGTAAGAATATCCCGCCAGACGGGAATCAAACCCACCAAGCGAGGCACTCAACACAACTCAACTCTTCTTCGCATCAAGCCCAAAGCACCACGTGCTGTGCGTGCGCGGCTAATCGAGCCCCCACGAAGAAAAGGGGGACCCTCATAGAACTGGAAGACCACGCCGCCCTAAATGCCGACTACAAAAATTCCACCCTGGCCTCGGTTTCGTACCTGCATATGCGTGCATCAAATGGAAAGCCCGAACTAAGTGTGGCGATTTGGACGAGATGCGAATCGAATCAAATTGAGGGGGGGCGCCCATACACGCTTCCCACATACGGATAGTGCGCTCATCATGGATCAGTAGACAAGACCCTTTTCCTAATTAGGGTCGACACTAGCAGGCCTCAAAACCACGCCGGGCCTCCTGTCGGTGCCTTATCATCAAATTAGCATTACCTCAAACATTAACAGGTTGATTGTTTAAACATCGAGCCCTAGAACATAATAAATATGGTAACAGAAATAACGGACAACAGACTCGAGCAAAACAACCCTAAGCATGCTAGTAAGACACGGGCAACAAGCAACGGGGTTATAGGTGTGGAGGTGAGGCTATATCATGGTTAAAGGATAACATGTGATAGGATCGAACACAAGCAACGATTCATAAGGCTAGCAGAATAGACAACGGAAAGTATCGGTATCCAGTGTGGAAAGGAACACAATGGTTCATGTGAGTGAATACTTGCCTGCAAACTCAGCAGCCTGGTACTGAGCTAACTCCTCAGAAGTAGTGTCGTAAACCTCGTCTGTCTCAACGTCGTCGTCTATTCGAGAAGAAGCAAACAAACAACGCAGAGAGACAACAATCAATAACATGGCATAGTGCACAATCATGGGATGATGCATGACAATTTAATGGATGCATCAAAATAATCTAGTTGACAAGATAACATGTTTAAGTGGACCCATATGCAATTTTGATTGCATATGGAAAGCCCATGAGTTAAGGTTGGATTAAATGATCTACAACTAACCATCATGTGAAAGTGGATTACCATATTGAATTAGTTATGAATTTAACCAAATTTGTGATGATTTGTTTGAATTTGAATTTGGAAGCAATTTGAAATGTTCTAAATAGAAAACAAATGATTTAATCAGATAGAGAATCAAATTTGGTTCAGAATACATATTTTATTTATATTATTTGGATTTGGAATTCAAAAGTTATTTGTATTTTGATTTTAGGGACTAAACAGCAATTAAAATGGACTGAAATAAAAAGAAAAGAGCCAGAATTAATTTACACCTCGCAGTGGCCTAGCCTAGGCCACTAACGAGGGGGCCCTGGGCCACAGTGGCCAGCGTGGCAGCACGCGTCGCTGACAGGGCGGCCCCACCTGTCAGCGCGCGGTGGTAAAATGGTTGGGAATTAATCCCGTGAGGGTGGGACTCGAACCCCAGACCTCGTGTGCGTGCCCGTGTGCTGTTGCCACTGCGGTGAGCGAGCGTTTCTTGTCAGTACAGAGGGCAAAGGGAGGTTGAGGTTCAGATTCGCGATAGTTAACTGAATCTGAAATTCAGTTAACTGAACCGCGACAGCACGGTGCTCGCCGACGGCGAGTTGCTGCCGCTGCTCGTTGCTGCCCGCCGTGGTTGCGTGCGTGTGCGTGCTGCAGAGAGGAGGGAGAGGAAGGTGGAGAAGAGGTGGAGCTCACCGCCGTTTGCAGGTGAAGCAGAGGCTCGGGGTGGGCAGTGGACGGCGGCGACGTCGAGGTGGACGGCGGTGGTGATCAGGAGATGCTCGTGCCCCTCCCTAGACACGAGGAGGACGAGGACGTCGAGGGGATTCGATCCCCGGGCTCAGCCCGCGCAGAGAGCCATCGGGGCACGGTGATCGCCGGAAAATTCAGAGGTGGTGGTGCTCGGGTTTCACAACAGAGAGGGAGGAGCAGAGGGAGGAAGGAGAAAAGAATGTCGACGGCGGCGCGAGGGAGTGGAGAGAGGGTCTAGGGCAGGAGGGGATCCCTAGGGCGTGGCTATAAGGGAGAGGGCGAGATGCTGCTGGCCGTCCCCTGCGCCTGTTGCTCGACGTGGACAGGCGCAGATGGCTGCCGTACAGGAGGAAGAAAAGGAGGGGGGTAGCAGGCCGGGTTGGTGGGCTGGGCCTGCTGCCCACTGGCCTGTCTGCCCCTCTCTGCGATTTTCGTTTTATTATTTTTCTGTTTCTTTTTTTTTTGCAGAAAAGGAAAAGGAGAAAAAGGATAGGTTTTGGGGGTTGGAAAAATTAGGAAAAAATTGTATGAGTTCTTTATTATAAAAACAGCAATGTGCAACCTTTTGTTTCCCAAAATTTTTAATTTATGTTGCTGTTTGGAAATTAATTGAATTTGATATTAATTGAATTATTGAAAGCAATAATTTAAACTAGTTTGAACTTACAACTTTAATGGAAACAATTTAATTGCTTTTATTTGAATATTCATTTGAAAAATGTAACAGCGCAAGTTTGCAAACTTTTGTTTTTTAAATTAGTTGTTGTTTGTATGTTAATTGAATTTGAGCACTTTTGATATTAATTGAAACATGGAAAAGAAGCAATTTAAAAGGTTTGAACTTCCAAGTTATTGGAAACAAAATAATGTTTTGATTTGAAATTTTCATTTGAAAAATTGTGACAGCACAAGTATGAAACAAATATTTGAATATTGTTTGAATTTCAAATGGGAAAACAAGGGAAAACAGATGAAAACAAATGGAAAACAAATGGAAAACAAAGCAAAACACATGCAATGATTAAGATGCCATGATGCAAAACATAAATTAACAAAAAGCAAACATTCTAAAGGTTGTTTTCATACTTGGGATGTTACAAAACGCCCCCCTTGAAGGAATCGCGCCCCGAGATTCCTACTGAGAAGAGAAAAGGTCCGGATACTTCTTGCGAAGATCCTCTTCGGTCTCCCACGTTGCCTCTTTATCGGAATGATGGGACCACTGCACTTTCAAGAACTTGGTGCTCTTGTTGCGAGTTTTACGCTCGGTCTCATCGAGGATACGAATAGGGTGCTCCTCATAAGAGAGATCTTCTTGCAGTTCAATGGAATCATGATCAACTGCACGATCTAGATCTTTGAAGCACCTCTTGAGCTGTGACACGTGAAACACATCGTGCACCTTGGATAGTTTTTCTGGAAGTTCAAGACGGTAGGCATTTTCTGGACGCCTTGAGAGAATGTTGAAAGGACCAATGTATCTCGGTGCAAGCTTTCCTTTAACACCAAAACGATGAGTGCCTCTGAGGGGAGTTACACGGAGATATGCTTTGTCACCAGGTGCATAGATCATATCCCTGTGCTTGCTGTCATAGTAGCTTTTCTGACGAGACTGAGCAATCTTGAGATTGTCACGAATGATACGAACTTTCTCTTCGGCTTCCTTAACAATGTTAGGGCCTAAGAGTGAACGTTCACCAGCTCCAGACCAATTGATTGGACTCCTGCATCTGCGGCCATAGAGAGCTTCAAATGGTGCCATGCCTAGGCTTGCCTGGAAGCTGTTGTTGTAGGAGAATTCAGCATATGGAAGACATTCCTCCCATTTCATGCCAAAAGAGATACCACATGCTCTGAGCATATCCTCGAGAATCTGATTGACTCTTTCGACTTGCCCTTGAGACTGAGGATGGTAGGCTGTGCTGAACAGAAGTTTGGTGCCCAATGCTTCCTGAAAGCTTTTACAGAAATGAGAAGTGAATATGCTTCCACGGTCTGAGCTTATTTCCAATGGAACACCATGAAGAGGAACAATCTTTGTTGTGTAGAGCTCTGCTAACTGGCTAGCTGAGATTGTTTCTTTGACAGCAAAGAAGTGAGCTACTTTAGTGAGACGATCAATGACAACGAAGATTGCATCGTTGCCCTTCTTGGACTTTGGGAAACCCGTGACGAAGTCCATTTCAATCATGTCCGACTTCCACTCAGGGATTTTAAGAGGTTGGAGAAGACCGGCTGTTTTCTGATGGACTGCCTTAACACGTTGACAAACGTCGCATTCAGAAACGTATTGAGCAATTTCACGTTTCATGCCAGGCCACCAATACATTGTCTTGAGATCCTGGTACATCTTTGTACTTCTAGGGTGTATGGAGAGAGGAGTTTCATGAGCCTCCTTGAGAATGACATCTTTGAGAATTTGAACTTGAGGAACTGCAATGCGTCCTTCGAATAACACAGTTCCCTTGTCATCAATTGAGAAGGACTTAAATTTCTCCTTGCCTTCTTTGATGTGTTCTACCATCTTCTTGATTTCAGCATCACGAAGTTGTTCAGAACGAATCTTGTCCTCGAGAGTTGGTGTGGCTGTCAAGTTTGCAAGATAGCCTTGAGGAACAAGACCAAGGTTGAGCTTCTGGAATTCTTCATGAAGAGGAGGTTGGCTTTCCATGATCATGAGATTATTGCAATATGACTTGCGACTGAGAGCATCGGCCATAACATTAGCCTTGCCTGGAGTGTAAGAAATGGTAAGATCAAAGTCTTTAATCTTTTCAATCCATCTCCGTTGCCTGAGGTTTAGATCTGGTTGAGTGAAGATGTATTTCAGAATCTTATGATCGGAAAAGATTTCAGTGCGGTTACCCAACAAGTATTGTCTCCATTTCTTGAGGGCAAACACAACTGTTGCAAGTTCAAGGTCATGAGTGGGATAATTGAGCTCATGTGCGTTCAACTGACGTGAAGCGTAAGCCACAACTTGATGTTCTTGCATAAGAACTGCACCTAGACCTTGGAGAGAAGCATCACAGAATATCTGGAAAGGTTTGGAAGGATCTGGGCCAACCAGAACTGGTGTAGAAGTGAGTTTAGTCTTCAGGAGATTGAAACTTTCATCACATTGTGGAGACCAAACGAACTTCTTGTCCTTCTTTGTGAGATCAGTGAGAGGTTTGGCAATCTTGGAGAAGTTTTGGACGAAACGACGACAATAGCTAGCCAAGCCAAGAAAACTTCTAACTTGCTTCACCGTCTTTGGAGGTTTCCAATCAACAATTGCTTTAACCTTTTCTGGATCAATGGCTATGCCCTTGGCGGAGATTACATGACCAAGGTAAGCAACTTCTGGAATCCAGAACTCACATTTGGAGAATTTGGCATATAGACGATGCTCGCGAAGTTTCATGAGAGTGAGACGAAGGTGTTCTTCATGCTCTTCCTCGGATTTTGAGTAGACAAGAATGTCATCAAGATATACCACAACGAACTTGTCGATGTATTCATGGAAGACAGAATTCATGAGTCGAGAGAATGTCGCCGGTGCATTGGTGACACCAAAGGACATGACGGTGAATTCATATAGACCGTAGCGAGTGGTGAAGGCTGTTTTTGGAATATCCTCTTTTCTGATCTTTATTTGATGGTAACCCATTCTCAAGTCCAACTTGGAGAATATTGAGGCTCCAGCAAGTTGATCAAAAAGATCATCAATACGAGGAATTGGATACTTGTTTTTGATGGTTTTCTCGTTAAGGGGACGATAGTCAACAACGAGTCTCTTTGTGTGATCCTTCTTCGCAACGAACAGAGTTGGGCAACCCCAAGCCGAGCAACTAGGTTGAATGTAACCTTTTTCCATGTACATATCGATTTGCTTCTTTAACAATTTCAGTTCAGGAGGAGCTATCTTGTAGGGATGCTTAGAGATTGGAGCAGTACCTGGTTCAAGCTCGATCACGAACTCAACTGCTCTGTCCGGAGGCATCCCTGGCAACTCTTCTGGAAAGACGTCAGTGAATTCGTAAACCACCGGAACATTTTCAAGTGAAGGTAGAGGTTTTGCATCGAGGTTGCATAGCTGAATGGATCTTGATTCATTTGGAGAATAGACTATCTGGCCAGAAGGGTGGAACAGAGTTATTGACTTTTGAGCACAGTCAATTTTTGCTTTATTAGCCTTCAGCCAATCCATACCAAGAATGACATCAGTGTCAGAATTGCCAAGCAGTATGAGAGAAGCAGGGAATATGTGGCCTCCAATTAGAATTTGATTTCTGTGACTGATCTTGGAAGTTTACATAGTTGCTCCAGGGGAGTTTACTACTAGCGGGGAACCCAAACCAACAAAAGGGAGTTTAATTGCTGTCACAAAGATCTTTGACACGAAAGAATGTGATGCTCCGGTATCAAACAACACTTTAGCTGGAATAGAGTTTACGGGAAATGTACCGAGAACGACGTCAGGAGCTTCCTCAGCTTTGTCGATCTTGACATGATTCACCCTTGCGGTCCTCCCGACAGGCCTGTTGTTGGAGTTGAAGGCCTTAGGCGGGGGAGCGCGCACCATTGCCTGGTTGGTGTTAGGACGAGGTGGTGGTGGAGGTAGCTGCCTCTGCGTGCACTTGTCAGCGTAGTGCCCCGTCTGCTTGCACTTGTAGCAAGTGACGACACGAGGAGGCCCTGGCCTTGGCTGCCCCATCGAAGCCCTCTGATCATGCATCTGAGCAGGGTTGGGTGGGCGGGGAGCGAAGCCTAGAGAAGTTTGGGCGTATGGAGCCCGAGTGATAGCACCACTTGGCACCCAGATGCGACGCTTCTGCGGAGGGGTGGTCATGTTGGAGGAGGAACCACCCTCACGCGAGTTCTTGCGAGACTCCTCGAACGCCTTGCGCCCATTCTCTTCATTGAGCGCGGTGTTAACGAGCTCCTCGAAGTTGTTGGCCTTGATGTTGGTGAGGGCATACTTGAGTTCCGGGTTAAAACCTCTGCGGAACCTTGCCATCTTCTTAGCCTCAGTGGACACCTCATCACCAGCGTAACAAGCGAGGCGGCTGAACTCACTCTGATAGCCAATGACGTCCAGCTTGCCCTGCTTGAGTGAGCAAAACTCTTCACGCATCCTTTCCATGAGACCATCTGGAATGTGGTGCTTCAGGAAAGCTTCCTTGAAACAATTCCAGTTGATTGGAAAGCCAGCTCTCATGGCCTGGTAGTTTTCCCACCAAGTAGCTGCCTGACCCTTCAGCAGATAGGAGGCATACTTGACCTTGTCTTCCTCAGCAACGTGAGCAATCTCCAGAGCCTTAGCTATCTCACGGATCCAGTCATCAGCGTCCAGAGGCTCGCGTGTGGCCACGAAAGCTCTCGGACCCAGACTGAGGAACTCCTTGATGCTGACCCGTGGAGCCGTCTGGTTGTTGTGCTGATTTGTCTGAAACTGGGCCATCTGTGCCATGACTTGGGTCATCTGAGTCAACAGCTCCGTGATTGGCGGTGGCTCAGGCGGGTTGTTCCTTGTTGGCGGCATCCTGAATGGAAATGCATTTTAGCACAACAATAGAAAAGGATAGACTTGGAAACCGAAAGAGAGATTATTCCGACGCATGAATAGATAACCAACAGGTACATCATCACATGTTCAAATACATTAGAATATCCAACACACCATAAATGGTTCAAATGCCAAAGGATAACTAAACATAGCCAAGAATGGATACATCGGTACTCCCATGCTCATCACGCAGGACGGCGGCTAGGAGTACGGCGAGAGGTACGGTGAGGAGCACGCCCACGAAAGTAGGTAGAACGACGATCCACAAAGATCTGACGTCGTCTAAGAGCGACTCTAGGTGTGGTGATGTACATAGCGTCGACTCCCTGTGCTCCAAAGCGTGGAATCCCAGTGTAACCAGCACCGAGGTTGAGGAGTGGACCTCTGATCGGCTCGTAACCTCCAGCATCTGGCAGACGACGTCCAACTGGCTGATCAAAACGTGCGAAGCGCTCATCTCCAACAAAGTCTGTGGTGTAAGTCGTCAGACGAGTCAAAGCAACGTAGAGCTGCTCTCTGACTGAAGCCAACTCCTGTGATAGTGTGCTGGCAACTGCATCACTGTGCCTCACAAACTGAGCGGTGGTGTGCAGCCTGGAGTTATCATGCTCGTAGACATCCATGTTGTCGTAGAGAGTGAAGTGAGCTCCCTCCGAAGTGATGTAACCACGGGGGATGTGGCGATAGATAGAATCGTCAAATCCCCAGTAGTCAGCACGAAGGACGGTGAGGTTCACATAAGCTGCCTGCTGCACAGCCATATCCACTGTGGACCCTACTGCCTCGTAGCGGTGGACTACGCTCATGCCATCATCTGACAGAATGTAGACGATAGCCTGGTAGTAGGTCTGGTCAAACTCTCGCTGCTGCTCGTAGACCTGGTATTCTGGTGCCCAACGGAACCCTAGAAAAGTGACCATGTCTCTCAGCATCTCCGGATAACCGGCAGTGCTCTCGCAACGAGTCATACGAACCACCTGCGAGTAGAACCTGAGATCCATCTGCAGATGATCGGGGAAATTTTGATTAGACGCCGGTAGAAGAACTGAAGTGGAAAGCAACAACAAGGTTTCAACGGACGAAAAGGATGTTGAGAAGAACAGGATATCGAAGCAACATCGGGGAAACACGAGACCAAACAGTCCTGAGGTACTACAGAAAAACCCCATCCGGGCTTCTAAAGGATAAATATCTACTGCTAAGGAATAGAGGATCTGCTTCCGGGGCTTACACGCCTCCGTTCTCAATCATGAGTAGGCAACATGATAAATCATGTCACAACCACCTCCATTCCTATGGTCTAGTAGATATAACTATCCTAGAGAAACCAGGATACGTGAAATCCTAACTTGAAAGTTTAGATGAGAAGAGAAAAAAACGTTGCACTTCCTTACCAGAAAAGGGAGGGTGGGTGGGGAAAGAAATAAAAGAACATAATTCCTACTCTCACGTTTCATTTTTCCAATATAGCTACAAAATAGTTTCTAGACTCAACTGCGACCAGTAAAAGGGATCCTACAGGCAGACAACCTCTGATACCATTTGTCGCACCCGGACATCTAGAGGATAATCACAATCCGCTAAATAGTAGAACAAATGGCTTACGGGGCATACCGGCACCCGCATCTCAATATGAGCAGGCCAACACGTAAACGTGTGACAACCATTCTGTACTATCCATCGTCTGCGCAAACCATCCCATAGAAATCAGGACACTTCCGTTGACGTACTTCATAACATACACACATGGTACGTCAACGGCATTAGAACAACTGATATCACAACATATCTCTAAGACACAAAAGATTAAAATAAGTTGCAATTGGCTCACTAGAGCAGAGATAGCAAATACAACCATCCAGAGGACACATGTCCCAACAATTCATCATTACAACACAGCGGAAGCATCCAAAGTGTCTGAGTACAGACAATATCCAAATAGGCCTAAGAGGCCGGAAACGAAAAGACGGAGCCCATCCACGATGTCTCGGATCCTGCCCGGGTCCGCTATCTACTCGTCAGCAGCCTCGTCGTACTCCACGTCGTAGCCACCATGGGGATCCTCGGAAACATAGTCTGCGGAAACCACAGCCCCAAAGGGGTCAGTACATAAACGTACTGGCAAGCAAGACTCACAAGATACCAAAGTGTACCCGTCAACACCAAGCACAGATGCTTTGGGTTCAACGGAGGAATAGGTGATACAAAAGTGCGGCAGCAGGCTGCTCTAACCAACTACAGAAACACGCTACAACTTCCGGCTAAAAGAGAGGGATAAGATAGCGTATCGTAACCAACTATAACTAACCTCAAACAAACCCATCCTGGATCTCGCCCCTTATCCAAAGAAGCAATACGAGGATAACTCACACAGTTGGATTAATGAGGGTTCAAGTTATTATGTCAATAAGGCTATTACTAGTCAAGTTATCATTAGTTAGGTGTAAGTTGTTCTGAGTACTTGTTAGCCAGTACTTTCACCAAGTCAACCATAACCGCAGAAAACACGGCTTCTCGAGAAGATTTAACCCTGCATGGGTGCACCAATTTGGCCGTACACGTAAGAATATCCCGCCAGACGGGAATCAAACCCACCAAGCGAGGCACTCAACACAACTCAACTCTTCTTCGCATCAAGCCCAAAGAACCACGTGATGTGCTTGCGCGGCTAATCGAGCCCCCACGAAGAAAAGGGGGACCCTCATAGCACTGGAAGACCACGCCGCCCTAAATGCCGACTACAAAAGTTCCACCCTGGCCTCGGGTTCGTACCTGCATATGCGTGCATCAAATGGAAAGCCCGAACTAAGTGTGGCGATTTGGACGAGATGCGAATCGAATCAAATTGAGGGGGGCGCCCATACACGCTTCCCACATGCGGATAGTGTGCTCATCATGGATCAGTAGACAAGACCCTTTTCCTAATTAGGGTCGACACTAGCAGGCCTCAAAACCACGCCGGGCCTCCTGCCGGTGCCTTATCATCAAATTAGCATTACCTCAAACATTAACAGGTTGATTGTCTAAACATCGAGCCCCAGAACATGATAAATTTGGTAACAGAAATAACGGACAGCAGACTCGAGCATAAACAACCCTAAGCATGCTAGTAAGACTCAGGCAACAAGCAATGGGGTATTGGTGTGGAGGTGAGGCTATATCAGGGTTACAGGAAAACATGTGATAGGATCGAACACAAGCAACGAATCTTAAGGCTAGCAGAATAGACAACGGAAAGTATCGGTATCCAATGTGGGAAGGAACACAATGGTTCATGTGAGTGAATACTTGCCTGCAAACTCAGTAGCCTGGTACTGGGCTAACTCCTCAGAAGTAGTGTCGTAAACCTCGTCTGTCTCAACGTCGTCGTCTATTCGAGAAGAAGCAAACAAACAACGCAGAGAGACAAACAATCAATAACATGGCATAATGCACAATCATGGGATGATGCATGGCAATTTAAGTGA
This sequence comes from Alopecurus myosuroides, assembly GCA_028641055.1. Lineage (NCBI taxonomy): Eukaryota > Viridiplantae > Streptophyta > Magnoliopsida > Poales > Poaceae > Alopecurus > Alopecurus myosuroides. The sequence goes on from CM054058.1 coordinate 71,305,211, forward strand.
TGCATCAAAATAAGCTAGTTGACATGATAACCAAATTAAATGGACCCATATGCAATTTGGATTGCATATGGAAAGCCCATGAATTTAGGTTGGATTAAATGATTTACAACTAATCATCATGTGTAAGTGAATTAGCATGATGCATGGATGAGGAAAACAAAAAGAAAACAACAATAGATCCAATTTGAAATAAAGTTTACCAAGTTTGGAATTTGGTTTATTAAGTTATGAAAATTTGCTTCTTAAAGGAGTTACACAAGCATTTGTTGTTTTCACCAATTTTTATTGTTCAAAATAAATAAAAAAATTCATATTTAGAAAGAACACAAAATTTTAGGTGGAATACATGTTTCACTTGTTGAAAAAGGATTTAGAATAAATTAATTATGAATTAAACAAGTTTAAACAAGATTTAAATGAATTTAATGCAATTATGAATTTATTTTAATTTTTATTTGTTCAAAACATTAATTAAAATTCATATTTGAAAATATTATAATTTTCTGCTTTGAAAACATATTTTATATGTTCGAAAATAATTTAATTTGACCAAGTTATGAATTTAGCAATTTTAAATGATTTAAACAAGATTTAAATTATTTAACTAATTTTAATTATTCAAAACATGAAACAAAGTTTATATTTGAAATGGTGGTTTAATTTGACATGGAAAACATATTTTATATGTGACATTTGAAATAATATGGAAATAGTTATGAAATTAACCAAATTGGAAAAGAGTTGTTTGAATTTGAAATTTGAAAACATTTGAAATGTTCAAAACAGAAAACAAATGATTTAAAAAGGTAGGGAATTAAATTTGGTTCAGATTACATATTTTATTTGTATTATTTGGATGTGTTATGAAATTTTTATAAAGGTTTGAAATTTAGGGATTAATCTGTAAATAAAAGGACTTAAATTAAAAGAAAAAAAGGCCAGAAAATACTTTACACCTCGCAGTGGCTTAGCCTGGGCCACTGACGAGGGGGCCCTGGGCCACAGGGGCCCGCGTGTGTGCGCGTGGCAGCAGAGCCGCTGACAGGGAGGCCCACCTGTCAGCGCTCGCTGTGCCAAAAAAAAGGTGGGATTAATCCCGCGAGGCTGGGATTCGAACCCTACACCTCGTCAGCGAGCGCGCGGTTGCTGTGCCACTGCGTTGAGCGATTGTTTCGTGACAGGTAAGGGGGCTTGGGGGTATAACCTTCAGTTAGGGCTGCTAACTGAATTTTGCAGGTTCAGTTCGACAGAGGGTGGCGGCCGCCGGCGGTAGCTGCAGCGCTGCTCGTTGCTGCCCGCCGTGGTTGCGTGCGTGCTCTTGCTAGGGTGCTGGGTGGTGCTCGGGTGCTTGCGTGTGTAGGGAGGAACAGAGAGAGGGAGGTGGATGTCGTGGTGCTCACCGGCGTTGCAGGTGAAGCAGAGGCTCGGGGAAGGTGGACCTCGCCGGCGACAGAGGCACGGACGGCGGCGTCGATGCAGTGGCCCTCCGTGTTCGCTGTGGTGTCGAGGGGGTAGAGGAAACCGTGGGGAGGCGATTCCCGCTGCTAGTCAGGCCTGAGGTGGACCATCGCGGCGGCGAGAGAGGGAGAGAGGAGGGAGGACCTAGGGCTAGGGCAGAGGGAGGCTAGCTAGGTTTATATGGAGGAGGGGGGAGGAGCTGTGGCCGTCCCCTGGTCGCTGCTGTCCACGTGGGTGCTGCGGATGGGCAGCCGTACGAAGGTGGAAGAAACGGGGGGGTAGCAGGCCGTGGGGGGTGAGGTTTGGTGGGCTGGGCTCAGCCCACTGCCTGCCCTCTCCCTCTGCGTTATTTTTTTTTTTTTTTTTTTTTTGCAGATTTGAAAAAGGAAGAAAAAGAATAGGTGTTTGGGGTTTTAAAATTTTGTGTTAACTTTTTATAGTTTGTTATTGCAACAGCACAAATGTGCAACTTTTGTTTTTTCAAAAATTGAACTTAGTTGCTGTTAGGAATTTTAATTGAATTTAGGTGAATATTTGAATTAAATGATTAATTGAAACTTAAGCAATTTAAAGGCTTTAAAATTCAAGTTTATTTGAAACAATGATTGGAGTGATTTGTAATTTCCATACTTCAAAATGGTTGATGTTTGTATTTGAATTGAATTTGAGCACTTTTGATATTAATTGAAACATGGAAAAGAAGCAATTTAAAGGGTTTGAACTTCCAAGTTATTGGAAACAAAATAATGTTTTGATTTGAAATTTTCATTTGAAAAATTGTGACAGCACAAGTATGAAACAAATATTTGAATATTGTTTGAATTTCAAATGGGAAAACAAGGGAAAACAGATGAAAACAAATGGAAAACAAATGCCAAAACAAATGCAATGATGATGTCATGATGCAAAACATAAATAAAACAAGAAAACAAATATTCTAGGGGTTGTTTTCATACTTGGGATGTTACAAAACGCCCCCCCCTTGAAGGAATAGCGCCCCGAGATTCCTACTGAGAAGAGAAAAGGTCCGGATACTTCTTGCGAAGATCCTCTTCGGTCTCCCACGTTGCCTCTTTATCGGAATGATGCGACCACTGCACTTTTAAGAACTTGGTGCTCTTGTTGCGAGTTTTGCGCTCGGTCTCATCGAGAATTCGAATAGGGTGCTCCTCATAAGAGAGATCTTCTTGCAGTTCAATTGAATCATGATCAACTGCACGATCTCGATCTTTGAAGCACCTCTTGAGCTGTGACACGTGAAACACATCGTGCACCTTGGATAGCTTTTCTGGAAGTTCAAGACGATAGGCATTTTCTGCACGCCTTGAGAGAATGTTGAAAGGACCAATATATCTTGGTGCAAGTTTTCCTTTTACACCAAAACGATGAGTGCCTCTGAGGGGAGTTACACGGAGATATGCTTTGTCACCAGGTGCATAGATCATATCCTTGTGCTTGCTGTCATAGTAGCTTTTCTGACGAGACTGAGCAATCTTGAGATTGTCACGAATGATGTGAACTTTCTCTTCGGCTTCCTTAACAATGTCAGGGCCTAAGAGTGAACGTTCACCAGCTCCAGACCAATTGATTGGACTCCTGCATCTGCGGACATAGAGAGCCTCAAATGGTGCCATGCCTAGGCTTGCCTGGAAGCTGTTGTTGTAGGAGAATTCAGCATATGGTAGACATTCCTCCCATTTCATGCCAAATGAGAGACCACATGCTCTGAGCATATCCTCGAGAATCTGATTGACTCTTTCGACCTGCCCCTGAGACTGAGGGTGATAAGCTGTGCTGAACAGAAGTTTGGTGCCCAATGCTTCCTCAAAGCTTTTCCAGAAATGAGAAGTGAATATGCTTCCACGGTTTGACCTTATTTCCAATGGAACACCATGAAGAGGAACAATCTTTGTTGTGTAGAGCTCTGCTAACTGGCTAGCTGAGATTGTTTCTTTGACAGCAAAGAAGTGAGCTACTTTAGTGAGACGATCAATGACAACGAAGATTGCATCGTTTCCCTTCTTGGACTTTGGGAAACCTGTGACGAAATCCATTTCGATCATGTCCCACTTCCACTCAGGGATTTTCAGAGGTTGGAGAAGACCGGCTGTTTTCTGATGGACTGCCTTAACACGTTGACAAACGTCGCATTCAGAAACGTATTGAGCAATTTCACGTTTCATGCCAGGCCACCAATACAGTGTCTTGAGATCCTGGTACATCTTTGTACTTCCAGGGTGTATGGAGAGAGGAGTTTCATGAGCCTCCTTGAGAATGACATCTTTGAGACTTTGAACTTGAGGAACTGCAATGCGTCCTTCGAAGAACACAGTTCCCTTGTCATCAATTGAGAAGGACTTAAATTTCTCCTTGCCTTCTTTGATGTGTTCTACCCTCTTCTTGATTTCAGCATCACGAAGTTGTTCAGAACGAATCTTGTCCTCGAGAGTTGGACTGGCTGTCAAGTTCGCAAGATAGCCTTGAGTCACAAGACCAAGGTTCAGCTTCTGGAATTCTTCATGAAGAGGAGGTTGGCTTTCCATGATCATGAGATTATTGCAATACGACTTGCGACTGAGAGCATCGGCCATAACATTAGCCTTGCCTGGAGTGTAAGAAATGGTAAGATCAAAGTCTTTAATCTTTTCAATCCATCTCCTTTGCCTGAGGTTTAGATCTGGTTGAGTGAAGATGTATTTCAGACTCTTATGATCGGAAAAGATTTCAGTGCGATTACCCAACAAGTATTGTCTCCATTTCTTGAGGGCAAACACAACTGCTGCAAGTTCTAGGTCATGAGTGGGATACATCCGAAGAACTTGTCGTTGCTCACATCATCTCAACGTCCTATCCGGGAAGAAGCAACGAACTAGAATAAACACCGGATGCAATAATTACTTCTACGGCAAAAGATCCAGCATGATCAAGATATGGATGCATGACAAGTTTAAGGATGCATCAAGGATAAACTAGTTGATAGGGTAAACATATTTAAATGGGCCCATATGCAATTTGGATTGCATATGGAAAAGCCCATGAATTAATGTTGAATTAAATGATCTACAAATAACCATCATGTGAAAGTTGATTAGAATGATGCATGGATGAGGAAAACAATGAGAAAACAACAATAGCTTCAATTTGAAAAGGTGTTTACCAAGTTTGGAATTTTATTTATTAAGTTATGAAATTTGGCTTCTTAAATGAGTTACACAAGCATTTGTTGTTTTCACCCATTTTAATTTTTCAAAACAGATAACAAAAATTATATTTGGAAAGAACACAAAATTTTAGATGGAATACATATTTCATTTGTTGAAAAAGGAATTAAAATGAACAAGTTATTAATTTGACAATTTTAAATGCATTAAATAAGAAACAGTTGTTTTCAGCAATTTAATTTATTCAAAACAGAAAACAAAGTTTATATTTGGAAAGCTTATTCAATTTTGCATGAAAAACATATTTTACATGTTGGAATTGGATTTGAATTGCCCAAGTTATGAATTTTGCAATTTAAAAAGGTTTAATTAAAGCATTGAATTAGTGCACCACTTTTAATTAGGAAAAACATTAAACAAATTGTATTGAAAAGGTTGAAAACATGTAGCAAATGTTTCACTGAACATTTTGAGCTATTAAACATAATTTTTGGGTTATTAATAAATTTATTATGCAATTTTTCATAAGTAGTCTTATTCTGTCCTTTTTAGTAAACAGAGGGAAACTGTTCAAAATTAATTCAATTGTGACCAAATAAAATACCAATGTGTAGAGTTTGTTAAGACAAATTTTTAGAGCCCAAGTTTGCTCAAATTGGATGAATAGAACTCAAGTTATGAAATTCCAAAGTTTCCAATTTTTATTGCATTTTCAGAAATCAAATATTTAGTGCAAAAATTACTACAGAAACATATTTCAATGTTGTTACTAATGGAAAGAGCACAAGATTTTGAATCCACAGAAACTTGAATCGTTGAATTTGGAGCAATATTCGATTTGTTATTGATTTTAGAATTAATGCATCAGATCTGTTTTCTGGAATTCGGGAGAAAAAAGAAAAAAGGCTGATAAAAAGGAGGTGGCTTGCGCCAGGGGGGATTCGAACCCGCGTGCTAGGGCGCGCGCGCGCAGAGGGCCTGGCCACTGGGCTGACTGCTGTGTTTGTGATAGATTACAGGCTCGTGCGAATAAGAGGCCGTCGTCGCGGTTAACTGAATTTTTGACACCAAAATTCAGAGAACGGGACGGGGACAGAACCAGGAGGACGACGACCTGCAGCGACTATGACGCGAATTTGGTGCTTGAAGGCGCACACACAGAGCAAGGGGAGGGTAGGGGAACACGTCCCAGAGGCGGAGGCTCACCTTGGGGTCCTTGTGGCGCGACGGAGTGGCTCGAGGAGGTACGGATCACCGGGATTTCACCGGAGAAGATCGCCGGTCGGAGAGGAAGAAGAGAATGGCGGCGTGCTCCTGGTGCCTCCCGGGTTCGGCCAAGGGGAAGAGGACGACGATGGAGACTCCACGGCTCCGTTCCCAAGATCGGCTAGGCGATCGGCACTCTGTGGAGGCGGGGTGACGAGCTCCTTAGCTTTCGTTCATGTAGTTTTGAGGAAGAAGCAGGGGTGGAGGGGAAAACATACCTGGTGGCGGCGGATGGGGAAAGAGGGGAGGGGAGAAGGGCTATGGTTTGGTGTGGAGAGAGGAGTAGATAAGGAGGGAGAGGGGGGGACCTCGAAGGTGGGGGAGGACAACGACAGGGGATCAGCACGTTCTCCTCGTGCTCTATACGGACGAAGGAAGGAGATGGGCTGGGTGGGCTGCGAGTTGGTTTACCTGGGCTCGGTGGTGGCTGGGCCAGGCTGCTGTTGGGTTTTCTCTCTCTCTCTCAAAACAATTTTTTTTGTATGTTTTATTAATTTTCAGAGATTGTTTTGGCACTAAGTAAAAATAGCTTTGAGGCCACAAACTCAACTTTGATTTTTTTAGGAAAATTTAATATTTCCAACCAATTAAATATTAGGTGAGTTAATGACATGATGGAATGATGCATGAGATGCACAAAAGAAAACAAACGAACAAGTTTCTAGTTGGGGAAAAATCCCCGGGCGTTACAGCTGTGACGCCCCGAGATCGGGCACTATGCAGATTTCAGCATTCCCGCCAAAATCCACATAATAACCGATTCCAGGTTGCCACTTGTGATAACATTACAACAGTTCACGAATATTCCGCAACAACAACAGAAAAGATATATACAAGAAGACTCAAACGAGCCAAGGATACAACTAATACAATACAAAGATCCAAATAACAGGGGAAGAAACAACATAGCGTCCGGCTACGGACAAGATACAAATTGGACTAGGAGTCCTGACGATAACCGATGGCGTCCAATCCCTGCCCAGGCCAAGCCGGAGGGATTCCCAAGCTAACGTCGTCAGACTTCAAACCTGTTGACTGCAATGTGGAATATGCAGCCACGAAAAGGATTCGTGGGTCAGTACGGTTAAGTGCTGGCAAGTGGAAAAACCATACTCACAAGATACCAGCGTAACCAATCATCACAAGATAAAAATACTTTGGGTTCAACGGGAAGGAAGGGATTATTGCAAAGAAGCGGCAGCGGGCTGCACTAACTAACTACAGAGACTCCCTACAACATCCGGCTAAAAGAAAGGGATAAGATAGCGTATCAGAACCAACTACAACTACTCACCAAACAATACCCATCCAATGTTACCCCCTACTAAGGAAGCAACCCAAGGAAACTCACACGGTTGATTAAGGTGACATTCATTTTTATGGTGGAGGTAATCTATATTACTAGTCAAGTTATCATCGTTAAGTGTAAGTTGTCTGAGTACTTGTTAGCCAGCACTTTCACCAAGTCATCCATAACCGCGGACAACACGGCTTCTCGAGAAGATTTAACCCTGCAGGGATGCACCAATTTGTCCGTACACGTAAGAATAACCCGCCAGACGGGGGATCAACCACTAGTAGGGAAAGGGCTACCAGTGACGAACAAATATCAGCTACCGCTGGCGAACTCTTGTTCGCCAGCGGTACAACGCCAGTGGTAGCAGGTTACCGCTGGCGAACAAGAGTTCGCCAGCGGTAGTGCAGGTTACCGCTGGCGAACAAGGCCTTGTTCGCCAGCGCTATGTTCGCCAGCGGTAGCTCCGCTGTTCGCCAGCGCTACTGGTTCGCCAGCGGTAGTCAGGGTGTTCGCCAGTGGTACAGTTCGCCAGGGGTAGGTACTGTGTTCGCCAGTGGTAAGTTTCACAGGTTTGTATTTTTTCTTTTTTTTTGTATAACAGTTTATATATTCTGATTCTGTATATATTCCCAGGTCCAAATACATTCAAATTCTATAATTTATAAACTTTCACACATATAAATCACTGATAGCACATCGATAAATCATAGATACATATGCATCCATCCATAACGAATTTAACACATCGATAACGATATTAACACATCTATACATATGCATCCATATCCAATTCTCATAAGTACGAATACAACACATTGATCTCAATAATATGTCGGAAGATTTCGAACCCAAAATATAGCCATCTAATTAGTTCAACGATTACAAAGGTATGACTACTACATATCTATGCAACGTACGCGCGATATAGAGATCAATCGCAAAGAAGACTAGCTAGATATACGGTCCGCCTCCGCTTTAGCTTCCGCCTCCGCTTGCGATCTTTCGCTAGGGCTAGCGCGCCGTCCACTTCTTCATCTCTCTGTAGACCAAGATAAAAGCATTAGACCGGCAAAGGAAATCACAAGTTCTTATTAGGAGCAATTCGTAACGAATCGAATACATACCGTCGATCATTTCTTCCTCGATGTTGTGATCTTCTGTTTCTTCTCCGGCGGGAACGGAAGAGCACCTTCTAACGAGTTGAATGGTCTCTCGTCAGTCTGCTCTAGCACATATTGTCGCAACTCATTGTTAGATGGTGGGGTACCGTTCCAGTGGAAGCTAGATCCTGAAGTTACTACATCCTTATAGATGATTGTGCAGATCTTGCGCTGGATGCGACCAAAGTTTTGTCTGTACTCAGCATCAGACCATTCCACCATGCTGCGAGACCATTTGTCCACAGCAGACATGTATTGCAGACTATGTTGGTCCTTCACGATCTCCGTCATGTGTTGGATGAGGTACCATGCCTCCATTTGGCCGCCTGGCGCCTGCTTGGGGCAGGGAAACTCTGTTCTGTGTCTGAACACATATTTTCCTTTAATTTGTTTCTTCCTGTCGCAGAATCCTTCCCCCCTGATGTAGCCATCCATAGCATCATTGAGAACAGACTTGATGAGGGTGTAGTTCTTCTCCTTCATCGTACTCCCGGAGTCGAGATATACTGCGTGCGCGTCTCTCGGGTAGAGCATGATGAGGGTGCCGTATTTGTTTCTGCGCAAAACAGGAGAGTCCATATATATAATCCTCAAAAATTGTATATGCGCGAACTTATGTAAAGATGGGAAATATAACTTACTCAGGAAAGTAGGGCACGAGGGTGATCCTCTTGTGCATATGGTTAGTGAGCAACACTTGTTCGAGGTACTTTGTCGCTTTTGCCCTACCCTTGGGGTTGTTCAAGTACATGTCGTGCATGTAGTAGGGGTCTGCTAGCCCGATGTTTCTGACATTCTCTACGGATAGCTGATGCGCCAAGCTGAGCGTAAACAGACGGACGATTGACGAGTGGAGTGCTTTCATGTGGAACATCCGGAAAATGTCGTCAAATCTAATGATGATCTTGTTTGCGTTGCCTTCAGTGACAAATCCCGCCGTAGATGGCACCTTTGCGACCAAAACCGGCAGCGTTGGATTTTTCTCTTTGAGAAGCACCTCCTCCATATATAGTACACCGTCATGGACGCTACGCATATCACCTGTCAGCAAGGCGACCAACCTCGGCGGAAGCATCGGTTTCCCCAACTCATGGATCTGATGCCAGTCGGTTATGGGTATCCTATCCAATACACGTCCTGTCTGCGGCTTAGACTTGGTCCCCTCCACCGGTTGGCTCATCGATGCAACGGCAGGAGCCTTCTTAGTTCTTTTCCGTGCATACTTGATGTTAGGCTGAGTCTTATGAAATACATCAGCTACCGCCTCTTTGAGGGCATCCTGGCTGATGACTTCTTGCTCGGGGACTGCCGGCTCTTGAGAAGAGAAAAGACGCTTTGTGCATCGATATTTATCCGCCTCCTCCGCTGGCAAGAGAAGTTGATCAAGATCATCCAGGCCGGGCGCCCCCTCGTAAGGATCGTCGACGAGGTAGTCATTCGGGTTCTCATCTTCGTCGTCGTCGTGCTGCACGGACTTTGCAGGTGAGAAATCCTTGTGTTGGCTCGGGTGCCCCGACCCCTGGACCGGTGTTGGAGTGTTGGCAGGAGTACTTTCCAAACGAATTAGTGATTTCGGCCAGGTCAATGGCCAAACCAAGCATTGCTCCAGGTTCAACTCGCTGTCGGCTGCGGGTGGTTGGTTCGGAGGATCGAGAGCACCGCAACCAGGGAGCACCCGACTTAATGTCACTCTGAACACGTCCTCGGGCATACGAACGCCGTGGGATACGCGGTTCAGAGGTGTGATGATTTTTCCTTTGGCGACGTCCTTTAACTCGCCGTTCACATTAAGGAGCAATGTGCATCCCGTCTCGTCGGCCTGCGAAACGTCGCGCGATCGTTGTTAGAGACTGATGCCGTCACGAATCAAGTCATAATATATAATTAAGCAGTGCACGTTGAATTACCGTGAGGGCATTGAGCTCGGACAAGGGGGATGGACCGCTAAGTGTCGGCGGCGGCGTTGATGAGATGTGGCGGGGCGGCGACGGATCTTTGCGACCTTCCGGCTGAAGGTTGGGGGTCGGCTCGTTCCGCGCAGCAGACGCCACGACGGGGGCCGCGTTCTGCGGCGCCACGACGGGGGCCGGGTTCTGCGGCGCCACGACGGGGGCCGCGTTCTGCGGCGCTGGCTGCACAATTTGGGCTACGTTTATCTGCGGGAGCGGCCCTTGTCCTCCACCTAGCATCCACGGCGCTAAGGACTGAGCGACGGTCGAACAGATGGTAGGGAGGAGCTCATTGAGCCTCTCGTTCACAAGCTCGTCGACCGTCTTCTCCGGGCCCTTGTTCCGCTCCTTGCGCTTTTCCCTGGTGTCGGGGTAGTATTGCGCATGCCGATGACCCTTTCCGAGGCCATGCACATGGCTACGATTCGGCTTCTTGTCAAGGGGCACTCCCTTCATCGCGTTAAGCGCCCTAATGAAAGGGGTGTCATACGGGTCCTTGTTCGTCGTCTCCGAGGACCCCCCGTCAGATTGAGATAGGCGTTCTTTTTCTTGTTCCTCGATATACTTATCCTCGAGCAGCTTGACCTTCTCGTTCAACACAAGATCGCCGGGCTTTTTGGGATCTTCCCTGTAATGGGCCCTGACAAAATTTCTCACCTGCGGGTCGGTGATCTTGTCAAACGGGTTCGGCCCTTCTCTCTTCGAATCCTCCTTGGCCCATACTTTCTGCTTCCCAAGGTAACCCCGGCTTCCGAGATTGTGAGGGCCAATGTTCTTTTTTCGCTGTTCTTTCCCCCATTTAGTCAGCGCAATCCTTTCCGGTTTGAGTTCGTCGATCTTGAATTGGGCCAAGTCTTCCTCGGAAATGGAGGGCCACATCTTATGGATCTCATCAAAATCCTTACCCTTCGCAAGCATCTGCCGCAAACTGGATCTCCAAGTCGTAAACGCTTTGGCGAACTTGTTCAGTGCTAAGGAGTTGACCAGATTCTTCTTCAGGTCCTGGTTGTCGTAAGGATCCGGGAATTTATACCTTGTGTGCAGCTTCTCAATCAGCAGGGCGGCATGAGCCGTGTTTTCTTTAGCTTTGATGTGCTCCATGTTAACGTTGCCGAAGTCTCGAGCTATGCAGCCTATCTGGTTTCCATAGCCCTTGGCATAACTCTCCGGCTCGATGGGAGCACCGCTGGGGTCCACTTCCGTGAACTCTTCCCGCATGGTGGCGAGCATGTTGTGTCGCCTCTCTTTGCGCCTAGCCGCCGCCTCGCTACCGGAGGCGGTATCCCCGGTGCCACTACCGGTTTGATCACCTTCTGCGCCCGATGTATCGTTGTGTGGCTCTAGCTCCTGGCGAACGGTTTCGTCCATCTCGTCGTCTGCATCGTCGCCCTCCATCTCTAGATCCGGGTGCGGATCTACGGGTCCGCCTCCCGCGCTTAGCATGGAAAGCCACGCATCGTCGTTGTCTCCGCCGTGTCCGAGACCAGAACCACCCGCCTCGTCGTTGTGAGCCATATCTAAGGAAGGAGAGAAAACCCGAAATAAGTTCAACAAATCCTACAATTTAGACGATGTATACCCCATATGAGTCCAAATTTCTCGGACACTCTAAGTTGTGATATTTTTAGCAAAGATCATGCCAAAATTCACGGAAAATTTCGGCATGACCTTTGCTAAAAATAGCACATATGGAGTACCCAAATTTGCCGGAACGGAAATTAATCAACATTCCGGCAAATAGGGACTCACGTGGGGTACCTGCACATAAAAACCCACCCCTCATATAATCCCACCCCTCATATTATCATCGTCATCCACACGAAGGTGGGCACATATCAATACGACCACACCATATCACCACCATCCATACACCACGCCATCCATCACCACCATCCATCACCACCATCCATCACCACCACCCATATCACCACGCCATCCATCACAACCATCCATCACAACCATCCATACACACCATCCATCACCACCAACCATCACCAACAACCAAAAACAATTGCGACATAACATGGGCACAAAACTATGATTTCTGTTAAGATATATAAGCACATGGGCACAAAACAGAATGAATTTTTTTCTGTTTGAAAAATGGCAGAATTGAAATTAGAACAAGTTTGTTCTACCAAACTCATCCAAATGATCTCAAAATTTTACCACGATCTCTTTATGTTAAATAAGAATTTACTGCAAATTTTCATAAAGTTTTTCATTGTTTAAGGGTCTCAATTAAATTATGCAAACTAACAGTAACTAGAAAAGCAGAAAAACAGAAAAACAGTTTAAGTTTCCCTTTTTCAGGTTGCAGTTTCAGTACACACACACACATAATCAGTACACACACATACATTTTCAGTGGCAATTCAAAACAAAATTATTAAAACCTAACACACTACTGCTGCTGTATCATCACTTCATTATCAGCTATGGTTTTGACATTTCATTTTCATATGACATATAGATTATCTACCATGGATCTTCTGCAGATTATCAAATAAAATCCACATATGCAAATGTGACTATAGTATGGTTATCTTGCTTGACATGATCTTCAGTTAGTGAGTACAGTAATTAGGGAACTTAAGCACACGGCATCACCTTCAAAATATAAGTATTTCACAAAAGAAAGTATATTTCTGGGCACATGGCATCACCTACATATTTCATCAGGAAAGAAAAGCAGTTTTAAAGTATTTGTTTTTAAGGTACTCCACAATTTAAGATATATGGGCAGATTAAAATGTAAGTGTTTAAAGCATTATTCGGCTGGTTCGGCAAGCTGATGCATTTCTTCAGGAATGTCAAGCAGGTTTATAATGAAAAAGCTTTCACAGACAGGATCAAACGAGAAGTGATTTTGCTCATCATAATTAAACTTGCTCTCTACTTAATTTTCAAACTGATCTTCCAACAACATTTCTGCTTGAATATGGAAAGTGTTAAATTACTAGTTTAGATATTCTTTCTAGCACTCTAGTTGTGAGACTCAACATATGAAAGAGTTATTTTTTACAAGCTATATATGCCTCAACAACATCTAGTACTGCTTGTGTTAACTGTTAACTGTTAGCGAGTAGTGGCATTCGTACCCATGATCGATGATGGTGAACCATCTGATTTGTGAGCAGCGGTGTTTGTCAGTACCCATGAGTTGGGCTCCATCAAAGGATCACATAAGTGTCCATAAAACCCAGACATCACCAAAGCGACTGGCCTTTAACCCAACCACCGTCCAATCCCTAGAAACGTTTCTTCTTACTTTTTCATTCATATTTTAACTAACAAGGATTAGTTAGTTATACAGCACACATCATCAGCCGAGTGTATGTACTCCAGCTACCAAACCCATCTATGTAAATAAACCTAAAAAAATAACTCAACTGGAAAGGGAACAACAGCACAATAAGCATATGGAGTTGATGGTGAACAGCGAGGGCATGCTGATGAGCATAGAGTTTGAGTGCCTTTTTCTTGTTTACAAAAGTGGAAATGCATAAAGCAGATAGTAGTACTACACAGCAACCAGGATCAGGATAGACACGAGATATCAAAAGTAAATCCCATTGCTGAACTGGGAGCAAACCAAAAAGAGAAAAATTTAGCAACAGAGAACTCGTTACCTCGTTCAGGATTTCTGTCGAACACCTTCGAGGCAGCGGAGGGGGCAGTGCTCGGGGCAGTAGCGAGGCCGAGGAGGTGGAGGGGAGGGCAGAGAGGGAAGGGGAGAGGGATGGCGTGGCCGGAGAGGGAGGGAGGGGCGCGTGCGCGGTGGCCGGAGAGGGAGGGGCGCGTGCGCGGTGGCCGGGCAGAGAGGGAAGGGGAGAGGGATGGAGTGGCAGTGGGCGGGGGGAGAGTGGGGCAGTGGGGGTGGGAGAGAGGGAGGGCGTCGCCGGTGAGAGTGGAGAGGGCGCTGCTGCTGCGCGGTGGTCGCCGGAGACGAAGAGGCTCGCCGGAGACGAGGGAACCGTGCGCGCGCGTGTGTGTTCGATCTCTGTGTACTCGATCGATCGAAAAACGGCTAAGTCCCGCGCGGCCCTGTGTAGCTCTCTGTGGGGCTCACCGCTGGCGAACTTTTCTTCTGGTTCGCCAGCGCTACAAACACCGCTGGCGAACAAAGCTTTGTTCGCCAGCGCTATGCCCATACCGCTGGCGAACAATGCTTTGTTCGCCAGCGCTACCTTTTTTTTTGAATTTATTTACTGTATGATTTTTTATTAGTTTTTCTTTGACAAACATTACTGTTTTTAATAATGTTTGTTTTCTTTATTTGTTTTTTTTGTTTTCTTTCTTTGACAACACATTACAAATAATAATGTTTTTTTTGTTTTCTTTATTTGTTTAAATTATTCAAAGACATTTAATTTATAATAATTCAAACACATTACAAATTAATTTCAAACACATTACAAATAATAATGTTTTTTTTGTTTTCTTTATTTGTTTAAATTATTCAAAGACATTTAATTTATTTATTGTATGATTTTTTATTAGTTTTTCTTTGACAAACATTACTGTTTTTAATAATGTTTGTTTTCTTTATTTGTTTTTTTTGTTTTCTTTCTTTGACAACACATTACAAATAATAATGTTTTTTTTGTTTTCTTTATTTGTTTAAATTATTCAAAGACATTTAATTTATAATAATTCAAACACATTACAAATTAATTTCAAACACATTACAAATAATAATGTTTTTTTTGTTTTCTTTATTTGTTTAAATTATTCAAAGACATTTAATTTATAATAATTCAAACACATTACAAATTAATTTCAAACACATCACAAATAATAATGTTTTTTTTGTTTTTCATTATTCCCTTTATGTTTTCAATTGTTTTCCAATATTTCCTTCTTGTTTTATCTTTTCATCATTTTGGTTTTAGTTGTTTTCTATTGTTTTTTCTTTATGTGTTCTATTGTTTTCCGTTGTTTCCTTCTTGTTTAATTTCTATTTGGTTTCCTTTATGTTTCAAATAATATAATTCCACACATTTGAAATAAAGAACAAGGTACATTAAATTTATAATAAGTGCACATCGATATCAGACTAGTTGATCCATGCATATACATAGTTTCGTCGCATACAATTGGCAGAAAAATATATACATAGTTTCTCATCAGTGTTTGATTTTTTTGCCTTTTTTGGTCGCAGTTGCATAATTTAACCCCACATTATGACTTCTTCTTATGAATGGAAGACCATGCCTAGGTAGCGTAGTTCTGCTTCTTCTTGTTGTGTATGTTGCATGACTATCATCATCATCTTCTTGATCATCGTCAATATTTGGGTCGCCGAACGTGTCGAACTCGTCCTCATCAACGACTCCATCCATTCCGATGATATTTCTTTTCCCTCTCCTCACGACAACACGGCTAGGCCTTGCGGGGTCTGTTATGAAGAAGCATTGTGACACATGCTTAGCCAATACCCATGGCTCATTTTGCGCTGTGACATTCGCGCTTGATGAGGTTCCGGCTTCGGGAATAACCATGGTTGTAAAGTATTGGTCTTCTTTCCTGACGGTCGACATCCTAGCCCACCTGACGCGGAACATAGGCACCTTCTCTCCAGAGTAGTTAAGCTCCCATATCTCCTCGATCCTTCCGTAGTATCTTAACTTTTTGTCACCGGTGTAGGATTCCATCGTTACCCCTGAGTTTTGATAATCGGAAGTTTTGTCTTTCTCCTCTGTGTAGAAAGTGAACCCGTTGATATCATATGCTTGAAACGTCGCTAGGTTGGGAGCTGGGCCATGTGCCAAGGCGTACAATAGTTTATTTTTCGCACAATCCCTTGGCGGTGGATTAGCGACGATCACATCTTTAAACCAACGCAAGAAAGTGGAGTTATGCTCTCTGATTATTTCTCCTTCGGTCCTCCGCTTGCCTTGTTCACTGTACTTTTTCATAATCGAGCTCTTGTGTTTTTCCACCCAAGTATCGACCATGTCAATGTGTTGGAGAGCTACTAAGTTTGCCCTGTTAAAGTCGGTGCGTCGACAAGCCCGATCCACATGCACTTCTCTACGTCCATTTTTGTGACCTACTCCATCGAGCTTGCCAATGTGCTTGTTTCTGGGCAGACCAACTGGGTCCTCCACGTCCATATGATTCGTGCAGAAAGAGATGCACTCTTCGGTGAGAAAGCCCTGAACGATGCTTCCGTCCGGACGAGCTCTGTTGCGAACATATCCTTTGATGACCCCATTCATCCTTTCAAACGGCATCATGTTGTGCAGGAACAACGGCCCGAGATGGATGATATCGTCCACGATATGGACCAACAGATGAACACATATGTCAAAGAATGATGGTGGAAAGTACATCTCAAGCTCGCATAGTATCACGACAATCTCTTCCTGCAGCCTTGAGATCTGCTTCCCCGTGATCGACTTTCGAGATATAACGTCGAAGAAGTTACAGAGGCCAAACAGGGTTTCCCGGACGTGTTTGTCCATTATTCCGCGGATCGCAACCGGAAGTATCTGCGTCATCATCACGTAACAGTCATGAGACTTCATCCCGCTAAACTTTTGTTTCTGCGCGTCGAGGAATCTGCTTATTAGCCCTGAGTAACCGCTAGGGACTTTGACTCCGAGAAGGCACATCATCAATTTTGTGATCTCGTCCGGACTAAGAGTGAAGCAGGAGGGGGGGCAGTAATAGTCATTCCTCTTAACCCTTTTGGCCTTGCGACCATCCGTCTCCTCATCACACGATTGATCGCCGTCGTCATCATCCGGGCGTCCCCCCTGAAGATCTACCCTAATACCAAAATATTTCAGGTCGTTTCTTGCTTTCACCCCGTCTTTGGTCCTCTCCGGCATGTTGAGCAGCGTGCCAAACAAACTTTCAAACACATTCTTCGTGATATGCATCAGATCAAGGCAGTGAGGCGTATCGAGAAAGGGCCAGTATGGCAAGTCCCAAAACACCGACCTCGTCTTCCATACATCCAGAAGCGGTTTTGGCGCCTTTTGCTTCTTTCCAGGCTCTGGGCATTCCTTCCAATCATTCAGCAAATTGTAGATTTCTTCGCCGCACCTCTTACGTGGAGGTCCACGGAGCTCATCCTCACCGTTAAAAAGGTCTCCTCGCCTTCTCCACGGGTCTTTGTTGGGTAGCCACCTTCGATGGCCAACGAAAACTGTTTTCGAAGACCCAGGATCTTTCGGAAGTTGCATAAACGTGGGGTCATCCATGCACCTCACGCAACCGTTATGTCCGTGGCACACCTGGCCCGCCACATATCCGTAGCCTAGTAGGTCGTGAACCGTACAGAGTAAGACAGCTCTCATTGGGAAATATTGTTCACCGAAGGCGTCCCATGTGTTCACCCCTTCCTCGGCCCATAGCGTTTCCAGCTCATCTTTAAGCAGCTTCAGGTATAGATTTATGTCGTTGCCTGGTTGTTTCGGCCCTTGAATTAGCATACTCATGTGAATATACTTCCTCTTCATGCACAACCAGGGAGGGATGTTGTACATCCATACAAACACGGGCCAGGTGCTATGGGTGCTGCTCTGGTTGCCAAACGGATTGAGTCCGTCGGTGCTCACACCCAACCTGATGTTCCTTGCCTCCGCCCCGAACGTTGGATATTCACAGTCAATTGCTTTCCATTGACTTGCATCTGAAGGATGTGTCAGAATTACTTTTTCACTTCGATTTGGATCTTTCAAAACTTTATTCCTCCTTTTCGCGTGCCAGCGCATGAGCTCTGCTTCCTTGCGGTCCGCGAAATACCGTTGCAGACGGGGAATGAGCGGAAAGTACCACACAACTTTCCGAGGAGCTTTCTTCTTCCCTTTCTTGTATCGAGCGGCGCTGCAAACTGGACAAATGGTTTTGTTCGCGTCCTCTTTCCGATAAATGTAGCAATCGTTGATGCACACATGGTATTTTTCGTGAGGTAAATCAAAGGGGCACACGACTTTCTTGGCCTCGTCGCAACTTTTAGGACAAGTGTTGCCCTCTGGAAGGACATCGTGCCAGTATTGCAGGCTTGCATTGACGCTTATGTCGCTCCATTTGTATCTCGCCTTCATCTGCAGAACATCGAGGGCCACTCTCAGGCGGGACTCTCCCGGACCGCAGCCTGCATACAACGGTGTCTTCGAGTCTATCTCTAGTTGCGCCAGCTTCGATTGCTCTCTAGCAGCAGATATCGAGTTAGTCGTCTTTCTCAAGAGCAGTTCTTTCAGATGAGGGTCACGCACAACTTCCGTTAGGGGTGTCCCTGTGTCCTCGTGATCTTCTTCCACGTCTTGTTCAACATCTTCTCCATGATCATGTGCTGGGTCATAAGGCTGATCTTGGTCCTGCTGTAGTTGGTCCTGCTGTAGTTCTATTCGATCGTTGCTATTGTCCTGTTGCACATCATTTCCTACCGCCGCCGCCCCATGGACTTCATCATCTTCATCATCACTTACCCACTGACTGTTATACCCATCCATGAAACCATACCTTAGGAGGTGACTGAGCAAGTCTCCGGTAAAGGGATTGAGCAAGCCCCCTAGTTTGCACTTTCGACATGGACATCGTATCTCCTTGCGGCCATTTTGTAACATGTCTTCTGTCGCGTGTCTCAAGTAACTATTCACGACACGTTCACTCTTAACGACCACCATTATATGTCGCCTGCACGAGAGCGCGCGCCGATATAATTAATATTAGAAACCAAACATAATATATATATATATTGCGATATTCACGGAAAAAAATCGGCATGACCTTCCTACAAATTGGAGGTTAGAGGAGTGCCAAACTATGCCGAGACGGAAATGAATCAACATTCCGGCGATAGTTGGCTACTCAATTTCATTCCACAACAAATTGCGCACACATGCATTTATCGTCTCCATCACACGACCATTGTTGAATCCGGTGAAATTTCACACATATTGCATATCGCGTGTATCCGGACAAAATTTATATACAAACTCATTTAATTATATATTATCATTCATCACACCTCAAATGAATAGATGCCCACACGATGATATCCGGAGAAATTTGGAGCTTTGGAGAGAAGGGTTAATTCTAGATCTAGATGGCTAGGGAGGGAAAATTTGGGGTAGAAATGATGTTAGGAGGGAGATAAACATATATATACCAACTAAAATAAATTTAGTTGGTTCAAAATAAGGTAGGAGGGTGAAGAAATTGGCATAATTTCGAGCTAGAGAGAGAAGAGGGAACAAGGTGAAGAAGAGAGAGTGGAGGGGAAAGTGGGTAGGTGGGGGTGCCACTTTGTGGCAATATCTACGGACTACCGCTGGCGAACAGATGCTTCTGTTCGCCAGCGCTAAGATGCGTGCTGGGCCCACATCTTAGCGCTGGCGAACAGAAGCATCTGTTCGCCAGCGGTTGTGGGAGTAGCGCTGGCGAACAATACAGGCCGTTCGCCAGCGGTAAAATAAGGCAGCGGCGCTACCATTTCAAATCGCGCGCAGGTGGGGCCCAGGCATACCGCTGGCGAACAAGGGTGGTTGTTCGCCAGCGGTAGTGCTGGCGAACAGGCATAGTTGTTCGCCAGCACTATTAGCGCTGGGCAACAGCCATTCTAGTTCGCCAGCGGTATGGTGGTGGCTATAAGCCATTCCCTACTAGTGAACCCACCAAGCAAGGTACTCAACACAACCCAACTCTTCTTCGCATCAAGCCCAAGGAACCACATGCTGTGCGTGCGCGGCTAATCGAGCCCCCACGAAGAAAAGGGGGACCCTCATAGCACTGGAAGACCACGCCGCCCTAAATGCCGACTACAAAAGTTCCACCCTGGCGCCAAGGGTTCGCACCTGCATATGCATGCATCAAATGGAAAGCCCGAACTAAGTGTGGCGATTTGGACGAGATGCGCATCGAATAAGAATTGCGGGGGGCGCCCATACTCGCTTCCCACATGCGGTTAGTGCGCTCATCATGGATCAATGGACAAGACCCTTTTCCTAATTAGGGTCGACACTAGCAGGCCTCAAAACCACGCCGGGCCTCCTGCCGGTGCCTTATCATCAAATTAATATTACCCAAAACATTAACATGTTGTTGATTGAATTGAAACCCAACTATCGACTAAACAGGTGATAAGATAAATGACGACAAGACTCGAGCACAAACAAATCTAAGCATGCAACTACGACACGAGGGCCAACAAGGTAAACAAACAACAGTTAATAGGAAGTGGAAGGAAGGCTATATCATGGCTGCAAGGTAAACATATGATAGGATCGATACACAAGCATAGAATCATAAGGCTAGAATAAAGGCAATGGGAAGAATCGGTAACAAGTGATGAAAGGCAGCCATAGGCAGCAAGTGAGTATACTTGCCTGAGATCCAGCAAGTAGAGGTACATCCGAAGAACTTGTCGTTGCTCACATCATCTCAACGTCCTATCCGGGAAGAAGCAACGAACTAGAACAAACACCGGATGCAATAATTACTTCTACGGCAAAAGATCCAGCATGATCAAGATATGGATGCATGACAAGTTTAAGGATGCATCAAGGATAAACTAGTTGATAGGGTAAACATATTTAAATGGGCCCATATGCAATTTGGATTGCATATGGAAAAGCCCATGAATTAATGTTGAATTAAATGATCTACAAATAACCATCATGTGAAAGTTGATTAGAATGATGCATGGATGAGGAAAACAATGAGAAAACAACAATAGCTTCAATTTGAAAAGGTGTTTACCAAGTTTGGAATTTTATTTATTAAGTTATGAAATTTGGCTTCTTAAATGAGTTACATCCCCCGTGGTTACATCACTTCGGAGGGAGCTCACTTCACTCTCTACGACAACTTGGATGTCTACGAGCATGATAACTCCAGGCTGCACACCACCGCTCAGTTTGTGAGGCACAGTGATGCAGTTGCCAGCACACTATCTCAGGAGTTGGCTTCAGTCAGAGAGCAGCTCTACCTTGCTTTGACTCGTCTGGCGACTTACACCACAGACTTTGTTGGAGACAAGCGCTTCGCACGTTTTGATCAGCCAGTTGGACGTCGTTTGCCAGATGCTGGAGGTTATGAGCCGATCAGAGGTCCACTCCTCAACCTCGGTGCTGGTTACACTAGGATTCCACGCTTTGGAGCACAGGGAGTCGACTCTATGTACTTCACCACACCTAGAGTCGCTCTCAGACCACGTCAGATCTATGTGGATCGTCGTTCTACCTACTTTCGTGGGCGTGCTCCTCACCGTACCTCTCGCCCTACTCCTAGCCGCCGTCCTGCGTGATGAGCATGGGAGTACCGATGTATCCATTCTTGGCTATGTTTAGTTATCCTTTGGCATTTGAACCATTTATGGTGTGTTGGATATTCTGATGTATTTGAACATGTGATGATGTACCTGTTGGTTATCTATTCATGCGTCAGAATAATCTCTCTTTCGGTTTCCAAGTCTATCCTTTTCTATTGTTGTGCTAAAATGCATTTCCATTCAGGATGCCGCCAACAAGGAACAACCCGCCTGAGCCAACGCCAATCACGGAGCTGTTGACTCAGATGACCCAAGTCATGGCACAGATGGCCCAGTTTCAGACAAATCAGCACAACAACCAGACGGCTCCACGGGTCAGCATCAAGGATTTCCTCAGTCTGGGTCCGAGAGCTTTCGTGGCCACACGCGAGCCTCTAGACGCTGATGACTGGATCCGTGAGATAGCTAAGGCTCTGGAGATTGCTCACGTTGCTGAGGAAGACAAGGTCAAGTATGCCTCCTATCTGCTGAAGGGTCAGGCAGCTACTTGGTGGGAAAACTACCAGGCCATGAGAGCTGGCTTTCCAATCAACTGGAATTGTTTCAAGGAAGCTTTCCTGAAGCACCACATTCCATATGGTCTCATGGAAAGGATGCGTGAAGAGTTTTGCTCACTCAAGCAGGGCAAGTTGGACGTCATTGGCTATCAGAGTGAGTTCAACCGCCTTGCTCGTTACGCTGGTGATGAGGTGTCCACTGAGGCTAAGAAGATGGCAAGGTTCCGCAGAGGTTTTAACCCGGAACTCAAGTATGCCCTCACCAACATCAAGGCCAACAACTTCGAGGAGCTCGTTAACACAGCGCTCAATGAAGAGAATGGGCGCAAGGCGTTCGAGGAGTCTCGCAAGCACTCGTGTGAGGGTGGTTCCTCCTCCAACATGACCACCCCTCCGCAGAAGCGCCGCATCTGGGTGCGAAATGGTGCTGTCACTCGGGCTCCATACGCCCAAACTTCTCCAGGCTTCGCTCCCCGCCCACCCAACCCTGCTCAGATGCATGATCAGAGGGCTTCGATGGGGCAGCCAAGGCCAGGGCCTCCTCGTGTCGTCACTTGCTACAAGTGCAAGCAGACGGGGCACTACGCTGACAAATGCACGCAGAGGCAGCTACCTCCACCACCACCTCGTCCTAACACCAACCAAGCAATGGTGCGCGCTCCCCCGCCTAAGGCCTTCAACTCCAACAACAGGCCTGTCGGGAGGACCGCAAGGGTGAATCATGTCAAGATCGACAAAGCTGAGGAAGCTCCCGACGTCGTTCTCGGTACATTTCCGGTAAACTCTATTCCAGCTAAAGTGTTGTTTGATACCGGAGCATCACATTCTTTCGTGTCAAAGATCTTTGCGACAACAATTAAACTCCCTTTCGTTGGTTTGGGTTCCCCGCTAGTAGTAAACTCCCCTGGAGCAACTATGCAAACTTCCAAGATCAGTCACAGAAATCAAATTCTAATTGGAGGCCACATATTCCTTGCTTCTCTCATACTGCTTGGCAATTCTGACATTGATGTCATTCTTGGTATGGATTGGCTGAAGGCTAATAAAGCAAAAATTGACTGTGCTCAAAAGTCAATAACTCTGTTCCACCCTTCTGGCTAGATAGACTATTCTCCAAATGAATCAAGATCCATTTAGCTATGCAACCTCGATGCAAAACCTCTACCTTCACTTGAAAATAATCTGGTGGTTTGCGAATTCCCTGACGTCTTTCCAGAAGAGTTGCCAGGGATGCCTCCGGACAGAGCAGTTGAGTTCGTGATCGAGCTTGAACTAGGTACTGCTCCAATCTCTAAGCATCCCTACAAGATAGCTCCTCCTGAACTGAAATTGTTAAAGGAGCAAATCGATATGTACATGGAAAAAGGTTACATTCAACCTAGTTCCTCGGCTTGGGGTTGCCCAACTCTGTTCGTTGCGAAGAAGGATCACACAAAGAGACTCGTTGTTGACTATCGTCCCCTTAACGAGAAAACCATCAAAAACAAGTATCCAATTCCTCGTATTGATGATCTTCTTGATCAACTTGCTGGAGCCTCAATATTCTCCAAGTTGGACTTGAGAATGGGTTACCATCAAATAAAGATCAGAAAAGAGGATATTCCAAAAACAGCTTTCACCACTCGCTACGGTCTATATGAATTCACCGTCATGTCCTTTGGTCTCACCAATGCACCGGGGGACATTCTCTCGACTCATGAATTCTGTCTTCCATGAATACCTCGACAAGTTCGTTGTGGTATATCTTGATGACATTCTTGTCTAGTCAAAATCCGAGGAAGAGCATGAAGAACACCTTCGTCTCACTCTCATGAAACTTCGCGAGCATCGTCTATATGACAAATTCTCCAAATGTGAGTTCTGGATTCCAGAAGTTGCTTACCTTGGTCATGTCATCTCCGCCAAGGGCATAGCCATTGATCCAGAAAAGGTTAAAGCAATTGTTGATTGGAAACCTCCAAAGACGGTGAAGCAAGTAAGAAGTTTTCTTGGCTTGGCTAGCTATTGCCGTCGTTTCGTCCAAAACTTCTCCAAGATTGCCAAACCTCTCACTGATCTCACAAAGAAGGACAAGAAGTTCCTTTGGTCTCCACAATGTGATGAAAGTTTCAATCTCCTGAAGACTAAACTCACTTCTACACCAGTTCTGGTTGGCCCAGATCCTTCCAAACCTTTCCAGATATTCTGTGACGCTTCTCTCCAAGGTCTAGGTGCAGTTCTTATGCAAGAACGTCAAGTTGTGGCTTATGCTTCACGTCAGTTGAACGCACATGAGCTCAATTATCCCACTCATGACCTTGAACTTGCAGCAGTTGTGTTTGCCCTCAAGAAATGGAGACAATACTTGTTGGGTAATCGCATTGAAATCTTTTACGATCATAAGAGTCTGAAATACATCTTCACTCAACCAGATCTAAACCTCAGGCAAAGGAGATGGATTGAAAAGATTAAGGACTTTGATCTTACCATTTCTTACACTCCAGGAAAGTCTAATATTATGGCCGATGCTCTCAGTCGCAAGTCATATTGCAATAATCTCATGATCATGGAAAGCCAACCTCCTCTTCATGAAGAATTCCAGAAGCTGAACCTTGGTCTTGTTCCTCAAGGCTATCTTGCAAACTTGACAGCCAGTCCAACTCTTGAGGAAAAGATTCGTTCTGAACAACTTCGTGATGCTGAAATCAAGAAGATGGTAGAACACATCAAAGAAGGCAAGGAGAAATTTAAGTCCTTCTCAATTGATGACAAGGGAACTGTGTTCTTCGAAGGACGCATTGCAGTTCCTCAAGTTCAAAGTCTCAAAGATGTCATTCTCAAGGAGGCTCATGAAACTCCTCTCTCCATACACCCTGGAAGTACAAAGATGTACCAGGATCTCAAGACACTGTATTGGTGGCCTGGCATGAAACGTGAAATTGCTCAATACGTTTCTGAATGCGACGTTTGTCAACGTGTTAAGGCAGTTCATCATAAAACAGCAGGTCTTCTCCAACCTCTAAAAATCCCTGAGTGGAAGTGGGACATGATTGAAATGGACTTCATCACTGGTTTTCCAAAGTCCAAGAAGGGCAACGATGCAATCTTCGTTGTCATTGATCGTCTCACTAAAGTAGCTCACTTCTTTGCTGTCAAAGAAACAATCTCAGCTAGCCAGTTAGCAGAGCTCTACACAGCAAAGATTGTTCCTCTTCATGGTGTTCCATTGGAAATAAGCTCAGACCATGGAAGCATATTCACTTCTCATTTCTGGAAAAGCTTTCAAGAAGCATTGGGCACCAAACTTCTGTTCAGCATATCTTATCACCCTCAGTCTCAAGGGCAAGTCGAAAGAGTCAATCGGATTCTCGAGGATATGCTCAGAGCATGTGGTATCTCTTTTGGCATGAAATGGGAGGAATGTCTTCCATATGCTGAATTCTCCTACAACAACAGCTTCCAGGCAAGCCTAGGCATGGCACCATTTGAGGCTCTCTATGGCCGCAGATGCAGGAGTCCAATCAATTGGTCCGGAGCTGGTGAACGTTCACTCTTAGGCCCTGACATTGTTAAGGAAGCCGAAGAGAAAGTTCGTATCATTCGGGACAATCTCAAGATTGCTCAGTCTCGTCAGAAAAGCTACTATGACAGCAAGCACAGGGATATGGTTTATGCACCTGGTGACAAAGCATATCTCCGTGTAACTCCCCTCAGAGGCACTCATCGTTTTGGTATGAAAGGAAAACTTGCACCAAGATACATTGGTCCTTTCAACATACTCTCAAGGCGTGCAGAAAATGCCTATCGTCTTGAACTTCCAGAAAAGCTATCCAAGGTGCACGATGTGTTTCACGTGTCACAACTCAAGAGGTGTTTCAAAGATCCAGATCGTGCAGTTGATCATGATTCCATGGAACTGCAAGAAGATCTATCTTATGAGGAGCACCCTATTCGAATTCTCGATGAGACCGAGCGTAAGACTCGCAACAAGAGCACCAAGTTCTTGAAAGTGCAGTGGTCTCATCATTCCGATAAAGAGGCAACGTGGGAGACCGAAGAGGATCTTCGCAAGAAGTATCCGGACCTTTTCTCTTCTCAGTAGGAATCTCGGGGCGTGATTCCTTCAAGGGGGGGGCGTTTTGTAACATCCCAAGTATGAAAAACCACCCCTAGAATGTTTGTTTCTTGTTTAATTTATGTTTTGCATCATCACATCATCATTGCATTTCTTTTGGCATTTGTTTTCCATTTGTTTTCATCTGTTTTCCCTTGTTTTCCCATTTGAAATTCAAACAATATTCAAATATTTGTTTCATACTTGTGCTGTCACAATTTTTCAAATGAAAATTTCAAATCAAAACATTATTTTAAATTGCTTCTTTTCCATGTTTCAATTAATATCAAAAGTGCTCAAATTCAATTAAAATACAAACAGCAACTAATTTGAAATATTTGAAAAACAAAAGTTTGCAAACTTGTGCTGTTACATTTTCCAAATGAATATTCAAATCAAAGCAATTAAATTATTTCCATTAAAGTTGTAAGTTCAAACTAGTTTAAATTATTGCTTTCAATAATTCAACTAATATCAAATTCAATTAAATTCAATTAATTTCTAAACAGCAACATAAATTAAAAATTTTGGGAAACAAAAGGTTGCACATTGCTGTTTTTATAATAAATAACTCATACATTTTTTTCCTAAGTTTTCCAACCCCAAATACCCACTCTTTTCTTCCTATTCTATTTCTGCAAAAAAAAAGAAACAGAAACAAAAAAATTAAAAAGAAAACGCACAGGGGAGAGGCAGCAGGCCCAGCCCACCTTACTAGTAGAGATTAGCTTATAGCAGCATATTCTACCACAGGCGAACAGGAAAACCTGTGCGCCTGGGTTAATTAGCGCAGGCGAATAGATGGCCTGTGCGCCTGGGGTAAGCCTGTTACCCCATGCGAACAGAAACCGGAAGCGCCTGGGGTAAAGTGTGGCAGGGCCAACCAGGGCCGACCCTGGCACGCTTCCTTTACCGCAGGCGAATAGTTTCCTTGTTCGCCTGCGGTATAACTGATACCACAGGCGAGTAGTTACCGAAGCGCCTGGGGTAAAAAGTGGACTGGGGTAGCTCCCTTTAGCGCAGACGCACAGGAACGTTGTTCGCCTGGGACAAAGAATAGCCTGGGGTAGCACCACTTAGCGCAGGCGCTTCCCGTAGCATATTCGCCTGGGGTAATATTTGTCCCCAATATAAGTGCGGCCAGCCACCCACCACCACCCCTATCCACCCCACTCACTCACTCACTATCCAAACTCGAGCCATTAGTGCTCCTAGCTCAATCCCCCACACCCCTCCACCATTTTTAGCTAATTTAACCAATCATGTTTGCTATATTTTAGCTAGTATGCTACCCCACTTTCCCTCTTCCAAATCTCTCCACTAGATCTACTAACCGGACACTAGATCTCACCACAAATGCACCATTAGCTAATTCTAGATCTATCAATCTCTTATCGGGAGTCTCTTCGGTGATCTTCGACGTCGTCATCGCGTCTATATATTTTGCATTGTGTGTCATCTTAATAGGTGTGTGGGATTGGTCGGTGGATGAGAATTCGTTCTCTTTTTCATTTTATTGTGTTGCCATGAGGATGAGTTGCCAATGTTTTGCCGAAATGTTGATTCATTTCCTTTTCGGCAAATTTCTGGCGCTCCGCGTTACACCTTTTGTAGGAAGGTCATGCCGAATTTTTCCGTGAAAACCGGATCTAGTTAATGAAACCTCTCTCTCTTGCATTTTGTAGCAATGGTCATTGCGATGAGGACAAGCGTGGTGCATAGGTACGTGCGACGCGCGACGGCCGAGATGCATCGAAACAACCGCACCGAGATAGAGTGTCCGTGTCGGAAATGCAAGCTGGGGTCTTTGTTCAAACCAAATTCTGGTAATGTGGAGAAGCACCTGCTCAGGTATAGTTTCATGGAGGGCCACACTAAGTGGATGGATGACGATGAAGACGATGATAACGTCGAGACCAATTGGGCGGCGACATGTGAAGATGATCAGGAGGAGTCTGAACATGGCAATGGAGAGGACGAAGAGGCGGCTGTCGACGGAGACGACTATAATGAAGAAGAAGGGAGTCATGGTGATCAGCAACATGCAGACGAGGACATGAACACTCCGCTAACTTCAGTCGTGCGGGACCCTCATGTTCAAGATCTTCTTCTCAAGAACACGTCGACCGACGCTAGACGTAAATCTAAGATCACGCAACTAGAGATAGACTCTGCAACTCCGTTGTATGACGCAAGTCGCGGGACGGAGGAGTCACGCTTGAGAGTCGCGGGCCGCGGGGCTGGGTAATTTAGAAAATCTTAGCACAGGCGCATTATCTAGAAAACGCGCCTGGGGTAAACTTTACCACAGGCGCTTTTCACAGGACATGCGCCTGGGGTAATGCCATGTGGGACCGCGCAAACCTAAATCCTACGAAACTTAGCGGAGGCGCATTGTCTACGTAACGCGCCTGCGGTAAGGATCTGAGGGGCCGCGCAAGAGCCAAGCACATTAGAACCGGTTTGTATCACAAACCGGTTCAAAAGGGTCTGTCCCCTGGGCCCCCCCACCTGCAGCAAATGGTCGCAGGCCTTTAGGACCGGTTGGTAGCACAAACCGGTCCTAAAGGCCATGAGGCCATTTGCGACAGGGTGTGGGGCCCAGTGGACAGCTCCTTTTCGAACCGGTTTGTATTAGAAACCGGTGCCAATGTTCTTCTTTAGTATTCTAAGTGACCGGATCTCACCCGCACCCACACGAACCCACACGCCGCCGCCGTCGCCAGTGTCGAGAGGAGCAGAGCAGGTCGTCGCCCACTCCGTCGTCGCCCACTCCGTCGTCGTCGTCGTCGTTGATCCAGGTCAGCCCCTCTCCCTCCCATCCCCCCTCCAATAACGCCCGCGACTCGTTGATGCTCGCCGTGATAGCCGCATGAACTCCATCTGCCGCGCCACGGAATCCCCGCAGCGCCCAATGCCCTGCTGCACGACCTGCTCCGCGGGCGCCTGCATGCGAGCGATATGACCTCGATTGCCATGGAGCGCTCTGCAATTTTTGAAGGAATCGTTGGCTTGATCTGATACCAAATTGCCACACCCCGTGGCTGCCGTTGTGCATTTTTTTAGACTAAAAGGGGCTGCCCCCTGAAATCACGAACAGCAAATAGTTTTAGCAGGTTCCTTACAAACGGCAACACCACTTGTAGTGCATTATATCTCTAGGATTCGTTTCGTTTGTACTGCTGTCAATTGCCTTATTATACTACTAGAGGTTCCATTTCGTTTGTACTGTTGGAAGTATCACCTAAACTCTCCGACAGGTTCCATTTCGTTTGTACTGCTGTCAATATATTGCCTTATTATAGTACTAGAGGTAGGTGCTGCCATTTGTCTTTGTTTTGTGATAGCTATGCTCCTCTAACCTCTATGTGTGCACTTTCTTAATTTAAAAGAACATGGCTTGCGGCGTATGTCGGTCCCGATGTGCCGAAGGACGATTCAGTGGGAGTTCTTTTATGCTTCAGCTCCACGACGGTGACGTTGATTCGTTGGTAATAAACAATTCTTTTTATGTTAACTTGTTCTTTCGTTTTACTATCTAGCTTGAGACTTGTGTTTATTAACAAAATATTCTTTATATTTCTTTTTTAGATTCTACCATGCAATATTCGCGACGAATTCAACGAGTTAGTTGACAGTCGTGAGGTGAATTTCAATGTTCACGGGACCACCTACATTCTTCGAGTGAAAAAAGAAAGAACGAAGACCTACTTCTGCGGGCAAGCATTGCAGGCTCTCATCGCCACGTACAATTTAAGCGGAGGTGATTACATTCACTTCTCTATGGAAGGACCGCAACCTCGCATCAAAATTGTGTATATGGGCGGGATTGCGAACGAGGATGGCGGGAGTGAGGAGGAAACTGAGAACACCGAGGATATGGACACTGAGGATGATATGGACGAGGAGGACCCATGGAAACATGTGGTTGTTGCTCAAAGAGCGAATCTTAGCGAGATTGAGAAGGACCGTGTCCTTCAGAAACTTGCCGAGATAGATAGCTACATCGGCTTCCCTTTCGTGCATCGCATCACCAACACGAACATCTCCAATGGACATGTCATGGTATGTTTCTTAACACTTTCTTATTCGTATAGTTGCTTATGTTCTTAACACTTTCTTATCCGGTATTTGACATTGTGCTTTTATTCTTTCTTGGAATTGTGTGTTGTAGAAAATACCTTTGGCGGTAGCGGACAGTGCTGGCATGGAGCATATGGGTACCATTGGAGTACGCCGTGGAGAATCAGGACCTGTCACCGTAGTTCCGATCACGCGGGATAATGCTGATGGTCGGGTCATCCTCAACTCTCAAGCATGGAGGCGGTTCCATTCCGCAAGAGGTGGTATGGAGGCTGGACGAGCTATTCTGATCACCATGAGGAATAGTGACGTCTCCAACTTGGACATGATGATGGTCATCCACTACATCACCCCGCTAGATCGATAGATGACGAGTTTGTTCAAATTAGAACAAATAATTATTTCCATCTCACTAGCTAACTCTTGGATTTATTAGTAGCATGGATCTTTTCGAGACTATGTAATTTTGTCAAACTATGTGTGGTGATGATCGAGACTATGTGTTGATGATCGAAAATA
Organism: Alopecurus myosuroides; assembly: GCA_028641055.1. Taxonomy (NCBI): domain Eukaryota; kingdom Viridiplantae; phylum Streptophyta; class Magnoliopsida; order Poales; family Poaceae; genus Alopecurus; species Alopecurus myosuroides. Next base: position 71,335,981 of record CM054058.1, read on the forward strand.
TTTATGTTATATAACTTAATTGTGTCATTTTGCTATTATTCTGTCAGCTTGATACTTTTTCTGTCATTTTCCTGTAATTCTGTTATTTTGGTTTTCTCTTATTTTTTGATACAGCAAAACTATAGCCCAGGCGAACAGTAGAAGGTACCCCAGGCGCATCTGTACCCCAGGCGCACAGCTCTTGTTCGCCTCAGGTAAGTGTTTTACCCCAGGCGCACGAGTACTATTCGCCTGGGGTATGCGTACTTACCACAGGCGCATTGTTGTATTCGCCTGGGGTAAGCCATTACCGCTGGCGATACGGTCCCAGGCGAACCAGAATGCGCCTGTGGTAGGCATTTTCCGTTCGCCTGGGGTAAGCTTTTCCCTAGTAGTGCCTAACCCACGGCCTGCTACCCCCCCCGTTTCTTCCACCTTCGTACGGCAGCACATCGGGCGCCTCCACGTCGACAGAGAAGAGGAGGAACGGCCGAGCTCCTCCCCCTCCTCCTTATAGTCAACCCTAGCCTCGAGCTCCCCTAGCCCTAGGTCCTCCCTACTCTCTCCCTCTCTCGCCGCCGTCGTTTCCCCCTCTCTCCCGCTTTTCTCTGTCGCGGCACCACCCCATCTCTGAAACCCGAGTACCACCACCTCGTTTCCTCTCCGGTGATCGCCGCGACATGGACCTCCTCCACGTAGACTAAGCACGGGGATCAGACCCCCGTACCCCCTCTTCCAATCCGGCTACTCCTCGGTGGCTGAGAGCCACCGGTTCGCCGCCGCCGTCTTCGACCGTCGCCGCCGTCGTCTGTCCACCCCGGTCCTCTACTACATCTACAGAGAGGTGAGCATCGCTCCCTCGTTTCCCTCCTCTCTGCTAGCACACGTGCGCACACGGGCACACAAACACGCCACGCATCCACGGCGAGCACGCAGCAGCAGCAGCGGCTAGCCGCCGGCGACTGCCTCCCGTCGGGTTTCAGACAACTAAACCAACTTCAGTTTCGTCAGTTTCAGTAACGCGCCCAGATCTGAACCAAAACCCCCCAATCCCCCCCTTACCTGACAAGAAACGCTCAGCCACCACAGTGGCAACGCGTCCGCGCGCTCGCCCGCGAGGGCCAGGGTTCGATTCCCCCGCGGCGCGATTAAACGCCCACCTTTTTGCCATTTGCCACGCGGGCAGGCCGGGGGCCACCTGCCATAGGCAGTGGTTGCCACGCGTGCTGCCACGTAGGCCACGGTGGCCCAGGGCCCGCGGTCAGTGGCCTAGGCTAGTCACTGCGCGGTGTATTTAGTTTCTGCCACAGTTTTCTTTTAATTTAAGTCCTTGTTTTATTACAGTTTAGCCCCTAGTTTTCAAACCTTTATAAAAATTGCATAACACATCCAAATAATACAAATAAAATATGTAATCTGAACCAAATTTAATTCTCTACCTTTTTAAATCATTTGGTTTCTGTTTTGAACATTTCAAATTGTTTCAAAATTCAAATTGAAAGAACTCATTACAAATTCGATTAAAATTCATAACTATTTCAAATTTATTTCAAATGTCACAAATAAGACATGTTTTCCATGTCAAATTGAACCACCTTTCCAAATATAAACTTTATTTCCTGTTTTGAATAATTAAAATTAGTTAAATAATTTAAACCTTGTTTAAATCATTTAAAATTGCTAAATTCATAACTTGGTCAAAATTAAATTCTTTTTGAACATATAAAATATGTTTTCAAAGCAGAAAATTATAATCTTTTCAAATATGAATTTTAATTAATTTTTTGAACAAATAAAAATTCAAATAAATTCATAATTGCATTAAATTCATTTAAACTTGTTTAATTCATAATTAATTTATTCTAAATCCTTTTTCAACAAGTGAAACATGTATTCCACCTAAAATTTTGTGTTCTTTCTAAATATGAATTTTGTTATTTATTTTGAACAATTAAAATTGGTGAAAACAACAAATGCTTGTGTAACTCCTTTAAGAAGCAAATTTTCATAACTTAATAAACAAAATTCCAAACTTGGTAAACTTTATTTCAAATTGGATCTATTGTTGTTTTATTTTTGTTTTCCTCATCCATGCATCATGATAATTCACTTACACATGATGATTAGTTGTAACCCATTTAATCCAACCTAAACTCATGGGCTTTCCATATGCAATCCAAATTGCATATGGGTCCATTTAATTTGGTTATCATGTCAACTAGCTTATTTTGATGCATCAGTTAAATTCCCATGCATCATCCCATGATTGTGCATTATGCCATGTTATTGATTGTTTGTCTCTCTGCGTTGTTTGTTTGCTTCTTCTCGAATAGACGACGACGTTGAGACAGACGAGGTTTACGACACTACTTCTGAGGAGTTAGCCCAGTACCAGGCTACTGAGTTTGCGGGCAAGTATTGACTCACATGAACCATTGTGTTCCTTTCCACATTGGATACCGATACTTTCCGTTGTCTATTCTGCTAGCCTTAAGATTCGTTGCTTGTGTTCGATCCTATCACATGTTTTCCTGTAACCCTGATATAGCCTCACCTCCACACCAATACCCCATTGCTTGTTGCCTGAGTCTTACTAGCATGCTTAGGGTTGTTTATGCTCGAGTCTGCTGTCCGTTATTTCTGTTACCATATTTATCATGTTCTGGGGCTCGATGTTTAGACAATCAACCTATTAATGTTTGAGGTAATGCTAATTTGATGATAAGGCACCGGCAGGAGGCCCGGCGTGGTTTTGAGGCCTGCTAGTGTCGACCCTCATTAGGAAAAGGGTCTTGTCTACTGATCCATGATGAGCGCACTATCCGCATGTGGGAAGCGTGTATGGGCGCCCCCCTCAATTTGATTCGATTCGCATCTCGTCCAAATCGCCACACTTAGTTCGGGCTTTCCATTTGATGCACGCATATGCAGGTACGAACCCGAGGCCAGGGTGGAACTTTTGTAGTCGGCATTTAGGGCGGCGTGGTCTTCCAGTGCTCTGAGGGTCCCCCTTTTCTTCGTGGGGGCTCGATTAGCCGCGCACTCACAGCACGTGGTTCTTTGGGCTTGATGCGAAGACGAGTTGAGTTGTGTTGAGTGCCTCGCTTGGTGGGTTTGATTCCCGTCTGGCGGGATATTCTTACGTGTACGGCCAAATTGGTGCACCCCTGCAGGGTTAAATCTTCTCGAGAAGCCGTGTTTTCCGCGGTTATGGTTGACTTGGTGAAAGTACTGGCTAACAAGTACTCAGAACAACTTACACCTAACTAATGATAACTTGACTAGTAATAGCCTTATTGACACCATAACTTGAACCCTCATTAATCCAACTGTGTGAGTTATCCTCGGATTGCTTCTTTGGATAAGGGGCGAGATCCAGGATGGGTTTGTTTGAGGTTAGTTATAGTTGGTTACGATACGCTATCTTATCCCTCTCTTTTAGCCGGAAGTTGTAGCGTGTTTCTGTAGTTGGTTAGAGCAGCCTGCTGCCGCACTTTTGTATCACCTATTCCTCCGTTGAACCCAAAGCATCTGTGCTTGGTGTTGACGGGTACACTTTGGTATCTTGTGAGTCTTACTTGCCAGTACGTTTATGTACTGACCCCTTTGGGGCTGTGGTTTCCGCAGACTACGTTTCCGAGAATCCCCATGGTGGCTACGACGTGGAGTACGACGAGGCTGCTGACGAGTAGATAGCGGACCCCGGAAGGATCCGAGACATCGTGGATGGGCTCCGTCTTTTTGTTTCCGGCCTCTTAGGCCTATTTGGATCTTGTCTGTACTCAGACACTTTGGATGCTTCCGCTGTGTTGTAATGATGAATTGTTGGGACATGTGTCCTCTGGATGGTTGTATTTGCTATCTCTGCTCTAGTGAGAGCCATTTGCAACTTATTTTAATCTTTTGTGTCTTAGAGATATGTTGTGATATCGGTTGTTCTAATGTCGTTGACGTACCATGTGTGTATGTTATGAAGTACGTCAACGGAAGTGTCCTGATTTCTATGGGATGGTTTGCGCAGACGATGGATAGTAGAGAATGGTTGTCACACGTTTACGTGTTGGCATGCTCATATTGAGATGCGGGTGCCGGTATGCCCCGTAAGCCATTTGTTCTACTATTTAGCGGACTGTGAGTATCCTCTAGAAGTCCGGGTGCGACAGGCGCAGATGAATGGACGGTGTATGGACGAAGGGCTCATGCATTGCGGCGGCCCAATCCCATCCTTTGTCAAAGAAGATCAGGAAAGCTCCCCCTTTATGCTTGTGGACAGAGAAAGACCCCGGCGGCAAGGAGTGAAGCTGCGCCACCGCATCATACACCCTCTGCACCGAAAGCGGACCCCAGAGACATTTTCTAAACTCCAATTTATGTTTACGCCATCTGTTAAATCCTGATGGAGGCATTAATGAATTTCGTCAACAAATAGTCCTCTTCCCTGTATATAAATTCGATAGGAAAGAGTAATAGCCTCGGGCCGACATTTTTCATCGATAAATAGGTAAGTATAATATACTCTGCCCTGTAAATAAACTCGATCGGAAAATACAACAAAAACAAAATGCTAAAATGTGTGAATGTAGTTTGTTTTGTTCAGTAATTTATTTCTAATAAAATATAGTAGAAAATATTCAAACTTCAAATAGCGCTATATGATATGCTAGAAACAGAAATAGAGTAGTATGTAGAATGAAAGTTCTCTACTAGACTTGAAAAAATGCCAGTCTATATATGTACTTAAAAAAGCATTATGTATATTTTTCACTTCACGGTTATATATGTAATCAAGTTTTTTTTTTTGCTTTCTCATAGTTTTCCAATTTATAATTAGCTTAAAACTTTGTTGGTTCAAATGAGCCAACAAGTTTTTAGTTAAGATAACAATAAACATATTTCAAAAAGCTAACACCGGGAAACAACTATCAGTCCGTGCGATGCACGGGTTAAGGACTAGTAGAAGATAATCTCAGTTCGAGAGTTGTGGAGTCACAATGACTTACAGGGCCCAATGGCTCACCTTACTCTACTCGTGCCTCCACCAATTCGGAGTGCCACGATCCCTTAGGTGATCTTTGTGGGAAGTCACCTATCCTGTAAAAGGTTGGGACATTCTCCACAACTCAATTGGAGGCTCCCAACAATATACTGCGAGCTACCAAAGCTCTGAGATAGCAACAAGGGCTTGAAAGCTTCCAAATCTTCGAGAGAACAAAAACCGTCTAGGGAACTCCAAGTAACTAAGAGGACATGTTCTAGGCCACTTCAAGAATCCAAGAGTAAAATCTTCTCAATTATGCAATGCCAAGAACACAAGACGTGCTCAAATCTTTCACTCTTAAATTCCCAAAGAAACAAATGCTACGGGGGAGAAGAGAGGAGGAACAAGAAAAAACTCAACAAATAAATGCACAATATCTAGATTTAAAGACTTCCTCTCACAAAGAGGACAAATGGTTTGGTGGAATAATAGAACTATATTAAGTAATTTCAAGAAAATTTTGGTATTAGCCATGTGCAACACACGACAAATATTCATCTCAAAGCACTCCCTACGGGTAAGGACACCCCATCTCAGGCCCAAGGTTAAGACCCAAGAAGAGGAGCCCTTGGAGTATTCTAGAAGGCCCACGTGAAGCCTACCCGCACTGTCTTGCGGGTTAAGTTAGGAATATGTAACCGACCTAGGGACAGAGTTCGAGTCCTCTCCGGGTAGGGTTTGAGACCTGGCCACCTATATAAGGCCAGGAGAGCCACCGGAAGAGGACCAAGCAACACAACACCATCGAAACCTTGAACTCGAGACCTTACTCTCGATTCGCGTACCACCATTGTAACCGATCTATTCATCAATACAGATCGACAAGAGGCAGGAGTAAGGGTTTTACCTCCACGAGGGCCCCGAACCTGGGTAAATATCGCCCCCTGTCTAGCCGACGATTCCACCAGCGCTCATGGGTTGTCCTAATCGAAACCCAATAGGTTCACCGAAGGGATTTGTAGAGTCAGAGATTCGACAATTGGCGCCGTCTGTGGGAACGGCGGGCGTTAGATCACCGGCATCTTCGGCTTCATCGACAACCAACTCCCGTTGGAAACCATCGACTACGGCTCCGAACAATCCTATACGGATTGGATCTGTCGTGGTCACACCTCACTCGCCGGAATCGCGCCCGGTATTCGAAGATCTGGAGAAGAGTGTCACCCTGACGTTCGGGAGCCTGAAGTTCGTAACCAACAGGGATGGAATCCTCCACTTCTCGGAAGAATCGGAATCTGAATCTGAGGCAGTCGACTCATGTCGTCATCTGGAGAAAAGCGGCGAGTCCGTCCGCTTCAACGCCTACGACTACCATACCCTCTCGACAGAGGAACCTTCAACAGTACAAAGGACTTTCCGATCTGCGCCTAGGACACACGAGCCTCGACTGGCTCAAGTCTACATGGCAGGGTCAGAACAGGCCCCGGAAACAGAACATAGCGCAACAGAGCGCAACATAATCGGCGTCTCGCGGGAATCTTGGGACCGAGCCAAGGAGGCTATGCGAACAAGCAAGCCACCCGCGGCCGGAGCATCACACGAAGACATGGTAGCCTACCACTATCACCTAGTAAGAGCAGCCTCGACCATCAAGGACGCTCGGATAGATCTGGCCCGCCGGAGAAGAGCGGCGGATGAGTCAAGTCAAAGAGGAGCTGGGCTGTCCCTAACACCCTCGGTCGGAACCCGACCCGCGAGGAAGGGGCACGTATCTACATCCAGGAACGTCGAGTCCCTAGCCGGAACTAGCCGGTCGGTCACTTCTTCTCTCATGCGAGTCGACGACGAGGGCTACGTCTACCCGCAAACTCCCGCTGCCGCGGTTCTAGCCGCAGCAACTTACATGCAGATGCATCAACCGACGGAAAGCGACCCTCGGGCGGAACAGTACAAACAGGTGCGTAAGGGACTAGGGCTAGCAGCCGCAAGGCTCGCCTCCTACGACCGCAAGAAAGCCGCGGAGCAGCTGGAGAAGGAGCAACAGGAAAAAGAAAGAGAAACTCCCCGCAGTCATAGAAGCTCTTCACCAAGGAAAGACAAGTCACCGCGCCGCGGTCGAGGAAAAGAAGCCAGACGTCGCGGCGACAGTCGCAGCAGCAGTGAAGACAGCCTGAGGGACAAAAGCTCGCGGCATCATAGCAGCCGCTCGCGAAAACGAAGCAAGGAACCAAGGAAAGATACCGACCGCGACCGGCCAGAATACGACGCGCGATCAGATCTCGCTCAAAAAAGGGTGGACAAGGAAAGGGCTTCGCGATATCGCGAGCGCTCTTCGTCCGGTTCCTCGGATGACGAAACCTGTGGCGCACTCTGTTTTGCCCGCAGTATCCGCGAAGCACCTCTACTCAAAATATTCAAGCTCAGCACGGAAGTGACGAAGTACGACGGCTCACTCGAGCCCTCTCAATGGCTAAGTGATTATCTCACGGCAGTAAAGTGCCAACGTGGGAACAAAAACACGTCTATGCAATACCTCAATTTGCATCTCACCGGCGCGGCCCGCAGTTGGCTGGAAAGAAGACCAAAATCTTGCTACGCATCGTGGGATGAATTGCACCGTGACTTTTGCAAAAATTTCCAGTCGACTTACAAGAGGCCAGCCACCATCGAAGAACTGCGAGCATGCAAGCAGAAAAGTGGAGAATCCACACGCGAGTACATCCAGCGATGGACTACGCTCAGGAATACAGCGGGAACTATCTCAGAAGAAGGAGCGATTGAAGCCTTCGCAAAAGGCGCCCGAAGAACGACTTTCAGAGAAGAACTGGGCAGAGCCGCACCCAAAACTATTGGAGAGCTGATGAACATAGCCGAAAAATGGGCTAACGGAGAAGATGCGGTGCGCAATGAGAGAGCCTCATCACCCGCACACGACAAAGATCGCCATGGCCAAAGAAAGAGGAGGAAATATTACGATCACGAAGATCGAGAGGAGATGGTAGCGGAGGAATTCACACGAAGCCGCAACTCCGGTCGCCGTGGAAATCGCGAGTGGAAACCAAAAGCTGAAGAAAAATCCCCCGAGGAGGACCTTGATGCAAACTGCTCGCTACATCTATTTACAGATAAGCGCACGGGCAAAACTAAGGCAACGCACCTTCTTAAGGATTGCCGCAAGTTTCATGACATCTCGGACTCCCTCGCAAGGAAAAGATCAGCAACCAGTCAAAATTACCCACCGCTTCCAGGAGCAGGACATCAAGGATTCCAGTCGCCACAACCCCTGCCTCCACCACCAAATCCAAACATGGCGTTAGCTGTGTTACCTGCACCACCTGCGCAAAACGCTGGAGCAAACGCGTACCCGAATCCGGCAGGACAACTAGCAACGATCCAGAAGGTATGTCCCTCCCGAAGAGCTCAAAAGACTAACACGAGGCAATTGTGCATGGCTGTGCAGACACCGCCAACAAAAACAGAGTACCTGAAGATGGCAAACCAGCCGATAACATTCTCAATGAAGGATCACCCGCCACGAGTCTATCGACCAGGACACACCGCCCTTGTCATCCAAGCTCAAATTGGCAACTACGACTTGGCCCACGTATTCATGGACGGTGGAAGCGGCATCAACATTATCTACGCGGATACACTCCGTCGGATGAACAAGAACCTGGACGGCCTCCCGGAATCAGAAACATCCTTCCACGGGATAGTTCCAGGAAAGGCAATCCGTCCACTCGGAACAATCAACCTAGAAGTTGTGCTGGGCACTAAGAGCAACTACATAAGATAATTCCTCGACTTTGAAGTCGTCGATTGGCCTTCACAATACCACGCCATTCTTGGTCGAACAGCGTTCGCCAGATTCATGGCAGTACCACACTACGCCTACCTGAAGCTCAGACTACCTGGAGAATATGGCGTAATCACCATCGATGGAGACTTCCAGAAATCCAACAAGTGCGACATTGAATTCAATGAGATCGCAAAATCTTTCGGGATGCAAGAAGAACTTCAAGAGCTGGCAAAGACCACGGATCACTCCGTGATGCCCCTCACGAACAAAAACGCACCTGAACTGGAGTTCAGCGCTAACAGCGACACCCAAAAGCATCAAGTGCACCCGACAGATTCTGCGAAGACAGCGATGGTCTCAACCACCCTCCCACAAGCATAGGAAAGCGCGCTCGTCAAACTCCTCCGTGAGTACTGGGAAATTTTCGCCTGGCAGCCATCAGATATGCCAGGAATACCCAGGGAGTTTGCCGAGCACTCACTCGAAGTCTTTCCAGATGCCAAACCTATAAAACAGACTACTCGACGATTTTCAGAACCCAAGCAGAAGGCGCTTGGAGAAGAAGTAAACAGATTGCTAGCAGCAAAATTCATCAGGGAGATCAAGATATCCACTTGGTTAGCAAACCCGGTGCTGGTCCCCAAAAAGAACACGGACATCCTTCGGGTATGCATCGACTACACGTCGTTAAACAAGCACTGCCCCAAGGATAATTTTCCCCTCCCGCGAATCGACCAGATCGTGGACTCTACGGCAGGCTGTCAACGCCTCTCCTTCCTGGACGCCTATTCGGGATATAATCATATCCGGATGAAACAGGAAGACGAAGAAAAGACAGCATTCATCACACCACATGGTGTATACTGCTACACGACAATGCCTTTCGGGCTCAAGAACGCAGGCGCAACATACCAGCGCTGCATGCAAAAATGCCTCGCCAAGCTCATTGGCAAGAACGTACAGGTGTACGTTGACGACATAGTCATCAAGACTCGAGTCGAGAGCACACTCCTCGAAGATATCAGAGAAACATTCGACGCCCTCAACGTATACATGATCAAGCTCAATCCGGCAAAATGCGCTTCGGCGTCCCAGCAGGAAAACTTCTCGGGTACCTGGTATCCGCCAGAGGCATCGAAGCCAACCCAGAGAAAATACAAGCAATTTTTACTATGAAGGAGCCAACCAATCTACGCGGAGTCCAACAGCTCGCAGAGCGACTAGCCGCCCTGAGCAGGTTCATCGCACGATTGGGAGAGCAAGCGTTACCCTTCTACAAGTTGCTGAAGAAGACCGACAAGTTCGAGTGGACACCAGAAGCTAAACAAGCATTCGCAGATTTGGAACGATCGTTGCAAAGCAGGCGCGTCCTTGCAACACCGCAAGAAAGGGAGCCACTCTACCTGTACCTAGCCGCCACAAACCAGGTCATCAGCACAGCAATCGTAGTCGAACGACCTGAGGAGGGCAAACCGTACGGAGTCCAGCGACCGATCTATTACATCAGCGAAGTGCTCTCGCCATGCAAGCAACGATATCCTCATTACCAGAAGCTCGCATATGGAGTTGTTCTTACAGCCCGAAAGCTCAAGCACTACTTCCAGGAACACGTCATCACAGTGGTTAATGATGCATCACTCGGGACAATCATGAACAACCCTATGGCATCCGGAAGAATAGCCAAATGGAGCATCGAGTTGGGCGCTTGGGACATCACTTATGCAGGACGCAACGCAGTCAAATCCCAGGTACTCGTGGAATTCGTAAGCGAGTGGACAGAGCTACAAACGCCAGGACCTCCTGAGTACACAAGCAACTGGATTATGTACTTCGACGGATCCAAAAGAAACGAAGGAGCAGGAGCTGGAATTGTCCTCATATCGCCTAGGGGAGACAAGCTGCAATACGTCCTACGATTGGACTTTCCACCAGATGATCCAGCGTCGAACAACGACGCAGAATATGAAGCCCTGTTGCACGGGATGAAGATGGCAGTTGCCTGTGGAGCTACCCGATTAATGATCTACGGCGACTCCAATCTCATCGTGCAGCAAACAATGAAAGAATGTGACGCAATTGCTGAAAACATGGTCGCATATCGTGACATGTACAACCTACTCGAAGGAAGTTTCAAAGGGTGCGAGCTGAAGCACATTGCAAGATCCAGCAACGAAGAAGCGGATAGACTGGCAAACATGGGTTCCACAAATACACCTATACCGCCAGGAATATATTTCGAGCGGATAATGAAGCGCTCAGTTAAAGTCAAGAAAGCTGCAGGAACACCTGCAATGCCAGAAACAAAGGTCAGCCCGCAAGTCGCCATTATCGAGCTTATTCATAACATTTCACGACAGGTTTTTCTGGTCGAGCCAGTCTGGACGCAGAAATATCTCGACTACCTGATCAACAAACAGCTCCCGGCCGATCCTCGCGAGGCTCGACAGATAATCAGACGCAGCAAATCCTTTCGGGTAGTCAACGGGGAATTATACAAGCAAAGCATCTCGGGTATACTTCAGCGCTGCATCGCACCCGAAGATGGCAAAGAATTACTCCAGGACATCCACCAAGGAGACTGTGGACATCATGCTAGCTGGAAAACAATCATGGGAAAAGCCTTTCGAGTAGGATTTTACTGGCTCACGGCAGCCACCGATGCGAAGGACCTGGTCGAACGGTGCAACGCTTGCCAGCGATTCGCACCAAGGCCACATGCACCTGCTACAGAATTGCACATGATACCCATCGCCTGACCCTTCGCGCAATGGGGGCTGGACATGGTAGGACCACTACGCAATGGCCTCCTTGCATTTTTCTGGTTGGAAAACATATTTTACATGTTGAAATTGGATTTAAAATGACAAAGTTATGCATTTGGCAATTTAAACGAACGATTTAATGAATTGATTTATTGAAGCAAGTTTAAATGTTCAAAACAGAGAACAAAGTTGATATTTGGAAAGATCATGAAATTTGGGGTGGAATACATATAAAATTTGTATGATTTGAAGTTGTGGTTTGAAAGATATGGGCAAAAGAAATTTGGGGGTGTTTCTGGAATTTTGCAGGAACCTGTTTGTGGTGGAAACAGAAGATGGAGGGGCTCGGGTGTGAAACATAGGAAGTGCAGGGGGCTCGGTGCAAGATTCTAGATCCAGATCTGGATCTGGGGAACACCGGGGAGCGCCCTAGCCAGGGAGGCTGACGCGCGGGCCCGAGGCCACGCTGGCAGCCAGCGAGGCGCGGGCAGAGCCACGCCAGCCTTCGCGATCACTGACCAGCGGGGCCCAGCGCGAGGGGAAAACCCCGAAAAAAGGTTGGCCTTTCGGCCGGTGGAGGGACTCGAACTCGCGACGCGGGCGCGTACGGATCGGGGACGTTGCCACTCGGCTGCGGCTCGGATGGTGATGGATCTAGGCTCCGGCCCGTTTTGAAGTGAACTCGCGCGGGCAGTTTCTGAAGAAACTGAACGACATCCGTGGTGCGCCGGTGACAGACGGCCGGGAAAACGGCGGGGAAAAGCGGTGATCTCCCGCTCGACGGCTGGGTTCCAGAGCAAGGGGGAGAGGGAGGAGAGGAGGTAGCCCAATGGCGGAGGGCTCACCGGGGGGGTCGCCGACGCAGATCGGCGGCAGGGGGCTCGGGACGGTTCGGCCTGATGGAGAAAAGGTGGAGGGGACAGTGGCGCGACAGGGAAGAAGTGGCCGACGGCGCAATGATCTGGATGGCTCCCCCCGCCGTCCGAGGTGACGAGGGCGTAGAGGGAGGTCCCCCGTTTCCATTCCCGCGGGGAACGGGGCCCAACGGCGAGCGCAGCCACGGCGCCATGGCCACCAAGAATCAGCCACGGTGGTGTTCTTCCCGGGATTCAGAAAGAGAAGGAAACAGAGAGCGAGGAAGGAGGCGGCGGCGGCTGGGGAGGAGAAGGAAGAGGGCTAGGGTTAGGAGAGGGAAGGGGGGTGCGGCTTGGGGGTAGATAAAGGAGGGGAGAGGGGGACCATGGCGTGGGCAGCCACGGGAGGGGTCACGCCCTCCTCGTGATCGTACGGAGGTGGAAGGAGGGGGTGCGGGCTGGCTGGGCTGGTTTGGTGGGGTTGTAGGTGGGCCGAAAAGGCCTGCCTCCCCCAGGGGTTTTCTTTTATTCTTTTGTTTCTTTTTTTTTGTAGAGATAGAATAGGGAAGAAATAGAAGGTTTTAGGGGTGATAAAATTATGAAAAAGATTTTATTGCAATGAACATTGAAAATGCCCAAGTGCACAAGCTTTTATTTTTTAAAATTTCAAATATTGGTTTGTGGTTTGACTTTGAATTTGAAACTCAAATTAGGGTTTTAATAAAAGGTGATTTATTTAACCAAGCAAATATTAGTTCCAATTCAATTTTTATTGAAAAACAATTTGAGTTTGAAACTAAGGTGCATTGTTTGATTTTTAATAGGAATTTGATTTGGAAACAAGGGTGCAATGCAAAATGCATGCTGCAATGCAAAAAAAAGAAAAACAACCAAATCCTATTTGGGGGAAAATCCCCCGGGTGTTACACATGATATTCACACATCATAAAAAACCTGGATCGTTCAGCCGACTAGGCACATCTAGATGCCATATTCTTCGAATATGAAGGTAAGACCCGAAAGATCTCTCTTGAGGGCCTGGAATCGCACTCAAAATCTGCGTCCTCCGGTATGATTCCGTGTCAACAACACGAAGAAAAATCCTAACGGACGCGCCGGGTACCCCCATAGGTTAAGTTCGCCTCGATAAGACCACAACGGCCCAGTCGCAACAATCACCTTATCGGGTTTGAGTCGGAGGTCTCGAATCTGGGTAGGCCAGAATTGTTTTTTCCCTAGTCGCAATTAATTGGCCCTGATCTCTCGGGAGAGCCAAGCTACTGTGCCACATCCTTCTGCGATAAAAGCCATAAAAACAGGCACTTGTATTGCTCGATATTCGCGTACGAAAAACTCAATGTACAGGGTATTCGCCCTCTAAACAGGGAAACAACCAAGTTGGTTATTCACAAAAAAGAAGACAAGAAAAGTTCGACCGTCTACTCGACTGGAAAAATCCCACTCGAGCAGACGCTCGGGGGCTACTGAGGAAGATATGGATTCTAGAGCCTACGGGTAAGGACACCCCATCTCAGGCCCAAGGTTAAGGCCCAAGAAGAGTAGCCCTTGGAGTATTCTAGAAGGCCCAGATGAAGCCTACCCGCACTGTCTTCCGGGTTAAGTTAGGAATATGTAACCGACCTAGGGACAGAGTTCGAGTCCTCTCCGGGTAGGGTTTGAGACCTGGCCACCTATATAAGGCCAGGAGAGCCACCGGAAGAGGACCAAGCAACACAACACCATCGAAACCTTGAACTCGAGACCTTACTCTCGATTCGAGTACCACCATTGTAACCGATCTATTCATCAATACAGATCGACAAGAGGCAGGAGTAAGAGTTTTACCTCCACGAGGGCCACGAACCTGGGTAAATCTCGCCCCCTGTCTATCCGACGATTCCACCAGCGCTAATTTTTTTTAGAAATGGAGGTCTGCCCCCAGCCTCTGCATCAAAATGATGCACACAACCGGTTTTTATTAAAAGATAGAACAGAAAATGCACAGTCTTACAAGTAGATACATCAAACAACTGGACCTGAATCCACCAAACTAAGCCTACCAATACTGATGAAGGGGGTGGACAATCCCAGAGCCGATACTCTGAGAACCCACCAACGCGCCTCATCCAAAAACCGAAGGCCTCTCCATGCCGCCCGATAGCGAGCAAGGGGCATAATCGGTCCAGCACACCGCAACGTGTACCGATATACACGCTCGGAGAGTAGCTGCCGCCGTCTTCCGCTCACCCGTCTTCAGGACAGTGATCAAAGTACCCACCATGTCAGACCTGCCGTCGATACCACCATGACACCAGACGACTCCAACTCCCTGCGCGCGTCCAATATCCCGCATATAACACCGAGACCCCACAGCACCAAGCTGTCGAGAACCGCCGTCGTGAATGCAGTAGAAGAAACACCGCATCCTCTCTAGGACCCTCCGGCCTCTGCTCCAAAATGATGCCCCCAAGAGGGAGAGCAACACCGGCGGTGTCACCATCATCCAATCCGGGAATCCCAAATTTAGGGTTTCCCCCGGAGCGGGTCGAAGCAAGGTAGCTAGTCGACGTTGCCGATGCCGCGTAGACCATCGAAGAACCTGCATCCACCACCTTACTCATCCTCTGGTCCCTTCGACCGGCGCTCTCCTCCAAGAATGATGCCCCCAAGGAGGTAACGACGTAGAAGCGCCGCCATCATCCGATCGACGGATCAAGGGTTTCCCCCGGAGTTGACATGAAGTGCCGCGGGGCTTCCTCGATGATGCCTTCAGGAAGGGAGCGACACTCCATTGTCGCCATCACCGGCTCCGAGAAATCGGAGACTAGGTTTTCACCCGGAATCCATCACGCTTCATCAACATCGAGGGCGCTCGATCAACCACCATACGGATCCTCCAGCCACGAGCATCGGCGCGAAGGCATCGACAACATCCCACGGAGGAACGTCGTCGGCAACCTCAGCCCCTCACCGCCACCACGCCGCCGGCTTCTCCTAATCGAAACCCGATAGGTTCACCGAAGGGATTTGTAGAGTCAGAGATTCGACAGGAGGAAAGCCGGGAACAATGTAAATATATTCCTAGTGTAGGACAATTGGCAAATAACCTCTGCCGTCACCGCTCCTATATTCCTAGTGTACGACTGCCACGTGTTTGTAAATTTTGCCGACTATACAATGTTACCGAGTGTTTTTCAAAATTTCGCTGTTTACTTTTTATTTACCGTGTATTATTGATATTTTCCGGAGTACGCACTGTCTGCTGAGTTATTGTTATCAATTCTCGGCAAAGTCTCTATTTATCTAGTTCCAAACTTTTTACACTCGGCAAATAGCTACGGACTAGGAATAATTCAGTATTCCCATAATGTCTGTCTGCACGACCGGAACTGCGGGGCTCCACTAGCTAGAAAATGGTTGGGGGCAACGGTGTCATGGACCTCTTCGTCATTGAAGAGCTCTGGCTCTAGCCGACGCATCAACACGAGGGATCCCAGCTCGCTCCTAGCCGACGAGCTTGGGGAAGAGCGATGGCCATCCGCCGCCAAAAAATGTAGTTGAGAGATCCTAGAGAGCCGTCCAATGACGTGCGGATGGAAGGAGCCACAGCAGAAGTACGGCGCAGCGGCGGTCCAACCATCCGAGAGGAACCTTGCCACGAGCAGAGAAGAACGATACGTTAAGGGCAGTTTAGGGAATGCTGTTAATTTTCGATTACTTGACGGGCTAAACCTGAAAACTACAACAAATACAATACGGGCTACCGTTACGCCACCATATAGTAGATTATGGACATCCTGCGACTAAACAGATACAAACTCAGAATCATAATACTATCTATACTGAATCATGAGAAACATGGGAATTGTAATTCAGTGATGGGAAACGAAGAACTAAGAGGCGAGGATGCAATTCATAGATGGAGAATAAGCAAGAGAACAAGAGACGCGAGCCAATATGCCTTTTATTTTTGTTGAGCCAATATAGCCAGAGCGAAGACTTCCTGTAACAAGCCAATATAGCCAGAGCGCCTGCCGATGTCTTCTGGGGAGGCCGAACTACCCAAGTGTGGCGGCACATTATCCAGCCCAAGATCGCACACTGACACACTCAGACACTCTGTGCTACTTGCCTACTTCACTGATCCAATGTCACCTCAATGTTCGTCTACACATTCAGAATGTCCCGGTCGCCAACGTCGTTTTATACCCGCCCGTACGAACCCTTTTCCTTGATCGCACCATACCAGAGGTCGCTGACACACTTAGACACTCTGTGCTACTTGCCTACTTCCTTGATCCAATGTCACCTCAAGTTTGCGCTAACATTTATATGTGTGTTGCCCGATTCAAACCAAATGGGCATCTTCAGCCTTGTTCGGAGATCGTAAATTTCCAATTGCCTCCGATTCCGAGACTCACAGTGGGTTGCACCACTTAAACCCAGTGTAGCTGTCATTATTCTTTGGGTCGGGAGCGTCTAGTCTATTATTAGTGTCGGATTGTCTTCTAGTAACATAGTTTGAGGCTCCAAAGAAACTACGAAGACATATGTCTCTTTTTATAAGGAAGGTTCCTGCTTACACTAAAGAAGGTTGTTGGCTAAGCTGTAGATTCCGTGACGCTGCGTGATATCTGCTCCTTAATTTCACTTTCTCCAAACATAACTGGATACATATGTGTACTCTGAAACGTTAACCTTAGTTCATTTCACCATCGATAGTATACTAGGCATTAACTTATTCTCCATGCAGGCAGGAGAAGGCGTTTTTGTTGAATAATTAGGCATAATTTCCACGATTAATTCCAGAATATAAATCATGATGACAGCAGCTATTAACATGTGAAACTCTAACATACTAGATGCAGCAGACAGCATGAACAATAGCAGCACGATCTCTCTAAACATGTAAACAGTAGACATGTTAAACAGACAGATCAGGACGCAGATTCCGTACCGTTCGTTTGTGGTAACGTTGTTGATGACAACGTTGGCGATGACGGGTCGGAGTAGACGACGCTTGAGACGGCGGTACGCAGCACCGCCTGACTTGCTAGGCAGACGAGCCGTCGTAGAAGCAGCGAGCAGTTGCGCGAAGCGCTTCCCAAAAAACCTAATTCGCCCTCTCCCGTACAGGATCACAAGGGCGACTGGTTCCGGAGACCTGCTCTCCCGTTCGCCGGTGGACGCCGGCTCTCGGGATGGAGTAGACTACGGTGGCGGCGCAAGGAACGAGGTGTGGCAAAACCTAGATTGGTTCGGTGTGTGTACAGCGCCCACGATGCGCGTCTTTTATAATGCGGTTCGGAAAACCCTAACGCGTGCGACGTGGGAGGCCCACGCCGCACATCCGAGTCGGTTGCAGCACGCGATACGGGAGCGACCCGAACCGCCTCAGCTGTGACGCGTCCGTCACGACTACGAAATCGGTTTTCCAAAACAGCAAAATAAACATAAGTATTGTCTCGGCTCGAGGCTCGATTCACGAAACGCGATAGCGACGTGTCGTGTCGTGTCGTGTCGAGTCGAGACAAGCGAGCGGAGGAGGAGGAGGAGTGCGCGAGAGGCTCTCTTGTTCTCACTCACATACAATCCCTACAACACTCCACCTTATAAGGTGGTGTGCAACTCCTCAAACTTCCAATGTGGGACTAAACTTCCCACTCCCACCACTCACTTGTACACATGGGCCATTTTGAGATTTCAGAATTTGCTATTGGGCTACCCACATATGGGCCCAATATTTCAGCTCACTCATTTGGGCCAAATATTCTAACAATCCCCCACCAGATCTCAAATGCCCATTTGAAGATTTGTCAATCCTCGCTACTTGTTTATATACTAGTGTTTCAACAGAGACTGTTAAGTTGAACTTCCGCCTAGAGCCTTAAGCTACATCTATCAGCAACTTGAACAATGGACTATGCCTTGAATTGCAAGTTTTGTGCCAATAGACTTTACTCAAAGTCATAACTAGTACTTGGCTGCCAGTAGCCTACCCCGCGGGTGGAGCATATGCGTCATACTCCGTGGTCTCTTCATGAGTTTACTAGAGATCACCCAAATCTCATAGACTGCGACGTTTACAGTCGGACTCACATAGGTGTGTTCTTTCAAGAATACTCTGTAGGACAGCATCTTTGCTATGAATAGCCAACATAAACACATTAAGGCATGTTGCCAACCTGCCTTACAGCTCTTTGAGAGTTATGCATCATCACTTAGAGAGGGTTTACCAAATACTCTCCTCAGTCAAACCACTAGTTTGTTCTTCCCAGGTCCTAATTCACGGGATCTCCGATCACATAGGTTGGGTTACCACTATGGTGTAACGCTTACGGGTCTCATACCCATCTCCCTCGATGCACTATCTATCACATTACGTGATAGTCCCTTCGTAAAGGGATCTGCCAGGTTTTTGTCTGTTTGAATATACGTAACAGTAATTACTCCGGAGTTTCTCAATTTCCTGACAGACTTCAATCGTCTTTTGACGTGTCTTGATGACTTCGCATTATCCTTAGAACTGGTCACCTTGGCAATCACGGTTTAATTGTCACAGTTCATGAGGATAGCCGGTAATGGTTTCTCAACCACCGGCAAGTCCATCAAGAGCTCACGCAGCCATTCTGCCTCAACAGTGGCTGTATCTAAAGCAGTAAGTTCTGCTTCCATGGTTGACCTCGTCAATATGGTATGTTTACAAGACCTCCATGACACTGCGCCACCTCCAATAAGAAATGCATATCCACTTGTGGCATAGAGCTCATCTACATCTGAGATCCAGTTGGAGTCACTATATCCCTCAAGCACAGCAGGGTGCCCTGAATAATGAATCCCATAGCTCATAGTTCCATTCAGATAGCGCATTACCCTATCAAGTGCATGCCAGTGATCATTACCCGGGTTTGACATGAACCTGCTCAATTTGCTCACAGCAAAAGAGATGTCAGGCCTCGTCGCGCTCGCAAGGTACATGAGTGAACCGATTATTTGAGAGTATCTCAATTGATCTTTCGTAATCCTCTTGCTCTTTCGAAGCGTCACGCTAGGATCATAAGGTGTTGGAGAAGGCTTGCTATCAATAAAGCCGAAACGGCTCAAGATCTTCTCAACATAGTGTGATTGCGTCAGCGTAATCCCACTCTCATCCTTAATAAGCTTGATGTTCAGAATTACATCAGCTTCTCCCAGATCTTTCATATCAAAACACTTTGATAGAAAAGACTTGACCTCATTGATCACAATTATGCTTGTACCGAAAATCAGTATGTCGTCCACATACAAGCATAATATAACACTATCGCCCCCACCATGGCGATAGTATACACACCTGTCAGCCTCATTAATGACAAAGCCCGCAGAAGTTAAAGTTCTGTCGAACTTCTCATGCCATTGCTTAGGTGCTTGTTTCAGTCCATACAAAGATTTTAACAATTTGCACACCTTTCTCTCTTCACCTTTTACCACAAACCCATCAGGATGATCCATATAAATTTCCTCTTCCAACTCTCCGTTAAGGAAAGCTGTCTTTACGTCCATTTGATGAACGATAAGACCATAGGAGGCAGCCAGGGAAAGTAGTACACGAATGGTGGTCAGTCTAGCAACAGGTGAATAGGTGTCAAAGTAATCTTCGCCTTCTCGCTGAGTGTAGCCCTTGGCTACAAGCCGTGCCTTGTACTTCTCAATAGTACCATCAGGCCTTAGCTTCTTCTTGAACACCCATTTACAGCCCACTGGCTTACAACCATAAGTTCGTTCAGATAACTCCCACGTCCCATTAGAAAGAATGGAGTCCATCTCATTATGGACAGCTTCTTTCCAGTCATCTGCATCTGGAGATGCAAATGCCTCTGCAATAGACGTAGGAGTATTGTCCACAAGGTACACAATGAAATCATCACCAAAGGATTTTTCAATCCTCTGTCTCTTACTCCGTTTAGGAGCTTCATTGTCATCCTTCTCAAGGACGTTCTCATCATGTGGTTGTTCAGTATGATCACTAGATGTACTAGATTCCGGTATTAATTCAGAAGAAAATTCAGCAAAGCTATGCATATCTTTCATAGGAAACATATTCTCAAAAAATGTTGCATCACGAGATTCCATAATAGTATCAACATGCATATCAGGTACCTCGGATTTAACCACTAGAAATCTATAACCAATACTACGCTGAGCATAACCTAGAAAGATACAATCCACTGTTTTTGGTCCGAGTTTGCGTTTCTTTGGAATTGGAACGTTGACCTTTGCCAAGCATCCCCAAGTACGCAAATAAGAAAGTGATGGTTTTCTCCCAACCCACTCCTCATAAGGGGTTTTCTCTTTATTCTTGTTAGGAACTTTATTCAGGACATGACACGAAGTCAACAGAGCCTCCCCCCACCATGCCTTAGATAAACCAGCAGTGTCCAACATGGCGTTCACCAAGTCGGTCAGCGTGCGGTTTTTCCTCTCAGCAATTCCGTTTGATTGTGGTGAGTAGGGAGGCGTCCTCTCGTGAATAATACCGTGTTCCTCACAGAATTCATCAAATACTTTAGAGAAATACTCTCCACCACGATCCGACCTAAAACGCTTGATCTTTCTCTCTAATTGATTTTCAACTTCAGCCTTATAGATTTTAAAGTAGTCTAAAGCCTCATCTTTAGTTTGCAACAAATAAACATAGCAGAATCTAGTAGCATCATCAATGAGTGTCATGAAATATCTTTTTCCACCTTTTGTCAACACACCATTCATCTCGCATAGATCAGAATGTATGAGTTCTAGAGGTGCCAAGTGTCTCTCCTCAGCTGCCGTGTGAGGCTTCCGAGGTTGCTTAGATTGCACACAACTATGGCACTTAGAACCTTTGGCAATGGTGAAATTCGGAATTAAACTTAAACTGGATAGCCGCGACAGTAAACCAAAATTAACATGACATAAACGAGAGTGCCAAACACTAGCATCTGAATCAACATTGCCACAAATATGGTTTACTGACTTATTGCAAAATTCGGAAAGAGAAAAGCGGAACAAGCCTCCGCACTCATAGCCTTTACCAATAAATTGTCCAAATCTCGACACAACTACTTTATTGGACTCAAACACTACTTTAAACCCATCTCTGCAAAGAAGGGAGCCGCTGACGAGATTCTTATTCATAGTAGGGACATGCTGCACGTTCCTCAGCTGCACGATCTTCCCCGAAGTAAACTTCAGATCTACCGTGCCAACACCACGAACAGAAGCATGTGACCCATTCCCCATTAGGACGGAGGAATCCCGTGCGACCTGATAAGAAGTGAACATAGAGATGTCAGCACACACATGAACATTAGCACCCGTATCAATCCACCAACATGGAGATTGAAGAACTGAAAGTACCATCGGTATATTACCGTACCCATCAGTGTTGCTAGCGGTCACCACGTTGACATTCTTGGAGCCTTTCTTCCCTTTCTTGTCTGCACGGTCTGGGCAGTCCACAGAAAAGTGGCCGAGCGCTCCACACGTAAAGCACTCGAGCCCAGCTTTGTTCAGCACCTTCTTCTTCTTCTTATTCTTAAAGGCAGTAGTGTTCACAGGGCCATTGAACTGGGGCTTATAGTTCCCTTTGTTCTTGCTGTTATTCTTGACGTGATGATTTTTCTGCACCATATTGGCACTAGACTGCAAATCACCACCTCTCTCAGTTGTGTCCTTTGCCCGAGCTTTCTCCTCAACATCAAGAGACGCTATCGGATTTTCAACTGATATCTCCTGTCTCTTATGTTTGAGAGATGTGGCGAAACTCCTCCATGAAGAAGGCAGTTTTGCAATAATGCATCCAGCCACAAACTTATCAGGAATCACACACTTGAGCAGATCAAGCTCCTTCGCAATGCACTGTATCTCATGAGCATGTTCGACTACAGAACGGTTATTCACCATCTTGTAGTCGTTAAAGCTCTCCATGATATACAGCTCACTGCCAGCATCGGACGCACCGAATTTAGTGTTCAGTGCATCCCAGAGCTCCTTAGCGTCTTCGATGTGCATATACACATCGCACAGACGTCCCTCCAGGACACTCAGAATACAGCCTCTGAAATTGTTATTGGCTTCCTTGAACTTATTCTGAACCTCGTCAGAAGCTCCTTCAGGAAGGCCACTCATAACAATGTCCCACACTTTCATGGACTGGAGCCACAGTTGGCTTCTCAGTTGCCATCTCTTAAAGGTGGTACCATTGAACCTATCCGGTTTCATCGAATCACTTAAGTGGGCCATAGTCAGTTCAGGAAATTGCCTACAATAAGGTTTTTGGATTGTTGAATAATTAGGCATAATTTCCACGATTAATTCCAGAATATAAATCATGATGACAGCAGCTATTAACATGTGAAACTCTAACATACTAGATGCAGCAGACAGCATGAACAATAGCAGCACGATCTCTCTAAACATGTAAACGGTAGACATGTTAAACAGACAGATCAGGACGCAGATTCCGTACCGTTCGTTTGTGGTAACGTTGTTGATGACAACGTTGGCGATGACGGGTCGGAGTAGACGACGCTACGCAGCACCGCCTGACTTGCTAGGCAGACGAGCCGTCGTAGAAGCAGCGAGCAGTTGCGCGAAGCGCTTCCCAAAAACCTAATTCGCCCTCTCCCGTACAGGATCACAAGGGCGACTGGTTCCGGAGACCTGCTCTCCCGTTCGCCGGTGGACGCCGGCTCTCGGGATGGAGTAGACTACGGTGGCGGCGCAAGGAACGAGGTGTGGCAAAACCTAGATTGGTTCGGTGTGTGTACAGCGTCCACGATGCGCGTCTTTTATAATGCGGTTCGGAAAACCCTAACGCGTGCGACGTGGGAGGCCCACGCCGACCCGAACCGCCTCAGCTGTGACGCGTCCGTCACGACTACGAAATCGGTTTTCCAAAACAGCAAAATAAACATAAGTATTGTCTCGGCTCGAGGCTCGATTCACGAAACGCGATCGCGACGTGTCGTGTCGAGTCGAGACGAGCGAGCGGAGGAGGAGGAGGAGTGCGCGAGAGGCTCTCTTGTTCTCACTCACATACAATCCCTACAACACTCCACCTTATAAGGTGGTGTGCAACTCCTCAAACTTCCAATGTGGGACTAAACTTCCCACTCCCACCACTCACTTGTACACATGGGCCATTTTGAGATTTCAGAATTTGCTATTGGGCTACCCACATATGGGCCCAATATTTCAGCTCACTCATTTGGGCCAAATATTCTAACAGTTTTTGCAGCGATGATAATCAACATTCTATCAAATAATCAATTTCTGGCACGAGTAACATGCTATAAAAAATCAATTATTCCCGCCCCTTCCGCTCACACATGTAGATGGCCTTCGTGATTTCAAATGATGTATATCCTACAACACTCTTCCCTCTATATAATTTTTTCAACTTTGATTCAGGCCCCTGGTTTTATTGCCTTCCCCTACATTTGTTATTTTATGGTGATCCAAATTCATATATGGAGATAAAGGAAAGTTCGGCCTCCGCTACGCGGAGGCCCGTCGCCGGAGGCTTAGGGCTTAGGTACGGTACGAGTTGATACCGAGTCGGAGTTGGATACACAGTTACCGACCTAGTTAGGTCAGGACTGCCTTTATATACCTCTTGTAAGCCGTCGCACGGGATAAGCCACATATTGTAAATCCCGGCGCGATTGTAACCTCACCCCGAAATAGTGAAGTATTGCTGGCTGGCGCCCGTGGTTTTTTCTCTTCCTTGTTGGAAGGGTTTTCCACGTTAAAATCTCGTGTCCCCGTTGGTTCGATCTTGCTTAATTTCATCGTTGTTTTGCTATTGCGTGTAACAACATTATTTTCAGCCCCTTCAACGTGGATGTCATCCAAACTTAGGCACCGAGTATAGCCATCCATGAAAATCTGCACACGCTCGTATGCATTCAAATGGCCAGAATCAAAGGGGACGACCAAGCTATTTGCGATTATTTTGACCAAATATCTCTCCGCGATCACCACATTGACCATAATGGACTACAGCGTACGAGGAAGATAATTAATTAGAAGAGTCTAAGTCATAACAAATTTCGCCTTTATATTCCCTAAAGAGAGGACAAGTTTAGTGTGCACTATATTTAATCGAACGGAATAAATTGACATATCGAAATAACATATGCTACTCATGTATATTCTCTGGAAATCAAAATATGATCCCACCCAATAGTTATTATATAGATCATTTCCATCATCACATCTAGGTCAACATCAATTTCAAACATAAATCTAGAAGAGTTTCTTCATTGGAAATTGTAACTTACTCACCGACACGGCGAATAAGTGAGAATTTCACCATACAAGACTTCGCTGACACATTTTGTCCGACTTGTCTTCCTCTTTGATTCAATGTCACCTCAAGGTTGCGCTAATATTTATATGTGTGTTGCCCCATTCAAAGAGAATGGGCATCTCCAGCCTTGTTCGGAGATGGTAAATTTCCAGTAGCCTCCCATTCACACTCACAGTGTGTTGCACCACTCAAACCCAGTGTAGTTGTCGTTGTTGCTTGGTCGGGAGCGTCTAGTCTCTTATTAGTATTAGACTGTCTTCTAGTGCTCTCCTCGTAACATAGTTTGAGGCTCCAACGAGACTACGAAGACATATGTATCTTTTTATAAGGAAGGTTCCTGCTTACCTAAAGAAGGTTGTTGGCTAAGCCGTAGGTTCTGTGACGCTGGGTGATATCTGATCCTTAATTTCTCTTTCTCCAAAGATAGCTGGATACATATATGTACTCTGAAACTTTAACCTTAGTTCATTTCACCTTCGATAGTACACTTGGCATTAACTTATTCTCCATGCAAGCGGGAGAAGGCGTTTTTGCAGCGATGGTCATCAACATTCTATCAAAAAATCAATTTCTGGCACGAGTAACATGCTATACAAAATCAATTATGCCCGCCCCTTCCGCTCACACATGTAAATGGCCTTCGTGATTTCAAATGATGTGTCATTTCTGTTTGCATTGAAAGAGTATATCCTACTACCATCTTGCATCTATATAATTTTTCCAACTTTGATTCAGGCCCCTGATAGTTATTGCCTTCCCCTACATTATTTTCAGCCCCATCAACGTTGATGTCATCTAAACATAGACGCCGAGTATAGCCATCCATAAAAACGTGGACGCGCTGGTATGCCTTCAAATGGCCCAAATCAAAGGGGTCGACCAAGTCATACCGAATTCCGCCTATATATTCCCTAAAGAGAGGACACATATAGTGTGCACTAAATTTAATCGAACGGAAATAAATTGACATATCCATAAAACATATGCTACGCATGTATATTCTCTTCAAACCAAAATACGATCACACACAATACTTATTGTATAGATCAGTTCCATCATCACATCTAGATCAACATCATTTTTGAAGCATAAATCTAGAACAATTTCGTCACTGGAAATTCTCACTTAGTCACCGACACGGGGATCGAGTGAGCGATGCGACCGTGGCTTGGGAGGTGGACAGAGATACTTAATGCATGATGAATGATGTACCTAGCTTGAGAGTGATTCTCCTGTGTGTGTAAGATGGTGAATATATTACCAATTTACCGGATGATTTAATCCAAATTATCAAGTAAATAAACCATACCAGTGACCATTAAACTAATCATGGAAAAATCTATTATAATAGATGGACAGATGGAATCTACATCGAATATCAGACCTGTAAATTGCAGCAATATCTCATACATATGGGGCATTTTTAGGTATTCTTCTGT
This sequence comes from Alopecurus myosuroides, assembly GCA_028641055.1. Taxonomy (NCBI): domain Eukaryota; kingdom Viridiplantae; phylum Streptophyta; class Magnoliopsida; order Poales; family Poaceae; genus Alopecurus; species Alopecurus myosuroides. The sequence goes on from CM054058.1 coordinate 71,362,123, forward strand.
CCTGGTTGTCGGTCATGTCATTGATGAAAGGTTGTCGAGATCGGGTAAGTAGTCATTGTTGGCGAATAAATTGTCGTCAATAGTCTCGCAATTTCACTACCCAAAAACCTGATGTCCATAAAGGATCACAAGAGGCGGGGTTACGGAAGCCTGTTGTCCATTCCTGCGGTCCACCGGAAGGAGGGATGGAGAAGACTTGTGTGGTGGCGCATTGGTTTGAAACTGTGCTAAAACATATGAGAGGGTTATATGTAGACGTCTGCCAGTTTATATAATGCGGGTTGAGAGAAACGTGGGAGTAACTCCCCAACCAAGTCAGTTGGTTTCCACGACCAAAAGTAATCGGAAACAATTTAGTAATTAACGCATCCGTTAATTACCAATTAATGACTCATAATAGTGATAGAATGACTAAGCTTATAAGGTGGTGCAATTTTCTCATAACTATGGTGTCCATGAGAATTTCTGATTTTAGTTGGCCCATGGACCAAAGCGCATTGTCAAAAATCCAACACAAGTAAGTATATATATTCAATGGAGGCGAGATCGAGAGAGTGTGAGCACCGAGAGCAGGGAGTGTGAGTGGAGAAAGAGTGAGTGGAGGCTTGCTAACTTCAAGAGGGAGGAGGGGAGGGTGGTAGGTGGTCCCATAAAGCTGGTCAGCTGCATACCAGGCACGCTACTAGTAAAAACGTAGTGGTGGTGTGTGTCAAATGGGAACACTAACAGTAAGTGAGCCTCTTTGGGGTACGCTACTTGCATGGTCCTACTTGTAGAGATGTAGTGTGCTACATTTCCTCCACACTACTGGAAGCATACCCGAAAGACGACGATGACGCTGTCAGTGCCACCACTGGGCATTCATGTAGCAGCTGAAGTCTTGTTGCGGGAATTGGAAGGCACTCCTAGAGGATAACCATGTCAGCGATGGGGAGGCGTAGGTGGACTCGGCGTTGGACGGTAGGCCTTGGTTGTCCAGGTTGAAAGGGATGGATTGCAATGTCGCCGGGAGAGTACTCCTCTTGAGACGACTTATTTTGTTCCATGTGATGAAGACCAATTTTACCAATTTTCTCGGGCTCATGCAGTATCAAGGAAAATATATGGGAAAGAAAGAATGTTTTTTGTATAGGGAACATAAAATACTTAGTAAATTAAATATAGATGGCAAAAACCAAGGAAAATATATGAAAGCCGCTTCACACGACATAATTGAAATAACTCGCAAGGCAAAGAAACCTACACGGCAAAATATATAGAAAACACGTTGCGAAGATAAATGAACATAAAACGCGCGAGACACATGTGTGCCCAGCCACCCTTCAGGGGTTGTCATGACGACATTAGTTTGTCGTGTGTGTTTGGGAAATACACAACAATTATCAGGTACTTTTTCATGTGTATCGTAAAAATGCATGGAAAACAATTATTTTCCGTGTATATTGTCGAAATACATGATAAAGAATTATTTAATGTGTGTATTTCCAGTGCACAAGGATAACAAATACTTTTACATTATTTTTCCAAGTGTTTCTTTGCCGCGGGTTCTTTCCTACTGAAGGGAATATGTCCGAGAGGCAATAAGAAAGTGTTTATTATGCTATTCCTTGTTTACGATAGATGTTTATTTCTCATGCTAGAATTCTATTAACCAGAAACGTCGATACATGTGTGTTTAATAAACAAACAATCGTTTCTAGTAAAGCCTCTCTTTTATCTACCTCGTTGATTATGAACATTGGATGTTGTTAATACCAAGGTCATGCCATTAGGACAATGATGTGATGAACATAAACCCAAACTAAGTATAACAATACGATCAAGTAATTTAGTTTATGTGTTATGTCTTACATACGAAGTAACCTTATTCCTTAGACCATGAGATCAAGCCAATCACTAATACCGGAAGGGTGCTTTGATGTCATCAAATGTCACACCGTAATAGGCTGATTATAAATGTATCGTTGGGTATTCGGAAAGTGTTAGCTGGGGCGCATGGATCAAGAGTGGGATTTGTCCATCCAAATGACAGAGAGATATACTCTGGGCCCTCTCGGTGATATCACATCGACACCGCTTACAAGCAAGTGACTAGGTCACAAGGATATCATATCACGAAACGAGAAAAAGAGTACTTTTCAGTAACAAGATCGATCTAGGTATGGTTGATACCAATGATCGGATCTCGGACAAGTAAAATATGGCGAGACAAAGGGAATAGTTACGACGTTGATGGTTCATACGATAACGAGAGTCATCGTTAAATATATAGTAGTTGTCACGGATCTCCAGATCCCGCTGTTGATTATTGATCGGAGAGGTGTCTCGATCATGTCTATGTTATTCGTGAACCGTAGGGTGACACACGTAAGGTTTGATGAAGCATTTGAGAGGATACGGAATATTGAAGAATGTTTTGGACAACACCGAAATTGTTTCAGGGAAAATTGAAATAGTTCAAGGGGTTTTTTGTCGAATAGTTGTTAATAGAATTAACAAATGGGTCGAGATGCTATATGAAAATGTTTGTTAATGGAATTAACAAATATCCAAATAAAGAAATACAAATATGTTATTTATTAAAGAAAAACCTTTGAATTTTCTAAGTGGAGTTTTAAGGGAGCATGAGTGGATGTGAGTGGGGCTTCCACTCACATGAAGAGGGAAGAGGTGGGGGCACCACCATGGCTGGCCGCACCCCACCCTTGGGCTGCCTCCCCCTCCCCAATAAAAGGAGGACGAGGGCTTCTCCTCCTCACACACTTGTCCCACCTCCTTTCCTCTCCAACCGCTTCTCCATTCCATGGTCTTTGACTTGGAGAAGCCCTGACCGTGCGATTCTTCATTACCAGCATGCCGTCTTTCTGTTGGAGTTCCGGGGGATCCTCTACTTCTGCTACCCCGCTGGATCGAGGGAACGGAGGTCTTCATCGAGCTAAACGTGTGACCGATCACGGAGTCCCCGCCGGATTGTGGTGCACATATTGTCACTCTCGGGATACGCCAACAACGATATTGAATCTCGTAACGCTTAGAGTGTACGATGGTATGTTTCCTAAGACTCTTTCTTCCTGTTGCACTTCATCTCCTAGATTAGATCTTGGTCCTTGGGGTTTATCTCGCGTAGGATTTTTTTTTCTATGCAACGTACCCTTCACCTACCATATTTCGTGTGTACAATGTTGGGGATATCGCTTATCGAGAATTTATCGGTCGAGCCAAAATAAGGGGCAAATCGACCGGTATATCGACATATCGGCCAATTTATCTTATCGGTCAAACATCGGTAAGAAATAAATCAGCCGGTTTATCAGAATATCGGAAGTTGTTTGGAACAATGCATCCGTACGATCACTTTATATAGCTATTTGTCCAGGGGTTTGACCGGCTTCATAGACTCCCTAGTATGTTTCTAGATTTAGAGATCAAAACTTCCCCTTAGGGTACAGGCGAGAGAGTCTTATGAAGATATGGCTAATCTCCAACCTATAACTAGTTTCCTAGGATGTGGGTGCAGATCGTGTTTTCCATGTTTTTATGTTATAACCTAACACAACCAATTGAAAAGATCCACTTGTATACCCTCTTTCGATATCGGTCATGGGGTTGAAATCACAAATATGTCGCCTAGAGGGGGTGAAAAGACGTTTTAAAATAGTTAGGGTTATGTCTTGAATAAATGCAGAATAAAACTATATTTTAATTTATCATAAAAAAACCTAAACAATCTAGGTTAACCTATGTGCGCCAAGAACTTATAGTAAACAATTTAAGTTAATATGTGATAGCGAGATATATAACTTCAAGGTCAATGGCTATCACGAAGTAAATTGCATAAGTAAGAAGATCAAGTATAGAAATAATCCAGACACGTGGAGACGATGAGTTACCTCGAAGTGCACTTCCAATTGTAAGGTGGTGTCTATTGGAGATATGTGGAGTCACAATGACTCCAAGCGCCTAAATGTCTCGCCTCATTCTCCTCATTCTTCCTGTGATGCGTAGTGCCAAGATCCACATAGGGACATTTGAGGAAGGTATAACTGATACCGTACAATGTTGACGCAATCTCCACAAATTAATTGGAGGCTCCCAACACTATCAAGCGATCTACAATAGCACCATGATAGCACCAAGGTGCCGAAAGCTTCCAAAACTCGGAGATAACAACAATCGTTAGTACCCCAAAAGGAACATGATCTAGATACTCCAAGTACCCTCTAATAACAAGCTTCACAACTTCAGCTTTCACGTATAGACATGGATAACTCAAGACTATACAACCGATGCAATTGCAATAACACAAGAAGTGCTCAAATCCTCCACTCTCAAATCCTACGAAAGCAAAAACATTCTATGGGAAAGAAGAGAGGAATAACAAGGGTGAAATAACCAAATTAATCTCTAATATGTAGAGCCATATAGATTTCGACTAAGAGGAGATATCGATTTGTGGAAATATAGATCTGGATATCCTCTCCATTTTAGCTTAAAATAGAGGGAATTAATAATGGAGGAATAGTGATAAAGCAAAACTTAGGTCAACAATGGGGGCCAAGACTATTCTCAAAAGTTGGTGACACTTTGGGGAAGAAGGTCATTTAAATATGTCCCCAAGAATTCTTCCATTATGCAATAGAGAAATAAAAATAAGAAACAAGCAATATTATGCTAAGTACGCAAAGATTTGAGCTCTCTCTGAATGATATGATTAATTTCTAATATGAGAGCCTCTCTTGATAATATAGTTATATACCCTGGTCACCTAACTAAGTCATGACACCGGTAATATAGAATACCTAACAAGATCTTGATCTAGATAATGACGATCTTGATCACATAAACTTGGACCATCTTTGTTGATTGTGCTCCGCTCGTTGAAGACTCATGCATTGCTACCCCATACGTTATGGGAGAGGCTCTCCTAAGTCCATCTTGACTTGGACATTATCTCCATATGTGTAGCGAGCTCAAGCATATGATCTCGTCGAGATGCTCATCCTAAACTTGCACTTCACAACCTTGATGATGATCACCACTTGTCGTCATCCTCCATGCGCTATATCAAATCTTCTTGTTGTGGCATTCCCATGGCATAATACCTAACCCGACATAGATATACGACACACATATATCATGGGTTCACTCAGAAATATATATGGACAATTTCCTATCATACCATGGGATCACTTCATCCCTCTTGGGACATATGCTACCTTCGTTGGGGCAGTAGAGACGTACCATAGAGCCCTTAGTAAGTTTCTGGACATAGGGAACGAAACTCCCCGTTTGGGTGAATTAGATGAACCCTTTTGAAGAGTTAGAAAATATTTTGGGGTTTTACATGTTCATTTATCCTAACCTAACACAACCAAGAAAAATTAAACTTTTCTACCCCTTTTGGCGCCGTTCATGGTTGTAGACGACAAATTTGGCTTTTTTTTCAACGAGGTCGGGGTTTCGCCGAAGCGGCTCCGAAACATCATGATCCCACTTAAACCTATTTGGTGTCATACCATATGTATACACGTTTTGTGGGAGGTGGTCAATGAGTATATCCTACTAAGGGGTGTGGTGTGTACACACGCATCTATTCTTGTAGACAGTGTTGGGCCTCCAAGTGCAGAGGTTTGTAGAATAGCATCAAGTTTCCCTTAAGTGGATCATCAAAGGTTTATAGAACTCAGGGAGGTAGAGGTCAAAGATATCCCTCTCAAGCAACCCTGCAATTAAGATACAAGAAGTCTCTTGTGTCCCCAACGGACACAATATACTTTTCAGGTATATAGGTGTACTAGTTTGGCAGAGAGATAGTGAAATGCGAGTAATATGGATTGTTATAAGTAATAATAGCAATCTTGAATAAATATGGCAGCAAACAAATATGTAGCAGAACAGGCGGAAAACGGTGTTTCAATGCTTGGAAACAAGGCCTAGGTCTCCTACTTTCACTAGTGGATGCTCTCAACAATAATCACATATTTGAATAACTAAATATCTTCCTTCACTATGCTACTCTTAACCCTCTCCGGTTGGATAACGAAAAACAATAATTGCGTAGGGCTGCAAAAAGCATTCCTTAAAGTAAGCATTCCCATCTCTAGTTAACCCCACGCTATCAGTATGAGCGTCCTAATAGGTACTAGACAAACACCACAATTCATAGAGGAGACACACACGACGTGCACACTGTCACCTTCACACCGCGGGACAAGGTGACTCCAAAGTTCATATTAATAAAACACTTGAGTAGCACAAGATGAAGAGTAACATCTACTTATTCAACTATATTACAAAGCTCACAATCACATATAGATCACACCATGGGAGAGAGATGAACCACATAGTTACCGGTAGATCCCTCAGCCTCGCTGGAGAACTACTCCCTCCTCATCATAGCAGACATCAACGGCGATGGAGATGGCGGTAGAGTCGATGGAGATGGTCCGGCGGCACTTCCCCGTCACGGCAGAGTGCTAGAACATAGATTTGTCACCCGAAACTTGTCGGCGGCGGCGACGGTTCTACGGATGTATTTTATGGAAAAGGTCGATTATTTTAGGGTTTTCCCCTCGGGGGAGTATATATAGGCGAAAGGGCGATGCCGGGGGGTGGTCAGGGGGCTCACACCACCAGGTTGCGCGGCTAGGGGGACCCGCGCCACCCTATGGTGTGGCCACCCTGTGTTCCCCCTCCGGGGCTCTTCGGGACTTCCTGGACCATCCGGGATTTCTAAGACTTTCGGGATTCGAATTTTCCAATTCCGAGAATATTTCAAGAACAACTTTTTTAAAACTAAACACAGCAGAAAACAGGGAACTGGCTCAGTGGCTTCACCGACATCACTTACCCTCTAGTAGGTTTCTGGACATAGAGCTCGAAATTCCCCTTCAGATTAACCGTAGGGTATATTGTGAAGACTTGATTTGAAACTATATAAAAGTTATTCACGTGCCACCAACCGGGACGGAAGGGGCTTTCGTCCCGGTTGTTACCACCGACCGGGACGAAAGGGGGATAGGATATATACACGTCACCGCCCCCCCTCAGCTCCAGACCGCGCGCAGGGACGAAAGTGACGCCGCCAGGCTGCCCATTTTTTCCGTTCCCCCGCGCCGCCCCTCGCCCCGTCGGCGTCCTCGCCTCTGCGGCGCCGTCCCGTCGCACCCGGCGCCGCCCCTCGCCCGTCGGCGCCCTCCTCTGCGGCGCCGCTCATTGCCCCCGTCGGCGCCTCCTCTGCGCCGCCACCCCTCGCGCCGCCCCTCGCCCCGTCGGCGTCCTCCTCTGTGGTGCCGTCCCTCGATCCCGTCTCGCCCCCGTCGGCGTCCTCCTCTGCGGCGCTGCCCCTCGCCCCACGCGCCGCCGGCCCGCCGCTGCCCCGCGCCGGCCTACACCGCCCCGCGCCGCCGCTGCCCCGCGCCGCCGGCCCGCCGCTGTCCCAATAGGAGGTAAGGCCTGCCTCCATCTCGCCCTAACCCAGGGCCTTTTTTGTTTTTTTCCTTTTTTTTTACTTAATTACTGTGTTTTATTAGTGTTACAAATGTTAGAATTATTAGTTTATGAATGTTAGAAATTTTAGATTAGACTTATTAACTTTAAATTTGTTTAGAATTGATATAAAAAATTTAAGAATGTTAGAAATTTAAGATTAGACTTAGCAATTTTAGATTTGTACGTTTAGAATTGATATAGGAAATTTAAGAATGTTAGAATTATTAGTTATTAGACTTACCAATTTTAGATTCGTACGTTTAGAATTGATATAGGAAATTGAAGAATGTTAAAATTATTAATTATGAATGTTAGAAAATCTAATTAAGATAGTGTTATAAATTTAAGAATGCTAGAAATGTTATCGTATGTTTAAATATTATTATGCATAAGCAGTTTTAATGAATTGGATCTGAAATATATACTTACTCTTTTTGTATAGTATGGATCCAAGAGACGAAGATGCCGAAAATATGATCGAGGGTTTAATCCGCGGGCCCGACGTAGAGCCCGATGTGAGCCAGTGGATGAACGACTCCGGTGAGGGAGATCCGGTGCTCACCCAGGGAGACGACTCCGATGAGGGAGAAGCCGACGGCTCCGATATGGGAGCAGCCGACAGCTCCGGTGGAACCATACAAATTACAAACACCGGCTCCGAGGTGCATATATATATATGTTAATTAATGAAGCATCCGTTGTCTATATACATGTATTAACAGTCTTTATATTTTTAGCCATCCGGTTCAAACATATCAACCGGAAAAAAGACTAAACGAGGCGCAACAAAGAAGTTGAAAGATACAGAAAGATACAGTATCGACACGATCACAGCAGACGGCGCACCCGAGCTTCCCGCTGATGTTGCCCAAAAATTTGTGAAGCAATGCGGAGTGCTAGTTAGAGATCACATCCCGATCACTGTTAATGAGTGGAATGAGCCAAAAGATCCGCGGAAACAATGAATTTCATATGTCGGCAAAATAGCCAAAGATCATCTTTTCTCAAAGATTTTGGCTAATTTCAACTTACCCGTGCCGGAGGTGGACGAGAATGAAGCGGATGTGACTGAGGCCGATGTTACTAAAATGAAACATGAGATACGGGAAAAGGTCAAAGCGTGGACCCTGAAAAAGATGGCCGAGCAATTCAAAAACTGGAAGAAAATATTGAACCTTGATTATGTTAAGAAGAACAAGACTCCTGATTTCACTCAAGGGTATGAGAAAATAAAACCCGTATGGGCAGACTTCGTGAAATACAAGCTGGCAGAGAATGAACTGGAAAGGACGAAAACAAATGAGAAAAACGCCGCCAAAAAGGTATATCACCATGTTATGGGGCAAGGTGGCTACAAGGGTTCTAGTCCCAAGTGGGAGACATGGGAGAACAACCTGATTCAGCAGGGGATCACTCCCGAGCCGTTCTTGTGGGTCGAGCGGACAAGGTCATGGTTCTACGGGCATGGGGGCAGGTTGGACGCCGAAGGAAAAGCAATATATAACCTAAGGCATAAAAAGAGTCGTCCTCTACCCATAGAGAAGCTGAGAGACGCAATAAAGGACGTTAAAGATGGGAAGTTCGTGCCAGATAGAGAGAACGACGAGCTCACACGAGCCCTAGGGAATAAGGAACACGGAGGGCGTACACGAGGCACAAAAGGCACTCCTCCGTGGAGTGTTGCGTTCGACTCCACCAAAAAGTTATACCCAGATAGAAGCCGTCAACGTAAAAAGGACAAGGAGGCAGCTGAAGCAGAGAATCAGGCAAACTGGAGGCGTCAACTTGAAGAAATGGTAAAGCTGACACAGGATGTAGCAAAGAAGCAGCAGGACCAAATTAACACACTTAGCCAGCAGATAGTGTCTACCGGCGCAACAGTACACATGGTAGAAGTTGAAGTCGAGGCTCCCGACGCCGCACATTCTCATCGCAAAAGCAGCGTTGCGTCCACGCAGCTACCGGGTGATGATGCACCGCCGATGATTCACCCGGTGGATGAGATCACGGAAATGACATCCTGTGAGCTCCACGTGAAGGTCGTCAATATAACCATCAAGGCGGCGGCCGGATATGCCTTACCAATTGGCAACGAACCAACTCACCATAGTCTTCCGGTTCCACGGGGCTACGCTGTTGTTGGGGTCGATGAAGTTGTCAACGGATTCGAGCGGGTAAAGCTTGATTTTCCTGAAGGTGAAGACGAAGAGTTGACTGAACTCGGAGAAGCCAAGAACTTGACCGTTCTATGGCTAAAGGAATGCATTGTGCTCACAAATCACACGACAAAGCCATCGAATCCTCGCCTTTCTCCAGCGCAAAGGTCTCCAGCGCGGTCGTCTTCAAAACGCATGCCGTCTCCGGCGCGGTCGCCTACGCCGTGCACGTCTCCAGCGCGGTCACCTACGCCGCCGCGTCAGCCCTCTCCGCCCACTAAGTTTCTGCCGAAACGTAAAAAATCACCGAAACGTCAACGGTCACCCCTCCCGAAGGTACCAAAAGAGGTACCCAAGTTACCTTACGACTATACTCCCGAGGAAACCCAGAAAATCGCAAAGGACAAATACGATGCGTGGAAATCAAAGCGGAAGGAGAAGCAAAAGCCAGATTTCCCTGAGACCGAAGAAGAGATAGAACGAGCTTGGAAAATGGTGAAGACTCTTCATCAACCCGAGCCGAGTCTGTCATCTGACTATGACCGCTCTATTCTGAAGTCACACCAGGAAATGGTGCGGTCAACGAAGAGTAGTAGCGCAAGCGGGAAAAAGGGGAAATCAGTTGCTCAACTCGGAGAGCAGAAAAAACAATCCACGTCCCCGCTCAAAGTGATTTCCAATACCCAGGTGGGGCCGAGCACTAATATTGCTGATGAGGATATTGATCCGGAGTTTATAACACTGTACGCAGACAAGGCAGCTGATGCGGGTTTGTCCATTGATGAGTATATGCAAACAGTGAACTACTTCCCCGCAGCTGAATGTGCGTACAAATACGAGTACGGGAAGCCTCTTGTCAAACCCGAGGAGATAAAGGATCTACCAACGAAAATGCGAAGAGTGCATAGTTGGTATATGCAAGCCGCTGATGAATCTGAGGACTGGCTATGTCTCAACGTTAAGGACGAGCACTATGGAACTGGAAATGGATATGTTATGATTCAATTTGAGGAATTGTTTCAGTTATACCAGCAGCAGGCCCTCGACAAATCTATCCTTAGTGCCTATTGTCTGTAAGCACTTATTTCTCTAGCTCACCTCATTCAATTGCATATATATTCATATATATATATATATATAGTACACTCATATATTATAATTGCAGAATGAATATTCTCGAATGCAAAAGAGGTGGAATCTATGATATTGGGTTCATTGATCCAAATATTATTTTTGAAAAGACTCTTCGGCAATCTCCCAATGATACAGAAAATAATATTCTGAGGGCAATAATATTTAACCAACACCGACGGGAAATACTATGTCCTTACAACTTCAAGTAAGTGTGTTACTCTGTTGTAAACATTCTGTTTTCTTTACTCGATGTTCATTGTATAATTGATGAGTTTTGCGTGCGCAGCTTCCACTATATTCTGCTAATCTTCCAAATTGACAAAGGAAAAGTAATTGTAATGGACTCAAAACGTAAACCTCTCTCAATGTGGGCTGACATGCAGGAAATGATCAAGCGGTAATTTCAATCTTTATTAATTTCAGTATTTATATATTGCAATATATCGACTACTTTGTTTCATTTTCGGATATCAAGTAATTACTAACTCTTTTTATTCTTTTTCTTTCTCGGGCAGGGTTTGGAAGAGGTTCATAAAGAAGTCTCCCGGTGAATGGGAAAAACAACTTACATTTGATGTTGTGCAAGTAAGTACTATCTAGATCCGTGCCCATCTCCATTATCATGCCTGGTTGATTATTATTTTGATTGAAACAATCTTCTCGTATAGTGCTTGCAACAAGGAGACGGGAATAACTTGTGTGGATACTACGTTTGCGAGTTCATTCGTCAGACCACATCTCCCAAGGGCAGAAATTTAAAACAACTTCATGTACGTTAGTCGTCAATTCTTCTTATTACTATCTATTTTAGTTACTTAGCTTCATATATTTTAGTGACCACTCTTCTTTATATTAGATCGAACGGCTTCGGGACGGTCTTCTACCTAGGGACCGCATACGAGCAATTCAGGAGGAAATTGCGGGCTTCTTAGAGGCAGAGGTCATAAACGTAGATGGAGAGTACCATGCCTCCGGTTGGAACTAAGTTTGATTTTGTAATACACTCCATCGGTCATGTAATATGATCGATATACTTTGCTTCTGTAATATAAGTGTTTCTTATTCTGCTTTATATACTTATTCACTCGTGCAATCCGGGGGCTCGGTGGAGGGTCCACCGAGGCTCCTCTCTTCTCGAGGTCCGGGGAGGGGCCGCCAGGAGGTCTCGGGGACCAAAAAACGGAAATTGTAAATTTCTGCCGCTGCAGAGAAAAGGGCAAAAGCCCTGCCGCGGCAGAAGGGGCATGCATCCCGGGTCGTATTCAGAACCGGGACTAATAGCCCTGGCCAGGTTCCAGCTCTCGGGCCACGTGGTCAGCCCCATTTGTCCCGGGTCCTGCCACAACCGGGACCAATGGGGAGGGGTATTTGTCCCGGATGCCCCGTCCCGGTTGCACAACCGGGACAAAAGGGGGCCTACGAACCGGGACTAAATCCCCTGTTTCCACTAGTGCTGGATTCACCGGAATCACTTAGTCCCTAATAAGTTTCTCGACTTAGAGCTCGGCGATTCAAAGGGATATATTTTTGTTTTCCATGTTCTATGGGCTGACCTAACTCAACCAAGGAAAGAAGTCCTCTCGTAGAGCCCCCTTTCACCACCTTTTATGGGCATATACGTCAAGTTTTACTTTCTTCCAGCAGGGTGACGGTTTCGTCGAAGCGTATCTTCTGAGAATTGGAATCCCACATAACTCTAGGTAATGCCATTTCTTATTTTTTGAGTATTATTTTTATGTCGTGCATTCCTTATTTTGGTAGTATAGTTTTTGTTAATGGGTAGATACATATAATGTTTTCAATTGTTAAGTTTCAAGAAAAAACTGGTATTACCATGTGTAACAGATGACAACATTTGGCACGAAGGATCGGTGGCAGGAGTCCGGCGCGGCGGCAGTCGTACCGTACGAGAGGAACCCTACAATGGGCAGAGGAGAATGATACTTTTAGGGAAGTTTAGGGAATGCTGTTAATTTTCGACTGCCTTAGGGGCTAAACCATAGTTTTAAATAGCGGGCTATGGGATATAGCGTTTGCCTCAAAATTAGCTAAATCGACGCTATAGCGCAACTAAGCGGCGCTAAATCAACGCTCCTGCTATTTAAAACTATGGGCTAAACCCAAAAACTACGACACATGCAATACAGTTACATTACGCCGCTGTATAGTAGAGATTATGGCCATACCATAGAAAATTGATACAATCTTAGAAACACAATACTACCTATACTGAATCATGAGAAAAATTGGGAATTGTAAATTTGTAATTTAATCATGGGAGATCGAAGAACTAAGAGGCGGCATGCAATTTCTAGATGGCGAACATGCAAGACAGCAAGAGATGCGAACGATGATAGCATTTTATTTTTTAGGTGAGCCGATATAACCAGAGGGAAGACTTCCTGTAACAAGCCACTATAGCCAGAGCGCCTGCCGGTGTCTTCTGGGAAGGCCCAACTACAGTGTGGCGGCACACTGTCCCGCTCAATATTGCACTTACGAGAGGTCGCCGACATATTCTGTCCTACTTGCCTACTTCTCATTCAATTTGCATTGCAAACTCCCGTTTCTTGATCCAGTGTCACCTCAATGTTCGCTAACATGAATGGATGCAGGCTGCATATACTAGCTCAGGTTGGTTAATCAGCCAGTTGATTAAATCTAGGCTACGCTTGCTTGGCTGGGCCGCAGGATATGCCACAGCATACCGGGCATACCATGTAGGTCCGTCTCTGCCCCATTGAAACAGAATGGGCATCTCCGGCCTTGTTCGGAGCTGGTAAATTTCCAATTGCTTCCCATTTACAGACTCACAGTGTGTTGCACCACTCAAACCCATCGTAGATGTCATTGTTGTTTGGGTCGAGAGCGTCTAGTCTATTTTTAGTGTTAGATTGTTTTCTACTGCTCTCCTCGTAACATAGTTTGAAGTTCCAACGAGACTTGGAAGACATATGTATCCTTTTATAAGGAAGGTTCTTGCATACACTAAAGCCATAGGTTCTGTGACGCTGCGTGATATCTGATCCTTAATTTCTATTTCTCGAAAAGATAACTGGATACATGTGTGTACTCCTAAACATTAACCGTAGTTCATTTCACCTTCGATAGTACACTCGGCATTAACTTATTCGCCATGCAGGTGGGAGAAGGCGTTTTTTCAGCGATGCTCATCATCATTCTATCAAAAATAAATTTCTCGCACGAGTAACATTGTATAAATAATCAATTCTGCCAGCCCCTTCCGCTCACACTTGTAGGTGGCCTTCGTGATTTCAAATGATCTGTCATTTCTGTCTACATAGAAAGAGTATATCCTACTACAATCTTCACTATATATAATTTTTCCTATTTTGATTCTGGCCTCTGGTTGTTACCCCCCCCCCCCCCCCCCCCCCCCCCCCCCCCTTCATTATTTTCAGCCCCATCGACCTCAGTGTCATCTAAACTTAGGCACCGAATATAACCATCCATGAAAACATGCACGCGATGGTATGCCTTCAAATGGCCAGAATCAAAGGGGTCAACCAAGCTATTTGCGGCTATTTTGAAGCATGTCGTTCACCATCCAAATATCTCTCCACGAACAGTACATCGATTGTCGGATATATGCCAATTAGGGGTCTGTCTGGCATTGGCCTAAGGCCGGATTACCAGGGTGGCCCACAAGCAATGAAGCATAATCTATTGGGCGGCCGGGTAAACTGACGCGCAGGAAGCCAGATTCTAGAAGAAGCCGGACCACGGCCCAAAGTGGTGCGGCTTGGAGGAGAATACAGATTCCTTATTTTCCAAGTTATATATTTTCCGTAGTCTTCTAAGTTTCCTTTCTCTAAGCCCTAATCCGGCTATCCATATAAAGCCGGACAGTAGCAAGAACATACATACAATTAGCTAGAAGCCAACTCGCCGGGAAGTTCATCCTCGTCGAGTTAGCGAAATCATACTCACAATTGTACTTTGTATACTTCAGGATTCCGCACTGATTTAGTGAGATTGCAGGAGTAGAAACGCCGCCTAGTTGCGTCATACCGAATCTGAGTAAAACTCGGTGTTCTCCTTTGCAGTGTTTCCACGTCCCCCCACGGTTCTACCAGTAGCCTTATGGCACCCCGTCCATGAATCTTACTACGATGTGTCGACAGTTGGCGCCAACCGTGGGGCCTGCAGCGTCGGGAGTCACGTTCCGAGCGGGAATACTCGACGGAATCGGCAGCTTGATTACTATCGGAAGCCTGGAATCCGACGGAAACGTCAGACGTTTCCTCGACAACGGATCATATATGCCGACAAGGAATCATATGGTAAGTGCGTGTGGTTTACCCATTGGATCTAATAATGTTTTTATCGGTTAAACATCATAAACTATGGGATTCCATGGTGTAAGTAATTTTAGCCCACCCTGTTGGAACGCGTAGAGATAAACAAAAACTTTTCCTACGCGATGCTTCCAAGATCTAGCCGAGGTAGAAGGCCACGAGTATTACCACTAGACGCGCAGGTGCGGATTATCGATGCAGCGCGGCGGGGCAGTGCAGTCCCACGATCCGGTCCGGCCGATCCAATCCCTCGAACGTCGAAGTGCTGAACGTACAGCACCTCTGCCGGTATCCACACGTGCGAGGAGGAGCTCCGACGGAGGATTGCTAGGTCCGGTGCGGCGGCTGGACTAAGTGGGGCTAGGGTTCCCAACGCATGGGAGAGTGGATTAAACGTGCCCGCTGGGCAACCTGCGCCCCTCTTTATATAGCGTATGGTAATGGGCTTCACAACACTTGTGGCCCATTCCCTCTATGAGTCCGACTCACAAAACCAGTCAATTTCCGGTTCGGGTCCAACCCGACCAATACTTGCTCCCGCTCTTAAGTGTGCGACCCTGCAGGCTTATGGCGACTTGGACACGATTGGAGTCCAACTCCCAATCTATCAATCGGTAGCGGCTCCTAGCAGAACGTGCCGACTCCCAAGTACCATTGAGTCATGACGACATAGCTTTCAATGTGATATTCCTCTTAGTCCCTTTTGCCTCACGATATACCTTGTCGAGCTATAGGCGATTTATCGTCATCCCTTAAATAGCTCAACTCTCTTCTCGATCTGTGACATGTGATTCATCTGACTAACTCTTAGTCAACCGATACAGTTAACACTTAACTGTGTCGCGCGTGGCCATGCTTCCTGAATCATATCACTCGAGAGGGCCCAGAGAATATCTCTTCATTCGGAGGGGCAAAATCCCATCTTGATCATCCATATCACGCAGCTTGTTTGTCATTCGACCCGAACTCTGCCTTTATAACTGCCTTATCACAGAGCACCGTTTAACAGAACCTAAGTCGGTGGTCCACAACTCGGATTGTGCAACAACCTCATGTCTAAGGATTACATTGATTGAGACATGCAAATGATGACTTGATCGTTGCATCTCAATGTGGATCAGTCCGACTTGCTAAACTCTTTAGCCAAGTCCGTGAACGTTGGAATGGCATCACCATGCCCATGACAAGTGGAACCGTGTCATCAGCCAACACTCACATTAGTCTAGGGTGTGTTTCCAGCACAACCTAAATGAACAAGGACAATCTAGTATGAACAACATGAATATATAGTTCCACAATCGAATCACATATTCAATAAAATATATCAGATGTTCAAAACAAGGACAACTTAATAACTTTATGAATACAGTGCGAATTACATCATACATGATTGCCTCTAGGGCATATTCCCAACAGTCTCCCACTTGCACTAGAGTCAATCATCCTGGCATCATATGCCTAGGCATCTAATGCCCATACCTCTCGTGTGCGCCTCATACTTAGGCTGTGGTAGCGTTTTTGTCAACGGATCTGCAATGTTTCAATCCGTGTGTACTTTGCATAACTTGATATCACCTTGTTCGACAAACTGGCGAATGAGGTGGTACCGCATGAGTATATGTTTGTTCTTCTGATGTTGTCTAGGTTCCTTGACTTGTGCGATAGCACCATTGTTGTAACAATATATGTCCAAAGGATTGGACGCGCCCTGAACCACACCAAGATCCATCAGGAGGTTCCTGATCCAAACAGCTTCCTTTGCCGCCTCTGAGGCAGCAATATACTCAGCCTCTGTTATAGATGCAGACACCGTATCTTGCTTGGAACTCTTCCAGCTCACAGCCCCTCCATTCATTACGAACACGTATCCAGATTGCGAACGAGAATCATCTGAGTCGGTGAGATAACTCGCATCCGTGTAACCCTTTACACTGAATTCCTCATCACCTCCATAAACTAGGAACATTTCCTTAGTATTTCTCAAGTACTTAAGGATGTTTTTAACCGCTGCCCAGTGGGCTTCGCCAGGGTCAGCCTGGTATCTGCTCGTAACACTTAGAGCATAGGAAACATCTGGCCTAGTACAAATCATGGCATACATGATGGATCCGATTGCCGAAGCATACAGGATCACACTCATCCGACTTCGCTCATCATTCGTCGAAGGACACTGAGTCTTGCTAAGTTTTATGCCATGGGACATCGGCAAGAATCCCTTCTTGGACTCTTCCATTTTGAATGTCTTCAAAACCTTGTCCAGATATGTACTCTGACTCAATCCAATGAGCCGCCTTGATCTATCTCTATAGATCCCGATTCCTAATATGTAAGTCGCCTCACCCAAATCCTTCATTGAGAAACTCCTTTCCAATGACTCTTTGGTTTTTTGCAACATCATGACATCATTTCCAATCAGCAATATGTCATCCACATATAAGATTAGAAAATTTACTTTGCTCCCACTAAACTTCTTATATAAACAAGAATCATGATCACTCTTGATGAAGCCAAACGATTTGACTACCTCATCAAAGCGAATGTTCCAACTTCGAGATGCTTGCTTCAACCCATAAATGGATTTCTGAAGTTTGCATACCTTGTCAGCATTAGCTGGATCGACAAAACCTTCGGGCTATATCATATACACGTCCTCAGTTAAATTTCCATTAACGAAAGCCGTCTTGACATCCATCTGCCATATCTCATAGTCGAAATAGGCTGCTATGGCTAACATGATCCGAATTGATTTAAGCATCGCTACGGGCGAGAAGGTCTCGTCGTAGTCAACTCCTTTAACTTGTCGGAACCCCTTCGTGACAAGTCGTGCTTTATAGACGGAAATATTTCCATCCATATCAATTTTCTTCTTAAAGACCCATTTGCACTCGACGGGTCTTGCACCGTCAGGCAGATCAACCAAATTCCAAACTTGGTTTTCATCCATGGATTTTAACTCGGATCTCATGGCTCCAAGCCATGACTCGGAATCAGATCCCACCATCGCTTCTGAATAAGTTGCCGGCTCATTACTGTGTAACAGTAAAACATCTCGAGCACTTTGTAATCTGGCAGATCTCCGAGGTTCAGGTGCTGTAACCGGTGTAGGTACCACGACCGGCTCAGCCTCCAAGGCCATTGCCGACTTGCCCCTAGCTGGTTCTTCTCGAATTTCTTCGAGTTGTACCGTGCTCCCACTGACTTCCCGACTGAGAAACTCTTTCTCAAGGAAGACACCATTCCGAGCGACAAACACTTTGCCCTCTTCCCGGTTGTAGAAGTAGTACCCCAAGGTTTCCCTCGGATACCCCATGAAAATACACTTATCCGACTTGGGCGTGAGCTTGTCCGACTGAAGTCGCTTGACAAATGCTTCACAAACCCAAATCTTAAGAAAAGACAAACTTGGCTTTTTACCAGTCCACATCTCATGTGGCGTCTTCTCTACTGACTTTGATGGTACTCTGTTTAGTGTGAAAGCTGCAGTTTCTAGACAATAACCCCAAAATGATAAAGGTAGATATGTCTGACTCATCATTGATCGTACCATGTCCAATAAGGTCCGATTTCTCCGTTCTGATACACCGTTTCTCTGTGGTGTACCTGGCGGAGTGAGTTGAGGAACTATTCCACAACTCTTTAGATGGTCATCAAACTCATGGCTCATGTACTCGCCTCCACGGTCCGACCGTAGAAACTTTATTTTCTTGCCGAGTTGATTTTCTACCTCACTCTGGAATTCCTTGAACTTTTCAAAGGCTTCCGACTTGTGTTTCGTTAAATAGGTATATCCATACCTACTCAAATCATCAGTGAAGGTAATGAAGTACTCATAACCACCTCTGGCTGTCGTGCTCATTGGACCACATACATCACTATGTATTAGTTCTAACAAGTCATACGCCCTTTCACAACTCTTTGCAAAAGGTGTCTTGGTCATTTTGCCTAGTAGGCATGATTCGCATGTCTCGAATGACTCTAAGTCGAACGAAGTTAGAAGTCCATCATCATGGAGCTTCTTCATGCGTTTCCAACTTATATGACCAAGCCGACAGTGCCAAAAGTAAGTCATATTCAGATAATTTGGTTTCAACCTTTTAACATTTATGTTATAGACCGATTCACTATAAAGATTTAAAATAAATAACCTGTTCTGAACGGGTGCAAAGCCATGAAACATATCTTTCAAATATAAAGAACAACCATTATTCTTAATATTCGACTCATAACCTTGTCTCATCAAACATGAGGCGGAAATAATGTTTCGACTAAGCGCTGGAACATAATAACAATTATTTAGTTCCAAAATAAATCCTGAAGTTAAATGATGTTGCATCGTGCCGACTTCCAACGCAGCGACTCTCGCCTTGTTGCCGACCCGAATATCAACCTCTCCTCTTGCCACGCTCCTAGTTCTTACCAGTCCCTGCAACGAGTTGCATATGTAAATAACTGATCCGGTATCATATACCCAAGAACTATTAGGCGCATCAGCAAGATAAATGTCTATAACATTGCACACAAGCATACCTGAGTTGGAAGTCACACCTCCACTCTTGGCTCTGTCAGCCAAAAACTTGGTGCAGTTCCTCTTCCAGTGGCCATCTTGCTTGCAATAGAAGCAGTTGGCTCCGGCTGTAGGAGAAGGCTTAGTCTTTGAGAAAGCACTCTGGACAGGGCCATGGACGCTACCTCCTGACTTATCCTTCTTCTTCTTAGTCCAAGAACTCTTCTTGAACTTAGCCTTATTCTGCACCATCAACACTTGACTGGCGCCTTTCTTGATATCAGCCTCTGCCGTTTTGAGCATCCCATGTAATTCAGTGATACTCTTATCCATACCATGCATATGGTAGTTCGAGATGAACGAACCATACGCACTAGGAAGAGAGTTCAGAATTATATCAGTAGCGAACTCTTCGTTAATTGGGACGCCCAGCCGATCCAGAGAATGAATGTAACCAAGCATCTTGATTACATGCGGACTCAGTGGATCGCCATCTTTCAGCTTACAACCCAGCAAATCTTGAGAGACTTGATACCTCTCGGTCTTTGCCTGAGCCTGGAACATACTTTTGAGGCTTTCGATCATATCGTAGGCCTCAACATTCTCGAACTGCTGCTGCAAGTCCGGTTCCATGTGTGCAAGCATAAGACAGCTAATTTCCGTAGACTCATCTCTAGTCTTACGGTAGGCATTCATGACAGCGATAGTCGCATCGTCATCAGGCTCATCTGGAAGTGGAGTTTCTAGAACATGTTCTTTCTTGTCATGCTTGAGGACCATCCTCAGATTACGATACCAGTTGGTGAAATTAGTTCCATTAAGCTTATCTTTCTCTAGGATTGACCTCAACGCAAACGCGGACAACTGAGGAAGGTTGCTAGGTGCCATTGATCTACAACAGAAAATACGCAAAAACACTTAAGACATGTATTCATAAAAGAGCAGGCATATTAAACGCTTTAATACTTATGCTCCCACTAGAACCAACATCCCTCCGATGGTTGCTAAGTGATTCAAGATCCTAAATAAGAAAGCCGACTAGTGAGCTTTAGCATCACCTCTAGCCGTCAAGTGATCTAGGTAGGCAACACCTTGCCAATCGTATCCAATACGACTCCTGTTAGTTGGGTGACATCACATGCCCCGGCTCCCAACCTACCTCGCCCCAAGCCCCACAACCGTTGTGATGGACTCGCCTAGATTACCAAGTGATTCTGCTTGTAAGAGTCCGACTCAAATCCACCTAACCAGAAAGAATTGGTAGCACCTCAATTTTATGAGCCCACTACCAAGAATGTCCGACTTGTGATGGTGCATCACTGGCGGGGCGACCGACTAGACCTTCTTTGGGGGATTAAATAATCTACCAACTATCTAAATAGAGGTAAATAGAGACATAACAATAACACAAATAAAGCAATTATAATGTGAAATTGTATGGCTCTCTTCATGGTGATCTCCATCTCCACAAAGCTTGTAAGTCGACTCGTGCCAACTCTTGTCACGTGCCATCTTACTCCATGTAGCCGACTTGTACATCGACTTGCATGCCACCGGGTTCTCCAACAAGCTACACTAGCTAGTAAATGAAAAAGTTACATAGAGAATCCGACACGCAGGTCGTTATATAATAAAATGACAGCACCTAGGCTCCAGCCGGCTGACAAAAACATGATACGCAGATCATGTATGGATTACACACATCACACGCACATAAGCCATACCATTCACAACTTACTGCAAAAACAAGTTATGCATAGATACGATATCTACCGGCGTTGTGAACTCGCAACGGCATCTAAGGCGCTACGATTTCGGAAAACGCAGATCTCACCTGCATTCCGATCATGGATTTCTTCATCGGATAAAACGATTTTACCCGAATCTGATCCGTATTCCGATTCGACCAAACTCTTTGATCTTCGATCACCGCAACTGGATTTATGTGTCACGGTATACCCCGATGGCGGAAACCGACCGGTAGGGGTAAGTTATTCCACGACCTTAGCAGTATGATCACGGAAACCTGATCATCCATTAACCCCGGGTACGATTGATCCAATCAACCTTGTACAAAACCGATCTATCTCATAGAACGACCACCAAAACATCAATTAGATCATATCTAACGCTAACTACATATCACATATGTACGAATCTCGGGCCTAACACCAGAAGCTACCGCTCTGATACCACTGTTGGAACGCGTAGAGATAAACAAAAACTTTTCCTACGCGATGCTGCCAAGATCTAGCCGAGGTAGAAGGCCACGAGTATTACCACTAGACGCGCAGGTGCGGATTATCGATGCAGCGCGTCGGGGCAGTGTAGTCCCACGATCCGGTCCGGCCGATCCAATCCCTCGAACGTCGAAGTGCTGAAAGTACAGCACCTCTGCCGGTATCCACACGTGTGAGGAGGAGCTCCGACGGCGGACTGTTAGGTCCGGTGCGGCGGCTGGACTGAGTGGGGTTAGGGTTCCCAACGCATGAGAGAGTGGACTAAAACGTGTCCGCTGGGGAACCTGCGCCCCTCTTTATATAGTGTACGGTAATGGGCTTCACAACACTTGTGGCCCATTCCCTCTATGAGTCCGACTCACAAAACCAGTCCATTTCCGGTTCGGGTCCAAACCGACCAATACTTGCTCCCGCTCTTAAGTGTGCGACCCTGCAGGCTCATGGCGACTTGGACACGATTGGAGTCCAACTCCCAATCGATCAATCGGTAGCGGCTCGTAGCAGAACGTGCCGGCTCCCAAGTACCATTGAGTCATGACGACATACCTTTCAATGTGATATTCATCTTAGTCCCTTTTGCCTCACGATATACCTTGTCGAGCTATAGGTGATTTATCGTCATCCCTTAAATAGCTCAACTCTCATCTCGATCTGTGACATGTGATTCATCTGACTAACTCTTAGTCAACCGATACAGTTAACACTTAACTGAGTCGCGCATGGCCATACTTCCTGAATCATATCACTCGAGAGGGCCCAGAGAATATCTCTCCATTCGGAGGGGCAAAATCCCATCTTGATCATCCACATCACACAGCTTGTTTCTCATTCGACCCAAACTCTGCCTTTATAACTGCCTTGTCACAGAGCAGCGTTTAACAGAACCTAAGTCGGTGATCCACAACTCGGATTGTGCAACAACCTCAGGTCTAAGGATTACATTGATTGAGACATGCAAATTATGACTTGATCGTTGCATCTCAATGTGGGTTAGTCCGACTTGCTAAACTCTTTAGCCAAGTCCGTGAACGTTGGAATGGCATCACCATGCCCATGACAAGTGGAACCGTGTCATCAGCCAACACTCACATTAGTCTAGGGTGTGTGTCCAGCACAAGCTAAATGACCAAGGACAATCTAGTACGAACAACATGAATATATAGTTCCACAATCGAATCACATATTCAATGACATATATCAGATGTTCAAAACAAGGACAACTTAATAACTTTATGAATATAGTGGGAATTACATCATACATGATTGCCTCTAGGGCATATTCCCAACACACCCATCCTATGCCCAATAGATCAAGGCTTCAATGCCAAATTTCGCTCAGATATTCCCTATTCATACATAGAAGCAGATCAAGCTTCCATAGTTGTATACCGCCAAAATACATGTGGATTTGACACCTCTTCGGAGATGTCTGCAATCAGATCCCACTTCATTGGTATGGTGCAGTCCGAGATTGCTGAAAACACGGAAGACGGAAATCCCATGGAAAAGGCAGAAAACCATGATCCCACAGAAAAAGTGGAAGATCCGACATGCGTCGACCAGGCGATGAATTCGGAAGCGGACTCGGTTTTAGTTGTTATAGAAGCAAGGCTAGAGTCGGAACCCGGATCTAAAGACATAGATTTAGAAGATAAAGATGAATACACTTTGGAAAGAAAAGTCAAATCCATGCAAGGGAGTTTTCACGAAGTACTTATGGCAAAACCGACTGGAAATTCGGATGCTAAGGAAGATGAAGATTCGAAAACACCTCCGCCAAATGAGGAAGAAGAGGAAGGCGAAGCTAGTCGAACTTACCCTGATGTCAGAGAATTGACGGAAGAAGAACCTAGCAAGAAACCTCCATCTTCCAAGAAGAAAAAGAAATCTGCTAGGAAACTCCAATCTAAATCGAGAATAAAAAGATGGAAAAATTGGCGGACATTGCCAACAAAAACCTCGAAGCAGGAGGAAGCAGCGGAGTCAAGCCTACGAAGAAGAAAAAGGCTGAAATTCATGTTCCCCAAATGTATGAACAGTAGTAAATTGATTTAATTCAAACCCCGGTTGCACGAGATGAGCCCATGGATATGCTAGAAGCCAGGAGACAAGCTATACAACGGCAGTAGCAACATTTGTTCCGAACTCGGGAAAACCTTCTCAAAACCCAAGTTGACATTAAAATGCAGCAGGAAGAAATAGAGGAGTACGAAAGAAGGAATAGATCTGCAATTAAACCTACGCGATTACTCGGAATTTCAAAGCCGTATAAATTGCCAACAAGAAACAAGTTTGAAAACCCTTCTTGACAAAGGCAGGTTAACGACATTAATGCTAAGGGCGAACGCATATACAAAACCGCAACTAAAAACGGAAAGCCGCGTTCGTCATCCTTAATGACAATCTGTAGTCCAATGACGAAAAACAGTAGGGAGTGTATGTTTTCTTAGAAAAAGCATTACATCAACAGCAGCAAGGACAAGCACGTGCAGGAAAATTACATGATGATTCAGCCTTGTGTAAAACTGCCACGTGCGCCGCTGGAGCACCTGAACCTGGTGAACCTGAATATTCAGGCGATTTTTAAGGAAAAGAAAGGAGATCCTAAGAAGGACAAGAAAATCCCGGATAAAAAGAATACAGCGTCCAGAACATGATCCCATCTGCCGAAAACCGAAAATAATCCCCGTGGCTACAAGGAATGGGAGGAGCAAAACTGGAAAGACTGAAAAGTAATGCCGCCTCCGAGATGCCTAGCTTATTAAGCCGAAAGATATGACAATCCTCACAGACGTGAGAGATCCCGTACTCCTCCTAGGAACAAAGGAGTAGAACTCCACCTTATTCCAAAGGACATGACAACGCAAGAAATATGGTTCAAAAAGCATACTCTTTTGAGGTTCATTCAAAGGAAAAGCACTTATCTGTTGTGGAGTTGACTACCTCCTTAGTAAAGTTGCTTACCGCGGGGCGTGAATTTTCCTATCGCGGTGTGTGAATTCTCCTACTGTAGTTGTGGAGTTTTCTACCTCCTTATTGAATTTGCTTACCGCGGGGCGTGAATTTTCCTACCGCAATTGTCGAGTTGCCTGCCTCCTTAGTAAAGTTGCTTACCGCGGGTTGTGAAGTTGATTACCACAGGGTGTGAATTCTCCTACTATAGTTGTGGAGTTGCCTACCTCCTTTGTAAAGTTGCTTACCGCGGGGCGTGAATTTGCCTACCGCTGGGTGTGAATTCTCCTACTGTAGTTGTGGAGTTTCGTACCTTCTTAGTAAAGTTGCTTACCGCGGGGCGTGAATGTGCCTACCGCGGGGTATGAATTCTCCTACTGTAGCTATGGAGTTTCCTACCTCCTTATTGAAGTTGCTTACCGCGGGGCGTGAATTTGCCTACCGCAGTTGTGGAGTTGCCTACCTCCTTAGTAAAGTTTCTTACCGCGGGTTGTGAAGTTGCTGACCGTGCACTACTAGAGATTTTCTTATAGCAGTATATCCTACCACAGGCGAACAAGAAAACCTGTGCGCCTGGGTTAATTAGCGCAGGCGAAGCGCCAGCAAGTGCGCCTGGGGTAGGCCTGTTACCCCAGGCGAACAGAAACCGGAAGCGCCTGGGGTAAAGTGTGGCAGGGCCAACCACGGCCGACCCGGGCATGCTTCCTTTACCGCAGGCGAATAGATTCCCAGTTCACCTGCGGTATAACAGATACCACAGGCGAGTAAGTAACGAAGCGCCTGGGGTAAAAAGTGGACTGGGGTAGCTCCCTTTAGCGCAGGCGCACAGGATGGTTGTTCGCCTGGGACAAAGAATAGCCTGGGGTAGCACCACTTAGCGCAGGCGCTTCCCATAGCATATTCGCCTGGGGTAATATTTGTCCCCAATATAAGTGCGGCCAGCCACCCACCACCACCCCTATCCACCCCACTCACTCACTCACTAGTCCAAACTCGAGCCATTAGTGCTCCTAGCTCAATCCCCCATACCCCTCCACCATTTTTAGCTAATTTAACCAATCATGTTTGTTATATTTTAGCTAGTATGCTACCCCACTTTCCCTCTTCCAAATCTCTCCACTAGATATACTAACCGGACACTAGATCTCACAACAAATGCACCACTAGCTACTTCTAGATCTATCAATCTCTTATCGGTCGTCTCTTCGGTGATCTTCGACGTCATCATCGCGTCTATATATTTTGCATTGTGTGTCATCTTAATAGGTGCGTGGGATTGGTCGGTGGATGAGAATTCGTTCTCTTTTTCATTTTATTGTGTTGCCATGAGGATGAGTTGCCAATGTTTTGCCGAAATGTTGATTCATTTCCTTTTCGGCAAATTTCTGGCGCTCCGCGTTACACCTTTTGTAGGAAGGTCATGCCGAATTTTTCCGTGAAAACCGGATCTAGTTAATGAAACCTCTCTCTCTTGCATTTTGTAGCAATGGTCATTGCGATGAGGACAAGCGTGGTGCATAGGTACGTGCGACGCGCGACGGCCGAGATGCATCGAAACAACCGCACCGAGATAGAGTGTCCGTGTCGGAAATGCAAGCTGGGGTCTTTGTTCAAACCAGATTCTGGTAATGTGGAGAAGCACCTGCTCAGGTATAGTTTCATGGAGGGCCACACTAAGTGGATGGATGACGATGAAGACGATGATAACGTCGAGACCAATTGGGCGGCGACATGTGAAGATGATCAGGAGGAGTCTGAACATGGCAATGGAGAGGACGAAGCGGCGGCTGTCCACGGAGACGACTATAATGAAGAAGAAGGGAGTCATGGTGATCAGCAACATGCAGACGAGGACATGAACACTCTGCTAACTTCAGTCGTGCGGGACCCTCATGTTCAAGATCTTCTTCTCAAGAACACGTCGACCGACGCCAGACGTAAATCTAAGATCACACAACTAGAGATAGACTCTGCAACTCCGTTGTATGACGCAAGTCGCGGGGCGGAGGAGTCACGCTTGAGAGTAGCTCTGGATCTTCTTGAGATGAAGGCAAAACACGGATGGACCGACACAAGCATGGACGATCTTTTGCGATACCTCAAGACGCACTTACCTGAAGGGAACACATGTGCTAGTAGTCTACAGGAGGCCAAGAAAATCGTGTGCCCCCTCGATTTACCGCACACAAAATACCACGCTTGCGTCCGTGACTGCATAATTTACCGTAACGAGCACGCGGACCAGATCAAATGTCCGGTGTGCGGTGTTGATCGTTACAAGAGGGGGACGAAGAAAGCTCCTAGGAAAGTTGTGTGGTACTTTCCACTCATTCCCCGTCTGCAGCGGTACTTCGTGGATCCCAAGGAAGCAAAGCTCATGCGCTGGCACGAGGACAGAAAGAAGGCGGTGCTGAGCGATCCAGAACGTGTTGAAAAACCAGTGCTAACACACCCTTCGGATGCACGTCAGTGGAAAGCATTAGACGCATTCGATGAGGAATTCGGGAACGACCCAAGGAACATCAGGCTTGGTGCGAGCACCGACGGTCTCAATCCGTTTGGCAATCAGAGCAGCAAACATAGCACCTGGCCCGTGTTTGTATGGATGTACAACCTCCCCCCGTGGTTGTGTCTGAAGAGGAAGTACATACACATGAGTATGCTGATTCAAGGGCCGACCCAGCCAGGGAGCGATATCAACCTGTATCTCGAGTTATTGAAGGAGGAGCTAGACACGTTGTGGGAGGAAGGGGTGGAAACATGGGACGCCTTCAAAGAAGAAACTTTTCGTATGAGAGCCGCACTGATCACGACGGTGCAGGACTATCTCGGATACGGATATATTGCGTGTCAGGTGTGCCATGGACACAAGGCTTGTGTCAGGTGCATGGAATTTACCCCGTTTCTACAGCTACACAAGGATCCCGGATCTTCTAAAACCGTATACATGAGGCATCGAATGTGGCTACCACTGAACGACCCGTGGAGAAAGCGCGGAGACCTGTTCAACGGTAAAGATGAGCTCGATCTACCTCCACGCAAGAGAAGAGGAGAAGAGATCGATACTCTATTGAAGAATTGGAAAACGTGTCCTCCGTCGGGAAAGGTACAAAAGCGGAAGCGAGGAGAGAAAAAGTGTCCTCCGCCAGAAGGACCGCTCTTGGGGGTATGGAAAAGGAGGTCCGTGTTTTGGGACTTGCGGTACTGGCCAATCCTCGGAGTGCCTCACTGCCTTGATGTCATGCATATCACGAAGAATGTGTGTGAGAGCTTGCTTGGCACCCTGTTCAACATGCCAGATAGGACCAAAGACGGGCCAAAATCAAGATACGACCTGATGGCCCTGAATATCAGGAGCGAGCTTCACTTACCGCCTTCTACGCGTGAACAGACGGAGGAGGACGAGGATGGGGTGCAGGAGATG
This sequence comes from Alopecurus myosuroides, assembly GCA_028641055.1. Taxonomy (NCBI): domain Eukaryota; kingdom Viridiplantae; phylum Streptophyta; class Magnoliopsida; order Poales; family Poaceae; genus Alopecurus; species Alopecurus myosuroides. The sequence continues at coordinate 71,390,343 of CM054058.1, forward strand.
GACGACCGCAAGCGGAAAACGGCTAAGAAACACCAAACTCATCGCCTGAAACCCTCTTGCTTCACTCTAAGCCCCGACGAGCTCGCGCAAATATTCACATGCCTCCTCGGAGTGAAATTTCCCTTAGGTTACGCGGGGCTGATAAGCAGATACCTAGACGCGGAGAAAAAAATCTTCAGCGGGATGAAGTCTCATGACTGTCACGTGATGATGACGCAGATACTTCCGGTTGCAATCAGAGGGATAATGGAACCGCACGTCCGTGAAACGCTCACTGGCCTTTGTAACTTTTTCGATGTCATCACTCGGAAGTCGATAAGCGTGAAGAAACTCGGAAGGCTGCAGGAAGAGATCGTCACCATCCTATGCGAGCTTGAGATGTATTTCCCACCTGCCTTCTTTGATATTATGGTACATCTCTTGGTCCATATCATGGACGATATCACCAATCTTGGGCCGGCATTTTTGCACAACATGATGGCGTTAGAAAGAATGAACGGGATCATCAAATCATTCGTTCGTAATAGGGCACACCCGGATGGAAGCATCGTCCAGGGATTTCTCACCGAAGAATGCATCTCTTTCTGCAAGAATTTCCTAGGCGATGAGAAGCCAGCTGTTGGTTTGCCCGCGAACAAGCACCTTGACAGGTTCATGGGGGTAGGCCACAACACTGGCCAAAGGGTAATGGACGTGGACTCCTGTGGTCGGAGAGCCGACTTTGAAAGGGCCCACCTAGTAGTGTTACAACACATCGACGATGTCGACCCTTGGATAGAAGAGCACAAAACCGCGATAAAAACAGTGCTCGCAGGCCGATGACGGAAGATGAGATATTTAGAGCACACAACTCCTCTTTCGCGACATGGTTCAAGAAGCAGATTGATGCCGATCACCCGCCAATGACATGTGAGAAAGATAAAATTGTATTGGCCTTGTCATATGGCCCCGTGCCCAATCTGATGACTTATCAAGCATACGACATCAATGGGTACACATTCTACACGGAGGAAAGAGACAAAAGTAGCGACAAAACTCGTCTATAACGATGGAATCTTACACGGGCGAAGAGGTTAGAAGATACTACGGAAAGATCGAGGAAATCTGGGAGCTTGACTACGTTGGGGTAAAGATGCCGATGTTCCATGTCAGATGGGCTACAAACGTCACGAAAGAAGACGAATATTTCACCACTATGTCGATGTCTGAAGCCAACAAACCCAAGTCCAAGAACCCCACCGCGCAAAATGAGCCCTGGGTATTGGCTAAGCACGTGGAGCAATGCTTCTTCATAACCGACCCGGCAAAGCCTAGTCGTGTTGTCGTAAGGAGAGGAAAAAGGGCCCTCGTCGGAATGGATGGAGTCGCCGATGAGAAGGACTTCGACGGCTTAGTCGGAGACCCGATGATGGAAGAACCCGGTGAAGACGATGCACCATACACCACAAGAAGAAGCAGAACCACACTACCTAGGGCAGGTCTTCCATTCACAAGAAGAAGTCACAATATGGCGGTCGCGTATTCAACATCGACCAAGAAAGGCAAGACTAATATTGTGACGAAAGGTTGAGAGAGGGAAATACTCGCGATATAACAGCTATATGTACAATGTGTTTTTAGAGAGAAACACTTGCGGTATCTCGCTAAACCAATCTATTTACGCTCGATGCGACATTAATTTTTTTTGCACATGTTAACTTTCATATGTATGTATTTTTTAAGTGAAAACGAACGTGGGGGAGCCACATATTATAGCATTCGTATTGCTCGATGTGTCCCAGGCCGCGGCGGGGCTGTGTAATTTAGAAAATCTTAGCACAGGCGCATCATCGAGAAAATGCGCCTGGGGTAATCTTTTTCACAGGCGCTTTTGGCAGGACATGCGCCTGGGGTAATACCATGTGGGACCGCGCAAACCAAAATCCTACGAAATTTAGCGCAGGCGCATCATCTAGGTAACGCGCCTGCGGTGCCGCAGGCCTTTAGGACCGGTTTGTATCACAAACCGGTCCTAAAGGCCTGCGGCCATTTGCTGCGGGTAGGTAGGGGGCCCAGGGGACAGATCCTTTAGAACCGGTTGGTACCACAAACCGGTCCTAAAGGCCATGAGGCCATTTGCGGCAGGGTGTGGGGCCCAGTGGACAGATCCTTTTCGAACCGGTTTGTATTAGAAACCGGTGCCAATGTGCCTAGCTCAATGCTTTAGTATTCTAAGTGACCAGATCTCACCCGCACCCCGCACCCACACGAACCCACACGCCGCCGCCGTCGCCAGTGTCGAGAGGAGCAGAGCAGGTCGTCGCCCACTCCGTCGTCGCCCACTCCGTCGTCGTCGTCGTCGTTGATCCAATTTAGCCCCTCTCCCTCCCATCCCCCCTCCATCCCAGCCCACTCCGGCCCTCCCGTCGTCGTTGTGGAGGATGTGCGCCTGCTTCTGGTGGCCGCGGTGCTCCCGTCGTCGTGGATCCAGAGGAATGTGCATTATATCTCCAGGATTCAGTGCTCTTAGCGCCCCCGATTTCATTGAAATCACGAACAGCAAAGTTTTAGCAGGTTCCTTACAAACGGCAAAAGCCGTAGAACAAAACACAGCACCACACACAGGTGGGCAAGCCGAAAGGCTAAGAAGAAAGCAAGTTTACTTAAGCAGTCCAACAACACACACACCCAGGGCTACGGCAACACCACTTGCAGTGCATTATATCTCCAGGATTCGTCGTGGATCCAGAGAATGTGTATTTCCGTTTAGATGAATACCATAGAGTCAGGTTTCACTAGTAAAAAGGAATGTGAATTGTGAGATTAAATAGGAGTAAAAACACGCACAATAACAACATTTCGTGTGTACTGCTGTCAATTGCCTTATTATACTACTAGAGTACTGTGAATTGTGAATTGTGAGATTAAATAAGAAAGTGTACTGTTGGAAGTATCACCTAAACTCTCCGACAGGTTCCATTTCGTTTGTACTGCTGTCAATTGCCTTATTATACTACTAGAGGTAGGTGCTGCCATTTGTCTTTGTTTTGTGATAGCTATGCTCCTCTAACCTCTATGTGTACTTTCTTAATTTAATAGAACATGGCTTGCGGCGTATGTCGGTCCCGATGTGCCGAAGGACGATTCAGTGGGACTTCTTTTATGCTTCAGCTCCACGACGGTGACGTTGATTCGTTGGTAATTAACAATTCTTTTTATGTTAACTTGTTCTTTCGTTTTACTATCTAGCTTGAGACTTGTGTTTATTCTTTATATTTCTTTTTTAGATTCTTCCATGCAATATTCGCCAAGAGTTCAACCAGTTAGTTGGCAATAATGTGGACTTCAATGTTCACGGGACCACCTACAGTCTTCGAGTGAAAAAAGAAAGAACGAAGACATACTTCTACGCGGAACAGTTGCAGGCTATCATCGCCACGTACAATTTAAGCGGAAGTGATTACATTCACTTCTCAATGGAAGGACCACAACCTCGTATCAAAATTGTGTATATGGGCAGGATTGCGAGCGAGAATGGCGGGAGTGAGGAGGATATTGGGAACACTGAGGATGATATGGACACTGAGGATGATATGGACGAGGAGGACCCATGGAAACATGTGGTGGTTGCTCAAAGAGCGAATCTTAGCGAGATTGAGAAGGACCGTGTCCTTCAGAAACTTGCCGAGATAGATAGCTACATCGGTTTTCCTTTCGTGCATCGCATCACCAATACTAACATCTCCAATGGACATGTCATGGTATGTTTCTTAACACTTTCTTATTCCTGTAGTTGCTTATGTTATAATGTGGCCGGTATGTGACTTTGTGCTTTTATTCTATCTTGGAATTGTGTTCTAGAAAATACCCATGGCGGTAGCGGACAGTGCTGGCATGGAGCCCGGTACCATTGGAGTACGCCGTGGAGAATCCGGACATGTCACCGCAGTTCCGATCACCAGGGATAATGCTGATGGTCGGGTCATCCTCAACTCTCAAGCATGGAGGCATTTCCATTCCGCAAGAGTTGGTATGGCGGCTGGACGAGCTATTCTGATCACCATGAGGAATAGTGACGTCCCCAACTTGGACATGATGATGGTCATCCACTACATCAGCCCGCTAGAGCTGTAGATGACGAGTTTAATTAAATTAGAACAAATAATTATTTCCATCTCACTAGCTAACTCCTGGATTTATTAGTAGCATGGTTCTTTTCGAGACTATAATTTTGTTAAACTATGTGTTGATGATCGAGACGATGTGTTGATGATCGAAAATATTTATGTTATAAAACTTAATTGTGTCATTTTGCTGTTATTCTGTCAGCTTGATACTTATTCTGTCATTTTCCTGTAATTCTGTTATTTTGGTTTTTCTTTTATTTTTTGATACAGCAAAACCATACCCCAGGCGAACAGTACACAGTACCCCAGACGCATCTGTACCCCAGGCGCACAGCGCTTGTTCGCCACAGGTAAGAGTTTTACCCCAGGCGCACAGGATGTATTCGCCTGGGGTATGCGAACTTACCACAGGCGCATTGTGTTATTCGCCTGGGGTAAGCCATTACCACTGGCGATGTGGTCCCAGGCGAACTGAAATTCGCCTGTGGTAGCCTAATTTGGTGCGCCTGCGGTAGCCTTTTCCCTAGTAGTGTTGGTGTGTGAATTCTCCTACCTTAGTTATTGAGTTGCCTACCTCCTTATTGACATTGCCTACCTCCTATGTAGCTTTATTGTACTAGTTTTTTTTTCACTAAGTTGTCCACAATACTTTTCAGTAGGGGTACACAACTCCACCATATTGTTAGGCAATTTCACAACACTGGTAGGCAATTTAATCTAAACTAAGAAAAAACTTCACAATAATAATAAATAACTTTGTAGTGCAAACTAACTTCAAAATATTGGTGGGCAACAACCCAATATAAGTAAGCAATTAATGTTGGGCCGAATCCAAAGCACTCCCATGTTCCCACTTCTTATCGGATGGAATGTTCTACTTAATGGATTAACATGATGTGGTGAAATAGTAATTTCCATCCAAAGTGTTATGGATTAACAACATAAGCTTACTTAGTAAACTAGAAGGATACCCCGCGCGTTGCTGCGGGATGGTTTTAGCAACTACAGTACATTATAAAGTTTATAAGATATGTGATACAATTGATCATAGTATATATTTTTAAAATTATTAATATGAATAATTGAAGGGTTTAATAATTAGATGATGTGTAGTTTGCATGTAGTAATTCATACATATTAGTTGAGATGACATGGACAATTGATTGGCTAAGAGGATAGATGGTGTGCATAGGTTGCATGTTAAGATAGAAAAATCATACATGCATGTTAGTCGGGTGTTGCTTTATAAAAAGTATAGATAGATAGATAGATAGATAGATAGATAGATAGATTACCATTTTATACTAATCAGTTTTTTTACTTTGCATTGACCTGGCCACGTACACGCGCAACACAACAATCAGTTGGCTTCGTCACTGGCCGCGTGACAGCAACGGCGACGTTTTTCTCCAGCTAGCTGAATGCACTGGCAGTTTTTTTCCTGGGCGAAGAGTAAGGCGCTTGATTGCTAACTGCCGCAGTTTCTTATGTCGCCCCGCGAGTCTGCTCGATACTGCGAACGGGCGCACGCGCGCTGGTTATCCACGTCCTACGTTGTGTTCCCTTCTTTTATGTTTTTTTGGGCATGTGCAGTGCTGAAAGCTTTAACACATTGTGGGGTATGTGGAAGGGAATTTCTAGGCAATCATTGAAGATGTACCTACTCAAAATTCCACTCATCGAGATGATATGTTTCTGCATGCCTCACATTCGCAACGTACTGCACCGCTCCAACCCATGTATTGTCAATTGCTCTCTAGGATGGACCTCACTAGTGTTCCGACTGCTATCATGATAGGAGAGATGGCTACAAGAAGAAGACTATATAGGCAGTCCGTCCTTTATGATGGTGGGTAATGCTTAGACTAGCCGGTTGCAATAGCATGAATTATTGTGAAAATTCGGGATAAATACATTGATTTCCATGATGCTGGTCCTTTGCACTCCAGACCGCTATTGGATATTTTACCATGTTATAGATTGTAGCAGCTTTCGCAAATAAATAACTATTTTTTAGCTGAATAAATGACTCAATCTCCCAAATCGTACTAGTTTTTTTTATTTTTTATGTTGGGGCTTTTACATTCGCATGTCCCATGGTGCATGCATGTGGAGCCATTGTCACATAGCCAGTTCAGACATCTGCATACTTTATCTGTTAATAGAACTCGTACTACTACCACTAGTGGAAAAAAGACTAAACGAGGCGCAACAAAGAAGTTGAAAGAGACAGAAAGATATTGGATTGAAACGATCAGACACTAGTAGAAAAAGAGGCTTCCATACGCCCCCTTTAGTCCCCAAAATGTCCGAACCGCGACTAATGAGGTCTTTAGTCGCGGTTCGGGAGGCGACCTGCGACTGAAGGTCTTTAGTCGCGGTTCGGGAGGCAACTCGCGACTAAAGATCCGCCTTTAGTCCCGGTTGGATGGACGGGGCTTTAGTCTCGGTTGGCCTGGCCAACCGTGACTAAAGGTTTTTCCGGGAAAATGGTAAAACCGCATTAACTATTACTATTACTTTTGCATACAACGTTGCAAAAAATGTATAATATATCAAAATCATCATGGGAAAAAGTTACATCCGAATTCACCTGGGTTTACCCGGTTAACCAATTTTTAGACTCTCAAAATTTCAAATGAAAATATAAAAGCAGGAAACTTTTAGTTTTTGCTATAAATTACGGATTTTATATATTTTTTATTTTTTCAAAAAATTTAAATTAATAATTACCCGACTTTTAGATTTCCAAATTTTTAGGTTTTGGGTTTGGCAAAAAAATAAATATTTAGAAAATTAATTTTTTTTAGAAATAATACAAATTAAAAAGTTAATGTTTATTTATTTATTCAAAATTATTATTAAATCATTACTTTTGTTTATTAAAAGATTTATTTGAAATTCAAACAATAAAGAAATATGGCATCGACCAACATGTTAATAGGATTGATATGATACTAGTATCACATACATGTGTGCGAAACACTTGGATGCGGGATGGGATGGAACTCGGAAGTTAAGCGTGCTAGTGCTAGAGTAGTGGGACGATGGGTGACCGAGCGGGAAGTTTGACCACGAGTAAGTAATTTGACTAGAGATAATTGTAGTTAGACACTAAACTATGCAAATAATAAAAATTCTGAAAAAAAAGGGAGTGAAAAATAATTAGAAACCCAAATGAATTTAAAAAAATAACAAAATAGCCTTTAGTCCCGGTTCGTGTTACAAACCGGGACTAAAGGTACTTCGCCCCCGGCGCACGCCAGCCGCCCACGTGGCGGGGCCTTTAGTCCCGGTTCGTGAGCAACCGGGACTAAATGGGCGGCCTTTAGTCTCGAGCCCTTAGTCCTGGTTGCACAACCGGGACTAAAGCCTGTTATGAACCGGGACTAAAGGGCCTTTTTCTACTAGTGAGAGCAGACAGTGCACCCGAGTTTCCCGTTGATGTTTCCCAACAATTTGTAAAGCAATGCGGAATGCTAGTTAGGAATCACATCCCGATCACTGTTCAAGAGTGGAATGAGCCAAAAGATCCGCAGAGACAAGTAATTTCATTTGTCAGCAACATAACCAAAGATAATCTTTTCAAAAAGACCATATGTAATTTCACCTTACCGACGCCGCAGGTGGATGAGAATTAGTCGGATGAGAATGACGAGGTAGATGGTGAAGGCAAAGTTGGCTTCTCGCTGGGATATGAATCATTCTAACCGTGCAGGTGAGGAAATCCCGCGATTTGATATAGTGTGGGGGAATATTTCCAAGAATTGGGATTCACCGTTGGACAAGTTCTAGAACCGTATTGGTATCACTACAAGAGATATGTTGATACATGACCATTTTATAATGACCGTGGATGAATTGGTCATGTTTCTATGACCATTTAGAATCAGTTGGTGGTTAGCTGTTTGGAAGGGTCCAAATCCGAAAACATAACGACTATTTGATGAGAAAAGTCATCATTTCATTGGACGAATTGGTCATAAACTGACAACACTTTGATGCATTCCACCACCTCATCTTTTTTGCTTATGTGTCGTCCTAGTTGTCTAATTTTGCTTCCGCCACCTCGTTATTTTTGCTTATGTGTCATCCTAGTTATTAAATATTTGCTCCATCGAACTTAATTCCTGGGCAGGACAAACTTCCTCCACCGAAACTGACAGGTGGGAGCCTACCACCAGCGAACTCCTCCTCCACCGAACTGACAGGTGGGAGCCCACCACCAGCGAACTCCTCCTCCACCGAACTCATAGGTGGGAGCCCAACACAACCGAACCCCAAACGCACTGAAACTCCAAACGAAAATAGGGGCGCTGGGGGGATTCGATCCCATGACCTCGCCCGTGCGGCTAAGCGCACTAACCACTACAGCACAGAATGCTTCACGACTGAAATAGATATTTAGGCCTTTTATCCATTACAATTCGTCCTGGGTTGTCCTATGGCGCTGATTGGCTAGGCCGGTCCGGCGGGTAGGCATCGGCCAGGCTACTGGTTGGGCCAGCTGTCTTGGCAGGTTTTTTTTGTTTTCTCTATTAGCATTTTTTTTTGTTTTCTTTTATAACTTTTGGTTTTGAACTCCAATCTCGACCAAATAAGTTTTAATCTTTTTTTTAAATATGTCTTCCGTTATTGTAGAATATTAAGTACCATTTTTAATCAAAATAAAATAAAAATACCCCTGCGCTTTGTATATTGCTACAATAAAGGGTTGTGAAGATTCTTAATTAAAATTTTGGATTACTCTTTTAAATAAAAATGCAAGGTTTTAGAATTATATCAAGTTTATTTTTTTATGGTTAATAGGTCACATATGATGACACAATGCGAAGGTGTCGCACCCTGATTTCTAGGGGATACTCACCGTACGAACTGGATAGCAGATGCTTGGATTATGGGGCATAACTGCTCCCACGTCCCAGCTTCCTGGTAGGCCTGCGCTTATGCGCGACAACACAAACCCTGCTATTCCATCGTCGATGTAAACTATCCACTAGAGATCAAAGGCACTTCCGTCGACGTACTTCAAACCATACACACATGGTACGTCAACGGCGTTTAACAAGTGATATCACAACAGATCTCTACGACACAAAAGATTGAAATAAGTTGCAAATGGCTCTCATTAGAGCAGAGATAGCAAATACAATCATTCAGAGGGCACATGCCCCAACAATACATCATTACATCACAGCGGAAGCATTCGACATGTCTGAGTACAGACAAGAACCAAATAGGCCTAAGAGGCCGGAAACAAACAGACGGAGCCCATCCACGAAGTCTCGGATCCTGCCCGGGTCCGCTATCTACTCGTCAGCAGTCTCGTCATACTCCACGTAATAGCCACCATGTAGATCCTCGGAAACGTCGTCTGCGTAAACCACAGCCCCAAAGGGGTCAGTACATAAACGTACTGGCAAGCAAGACTCACAGTTCACCAAAGTGTAACCCGTCAACACCAAGCACAGATGCCTTGGGTTCAACGGAAGAGAGGGGATATAAAAGATGCTGCAACTGGCTGCGCTAACCAACTATAGAGATTCTACCACTTCCGGCTAACAGAAAGGAGATAAGATCGAGGGTTGTAACCAACTGAAAGATAACTTCAAACAAACCCATCCTGGATCTCGCCCCTTATCCAAAGAAGCGATCCGAGGATAACTCACACAGTTGTATTAACGGTGAATCAAATTATTATGTCATCAACCTATTACTAGTCAAGTTATTAATCATGGGGTGTAACATGTTTGATCATTATGTTTAAGTTGTCCTGAGTACTTGTTAGCCAGTACTTTCACCAAGTAATCCATAACCGCGGAAAACACGGCTTCTCGAGAAGATTATCCCTGCAGGGTTGCACCAATTTGGCCGTACACTCATGAATAACCCGCCAGATGGAAAGGCCCTTCCACCAAGCGGGGTACTCAACACAACCAACCATTCTTCGCATCAAGCCCAAAGCACCTTGGGCGCACGGCTAATCGAGCCCAGAAGAAAATGGACCCTCATAGCACTCTAAGAACGTGTCCCCCTATATGCCGACTACGAAAGTTCCACCCTGGCCTGGGCTCGCAAAAACATGATGCGGCAAATGGAAAACACGAACTAAATGAGGCGATTTGGACGAGATGCGAATCAGGTCAAGTTGAGGGGGGCGCCCATACTCGCTTCCCAAATGCGGGTAGTGCGCTCATCATGGATCAGTAGACAAGACCCTTTTCCTATTAGGGTCGACACTAGCAGGCTTCAAAACCTCTCATGGGCCTCCTGCCGGTGCCTTATCATCAAATTTATTATTAATAGTAACATTAGCATGATTGATTGATTAAACATCGAGCCCCCACAACGTAATAGAAATAGTAACAGAAAGTAACGGGTAATAGACTCGAGCAAAACAAGCTAAGCATGCTAGTAAGACACTGGCTCAACCAAGGGGTGATAGGAGTGGAGGTGAGGCAATATCAGGGTTAAGGGATGCATGTGATAGGTTCGTAACAGAAACAACTACTACTAAGGCTAGCAGAAAAGAACAACGGAAAGTATCGGTAACCAATGTTGAAAGGAACACAGTGGTTCATGTGAGTGATAACTTGCCTGCAAAACCCAGTAGCCTGGTACTGAGCTAACTCCTTAGAAGGGATGTCGTAAGTATCGTCGGTCTCAACGTCGTCGTATATCCGGGAAGAAGCAAACAGACAATGCAGAAAGATAAACAATCAATAACATGGCATAGGTGCACAAACAGGGGATGATGCATGTCATGTTAATAGATGCATCAAAGTAACCTACTTGACAAGTAACACAATTTAATTGGATCCATATGCAATGAGAATTGCATATGGATGCAAATGCTTTAGGTTGAAGCAATGATCTACATTTGATTAACAAGTGTAAGTAGTTAAACATGATGCATGCATGAGGATGATAACAAGATAACAACAAATAACAATGATAGAGGCAAAGGAAAAGAATAAAACAAGTTTGGAAATTGTTTGTTAATTTTGGAAAGTTTTGGTTACTTAGACATGTCACACAACAATTATTGTTTCATCAAGTTGGGGTGTGCAAAACAATTTACAAATTTTATATTTGAAAAGAACATCAATTTTTAGTTGGATTACATGTTTCACATATTGGAATTGGACTTAGGATTAATTAATTATGAATTAAACAATAATAAACAATTTTTAATTGAATTAAACAAGATTTAAATTGTTTAGGCAATTTAAATTATTCAAAACAGAAAACAAAAATTATATTTGAAAAGGTGAGGTGAAATGGTATGGAAAACATATTTTATTTGCATTATTTGGAAATAGTATGAATTATTTATGAATTATTGCAAATTACATTTGAATTATCCAAATTTGAATTTTAAAAGTATTTTGAAAACTCAAAACAGAAAGCAAATTGATTATTTGGAAAGGTTATTAAATCTTGAACAGAAAACATATAAAGTTTTTGGTTATTGGATTTACAGAACAAAAGATATTGAATTTTGAAATTTATAATCCAATCTGTTATTTAAAAGTGATTTTGGAATTTCCTAGGTATTTCGCAGAAACCTTTTGCTACTCAGGTGCTCTCTACACGCCGCCACTGCGCGGTGGACCAGTGGGTGACTGTGCGCTTGCGTGGCGCGGGTGTGGGCTGCGCTGGCTGCCGCGGTCAATGACATGCGGGCCCGCGGGGGGGTGGCGCTGAGGAAAAAATTGGGGAGGCCAAATGCCTCCCGCGGAATTCGACCTCACGACCCCGGGCGAGCGCGCGAGGGAACAGGCCAGATGGGCTGCTCGTGTAGTTGTGATGGTATACAGTTATGCGGGAATAAGAGGCAGTCCACTGCCGTTAACTGAATCTTCGTCAGAAACTTTCAGTCGCGAGCACGAACTGCAGAGTTGGACGGAGATCGATAGCGTGGTGGTGATGCGGTGCTGGCGTGACCAAGCGTGTAGATGTGCAGGGTGTTGTGCCGTAACGGAAGAGGGAGAGGGACAGAGGAGCCGGACTCACCGCGCTGTGGTCGAACATACGATCGGAGGGTGGCCGTCGGTGTGCAGAAAAGGAGCAGGAGCGGAGGACGTTGCCGGCGATGGCGAGGTCTCCGTGGTCCCTCCCGTCAAGCGACGAGGAGACGGGGAGCCTACAGGGACCGCCGCGGTTCCGTTTTCCCCCTCAGAAGCTCCTCGAGGTGGACAGGCTACCGGCGTTGAGGAGGCAGTGCCTCACAGTGGTGGGTGATCGGTGGTTCAGAGAGATTTAGAGGCCGAGCTCGTGTCGAGGGAGAGGGAGGTGGCGGCGGAATCGAGGGTAGAGGGGAGTAGGGCTTAGAGCTAGGGTTTGATGGGGAATTGGGGTAGATATAGTCGATTTGGGGAGCAGGTGGAGCTCTGCTGTCGTGTGCTGACCTCAGCTGTACGGAGGTGGAAGAAAATAGGCTGGCAGGCCTATTGCGCGAGTGGGTGCTGGGTGGTGGGCTTCAAGGAGGTGGGCTTGGGGTAAGTGGAGTGGGGGTGGGCTGGATGAAGATTAGAGGGCTGGGCTTAGCCTTCTCCCTCTCTTTTTTTCTATTTTCTTGTTCTCTGTTTTATTTTTATTTTTATTTTTTTGCTGAAAACCAAATGGAAGGCAAAGGAGGTATTTTAGGTTAGTAAAATTGTAGGAAAAATAGGTTAAGTTAATTAAGTTAAAAGAAAACACTGCCAAGTTTTTTTTTTATAGAAAGTTTGAAAATAATTGATGTTTGGGATTTAAACCAATTTGAATGAGTTTTGTATTAGGAAAACATTATTGGAAACAAACTTTTAATAGGGTGAACCCTATGATTTAAGTTGATTAAAAAAAATGAGTTTGATTGTTTTGGAGATTTGTTATAAAATCACATTGATTGATGCTTTGAGGATTTGATTTGGATTTGAAATGATTTGGAATTAATGGATTGAATTAATTGTTTGATTAAAACCAACAATTTAATAAGTGATCATTATGGGATTATTTGGAAACAAATAAGGTTTTTTTTTATTTGGAAACAACTATTTGGATGTTGGTTTGGAACTTCAAATGGAAAACAAATTGAATTTGAAAAGGGTTTGATTATTGGATGCATTTTTATAGAAATAAAACAATAGTTTGGAATCACCCTTTAATGGAAACAAATAATTGTTTTATTTTGAAATATCATTTTAGAAATTGTAACATCACAAGGATGAAACAAAGGGTTTGAATTTTGGTTTGGAATTCAAATAGAAAACAAAGGAAAACAACTGAAAACAGTTGGAAAACAAATGACAACAGAGGAAAACAAATGCAATCAACATGATGCCATGATGCAAAACATAAAATAACAGCGAGCAAAACATTCTAATGGCTATTTTTCAGACTTGGGATGTTACAAAACGCCCCCCCTTGAAGGAATCGCGCCCCGAGATTCCTACTGAGAAAAGAAAAGGTCCGGAAACTTCTTGGGGAGATCCTCTTGAACTGTGATACGTGAAACACATCGTGCACCTTGGATAGACGTCAGGGAATTTGCAAACCACCGGAACATTTCAAGTAAAGGGGAGAGATTTTGCACCAAGGGTGTATAGCTGGATAGAATTTGATTCATTTGGAGAATAGACTATCTGGCTAGAATGGTGGAACATAGTTATTGACATCAATGAAACACCAAGAATAATCATCAATGTCAGAATCATCAACATGAGAGTAACGAAGAATATGTGGCCTCCCATTAGAATTGGATTGTATGTTGTGGAAAAGATTGTTGACCCAAAGGAATGTGATGCTCCGGTATCAAATAACACTTTAACTGGATAAGAGTTTACGAGGAAGTTTTGATTAGACGCCGGTAGAATATTTGAAGTGGAAAACAACAACAAGATTTGAACGGACGACAAGGATGTTGAGAAGAACAGGATATCAACATCGGGGAAAACAAGAACAAAACTCCTGAGGTACTACGGAAAACCCATCCGGGCTTCTAAAGGATCAATATCTACTGCTTAAGGAATAGAGGATCTGCTTCCGGGGCTTACACGCCTCCGTTCTCAATCGTGAGTAGGCAACATGATAAATCATGTCACAACCACCTCCATTCCTATGGTCTAGTAGATATAACCATCCTAGAGAAACCAGAATTCGTGAAATCCTAACTTGAAAGTTTAGATGAGAATAGAAAAACAACGTCGCACTTCCTTACCAGAAAAGGGAGGGAGGGTGGGGAAAGAAGAAAAATGAACAGAATTCCTACTCTCACGTTTCATTTTTCCTATATAGCTACAAAATAGTTTCTAGACTCAACTGCGACCAGTAAAAAGGGATCCTACAGGCAGACAGGCTCTGATACCATTTGTCGCACCCTGATTTCTAGGGGATACTCACCGTACGAACTGGATAGCAGATGCTTGGATTATGGGGCATAACTGCTCCCACGTCCCAGCTTCCTGGTAGGCCTGCGCTTATGCGCGACAACACAAGCCCTGCTATTCCATCGTCGATGTAAACTATCCACTAGAGATCAAAGGCACTTCCGTCGACGTACTTCAAACCATACACACATGGTACGTCAACGGCGTTTAACAAGTGATATCACAACAGATCTCTACGACACAAAAGATTGAAATAAGTTGCAAATGGCTCTCATTAGAGCAGAGATAGCAAATACAATCATTCAGAGGGCACATGCCCCAACAATACATCATTACATCACAGCGGAAGCATTCGACATGTCTGAGTACAGACAAGAACCAAATAGGCCTAAGAGGCCGGAAACAAACAGACGGAGCCCATCCACGAAGTCTCGGATCCTGCCCGGGTCCGCTATCTACTCGTCAGCAGTCTCGTCATACTCCACGTAATAGCCACCATGTAGATCCTCGGAAACGTCGTCTGCGTAAACCACAGCCCCAAAGGGGTCAGTACATAAACGTACTGGCAAGCAAGACTCACAGTTCACCAAAGTGTAACCCGTCAACACCAAGCACAGATGCCTTGGGTTCAACGGAAGAGAGGGGATATAAAAGATGCTGCAACTGGCTGCGCTAACCAACTACAGAGATTCTACCACTTCCGGCTAACAGAAAGGAGATAAGATCGAGGGTTGTAACCAACTGAAAGATAACTTCAAACAAACCCATCCTGGATCTCGCCCCTTATCCAAAGAAGCGATCCGAGGATAACTCACACAGTTGTATTAACGGTGAATCAAATTATTATGTCATCAACCTATTACTAGTCAAGTTATTAATCATGGGGTGTAACATGTTTGATCATTATGTTTAAGTTGTCCTGAGTACTTGTTAGCCAGTACTTTCACCAAGTAATCCATAACCGCGGAAAACACGGCTTCTCGAGAAGATTATCCCTGCAGGGTTGCACCAATTTGGCCGTACACTCATGAATAACCCGCCAGATGGAAAGGCCCTTCCACCAAGCGGGGTACTCAACACAACCAACCATTCTTCGCATCAAGCCCAAAGCACCTTGGGCGCACGGCTAATCGAGCCCAGAAGAAAATGGACCCTCATAGCACTCTAAGAACGTGTCCCCCTATATGCCGACTACGAAAGTTCCACCCTGGCCTGGGCTCGCAAAAACATGATGCGGCAAATGGAAAACACGAACTAAATGAGGCGATTTGGACGAGATGCGAATCAGGTCAAGTTGAGGGGGGCGCCCATACTCTCTTCCCAAATGCGGGTAGTGCGCTCATCATGGATCAGTAGACAAGACCCTTTTCCTATTAGGGTCGACACTAGCAGGCTTCAAAACCTCTCATGGGCCTCCTGCCGGTGCCTTATCATCAAATTTATTATTAATAGTAACATTAGCATGATTGATTGATTAAACATCGAGCCCCCACAACGTAATAGAAATAGTAACAGAAAGTACCGGGTAATAGAATCGAGCAAAACAAGCTAAGCATGCTAGTAAGACACTGGCTCAACCAAGGGGTGTTAGGAGTGGAGGTGAGGCAATATCAGGGTTAAGGATGCATGTGATAGGTTCGTAACAGAAACAACTACTACTAAGGCTAGCAGAAAAGAACAACGGAAAGTATCGGTAACCAATGTTGAAAGGAACACAGTGGTTCATAGTGAGTGATAACTTGCCTGCAAAACCCAGTAGCCTGGGTACTGAGCTAAACTCCTTAGAAGGGATGTCGTAAGTATCGTCGGTCTCAAACGTCGTCGTATATCCGGGAAGAAGCAAACAGACAATGCAGAAAGATAAAACATCAATAACATGGCATAGGTGCACAAACAGGGGATGATGCATGTCATGTTATAGATGCATCAAAGTAACCTACTTGACAAGTAACACAATTTAATTGGATCCATATGCAATGAGAATTGCATATGGATGCAAATGCTTTAGGTTGAAGCAATGATCTACATTTGATTAACAAGTGTATGTAGTTAAACATGATGCATGCATGAGGATGATAACAAGATAACAACAAATAACAATGATAGAGGCAAAGGAAAAGAATAAAACAACGCTTTGGAAATTGTTTGTTAATTTTGGAAAGTTTTGGTACTTAGACATGTCACACAACAATTATTGTTTCATCAAGTTGGGTGTGCAAAACAATTTACAAATTTTATATTTGAAAAGAACAATCAATTTTTAGTTGGTATTACATGTCTTCACATATTGGAATTGGACTTAGGATTAATTAATTATGAATTAAACAATAATAAACAATTTTTAATTGAATTAACAAGATTTAAATTGTTTTAGGCAATTTAAATTATTCAAAACAGAAAACAAAAATTATATTTGAAAAGGTGAGGTGTGAAATGGTATGGAAAACATATTTTATTTGCATTATTTGGAAATAGTATGAATTATTTATGGATTATTGCAAATTACATTTGAATTATCCAAATTTTGAATTTTAAAAGTATTTTGAAAACTCAAAACAGAAAGCAAATGGATATTTGGAAAGGTTATTAAATCTTGAACAGAAAACATATAAAGTTTTTGGTTATTGGATTTACAGAACAAAAGATATGAATTTTGAAATTTATAATCCAATCTGTTATTTAAAAGTGATTTTGGAATTTCCTAGGTATTTCGCAGAAACCTTTTGCTACTCAGGTGCTCTCTACACGCCGCCCACTGCGCGGTGGACCAGTGGGTGACTGTGCGCTTGCGTGTGGCGCGGGGTGTGGGCTGCGCTGGCTGCCGCGGTCAATGTACATGCGGGCCCGCGGGGGGGTGGCGCTGAGGAAAAAATTGGGGAGGCCAAATGCCTCCCGCGGAATTCGACCTCACGACCCCGGGCGAGCGCGCGAGGGAACAGGCCAGATGGGCTGCTCGTGTAGTTGTGATGGTATACAGTTATGCGGGATAAGAGGCAGTCCACTGCCGTTAACTGAATCTTCGTCAGAAACTTTCAGTCGCGAGCACGAACTGCAGAGTTGGACGGAGATCGATAGCGTGGGTGGTGATGCGGTGCTGGCGTGACCAAGCGTGTAGATGTGCAGGGTGTTGTGCCGTAACGGAAGAGGGAGAGGACAGAGGAGCCGGACTCACCGCGCTGTGGTCGAACATACGATCGGAGGGTGGCCGTCGGGTGTGCAGAAAAGGAGCAGGAGCGGAGGACGTTGCCGGCGATGGCGAGGTCTCCGTGGTCCCTCCCGTCAAGCGACGAGGAGACGGGGAGCCTACAGGGACCGCCGCGGTTCCGTTTTCCCCCTCAGAAGCTCCTCGAGGTGGACAGGCTACCCGGCGTTGAGGAGGCAGTGCCTCACAGTGGTGGGTGATCGGTGGTTCAGAGAGATTTAGAGGCCGAGCTCGTGTCGAGGGAGAGGGAGGTGGCGGCGGAATCGAGGGTAGAGGGGAGTAGGGCTTAGAGCTAAGGGTTTGATGGGGAATTGGGGTAGATATAGTCGATTTGGGGAGCAGGTGGAGCTCTGCTGTCGTGTGCTGACCTCAGCTGTACGGAGGTGGAAGAAAATAGGCTGGCAGGCCTATTGCGCGAGTGGGTGCTGGGTGGTGGGCTTCAAGGAGGTGGGCTTGGGGTAAGTGGAGTGGGGGTGGGCTGGATGAAGATTAGAGGGCTGGCTTAGCCTTCTCCCTCTCTTTTTTTTCTATTTTCTTGTTCTCTGTTTTATTTTTATTTTTATTTTTTTGCTGAAAACCAAATGGAAGGCAAAGGAGGTATTTTAGGTTAGTAAAATTGTAGGAAAAATAGGTTAAGTTAATTAAGTTAAAAGAAAACACTGCCAAGTTTTTTTTTTATAGAAAGTTTGAAAATAATTGATGTTTGGGATTTAAACCAATTTGAATGAGTTTTGTATTAGGAAAACATTATTGGAAACAAACTTTTAATAGGGTGAACCCTAATGATTTAAGTTGATTAAAAAAAATGAGTTTGATTGTTTTGGAGATTTGTTATAAAATCACATTGATTGATGCTTTGAGGATTTGATTTGGATTTGAAATGATTTGGAATTAATGGATTGAATTAATTGTTTGATTAAAACCAACAATTTAATAAGTGATCATTATGGGATTATTTGGAAACAAATAAGGTTTTTTTTTATTTGGAAACAACTATTTGGATGTTGGTTTGGAACTTCAAATGGAAAACAAATTGAATTTTGAAAAGGGTTTGATTATTGGATGCATTTTTATAGAAATAAAACAATAGTTTGGAATCACCCTTTAATGGAAACAAATAATTGTTTTATTTTGAAATATCATTTTAGAAATTGTAACATCACAAGGATGAAACAAAGGGTTTGAATTTTGGTTTGGAATTCAAATAGAAAACAAAGGAAAACAACTGAAAACAGTTGGAAAACAAATGACAACAGAGGAAAACAAATGCAATCAACATGATGCCATGATGCAAAACATAAAATAACAGCGAGCAAAACATTCTAATGCTATTTTTCAGACTTGGGATGTTACAAAACGCCCCCCCTTGAAGGAATCGCGCCCCGAGATTCCTACTGAGAAAAGAAAAGGTCCGGAAACTTCTTGGGGAGATCCTCTTGAACTGTGATACGTGAAACACATCGTGCACCTTGGATAGACGTCAGGGAATTTGCAAACCACCGGAACATTTCAAGTAAAGGGGGAGAGATTTTGCACCAAGGGTGTATAGCTGGATAGAATTTGATTCATTTGGAGAATAGACTATCTGGCTAGAATGGTGGAACATAGTTATTGACATCAATGAAACACCAAGAATAATCATCAATGTCAGAATCATCAACATGAGAGTAACGAAGAATATGTGGCCTCCCATTAGAATTGGATTGTATGTTGTGGAAAAGATTGTTGACCCAAAGGAATGTGATGCTCCGGTATCAAATAACACTTTAACTGGATAAGAGTTTACGAGGAAGTTTTGATTAGACGCCGGTAGAATATTTGAAGTGGAAAACAACAACAAGATTTGAACGGACGACAAGGATGTTGAGAAGAACAGGATATCAACATCGGGGGAAAACAAGAACAAAACTCCTGAGGTACTACGGAAAACCCATCCGGGCTTCTAAAGGATCAATATCTACTGCTTAAGGAATAGAGGATCTGCTTCCGGGGCTTACACGCCTCCGTTCTCAATCGTGAGTAGGCAACATGATAAATCATGTCACAAACCACCTCCATTCCTATGGTCTAGTAGATATAACCATCCTAGAGAAACCAGAATTCGTGAAATCCTAACTTGAAAGTTTAGATGAGAATAGAAAAACAACGTCGCACTTCCTTACCAGAAAAGGGAGGGAGGGTGGGGAAAGAAGAAAATGAACAGAATTCCTACTCTCACGTTTCATTTTTCCTATATAGCTACAAAATAGTTTCTAGACTCAACTGCGACCAGTAAAAAGGGATCCTACAGGCAGACAGGCTCTGATACCATTTGTCGCACCCTGATTTCTAGGGGATACTCACCGTACGAACTGGATAGCAGATGCTTGGATTATGGGGCATAACTGCTCCCACGTCCCAGCTTCCTGGTAGGCCTGCGCTTATGCGCGACAACACAAGCCCTGCTATTCCATCGTCGATGTAAACTATCCACTAGAGATCAAAGGCACTTCCGTCGACGTACTTCAAACCATACACACATGGTACGTCAACGGCGTTTAACAAGTGATATCACAACAGATCTCTACGACACAAAAGATTGAAATAAGTTGCAAATGGCTCTCATTAGAGCAGAGATAGCAAATACAATCATTCAGAGGGCACATGCCCCAACAATACATCATTACATCACAGCGGAAGCATTCGACATGTCTGAGTACAGACAAGAACCAAATAGGCCTAAGAGGCCGGAAACAAACAGACGGAGCCCATCCACGAAGTCTCGGATCCTGCCCGGGTCCGCTATCTACTCGTCAGCAGTCTCGTCATACTCCACGTAATAGCCACCATGTAGATCCTCGGAAACGTCGTCTGCGTAAACCACAGCCCCAAAGGGTCAGTACATAAACGTACTGGCAAGCAAGACTCACAGTTCACCAAAGTGTAACCCGTCAACACCAAGCACAGATGCCTTGGGTTCAACGGAAGAGAGGGGATATAAAAGATGCTGCAACTGGCTGCGCTAACCAACTACAGAGATTCTACCACTTCCGGCTAACAGAAAGGAGATAAGATCGAGGGTTGTAACCAACTGAAAGATAACTTCAAACAAACCCATCCTGGATCTCGCCCCTTATCCAAAGAAGCGATCCGAGGATAACTCACACAGTTGTATTAACGGTGAATCAAATTATTATGTCATCAACCTATTACTAGTCAAGTTATTAATCATGGGGTGTAACATGTTTGATCATTATGTTTAAGTTGTCCTGAGTACTTGTTAGCCAGTACTTTCACCAAGTAATCCATAACCGCGGAAAACACGGCTTCTCGAGAAGATTATCCCTGCAGGGTTGCACCAATTTGGCCGTACACTCATGAATAACCCGCCAGATGGAAAGGCCCTTCCACCAAGCGGGGTACTCAACACAACCAACCATTCTTCGCATCAAGCCCAAAGCACCTTGGGCGCACGGCTAATCGAGCCCAGAAGAAAATGGACCCTCATAGCACTCTAAGAACGTGTCCCCCTATATGCCGACTACGAAAGTTCCACCCTGGCCTGGGCTCGCAAAAACATGATGCGGCAAATGGAAAACACGAACTAAATGAGGCGATTTGGACGAGATGCGAATCAGGTCAAGTTGAGGGGGGCGCCCATACTCTCTTCCCAAATGCGGGTAGTGCGCTCATCATGGATCAGTAGACAAGACCCTTTTCCTATTAGGGTCGACACTAGCAGGCTTCAAAACCTCTCATGGGCCTCCTGCCGGTGCCTTATCATCAAATTTATTATTAATAGTAACATTAGCATGATTGATTGATTAAACATCGAGCCCCCACAACGTAATAGAAATAGTAACAGAAAGTAACGGGTAATAGACTCGAGCAAAACAAGCTAAGCATGCTAGTAAGACACTGGCTCAACCAAGGGGTGTTAGGAGTGGAGGTGAGGCAATATCAGGGTTAAGGGATGCATGTGATAGGTTCGTAACAGAAACAACTACTACTAAGGCTAGCAGAAAAGAACAACGGAAAGTATCGGTAACCAATGTTGAAAGGAACACAGTGGTTCATGTGAGTGATAACTTGCCTGCAAAACCCAGTAGCCTGGTACTGAGCTAACTCCTTAGAAGGGATGTCGTAAGTATCGTCGGTCTCAACGTCGTCGTATATCCGGGAAGAAGCAAACAGACAATGCAGAAAGATAAACAATCAATAACATGGCATAGGTGCACAAACAGGGGATGATGCATGTCATGTTAATAGATGCATCAAAGTAACCTACTTGACAAGTAACACAATTTAATTGGATCCATATGCAATGAGAATTGCATATGGATGCAAATGCTTTAGGTTGAAGCAATGATCTACATTTGATTAACAAGTGTAAGTAGTTAAACATGATGCATGCATGAGGATGATAACAAGATAACAACAAATAACAATGATAGAGGCAAAGGAAAAGAATAAAACAAGTTTGGAAATTGTTTGTTAATTTTGGAAAGTTTTGGTTACTTAGACATGTCACACAACAATTATTGTTTCATCAAGTTGGGGTGTGCAAAACAATTTACAAATTTTATATTTGAAAAGAACATCAATTTTTAGTTGGATTACATGTTTCACATATTGGAATTGGACTTAGGATTAATTAATTATGAATTAAACAATAATAAACAATTTTTAATTGAATTAAACAAGATTTAAATTGTTTAGGCAATTTAAATTATTCAAAACAGAAAACAAAAATTATATTTGAAAAGGTGAGGTGAAATGGTATGGAAAACATATTTTATTTGCATTATTTGGAAATAGTATGAATTATTTATGAATTATTGCAAATTACATTTGAATTATCCAAATTTGAATTTTAAAAGTATTTTGAAAACTCAAAACAGAAAGCAAATTGATTATTTGGAAAGGTTATTAAATCTTGAACAGAAAACATATAAAGTTTTTGGTTATTGGATTTACAGAACAAAAGATATTGAATTTTGAAATTTATAATCCAATCTGTTATTTAAAAGTGATTTTGGAATTTCCTAGGTATTTCGCAGAAACCTTTTGCTACTCAGGTGCTCTCTACACGCCGCCACTGCGCGGTGGACCAGTGGGTGACTGTGCGCTTGCGTGGCGCGGGTGTGGGCTGCGCTGGCTGCCGCGGTCAATGACATGCGGGCCCGCGGGGGGGTGGCGCTGAGGAAAAAATTGGGGAGGCCAAATGCCTCCCGCGGAATTCGACCTCACGACCCCGGGCGAGCGCGCGAGGGAACAGGCCAGATGGGCTGCTCGTGTAGTTGTGATGGTATACAGTTATGCGGGAATAAGAGGCAGTCCACTGCCGTTAACTGAATCTTCGTCAGAAACTTTCAGTCGCGAGCACGAACTGCAGAGTTGGACGGAGATCGATAGCGTGGTGGTGATGCGGTGCTGGCGTGACCAAGCGTGTAGATGTGCAGGGTGTTGTGCCGTAACGGAAGAGGGAGAGGGACAGAGGAGCCGGACTCACCGCGCTGTGGTCGAACATACGATCGGAGGGTGGCCGTCGGTGTGCAGAAAAGGAGCAGGAGCGGAGGACGTTGCCGGCGATGGCGAGGTCTCCGTGGTCCCTCCCGTCAAGCGACGAGGAGACGGGGAGCCTACAGGGACCGCCGCGGTTCCGTTTTCCCCCTCAGAAGCTCCTCGAGGTGGACAGGCTACCGGCGTTGAGGAGGCAGTGCCTCACAGTGGTGGGTGATCGGTGGTTCAGAGAGATTTAGAGGCCGAGCTCGTGTCGAGGGAGAGGGAGGTGGCGGCGGAATCGAGGGTAGAGGGGAGTAGGGCTTAGAGCTAGGGTTTGATGGGGAATTGGGGTAGATATAGTCGATTTGGGGAGCAGGTGGAGCTCTGCTGTCGTGTGCTGACCTCAGCTGTACGGAGGTGGAAGAAAATAGGCTGGCAGGCCTATTGCGCGAGTGGGTGCTGGGTGGTGGGCTTCAAGGAGGTGGGCTTGGGGTAAGTGGAGTGGGGGTGGGCTGGATGAAGATTAGAGGGCTGGGCTTAGCCTTCTCCCTCTCTTTTTTTCTATTTTCTTGTTCTCTGTTTTATTTTTATTTTTATTTTTTTGCTGAAAACCAAATGGAAGGCAAAGGAGGTATTTTAGGTTAGTAAAATTGTAGGAAAAATAGGTTAAGTTAATTAAGTTAAAAGAAAACACTGCCAAGTTTTTTTTTTATAGAAAGTTTGAAAATAATTGATGTTTGGGATTTAAACCAATTTGAATGAGTTTTGTATTAGGAAAACATTATTGGAAACAAACTTTTAATAGGGTGAACCCTATGATTTAAGTTGATTAAAAAAAATGAGTTTGATTGTTTTGGAGATTTGTTATAAAATCACATTGATTGATGCTTTGAGGATTTGATTTGGATTTGAAATGATTTGGAATTAATGGATTGAATTAATTGTTTGATTAAAACCAACAATTTAATAAGTGATCATTATGGGATTATTTGGAAACAAATAAGGTTTTTTTTTATTTGGAAACAACTATTTGGATGTTGGTTTGGAACTTCAAATGGAAAACAAATTGAATTTGAAAAGGGTTTGATTATTGGATGCATTTTTATAGAAATAAAACAATAGTTTGGAATCACCCTTTAATGGAAACAAATAATTGTTTTATTTTGAAATATCATTTTAGAAATTGTAACATCACAAGGATGAAACAAAGGGTTTGAATTTTGGTTTGGAATTCAAATAGAAAACAAAGGAAAACAACTGAAAACAGTTGGAAAACAAATGACAACAGAGGAAAACAAATGCAATCAACATGATGCCATGATGCAAAACATAAAATAACAGCGAGCAAAACATTCTAATGGCTATTTTTCAGACTTGGGATGTTACAAAACGCCCCCCCTTGAAGGAATCGCGCCCCGAGATTCCTACTGAGAAAAGAAAAGGTCCGGAAACTTCTTGGGGAGATCCTCTTGAACTGTGATACGTGAAACACATCGTGCACCTTGGATAGACGTCAGGGAATTTGCAAACCACCGGAACATTTCAAGTAAAGGGGAGAGATTTTGCACCAAGGGTGTATAGCTGGATAGAATTTGATTCATTTGGAGAATAGACTATCTGGCTAGAATGGTGGAACATAGTTATTGACATCAATGAAACACCAAGAATAATCATCAATGTCAGAATCATCAACATGAGAGTAACGAAGAATATGTGGCCTCCCATTAGAATTGGATTGTATGTTGTGGAAAAGATTGTTGACCCAAAGGAATGTGATGCTCCGGTATCAAATAACACTTTAACTGGATAAGAGTTTACGAGGAAGTTTTGATTAGACGCCGGTAGAATATTTGAAGTGGAAAACAACAACAAGATTTGAACGGACGACAAGGATGTTGAGAAGAACAGGATATCAACATCGGGGAAAACAAGAACAAAACTCCTGAGGTACTACGGAAAACCCATCCGGGCTTCTAAAGGATCAATATCTACTGCTTAAGGAATAGAGGATCTGCTTCCGGGGCTTACACGCCTTCGTTCTCAATCGTGAGTAGGCAACATGATAAATCATGTCACAACCACCTCCATTCCTATGGTCTAGTAGATATAACCATCCTAGAGAAACCAGAATTCGTGAAATCCTAACTTGAAAGTTTAGATGAGAATAGAAAAACAACGTCGCACTTCCTTACCAGAAAAGGGAGGGAGGGTGGGGAAAGAAGAAAAATGAACAGAATTCCTACTCTCACGTTTCATTTTTCCTATATAGCTACAAAATAGTTTCTAGACTCAACTGCGACCAGTAAAAAGGGATCCTACAGGCAGACAGGCTCTGATACCATTTGTCGCACCCTGATTTCTAGGGGATACTCACCGTACGAACTGGATAGCAGATGCTTGGATTATGGGGCATAACTGCTCCCACGTCCCAGCTTCCTGGTAGGCCTGCGCTTATGCGCGACAACACAAGCCCTGCTATTCCATCGTCGATGTAAACTATCCACTAGAGATCAAAGGCACTTCCGTCGACGTACTTCAAACCATACACACATGGTACGTCAACGGCGTTTAACAAGTGATATCACAACAGATCTCTACGACACAAAAGATTGAAATAAGTTGCAAATGGCTCTCATTAGAGCAGAGATAGCAAATACAATCATTCAGAGGGCACATGCCCCAACAATACATCATTACATCACAGCGGAAGCATTCGACATGTCTGAGTACAGACAAGAACCAAATAGGCCTAAGAGGCCGGAAACAAACAGACGGAGCCCATCCACGAAGTCTCGGATCCTGCCCGGGTCCGCTATCTACTCGTCAGCAGTCTCGTCATACTCCACGTAATAGCCACCATGTAGATCCTCGGAAACGTCGTCTGCGTAAACCACAGCCCCAAAGGGGTCAGTACATAAACGTACTGGCAAGCAAGACTCACAGTTCACCAAAGTGTAACCCGTCAACACCAAGCACAGATGCCTTGGGTTCAACGGAAGAGAGGGGATATAAAAGATGCTGCAACTGGCTGCGCTAACCAACTACAGAGATTCTACCACTTCCGGCTAACAGAAAGGAGATAAGATCGAGGGTTGTAACCAACTGAAAGATAACTTCAAACAAACCCATCCTGGATCTCGCCCCTTATCCAAAGAAGCGATCCGAGGATAACTCACACAGTTGTATTAACGGTGAATCAAATTATTATGTCATCAACCTATTACTAGTCAAGTTATTAATCATGGGGTGTAACATGTTTGATCATTATGTTTAAGTTGTCCTGAGTACTTGTTAGCCAGTACTTTCACCAAGTAATCCATAACCGCGGAAAACACGGCTTCTCGAGAAGATTATCCCTGCAGGGTTGCACCAATTTGGCCGTACACTCATGAATAACCCGCCAGATGGAAAGGCCCTTCCACCAAGCGGGGTACTCAACACAACCAACCATTCTTCGCATCAAGCCCAAAGCACCTTGGGCGCACGGCTAATCGAGCCCAGAAGAAAATGGACCCTCATAGCACTCTAAGAACGTGTCCCCCTATATGCCGACTACGAAAGTTCCACCCTGGCCTGGGCTCGCAAAAACATGATGCGGCAAATGGAAAACACGAACTAAATGAGGCGATTTGGACGAGATGCGAATCAGGTCAAGTTGAGGGGGGCGCCCATACTCTCTTCCCAAATGCGGGTAGTGCGCTCATCATGGATCAGTAGACAAGACCCTTTTCCTATTAGGGTCGACACTAGCAGGCTTCAAAACCTCTCATGGGCCTCCTGCCGGTGCCTTATCATCAAATTTATTATTAATAGTAACATTAGCATGATTGATTGATTAAACATCGAGCCCCCACAACGTAATAGAAATAGTAACAGAAAGTAACGGGTAATAGACTCGAGCAAAACAAGCTAAGCATGCTAGTAAGACACTGGCTCAACCAAGGGGTGTTAGGAGTGGAGGTGAGGCAATATCAGGGTTAAGGGATGCATGTGATAGGTTCGTAACAGAAACAACTACTACTAAGGCTAGCAGAAAAGAACAACGGAAAGTATCGGTAACCAATGTTGAAAGGAACACAGTGGTTCATGTGAGTGATAACTTGCCTGCAAAACCCAGTAGCCTGGTACTGAGCTAACTCCTTAGAAGGGATGTCGTAAGTATCGTCGGTCTCAACGTCGTCGTATATCCGGGAAGAAGCAAACAGACAATGCAGAAAGATAAACAATCAATAACATGGCATAGGTGCACAAACAGGGGATGATGCATGTCATGTTAATAGATGCATCAAAGTAACCTACTTGACAAGTAACACAATTTAATTGGATCCATATGCAATGAGAATTGCATATGGATGCAAATGCTTTAGGTTGAAGCAATGATCTACATTTGATTAACAAGTGTAAGTAGTTAAACATGATGCATGCATGAGGATGATAACAAGATAACAACAAATAACAATGATAGAGGCAAAGGAAAAGAATAAAACAAGTTTGGAAATTGTTTGTTAATTTTGGAAAGTTTTGGTTACTTAGACATGTCACACAACAATTATTGTTTCATCAAGTTGGGGTGTGCAAAACAATTTACAAATTTTATATTTGAAAAGAACATCAATTTTTAGTTGGATTACATGTTTCACATATTGGAATTGGACTTAGGATTAATTAATTATGAATTAAACAATAATAAACAATTTTTAATTGAATTAAACAAGATTTAAATTGTTTAGGCAATTTAAATTATTCAAAACAGAAAACAAAAATTATATTTGAAAAGGTGAGGTGAAATGGTATGGAAAACATATTTTATTTGCATTATTTGGAAATAGTATGAATTATTTATGAATTATTGCAAATTACATTTGAATTATCCAAATTTGAATTTTAAAAGTATTTTGAAAACTCAAAACAGAAAGCAAATTGATTATTTGGAAAGGTTATTAAATCTTGAACAGAAAACATATAAAGTTTTTGGTTATTGGATTTACAGAACAAAAGATATTGAATTTTGAAATTTATAATCCAATCTGTTATTTAAAAGTGATTTTGGAATTTCCTAGGTATTTCGCAGAAACCTTTTGCTACTCAGGTGCTCTCTACACGCCGCCACTGCGCGGTGGACCAGTGGGTGACTGTGCGCTTGCGTGGCGCGGGTGTGGGCTGCGCTGGCTGCCGCGGTCAATGACATGCGGGCCCGCGGGGGGGTGGCGCTGAGGAAAAAATTGGGGAGGCCAAATGCCTCCCGCGGAATTCGACCTCACGACCCCGGGCGAGCGCGCGAGGGAACAGGCCAGATGGGCTGCTCGTGTAGTTGTGATGGTATACAGTTATGCGGGAATAAGAGGCAGTCCACTGCCGTTAACTGAATCTTCGTCAGAAACTTTCAGTCGCGAGCACGAACTGCAGAGTTGGACGGAGATCGATAGCGTGGTGGTGATGCGGTGCTGGCGTGACCAAGCGTGTAGATGTGCAGGGTGTTGTGCCGTAACGGAAGAGGGAGAGGGACAGAGGAGCCGGACTCACCGCGCTGTGGTCGAACATACGATCGGAGGGTGGCCGTCGGTGTGCAGAAAAGGAGCAGGAGCGGAGGACGTTGCCGGCGATGGCGAGGTCTCCGTGGTCCCTCCCGTCAAGCGACGAGGAGACGGGGAGCCTACAGGGACCGCCGCGGTTCCGTTTTCCCCCTCAGAAGCTCCTCGAGGTGGACAGGCTACCGGCGTTGAGGAGGCAGTGCCTCACAGTGGTGGGTGATCGGTGGTTCAGAGAGATTTAGAGGCCGAGCTCGTGTCGAGGGAGAGGGAGGTGGCGGCGGAATCGAGGGTAGAGGGGAGTAGGGCTTAGAGCTAGGGTTTGATGGGGAATTGGGGTAGATATAGTCGATTTGGGGAGCAGGTGGAGCTCTGCTGTCGTGTGCTGACCTCAGCTGTACGGAGGTGGAAGAAAATAGGCTGGCAGGCCTATTGCGCGAGTGGGTGCTGGGTGGTGGGCTTCAAGGAGGTGGGCTTGGGGTAAGTGGAGTGGGGGTGGGCTGGATGAAGATTAGAGGGCTGGGCTTAGCCTTCTCCCTCTCTTTTTTTCTATTTTCTTGTTCTCTGTTTTATTTTTATTTTTATTTTTTTGCTGAAAACCAAATGGAAGGCAAAGGAGGTATTTTAGGTTAGTAAAATTGTAGGAAAAATAGGTTAAGTTAATTAAGTTAAAAGAAAACACTGCCAAGTTTTTGTTTTATAGAAAGTTTGAAAATAATTGATGTTTGGGATTTAAACCAATTTGAATGAGTTTTGTATTAGGAAAACATTATTGGAAACAAACTTTTAATAGGGTGAACCCTATGATTTAAGTTGATTAAAAAAAATGAGTTTGATTGTTTTGGAGATTTGTTATAAAATCACATTGATTGATGCTTTGAGGATTTGATTTGGATTTGAAATGATTTGGAATTAATGGATTGAATTAATTGTTTGATTAAAACCAACAATTTAATAAGTGATCATTATGGGATTATTTGGAAACAAATAAGGTTTTTTTTTTTTATTTGGAAACAACTATTTGGATGTTGGTTTGGAACTTCAAATGGAAAACAAATTGAATTTGAAAAGGGTTTGATTATTGGATGCATTTTTATAGAAATAAAACAATAGTTTGGAATCACCCTTTAATGGAAACAAATAATTGTTTTATTTTGAAATATCATTTTAGAAATTGTAACATCACAAGGATGAAACAAAGGGTTTGAATTTTGGTTTGGAATTCAAATAGAAAACAAAGGAAAACAACTGAAAACAGTTGGAAAACAAATGACAACAGAGGAAAACAAATGCAATCAACATGATGCCATGATGCAAAACATAAAATAACAGCGAGCAAAACATTCTAATGGCTATTTTTCAGACTTGGGATGTTACAGAAGGTTATCCATTTTGTTTTGAATTTTATTAAACCTTTTATGCCGGTTTCGGAATACGGTCAACACGGCGGACATTACCTTTCGTAGCTAGGGGATGAATATGGTGAAACTCTTGGTGTATCTCTAAAGAAATAGGTACTTTTGTATCTAAAAATGTTTTTTACAAAAAATTGGCCATGTAGTTCAAATATGGTCCGGTTTCAGCGGAATCGGCATAAATTTATCTTTTTTCAGAAGAGGCGTATGAGAATATTTTTATAGGATGCAATTTGGTTATTTGTAGATCAAATATGATATAATAGCTTTAGAATTTTACTTTGTACAATTTTGTAACATATTTTCGGTAGGTGCTTCACAAAAAATACCGTTTTTGACACTCCGAAAATAGAAAATGACGTTTTTATTCAAATAAAAATAAAACTTTCTTCGTGAACATTGTTAGGTTTTCCAATATGCATATTTGTGTGGAATATGGACACATTTAAACAAACTATGCCATGGATGTGGCCATAACATCCGTCATTTGGACCGAAAGCCATAAATCTTCATAGGACATTTTTGTGAACACATTTTCAACCCAATTGTCGTATTCCAATTTCATTATTTTTTGTGGATACTAGGACATATATAATAACACCACGCGAAGGTCTTGCATCATTTCGAGTTTTTTTGAATTTTCTGGAATTTTCCAAACCAGTTTCGGAAAACGGTCAAAACGCGGGACATGACCGTTCGTACCTAGGTGTTGAATCTTGATGAACTCTTGGTGCATCTATGTTTAAATAGGTACTTGGGTACCTAAAAATGATTTTTGCAAAAAATAAAGAGAAAACTACGAGGCACATGTAGTTCAAATTTAGCCCGGTTTCAACGGAATCGGCAGAAATTTGTCTTTTTCAAAAGAGATGTATTTTGAGCGATTGATAGGTATTCAATTTGTTATTTTTAGATCAAATATGATATAATATATTTAGAATTTTACTTTGTACAATTTTGTAACATAGTTTGTGTATGTGCTTCACAAAAAAAACCATTTTTGACACTCCGAAAATTGAAAATGATGTTTATATTCAAAGAAAAATAAAAAATTCTCCGTGAACATTGTTAGTTGTTCCAATATGAATCTTTGTGTGGAATATGGGCACATGTAGACAAACTATGCCATGAATGTGGCTATAACATCCGTCATTTGGACGGAAAGCCATGAATCTTCATAGGAGATAGCTCATTTTTGTGAACACATTTTCAACCCAATTGTCGAATTCCAAGTTTATTATTTTTAGTTGACACTAGGACATATACAATAACACCACACGAAGGTCTTGCACCATTTCGAGTTTTTTTTTATATTTTCTGGAATTTTCTAAACCGGTTTCGAAAAACGGTCAAAACGGGGGACGTGACCGTTCGTACCTAGGTGCTGAATCTTGATTAACTCTTGGTGTATATATGTTGAAATATGTACTTGGGTACCTAAAAATGATTTTTGCAAAAAAATAAAGAGAAAACTACGAGGCACATGTAGTTCAAATTTAGCCCGGTTTCAACGGAATCGGCAGAAATTTGTCTTTTTCAAAAGAGATGTATTTTGAGCGATTGATAGGTATTAAATTTGTTATTTTTAGATCAAATATGACATAATATATTTAGAATTTTACTTTGTACAATTCTGTAACATAGTTTGTGTATGTGCTTCACAAAAAAAACCATTTTTGACACTCCGAAAATGGAAAATGATGTTTTTATTCAAAGAAAAATAAACTTTCTTCGTGAACATTGTTAGCTGTTCCAATATGCATCTTTGTGTGGAATATGGCCACATTTAAACAAACTATGCCATGAGTGTGGCCATAACATCCGTCATTTGGACCGAAAGCCATGAATATTCGTAGGAGATAGCTCATTTTTGTGAACACATTTTCAACCCAATTGTTGTATTACAAGTTTATTATTTTTAGTGGATACTAGGACATATATAATAACACCACGCGAAGGTCTTGCACCGTTTCGACATTTTTTTTTGAATTTTCTGGAATTTTCTAAGCCGGTTTCGGAAAACGGTCAAAACGGGGGGGGGGGCATAACCGTTCGTACCTAGGTGCTGAATCTTGATGAACTCTTGGTGTATCTATGTTGAAATGATTTTTGCAAAAAATAAGGAGAAAACTACAAGGCACTTGTAGTTCAAATTTAGCCCGGTTTCAGCGGAATCGGCAGAAATTTGTCTTTTTCAAAAGAGATGTATTTTGAGCTATTGATAGGTAGTAAATTTGTTATTTTTAGATCAAATATGACATAATATATTTAGAATTTTACTTTGTACAATTCTGTCACATAGTTTGTGTATGTGCTTCACAAAAAAAACCATTTTTTGACACTCCGAAAATGGAAAATGATGTTTTTATTCAAAGGAAAATAAAACTTTCTTCGTGAACATTGTTAGTTGTTCCAATATGCATCTTTGTGTGGAATATGGGAACATTAAAACAAACTATGCCATGGATGTGGCCATAACATCTGTCATTTGGCCCGAAAGCCATGAATCTTCGTAGGAGATAGCTCATTTATGTGAACACATTTTCAACCCAATTGTCGTATTCCAAGTTTATTATTTTTTGTGGATAATAGGACATGTATAATAACACCACGCGAAGGTCTTGCATCATTTCGAATTTTTTTGAATTTTCTGGAATTTTCTAAGCCGATTTCGGAAAACGGTCAAAACGGGGGACATGACCGTTCGTATCTAGGGGTTAAATCTTGATGAACTCTTGGTGTATATATGTTGAAATAGTTACTTGCGTACCTAAAAATCATTTTTTCAAAAAATAAAGAGAAAACTACAAGGTACCTATAGTTCAAATTTAGCCTGGTTTCAGCGGAATCGGCAGAAATTTGTCTTTATCAAAAGAGATGTATTTTGAGCTATTGATAGGTAGTAAATTTGTTAGTTATAGATCAAATATGACATAATATATTTAGAATTTTACTTTGTACAATTCTGTCACATATTTTGTGTATGTGCTTCACAAAAAACCCATTTTTTGACCCTCCGAAAATGGAAAATGATGTTTTTATTCAAAACAAAATAAAACTTTCTTCATGAACATTGTGAGTTGTTCCAGTATGCATCTTTGCATGGAATATGGGAACATTAAAACAAACTATGCCATGGATCTGGCCATAACATCCGTCATTTGGCCCGAAAGTCATGAATCTTCGGAGGAGATAGCTCATTTCTGTGAACACATTTTCATCCCAGTTGTCGTATTCCAAGTTTATTATTTTTTGTGGATACTAGGACATATATAATAACACCACGTGAAGGTCTTGCATCATTTGGAGTTTTTTTGAATTTTCTGGAATTTTCTAAGCCGGTTTCGAAAAACGGTCCAAACGGGGGACATGACCGTTCGTATCTAGGGGTTGAATCTTGATGAAGTCTTGGTGTGTCTATGTTGAAATAGGTACCTAAAAATGATTTTTTTCAAAAAATAAAGAAAAAACTAAGAGGCACCTGTAGTTCAAATTTAGCCCGGTTTCAGCGGAATCGGCAGAAATTTGTCTTTTTTAAAAGAGGTTTATATGATGCAATTTGGTTATTTTTAGATAAAATATGGTATAATAGCTTTATAATTTTACTTTGTACAATTTTATGTCATATTTTGTGTATGTGCTTCACAAAAAAAAACCGTTTTTTACACTCCGAAAATGGAAACTGATGTTTTTATTCAATGAAAATAAAACTTTCTTCGTAAGCATTGTTAGGTGTTCCAATATGCATCTCTGTGTGGAATATGGGCATATTTAAAAAAAATATGCCATGAATTTTCCTCTTTTGAATTTTTTTGAACCTTTTATGCCGGTTTCGGAATACGGTCAAAACGAGGGATATGACCGTTATTTTCAATTCAACATCGTCATGACATTTCCATACATTCATGTCACATTGGAAAAACGTAAATTCCATCAGATCTTAAAGTTTTTTGTATTTTGAATTGTGTTTGTTACTTCAAACTATTTAGAATAGTTGGATTTAATTTTTTATTATCTAACAAAAAGAAAACCGAAAAAACCAGCACAATGGGCAGACTGGCGCCTTGGCCCAGGTAGCGTACCGCTCACGCCCCAAGCCCAAAACGACACCAAAACCCACTCGGAATATCTAGCCTAGCGCTCACCTCGAGCCGTCAGATGCTGATCCGACTGTCGATGCGAGCCCCCCGAACCCTAGCTTCCCTCTCTTATTCTACCCCCATCTCGCGCGACGGCGCCCTCTCCAGAGGAAACCCTATCCCGCGTTCGCCTCGCCTCCCCTCTAACGAACAAATCCCGCGGCTCCGTCACCGCCCATGTCCTCCTCTCTCGCCGCTGCATCTCTGCAATCCTCCACCAGATCCCGTGTAGTCTCCGTCGCCGCCCACGTCCTCCTCTCGCGCCGCTGCCACATCAAGATGGGAACCCGAGAGAGAGGTGCTGCCGCCCAGGGACCATGGCGTCACAGCTGGCTCACTCGCCAACGCGCTCGTGCGTGCTTTGACGTGCGGCGCACCGTCGAGCTGGCCCGACCACGGCGCGCGTGTGGTCTGCCTAGGGTTTGCGGTGGCAGCGTTACCCCGACCCCAGCGTGCCACCATATTCTCCCGCGGCTCCGGACGCATCCCCGGCCGTCCTTCCGCCAGTACCCCGACCCCAGTGCGCCACCAACCCCGACCCACAAGCTGGCGCACGCACGGGGATGCTCGTTGTAGACCTACAACCGCATGTTGGCCTGTTGTGGAAAGTACAAGGGTACGATCCATCTCCTCCTCTCTCCCGTCCCCTCCCTCGTCGTTTGTGAATTCCTAGGCTCCCTGTTCGATGTTCGATGTTCCCTATGCTTATTATCTCGCTATGCCCGCTCGTAAATCTGCGTAGTATTTGACATGATCTGCTAGATACATACATGTTGATTAGGATCCATGCTCATAATTATTTAGGTATCACGATTCGGATCATATGTATGCGTTGTATGCTGATAATTCTGTAACTTCTGCCACTATTAAGTTCTAGATAGTGATTATTAACTGATGATTATACTACCATCGTCTCTGTAAGAGTAGTTTTTGGTTACCTTTAGTTTCTTTTTTGTTAAGTTGGTATAGCACATTGCTACATCTTTACATGCATCTGTTCTGATTTGTCAAAGCAATATCTAGATAGTTTTGCATCTCTAAAACTAGACCTATGTAGCCTTCCCTTGCTTTCAATACACAACACTAGAATCGAAACTAGAAACTAGACCTATGTAGCCTTACCTATGTAGAATCGAAGTTGTATTATTTCTTTCTTTGTTGTGTTGAATAAATTATTCATTGCCTCTGACAACATGTGTAGGTTATGTTTTTGAGAAATTAATACATGTTTCAAATCAATTGTGACAGAATTATGGTAACTAGGATGTTATGATCCATGCTCTACTTTTATCTAAATGTTGTATATAGTTGCACTCAAATTGCTTGTAGCTTTACTGGAAATGATTATACATGTGCATGCTCATGTATATCCTGATTGATTGATGTTTGTGCGGTTTGCCTGCATTGATTCTTTTTTTCTTAGATGTTCTTTTTGGAGGCAGTTCAAGTCTCCCGCCTGAATATTTTTGGTTAGTGGATAACTGTACCATTATGTCTTTTTGCAGGTAACTTGGGGATCCTGTAGGGGAGGTTAGAGCTGTTTCTGGCATGCACAAGAGGAAGGATGAAATGGCTCTGTTTCTGTTTCTACTACTTTATTAGATACTATAGCCTACTCCATTTTTTCTACAACTAAAAGAAATCTGAGCCAAAATATAGGCTGTGCTCTAGTGCCTGATAATTAAATTGCATTGATAGGTGGTTATGGAAAATTGGAGGGGTTAAGTCATCACGTGGGCACAACTAGAACACATAAGAAGCCGGTAAGCACTATATCTTCATAGTATCATTTCACACCTAAATTATACAATCCTAATCATAGCTTTCATACCTTTGGATCGGAACTGAATGGCCAGTCCACATATTTGGCTTGTAAATATTCATCTTGTATGTTTGGTTCCTAAACTTGATGTATGATTTCAACATGTTATCATACAACAGATGAAACCTTGTATATGTATTTTTGCTTGTAAGTATTCTTGTAGTTTGTTTGGTTCCTAAACTTCTCTATTCTGCTTAGAGACCACACATATACAATCAAAAAAGAACTTGAATTGTTTCCGTTTCATTTCATGCAAGCTGAACCATCATATTTGCTGATTATTTGCACTACTGTTATTTGTTTTTTGCATGCACGAGCTCGCTGGATTGATCGAACAGATGTTCCAGATTGCGCCCGGAAGACTCCATTACCTTGTGATGAGGCGCATGTGTTTAGATTTCTGGGAACTTCATGTTTATCGTATTTGCACGGTAGATCCGACTAATACAACTGCGAACGTGAGATTTTTGGGACACGAGAAATGATGATTGTAATTTTGGTCTATTGTTTGAACCTGTAATCTGATGCGAACCTGTAAATTATGATGGGTTGTGTGTTGATGTAGTCTGTGATGATTTTCGTGGTTGTAACTCAAATTTACTGGAATAAAAATGATGTTGGAATTAAAGTTTGTTTAAAGAGATTCGAATTTGAGTGGGCTTATGAAGCCTGTGGTGAAATATTCTTGCAGAATAGTTGGGCCATAAGGTCTCAGCCCAACTAATACTGGACTCAATTTTGAAATCAAGTAAATAAAATTATGAACAAAACCATGAAAAGGGAAAGGTGGCCCAGATTCGAAATCGACGGAAGAGGCCTGGGCCAAGAAAGTAAAATGCTGGAATATCTACATATAAAGGAGAAGTATGGACTGGGCTGAATCTCTGCCATGTAGGATTAGCCACCTAGGATCTGACGTGCCTATGCCAGGGCAGCCCATGACCAAAACAATTGGTTGGTCATACACAAGTATATGACCATCTATTAAAAAGGTCCTAGATGATCAAATAAGACGCTCGGTATGTGACTTTCATAATTTGGTCAAAAAGGGGTCATGAATGAAATCATGTGACCTTTCAATGACAAAATTGGAGGGTCATGTATCAACATATTTCTTGTAGCGTGTGGGGCCCCTGAGACCCCCATCCGGGTCTCCTCCGGACTCTGCGTACGTGACGACTTTCTAAAACTCTGATGTTTTGTTTTGTCTAATTCCGAGAATATTTCGAGAACCACTTTTCTGAAACAAAAAACAGGTTCTGGCTCGGTGGCATCTAGTCAATAGGTTAGTCCCAGGAAATCCATATAAATGACATAAAGTGTGTAAGAACCATGTAGCAGAAGGCATGGAAACAACCTGGAACATCAGAAATTACGGATACAGTTATCTGGTTTTAGGTTGTTTGGTTGTGAGCACAATGAAGCACGACTTATCGGACCTCTTTCTTGACACAAATGCATGTTCTTGAGTCTAGGGCACACCATTTACTAGAGTATTTCTCTTTATCACATCACATTTTTTTAAGTGATCCAATCACATAAATTTAATATATAATAAATAAGACTCTTCGCATTCCACCTCACATGGATTGGATGGATCGAGTTCTTTTCCAAAAATGAGCAAATACAAGATTTTAATGTATGACCGATGGGTAGCTAGTGCAACAACCAATAGTTCCTTTATTTTAAATTCTACATCTTGCATTATCTCAAAATATTCGCTCGACATGCCTCGAGTTTTCTTATTATATATACCTCATACTGGTCGTAATACTCAAAAATAGATTTTACACATATATGAGAAGATATAAAATAAAGCATTCTCAGTTACGAGAAGATAGATGTGTCGAAAGTTACTAGGACTAGGAGGTGTCGGAGAACCGCCCCGTGCAATGAGATGGTCACTATTATCAATCAGGCTGCAACTTTGGGGTTAATAGGTCCATATGTAGGTCCAAGGCACGTCAATTTCACCTACATGTGAGGATAAGTCAAACCCAAGCTGCATTTTTCGTCGACTTGTTGGTCAACTTCCTTTTGTAGGATTCGCACAGCCCTCAAGCAAGATAATTTATTGTTCACGGGTTGCCGATTGGCTGAGATGGCTGCATGATTACGATGATCTTTGGTGAGTAGCTTTAGAATAATTGAATGTTTTAGCGGGCATCTGCCATGCAGTCCCTAAGTTTGTAAACGCGCGTCGGCCAAATAAGACCAATCTTCGTTATGTAACTTTGGGCTTAGGACGTTCAGAGATTAACACAAGTTTCTATCGGTGTACATAAAAGACAAACGACAGACCAAAGTTCGTTATGCGCACCGTCTTGCCCACCCAGGGAAATCTCAAAAACCGACCGAACCCATTACACTAGTACAAATCGGGATATTTAAGACCCTCAAATCACACACGAATGGGGGACTTCCGTGTGTGTCATCCTCTATAGTTTGCACATAGAAATACAAGTTGTTTGGTGAGTAGCTTGCCTCTTGGGGCCTCGTCTCTGATGTTCCACTAACCAGAGGGACCTGAGGGGTGATGGCGGCTGGCGGCGACGAGTCTTCGTCTTCGGCTTGGGGTTGCGCGGCCTTGGGGTCGGCGTGGATGCCGGAGCGGCGGCTCTGGGCTTTCTCACCTCCGCCGTGCTGCGTTCAGGTGGTGGAGCATCTACTTTGGTCGCTTGGGCGTCGTGGTCGCCGGCTCGTTTGGGGCGCAGCCTTGGGGTTGGCGAGGATGTCGGAGCGGCAGCTCCGAATACTACGCCCCCTCTGCGAGGCGTCGAGGTCTTGGTGTCGGCTTTGGACGCTAGGGCGTCTTGGTCGTCGATCCGTATGGAGCGCGGCTCTGGAGTCGGCATGGTCATCGGGGCGGCGGCTCCGGACTCTGACCTCCGCCGTGTTGCGTTGACGAGTTTTGGTGTCGACCTTGGCTGTTTGGGCAGCTTGGTCGATGACCCGTGTGGGGCGCGGCCTGGGGGCAGGCAAGGATCGTTGTATCTTTTTTCTTTTTAGGCCTTGTCCTACCTGTTTGCTCCTACTATATCAATATAAAAGACAAAGCTTTTGCCTCGTTTCAAAAAAAAAATACAAACTGTTTGAGGCTTCGTGTGGCTTCGATGAGTGATTCACCACCAAACTATTTCATTCCTAATTATTAAGCAACTTGAGGCTTCTCGTGGCGGTGGTGCCGCGAACCAACACCAATCATCTCGGAGCTCCGCCTCGTTGTGATGATCATCTAAGGCAAGGAATCAAAGAAGGACACATGTATTACAAGGATCCGTCGTAGTCTTCGTCTTCGATTGGTGCCTTCTTGGGGGGGAGATGCTTTAGTTTGAATTTTTGATAATTATTTGTGGTGGAGAAGAGCTGATAGTGGGTCACATGAAATTTTTGTCGTGCCCAACGTGTGCCCAATTTGAGCGCCTCTTGCTGCCACGTAGGCCTGGCACATGGCATATCAGTCAGAACCTTGTTTAGAGCACGTCAACTGAAAAATTAGTGTGTTTTTATTACGAGGGCTTCTACGGTACCCTTAAGTAGATATGTGCCGTTTATTTTTGTGGATCTGACGGTTTATAGTAATCAATACTTGTCCCTGAAATCTGAGTAGTATGAATTACATTAGTGCCTAAAACCGGACTAGTAGTGATGCATGCAGGGTTAAAATTGGAATCCGGATACAAATCTATACTTCTTATAAGACAAAACCCCACTAAGATGGATTTATGAATTTTCTATCTCAACATGCAAGCTATCCACATCTCCCACCATTTTAGCCAATCAATTATCCATGTCATCTCCACTAATAATTGTGATATTACATATTTCATGCCACAAAACCATGTCATCTTTTTTTCAACCATATAATTATCCATATCACTTATGGATCTTGATAATGGTAATCTT
Source organism: Alopecurus myosuroides (assembly GCA_028641055.1). Taxonomy (NCBI): domain Eukaryota; kingdom Viridiplantae; phylum Streptophyta; class Magnoliopsida; order Poales; family Poaceae; genus Alopecurus; species Alopecurus myosuroides. The sequence continues at coordinate 71,430,315 of CM054058.1, forward strand.
GATTATGGTAATTTTGACACCTTATACCCATTTCATGTGAATTAAATTTAGTATATCGATTATGTGATCAACTGGATCTTGATAATGGTAACTTTGACACCTTATACCCATTTCGTTTGCAGAATGTTTACTTAAAGAGATACCCGCTGCAACGCGTGGGGCATTTTTCTAGTTTCCTAAAAAAAGGTAGGTTTGGTAACGTCCGCAAAAATGCATGCATCTCTCTCTAAAAAGTGCAACTTCATGCATCGCTGCTGCCTAGCTGACAGGCGGGGGTGTAGATTGGAACTATCATGGGTTCCTAGAAAGCTTAAAACTAATTTTTACAAAACTGAATATGAATGGTGTTTCTTGTCTGAAATACATGAAAAATTCCCGACAATACGACAAAACTAGTACTACAAATTTAAGCATGCCAAGATGAAATAAAATATTGTAAAGTGCAGTAATTCTAGTCAAGGTAGTATATCCTTGGGTTCCTTTGGTACCAGTTTTTGTTTTTGTTTTTTCTTTTTTCTTCGATTTTTCCCGAAAAAATTCATTTTATTTACATTTTATTTATTTATATTGTTTAACCACTTAAACTCACATTTATCACTAACGATTCTTAATTACAATCTAATTTACTCCCTTATCACTAACCATTCTTAATTTTAATCTAATTTACTTCCTTATACTAACACTTCCCGCATAGGTCATCCACCCTGAAACTACTCCCGCAATAGCATGCTTAACTTCATAGTTTCTTTCCTATGAGTAACCTACAAAGAAGAGATACTTACCTAACAATATTATGATATCAATTCTATTAACCCATAGACTATGATGTCACACACATCTATTTTATGAATCAAAACAATTATTTAAATAAAAAGAAATGAATCATTAATAATAGTTTGAATTAAAATATTCTTAAATGGAAATAATAATTAACTTATTTGTCTTTTTTATTTAATATTGAGTAATTCATATATGCAATTCCGTAAATTTAAATTTCACAAATAATATGCCTAAATCGATTAAAAAAATGAGAGAAATCCAAATATGAGCCATCCATAAGATAAGTCTTGTCCAAATAAGCTAAATCTTGTAGTTCAAATTTGTCCCGTTTCCAGCTGAATCGGCAGAAACTTGTGATTTTCAAAAGAGCTGGATGTAAATCTTTTCTTAGAAAACATATTGTTTTTTTGGGTATATCACATGTCCTAGCATGTTAAAAAAAATTATGCTAGCAAGTTTTGCAACATGTTTGTGGTCGGTCCTTCACACAAAAAAACTATTTCTAACACTCCGAAATGGGAAAATGGTTTTTTTATTCAGTTAAAAAATAAATTCCTTCATCAACATTGCCCGTGCTTCCAAGATGCATTTTTGTGTGCAATATGGGCTCATTATAACAAACTATGCCATGTATTTGGCCATAACACCCGTCATTTGAATTGAAACCCTAGAATATTAGGAGTAGATAGCTATTTTTTGTGGATACTAGGACATATGTAATGACACCAGGCAAAGGTCTCGCGTTATTTAGGTTTTTTTTTAATTTACTGGAATTTTCTCAACCCGTTTTATGAGAAAGTCAAGCTGGCGAGTATGACCGTTCTTAGCTAGGGGTTGTATATTCAGCAACTCAGTGTGGATCTCTATTCAAATAGGTAGTTGAGTACCTAAAAATGATGTTTTCCAAAATTTATGAGCAAATTACGAGGCACCTATAGTTCAAATTTGTTCCGTTTCCAACTGAATCGGCTGATACTTGTGATTTTCAAAAAAGCTAGATGGATATCTTTTCTTAGAAAACAGATTGTTTATTTAGTTATATCACATGTCCTAGTATGTTAAAAAAATAAGCCCCCCAGTTTTGCAACATGTTTGTGACAGGTCCTTCACAAAAAAAAACCATTTCTGACACTCCGAAAATGGAAAATGGTCTTTTTATTCTGTTAAAAAAATAAATTCCTTCGTCAACATTGTCCGTGCTTCCAAGATGCATGTTTGTGTACCGAAGGAGGATCTGGTTTTAGAGACAGAGTTGCATACGACATGTAGGGATTCATCGGCACAAAAATATATAGCATGCAGAAGTAGACCTCGGCAATCGTAATAAAAATGGCTAAACTAACTGGTTTATGTACAAGAGAAATACCCCAAGGCTGGTGGAAAAAATACACAAGGAAATGTGTGGGTAGGAAGAGCCAGAATGGTGGTCACTTGCGCGTTGTCGAGGGCTTCAACCTTGGCAACAAGGACTTGAAGCGTAGACTGCACTCATACGATGCGTTGGAGTTTTGCCTTGGAGAACCAGATGGATATGTTTATACTCGAGTGGACGAGGCTGTCGCACCCGGATTTGGGCTGGCCTGCCTCTCCCCCTTTGTTTTTTTTTTGCTTCTATTTTTTTTTCTGTTTGCACATTTTTTTGTAGAAAGAAAGAGAGAGAAAGAGAGAGGTTTTGGGGTTTTCATTTTATGAGTTAATTTTTTTATTGAATTACAAAACAGTAATGTCAAGGTTTGTGAACTTTATTTTAAAAAATTTAAAATGTGAGTGTGATTTGAATTTGCTATTGAATTTCAAATATGGTTTCACATAGAGTTGGTTTTTTTTTTAAAAAGCTCAACACTATGAAAACTTAGTGAGTTTAAATGTTTGCAAGATTGCAATTTTAAACCACAATTGGACATGCCATGTATGGAGGATTTTGATTTGAATTTGAATTTACCATTAGGGTGTTAATAAAAGGGGTTTTATTATCAAGCATTTTTAATTGATTCAAATTCAAAACTATTGGAAACATTTTGAGTTGTTTTGAAAATAGGGTGCAATGCATATGATGCATGTGATGCAAAGCAAAAAGAAAATAACCAACTTTCTAACTTAGGGAAAACACCCCAGGTGTTACAGAAGACACCACTAACAAGGGATTGCGCCCTCGCAATCCACCCAAAAGCAAGGAGAAGAGAGGCTTCAACTACGGAGTCTTCGTGCTGCGGTTGATTTCCCGGGTCAGTGGGTGGATCTCTTCTTCTCGACACCACTAACAAAAGTTTCTCGACACCACTAACAAGGGATTCTTGCTTGGGGTGACGACGATGTTCTTCCACCAGGAATCTTCCGATGATCGAATCTATTAGGTTAAAGACTCAGAAAACGTCCACCCACGTAGGAACCTAAAACTTTGAAAGATTGAGAGGGAGAGAGACTCCAAAACAAATAAGATGAGAGGAGAAATGGAATAGAGATAAGGAGAAAACAAGAATCCTATTGAGATGTTTCCAAAACAGTTTTTGCACAAATAGTTTTTCACACTCTAGAAACACGACCGTTAGCGAGGTTATCCTACAGGCTTTGCGGACCCGTTGCTTTGATAACCATTCGTATCGAAACAATATCAGGAATCGGAAACCATGCTCTGATACCATTTGTCGCACCCGGACTTTTGGAGGATACCCACAGTCCGCTGAATGGGGAGGAATGGCTTACGGGGCTTACCGGCACCCGCAATCTCAATGTGAGCAGGCCAACACATAAATGTGTGACAACCAACCTCTAATCCCATCCTTCGTCTGTGAAACTATCGAACAGAAATCCGAACGCTTCCGTTGACGTACTTCATAACATTCACACATGGTACGTCAACGGCGTTAGAACATCTGGTAACACAACACATCTCTATGACACAAAAGATGGAAATAAACGGCAAATAGCTCTCACTAGAGCAAAGGTATCAAATACAATCATCCAGAGGACACATGTCCCAACATAACATCATTACATCACAGCGGAAGCATTCAAAGTGTCTGAGTACAGACAAGATCAAAATAGGCCTAAGAGGCCGGAAACGAAAAAGAAACGGAGCCCATCGTCGAAGTCTCGGATCCTGCCCGGGTCCGCTATCTACTCGTCAGCAGCCTCGTCGTACTCCACGTAGTAGCCTCCATGGGGATCCTCGGAACCGTAGTCCGCAGAACACGCAGCCCCATAGGGGTCAGTACAGACAAGTACTGGCAAGCAAGACTCACAAGTTACCAAAGTGTACCCGACAACGCCAGGTACAAATGCTATGGGTTCAACGGAAGGAAGGGGATACAAAGATGCGGCAGCGAGCTCAAGAACCAGCCATCGAGGGTGTTGTTGGTATTGGAAAAGAACTGAGGGGAAGGAGAGGAAGAAGAGAGGGGGGGCGTCGGCTAGGAGGAGGAGAGGGAGATGAAGGAGGGCTAGGGTTAGGGTTGGAGGTAGATAAGGGGGGAGGGAGAGGGAGCAGGTGCGTGCACATGGGGGGAGCTCGAAATCCCCTTCCTGCCCCCTTCCGTACGAAGAAGAAGGTTATGGTAGGTGGGCTGGCCCATTCGGGCTGGCCTGCCTCTCCCCCTTTGTTTTTTTTTTTTGCTTCTATTTTTTTTCTGTTTGCACATTTTTTTGTAGAAAGAAAGAGAGAGGTTTTGGGGTTTTCATTTTATGAGTTAATTTTTTTATTGAATTACAAAACAGTAATGTCAAGGTTTGTGAACTTTATTTTCAAAAATTTAAAATGTGAGTGTGATTTGAATTTGCTATTGAATTTCAAATATGGTTTCACATAGAGTTGATTTTTTTTTTTAAAAGCTCAACACTATGAAAACTTAGTGAGTTTAAATGTTTGCAAGATTGCAATTTTAAACCACAATTGGACATGCCATGTATGGAGGATTATGATTTGAATTTGAATTTACCATTAGGGTGTTAATAAAAGGGGTTTTATTATCAAGCATTTTTAATTGATTCAAATTCAAAACTATTGGAAACATTTTGAGTTGTTTTGAAAACAGTGTGCACTGCATATGATGCACGTGATGCAAAGCAAAAAGAAAACAACCAACTTTCTAACTTAGGGAAAACACCCCAGGTGTTACAGACGACACCACTAACAAGGGATTGCGCCCTCGCAATCCACCCAAAAGCAAGGGGAAGAGAGGCTTCAACTACGGAGTCTTCGTGTTGCGGTTGATTTCCCGGGTCAGTGGGTGGATCTCTTCTTCTCGACACCGCTAACAAAAGTTTCTCGACACCACTAACAAGGGATTCTTGCTTGGGGTGACGACGATGTTCTTCCACCAGGAATCTTCCGATGATCGAACCTATTAGGTTAAAGACTTAGAAAACGTCCACCCACGTAGGATCCTAAAACTTTGAAAGATTGAGAGGGAGAGAGACTCCAAAACAAATAAGATGAGAGGAGAAATGGAATAGAGATAAGGAGAAAACAAGAATCCTATTGAGATGTTTCCAAAACAGTTTTTGCACAAATAGTTTTTCACACTCTAGAAACACGACCGTTAGCGAGGTTATCCTACAGGCTTTGCGGACCCGTTGCTTTGATAACCATTCGTATCGAAACAATATCAGGAATCGGAAACCATGCTCTGATACCATTTGTCGCACCCGGACTTTTGGAGGATACCCACAGTCCGCTGAATGGGGAGGAATGGCTTACGGGGCTTACCGGCACCCGCAATCTCAATGTGAGCAGGCCAACACATAAATGTGTGACAACCAACCTCTAATCCCATCCTTCGTCTGTGAAACTATCGAACAGAAATCCGAACGCTTCCGTTGACGTACTTCATAACATTCACACATGGTACGTCAACGGCGTTAGAACATCTGGTAACACAACACATCTCTATGACACAAAAGATGGAAATAAACGGCAAATAGCTCTCACTAGAGCAAAGGTATCAAATACAATCATCCAGAGGACACATGTCCCAACATAACATCATTACATCACAGCGGAAGCATTCAAAGTGTCTGAGTACAGACAAGATCAAAATAGGCCTAAGAGGCCGGAAACGAAAAAGAAACGGAGCCCATCGTCGAAGTCTCGGATCCTGCCCGGGTCCGCTATCTACTCGTCAGCAGCCTCGTCGTACTCCACGTAGTAGCCTCCATGGGGATCCTCGGAACCGTAGTCCACAGAACACGCAGCCCCATAGGGGTCAGTACAGACAAGTACTGGCAAGCAAGACTCACAAGTTACCAAAGTGTACCCGACAACGCCAGGTACAAATGCTTTGGGTTCAACGGAAGGAAGGGGATACAAAGATGCGGCAGCGAGCTCAAGAACCAGCCATGGAGGGTGTTGTTGGTATTGGAAAAGAACTGAGGGGAAGGAGAGGAAGAAGAGAGGGGGGGCGTCGGCTAGGAGGAGGAGAGGGAGATGAAGGAGGGCTAGGGTTAGGGTTGGAGGTAGATAAGGGGGGAGGGAGAGGGAGCAGGTGCGTGCACATGGGGGGAGCTCGAAATCCCCTTCCTGCCCCCTTCCGTACGAAGAAGAAGGTTATGGTAGGTGGGCTGGCCCATTCGGGCTGGCCTGCCTCTCCCCCTTTGTTTTTTTTTTTTGCTTCTATTTTTTTTTCTGTTTGCACATTTTTTTGTAGAAAGAAAGAGAGAGGTTTTGGGGTTTTCATTTTATGAGTTAATTTTTTTATTGAATTACAAAACAGTAATGTCAAGGTTTGTGAACTTTATTTTCAAAAATTTAAAATGTGAGTGTGATTTGAATTTGCTATTGAATTTCAAATATGGTTTCACATAGAGTTGATTTTTTTTTTAAAAGCTCAACACTATGAAAACTTAGTGAGTTTAAATGTTTGCAAGATTGCAATTTTGAACCACAATTGGACATGCCATGTATGGAGGATTATGATTTGAATTTGAATTTACCATTAGGGTGTTAATAAAAGGGGTTTTATTATCAAGCATTTTTAATTGATTCAAATTCAAAACTATTGGAAACATTTTGAGTTGTTTTGAAAACAGTGTGCACTGCATATGATGCACGTGATGCAAAGCAAAAAAGAAAACAACCAACTTTCTAACTTAGGGAAAACACCCCAGGTGTTACAGACGACACCACTAACAAGGGATTGCGCCCTCGCAATCCACCCAAAAGCAAGGGGAAGAGAGGCTTCAACTACGGAGTCTTCGTGTTGCGGTTGATTTCCCGGGTCAGTGGGTGGATCTCTTCTTCTCGACACCGCTAACAAAAGTTTCTCGACACCACTAACAAGGGATTCTTGCTTGGGGTGACGACGATGTTCTTCCACCAGGAATCTTCCGATGATCGAACCTATTAGGTTAAAGACTTAGAAAACGTCCACCCACGTAGGATCCTAAAACTTTGAAAGATTGAGAGGGAGAGAGACTCCAAAACAAATAAGATGAGAGGAGAAATGGAATAGAGATAAGGAGAAAACAAGAATCCTATTGAGATGTTTCCAAAACAGTTTTTGCACAAATAGTTTTTCACACTCTAGAAACACGACCGTTAGCGAGGTTATCCTACAGGCTTTGCGGACCCGTTGCTTTGATAACCATTCGTATAGAAACAATATCGGGAATCGGAAACCATGCTCTGATACCATTTGTCGCACCCGTACTTTTGGAGGATACCCACAGTCCGCTGAATGGGGAGGAATGGCTTACGGGGCTTACCGGCACCCGCAATCTCAATGTGAGCAGGCCAACACATAAATGTGTGACAACCAACCTCTAATCCCATCCTTCGTCTGTGAAACTATCCAACAGAAATCCGAACGCTTCCGTTGACGTACTTCATAACATTCACACATGGTACGTCAACGGCGTTAGAACATCTGGTAACACAACACATCTCTATGACACAAAAGATGGAAATAAACGGCAAATAGCTCTCACTAGAGCAAAGGTATCAAATACAATCATCCAGAGGACACATGTCCCAACATAACATCATTACATCACAGCGGAAGCATTCAAAGTGTCTGAGTACAGACAAGATCAAAATAGGCCTAAGAGGCCGGAAACGAAAAAGAAACGGAGCCCATCGTCGAAGTCTCGGATCCTGCCCGGGTCCGCTATCTACTCGTCAGCAGCCTCGTCGTACTCCACGTAGTAGCCTCCATGGGGATCCTCGGAACCGTAGTCCGCAGAACACGCAGCCCCATAGGGGTCAGTACAGACAAGTACTGGCAAGCAAGACTCACAAGTTACCAAAGTGTACCCGACAACGCCAGGTACAAATGCTTTGGGTTCAACGGAAGGAAGGGGATACAAAGATGCGGCAGCGAGCTCAAGAACCAGCCATGGAGGGTGTTGTTGGTATTGGAAAAGAACTGAGGGGAAGGAGAGGAAGAAGAGAGGGGGGGCGTCGGCTAGGAGGAGGAGAGGGAGATGAAGGAGGGCTAGGGTTAGGGTTGGAGGTAGATAAGGGGGGAGGGAGAGGGAGCAGGTGCGTGCACATGGGGGGAGCTCGAAATCCCCTTCCTGCCCCCTTCCGTACGAAGAAGAAGGTTATGGTAGGTGGGCTGGCCCATTCGGGCTGGCCTGCCTCTCCCCCTTTGTTTTTTTTTTGCTTCTATTTTTTTTTCTGTTTGCACATTTTTTTGTAGAAAGAAAGAGAGAGGTTTTGGGGTTTTCATTTTATGAGTTAATTTTTTTATTGAATTACAAAACAGTAATGTCAAGGTTTGTGAACTTTATTTTCAAAAATTTAAAATGTGAGTGTGATTTGAATTTGCTATTGAATTTCAAATATGGTTTCACATAGAGTTGATTTTTTTTTTTAAAAGCTCAACAGTATGAAAACTTAGTGAGTTTAAATGTTTGCAAGATTGCAATTTTAAACCACAATTGGACATGCCATGTATGGAGGATTATGATTTGAATTTGAATTTACCATTAGGGTGTTAATAAAAGGGGTTTTATTATCAAGCATTTTTAATTGATTCAAATTCAAAACTATTGGAAACATTTTGAGTTGTTTTGAAAACAGTGTGCACTGCATATGATGCACGTGATGCAAAGCAAAAAAGAAAACAACCAACTTTCTAACTTAGGGAAAACACCCCAGGTGTTACAGACGACACCACTAACAAGGGATTGCGCCCTCGCAATCCACCCAAAAGCAAGGGGAAGAGAGGCTTCAACTATGGAGTCTTCGTGTTGCGGTTGATTTCCCGGGTCAGTGGGTGGATCTCTTCTTCTCGACACCGCTAACAAAAGTTTCTCGACACCACTAACAAGGGATTCTTGCTTGGGGTGACGACGATGTTCTTCCACCAGGAATCTTCCGATGATCGAACCTATTAGGTTAAAGACTTAGAAAACGTCCACCCACGTAGGATCCTAAAACTTTGAAAGATTGAGAGGGAGAGAGACTCCAAAACAAATAAGATGAGAGGAGAAATAGAATAGAGATAAGGAGAAAACAAGAATCCTATTGAGATGTTTCCAAAACAGTTTTTGCACAAATAGTTTTTCACACTCTAGAAACACGACCGTTAGCGAGGTTATCCTACAGGCTTTGCGGACCCGTTGCTTCGATAACCATTCGTATCGAAACAATATCGGGAATCGGAAACCATGCTCTGATACCATTTGTCGCACCCGGACTTTTGGAGGATACCCACAGTCCGCTGAATGGGGAGGAATGGCTTACGGGGCTTACCGGCACCCGCAATCTCAATGTGAGCAGGCCAACACATAAATGTGTGACAACCAACCTCTAATCCCATCCTTCGTCTGTGAAACTATCCAACAGAAATCCGAACGCTTCCGTTGACGTACTTCATAACATTCACACATGGTACGTCAACGGCGTTAGACCATCTGGTAACACAACACATCTGTATGACACAAAAGATGGAAATAAACGGCAAATAGCTCTCACTAGAGAAAAGGTATCAAATACAATCATCCAGAGGACACATGTCCCAACATAACATCATTACATCACAGTGGAAGCATTCAAAGTGTCTGAGTACAGACAAGATCAAAATAGGCCTAAGAGGCCGGAAACGAAAAAGAAACGGAGCCCATCATCGAAGTATCGGATCCTGCCCGGGTCCGCTATCTACTCGTCAGCAGCCTCGTCGTACTCCACGTAGTAGCCTCCATGGGGATCCTCGGAACCGTAGTCTGCAGAACACGCAGCCCCATAGGGGTCAGTACAGACAAGTACTGGCAAGCAAGACTCACAAGTTACCAAAGTGTACCCGACAACACCAGGTACAGATGCTTTGGGTTCAACGGAAGGAAGGGGATACAAAGATGCGGCAGCAAGCTCAAGAACCGGCCATGTAGGGTGATGTTGGTGATGGAAAAGAACTGAGGGGAAGGAGAGGAAGAAGAGAGGGGGGCGGCGGCTAGGAGGAGGAGAGGGAGATGAAGGAGGGCTAGGGTTAGGGTTGGAGGTAGATAAGGGGGGAGGGAGAGGGAGCAGGTGCGTGCACATGGGGGGGAGCTCGAAATCCCCTTCCTGCCCCCTTCCGTACGAAGAAGAAGGGTATGGTGGGCTGGGGTTTGGTGGGGGATGGTAGGTGGGCTGGCCCATTCGGGCTGGCCTGCCTCTCCCCCTTTGTTTTTTTTTTGCTTCTATTTTTTTCTGTTTGCACATTTTTTGTACAAAGAAAGAGAGAGAAAGAGAGAGGTTTTGGGGTTTTCATTTTATGAGTTAATTTTTTTATTGAATTACAAAAGAGTAATGTCAAGGTTTGTGAACTTTATTTTCAAAAATTTAAAATGTGAGTGTGATTTGAATTTGCCATTGAATTTCAAATATGGTTTCACATAGAGTTGATTTTTTTTAAAAAAAAGCTCAACACTATGAAAACTTAGTGAGTTTAAATGTTTGCAAGATTGCAATTTTAAACCACAATTGGACATGCCATGTATGGAGGATTTTGATTTGAATTTGAATTTACCATTAGGGTGTTAATAAAAGGGGTTTTATTGTCAAGCATTTTTAATTGATTCAAATTCAAAACTATTGGAAACATTTTGAGTTGTTTTGAAAACAGGGTGCAATGCATATGATGCATGTGATGCAAAGCAAAAAGAAAACAACCAACTTTCTAACTTAGGGAAAACACCCCAGGTGTTACAGAGGCACTCCAAGAGAGTGGGAGAGTAACACGTGTATGATAAACTTCCACGCGTGTCATCGCGGAGCACCGGTTTAACCAAGACTCCCAGTTGGGGAGAAATTAAGAGCCATCCTGCCTACACGGGCTGCTGCCTGCAATATGGGCTCATTATAACAAACTATTCCATCTATTTGGAATGAGAAACCTCGAGTTGGAGCCCAACGGAGATTAGCTTCCCTTGAAAAATGAACTTCAGGATAAATCTCCGCGCCATTGTGTTCGGTTATTTCTCAAATTGTTACATATCTAGTGCTAGTACTATTTTCTCGTCATATAGGATTGTTCACCTATACAGACATGAGAGAAATATATAGAGATCACAATGAAATTTTGCTCACATCATACATAAACATGAACATATAAATATAGATACATATAAAAGTACTCGATCTACAGATCAAACCAGACCCGTACTACATCATAGAGAGGTATATATAAGTACTATACAGAATAGAGATCACAAGATCGACCTCCACGCACTACTACACATCATAGGAGTCATATGAATCTTCATCATCATCAACTACTGGTGCTGCCGGTGCGAGGTGACTCTGCCCAAGGTTGACGACTCGAATAATGCGGTACACCTCGTATGAAACGTAAGCATATATGGCGGCATGATTAATGTTCTTGCTGTGAAAAGGGGTCATCTCCCACTCACTGTGGTTCTCAATCTTGTTCTTCATATCACCGTACCAGTCGTCGATCAAATCCACTACCATATGATCCATTGAAGTCCTTTCATGCTGAGGCCTGAATATCTCCTGGATATCAATGTGGAAGGCAACCGGCATCTCAATACTGAAGCTTGTCCTTATCTTGATCTTGTCGTTGTTTGTATCCACGCTAACAAAAAGAATTCCGATGCGGCAAATGAAGTCCATGAGGGATGGACACTTCTTGTTAATACTGCAACAACAAGTTTGCATGGAACAAATTGTTAATTAAGAATCATAACAATAACCTACTTCTTCTTACTTCTTTTTAATTACTACTACAACGACGGCCTGCATATTGCAACACGGATTTGTCAATATGCAACAGGCCACCACATGCATGAACTATATAATTAAGAATCATAATAAACCAATGCAGTTTTTTATCATAACTAGCTAAATGCCCGTGCGTTGCTACGGGTGACACAAGTAAATGATCATAATGTTTCTTAATTATTTCAAATTTCTTATGTTTTTCTATGTGTGCATATCACTAATTAACATGTTGCCCCTTATGGTTTTTCGTATCTGTAGATGTTGCGAACTCTATGACATACGTCCTCCATTGCTAACGTGATTTTCCAATTAAATAGAGACGATAAAATGAGAGCAAGGTTAAGCTATTTATAACTTGTATTCGGAAATAGGAGGCTAATTGGGGGGAAGTGACGATGCGGTTGTTTTCCGATCGCATAATGACAAAAACACAGTCGGCCCAACTCTCATCTCATCGTATTTTCCGTGTTTGGGGATTACCATGGCCCTGTCTTTGGGGATTACCGTGGCCCTATAACTGCTCGCCTAACCTCCCATGTCCATAGAGCTGCTCGCCTAACCGCCGGCCCCTGACATCGTGACCCACACATTAACTTGCCGCCCTGCCCCGCACAGAGACTCACCGTCACCCTACGGTTGGCCATCCCTCTTCTCTTTGCTCTCATCTCTCATGTGGGTGTGTTTTTTGGGAAGAAGATGAAGTTAATAGGGTTGTGGGAGAAGGGAGAGGGGGGTTGGGTTGTTGGGCCCACCCAAGCTAATCATGTGAGGGGGTGGTTAGAGGGATTTTGTTCTAAACCCTTGTAATTTGAGCTTATTTCCTACCGTGAAAGAAGTTAAGTCTAAAATACTCCTGAATTTGTTATTACCTGTACCAGATATTATAGCACGCTATCCAGAACTTGCCAGTTTCTGAATTTGAATGATGGTTAAACACTTGAGACAAACATCACATCTCTCTTAAGTATGTGGGAATGATTGCAATGGAAGAAATACATAAGCTCTAGCACAAAATTAGTTGACTTTCAAGGCCTACTAAACTTCTGATTGCATATTATCTTTTTTTTTTTGCTGCTGGTCCATTTACCCATAATTTAGATAGCACAGTTGCTTTCTGTAGTTGAGGTTCCATACACATAATTTAAAGAAACAATGCTGGCCCATCTAGCAATTTCAGACAGAAGAACGGACAAATTTCCAACATATTAGGACATGACCTCAATCTCATGAAGTCGTGATGGAATTGGCAACACACGTATATTTATTAATGCACAGTACTTCGCAAATTGTACTAAATATCTCATCCAAATATTAAGCAAATAGACTCAAAAAATTCAAACAAAAATTAACGCATACAATTGTTTTTAACCCAAATAAGAAAGTATTTGCAAAAAAAAAGAATAAAAAAGTCGAGGGACTTCCGAACTATTATGTAGACCTTGATGGAAAATAAAATTCCCCTGTTTAAAAATATCAAGTTTAACAGTTGACATATTTGTAAGCTTGTATGTTAAGTTTGATGCAAACTATGCAACATAGACAGTAAATAATATGCACTTCTCGAAAACTTATGAGTACATGGTGCAACCAAACTTGCTGTAATACATCATCAGCCCAATCGATTCAAAAAAAAAGAACCTGTTGTAACTTCAAAAGGCCCCGATTAGCCCGCTGCAACCACATCTGTTGTAATACATCATCATCAGCTCGCCTCAATGCTGCAGCCGGCAACATCTCCGCCCCCCCCCCCCCAACTTCTTCTACCTCACCGTCCTCTACGTTGTCGGGATATTAACTTACATGATGCTTATAACATTGATTCAACAGGCATAAATATTTCTTCTACTAAAGTATGATTCACGTTCTCTAATAAAACCTGCTCAATGATCCGTATCTTCATATGCAGAACTGTAAATAGCCAATTACATGATGGCCCAACAGAAAATATATATCATTCTTTTCCTAGGCCTACTTCTAGGATAATTTAGCATGCCATTAATTTACTTAATAGGGACTGTTGACAAGGCAATGCCAATTAAGGCATAGGACTGCTGATCACACCTCACGCAAAACACACTCCTTCCTCATAGAACTTCTTTGCTTCGGCCAATCGGGTTTAAAACTCCACATAGACATAACATTAGTATAATATAAAAGTAAGGTGTCAGGATCATTCACATATTCTGATGAATAGTAGAGTGGGTGTAAATAAGAAAAAATTTATGACACTTTTAAATTGGTTTTAAGAAAATAGAACTACAACGGATGATACAGAGATTCTTACCTTGAAACGGTAGCGGACACTCGGCTTGACTGAAGAGAAGTTCCTCTTCTCGATGTGGTAACGGATGATAAAAGAAATTATTTGCGGAACATAACGCCGCAAAAACAGTCCTCAATCCTGTCAGTATGGTAACATCATATTAACCGTTACAAGATTTTTTTGCACAAAAATAAATATAAATTTGAGGAGTGATTTATTCTGTTCTTTTTCATCACTCTTAGCCAGCATAACTATAACTTCTCAGGAGATCTATAGCTTCTCGGAATCAATCTCAGTGTGTTTACTCAGGGCAATATAACTTCTTGGCGCAGTTTATCTGCAAGATCATAATTGATTATTTCCTTAAAACCGTTGTCCTAATTGGCATGCTATTCCTGTGCACACAAATTTTTTGACAAGCATGACCTGTTTAACAAAGTGTTGCTTGACCTATGGAATGGCCGTCCAATTTAGTCAATTTCTATGTTTGAAAGTGGTGACCAATGCTTTACAACAGAAAGAAATAGTGTAAGTTGGTACGTTTCTACTAAAGGAGAGTGATCTATAAGAGTCCAAAGTTACATAGGATCAGAAGAACACGTCGTTCTCGATGATGATATCAGGAAAAACAACACTTGTAAGTAATTTTGGTTAATTTGGTCCAGAACTTTAGTTAATTTGGTAAGATCCGACATGGTATTAAGTGGCGTAATATATGAACTATGAAAATGTCATAAGTTTATTGGTTGCCACATGAATTCACTCTAGAACATACTACCTATGTAAACAAATGTCGTGTAAATTATTATGACTGTATTCGATATGGATTATGCTATTTTTTCAACAAGCTACATACTCCAAAGGTTGAGAAATAAAAGACTAACCTGGAGAAACTTAGATAACAACAAGCTTTTGGCGATATGCAAATCACGAGGGTTTAGTTCTTGGAACGCACTGAGGAATAAGTTGTAGATCATCTCCATACTGTCTACGAAAAGAAGTCTAGCATTGAGGGATAATTCGTGAGAGCTCTTCAGAGAAAGTTCTATAGCCCTCTAGTAGACCTACGCACCATGCACCTTCTCTTAAGTGCACAACTCGTCAAGAGAGTCCTCCCTGCCAAATCATAAATGATTTCAGTAACTGCAAAAAATATATGAGTTGAACTTAGCCGCAAGGCCTGAAAAAAAGGCTCACATGATTCCTGAAAAAGGTTAATATGATGATGTACGATGTGAGAGTGGATGCACCTTTCCTAACTTTGTTGTTATGACTTATGACTTTCAGGTAGATGATAGAAAACTTTCTGATAAATTACCTTAAGTGTCATTCCCTACACTCCTTGTATCGATGAAAATAAATTTCCTATAGAAATGATTGATAATACAACTGCACATCTATATTTCCAGCAATCTTCAAAATTCGAGCAAACTGTGAGGCATTCTGAACAAAAATGTACTCTTACTAATGGAGCAAACCCATAATTGCAGCTCAGCTTGATAATGGGGAGGCTAATCAAGGACCACCTTCAGTCCTTCACCCAAAAAGAAGCCTGAGCACTCTCGCAATACTGAAAAGATGTTTCAGTTGAATTATGGTAACAACGATATAATCTCTTTATGCAGAGCCAAAGGAATCATCTGATGTTGATTCACACAAGGAACTAAAGCTCAAACCCTACAAGTCGATGGTGATGCGGCCGTCGCGGTGAGCCAGCAGCTTGGACGACCCACCTGTTCAGCACGCAGAGATTCCTCCCTGTCGACGGGCGAAGCTACGCACGGTGCGCCTGTACATCCCTGTGATCGAGGAAGGCGAGCTCCATCAGCTGGTATGCGCAGACAATAGAAAGGGGCGGTGGAGGGGATGTCGGCTCGATTGGGATCCTGCGTGGAGGGGATGGGGAGTTACGAATGTCTTCTCCGAGTAGCACGCAGAGACAGAGAGGTGGCATCATAGAGGGAGTTTGATGGTGAGCGGGGATGTCTCGGTTGGACGGCCGGTGAGGAATACCTCGATCGTGGCAGCGGAAGCAAGGGGATTGATCTGAGATGGGGGGAGAGGGAATCACGGATGTGTGAACTTGGTATTTGGGAGATAATAAAGTGCGCGTTGATGTGGACGGTTATGCCTTCGCGAGCGGCTGGGAGATGAAGCGAGCGAGGAAGGTGTGACGAAAGGTCGATGACGTAATGCGAAGGGTTAGACGACGGAACGAAATTTTCTTTTTAGGTAGTAGAGATAAACCTATGTAATTTTTATCATAATAAACCAATGCAATTTTTATCATAACGGACCTATGCAATTTTCATCATAATAAAACTATGCAAATTTCTATATATCATGCGGATATATGATTTAAATGGGGATCGAATATATGATGATTCTATGTCATGGATATATGATTTCAATGGGGATCGGACATGTTGCTATCCTATACAATTTTCATCATAATAAACCTACGCAATTTTCTATATATGATTCAAATATGATACAAATGGGGATTGGATTGCTATCCTATGCAATTTTTATCAACCTATGATTGGATCAAGGCCCAAAATGTACCTTACCCATTGGAAAACCAAGACGATCTTCTTAAAGCAAAATTGGATGACCGCAACATCCTTCCCATCGCGCGTGTAGTCAAGATCAAGCCCGATGAATATCTCTTGGTCCCTCGCGTTTTTAACCCATTCTTTGAATGTGGCAAGATAGCCCGACATCTTGGCGCTATCGTTGGTGTAGACGACGGTTAGTACGTTCGTGCCATGTAAAGGAACAGACGACATGAGAGTGATTGGTTGATCCATTGATGGATTATGGGAGAAGAGAGGAAGAAGAGAAAGGAGAAAACAGAGAAGAAACAGAGAATTGGTGTTGTACTGTAGCAATTCGCGAACTCATAGATGCGGGAGGCAAAACGGTTCGACTATTTGGTACCGGTTCTAGCCACCAACCGGTACTAAAGGTGCTCGTCCAGGCGAACGGTTGCCATGGGTCCCTTTGCTGCACACCATTAATACCGGTTGGTGGCTACAACCGGTAGCAAATAAGCTCGCACCGGGCGGACGGTTGCCACACCCTTTTGGTCCCGATTTTAGTCACAAACCGGGACCAAAGGTGTGTGGCAAACTGGTATTAGCATTGTCCAGCGCCCTCCGCGTTCGAACTGGTATAAGTTAGGCATTTCTACCGGTTCGTAAGGGAACCGATACTAAAGTTAAAAAATTTGTCCAGTTTTCTACTAGTGGTAGCAGGAAGTTAGGATGACGTACCATAACAGCACATATGCTGCACCGATTAGCATTATATGTCCACCAGTCTTACTACCGTACTGGTGTAGATTAGTACATAGATAGACCAGCTGGTACTCGAATGCTTAAATGAATCGATCAGTTTTTTTTTCCATCTCTATCACATCATGTCGTTCACGTTGTAGTCAGCATTTTAGCGCACGAAGGTTGAGTCCTAGGAAGATACTAAGAATAGTTTCCTTTCTTATTTGTGGCGTGTCAGACCCAACAGTTACGTAATAATTAATCATTAAATTAATCCTGACCACAAGTTTTACATCTAACCGTCAAAATTATTTAGAATGACTTGGCTCAACATGGTGGCTCAATTAGACAACCGTATAGTGCTTTTAGTATATAATAGAAATAGATAGAAGATATCCAAGCCTGGGCTACCGGCCGGCCAGTCAGGCGTGCATGAACTCCATTAATATTGTTTAGCCGTTTTAATACAGTACTATAATAAGGGAGGAAGGATTCCAATTTTCTCCCTTTTTTGCCTATTTTCAGCCTCTCGTTTGTTGACACGTATGCAAACTGGTTGTACGTGTCTACTTTCCATTGGTTAGAGTATTTTGTCCCGTGGTGATTGACTTCTTCTGATATGTTTTTTTCTCTGTCTTGTTTTGTCAGCCGGTCAGTTTTCTCCATGGACAACGAGCCGTGTGCTATTTTGCTTGTTTTGCAGCCGGTCATAGATACTCTTCAGCTGGTTTTATTATTTTTCAAAAAAAAACATTGTAGCCGGTCACAGGTGGGTCTTCCGGTAGCCTCTCTTTTTTCCTCTTGTTCATATCTCTCCATTTGCTAAACTTGGCCTCTACGTTTCATGGTTCTTATCACGTCCCGCCATGAGTTGGTCTTTTTTCTTTCTTATCTTTTTCCAAACTTCGCCCCTAAGTTATCTCTTTGTTTATTAATTGGACTAATTTACTTTTTCATCTAGGAAGCTTGGCCTCTACGTTTGGTCTCCTAAGCCCTCGCTTATATATATTATCGTTTCTCGTGGTGTTTGGTCCTAGCTACGTTTTTTTTCTCTTTCGTCTAGATATATGGTATGATTTCTTTTCTTCTATATGGCTGGCCGGATTTCTCGTTCTATTCTTCCAGATACTCTGGCTGTTCATCAGCGTCTATATGGAGCGAGGTTTGTGATTTTAGTTCACTTTGTCAATTGCTTATAGTAGTCAATGTTTGTTACGGTTGTTTTGTTTGACATGTAGTACAAGTTGTCTTTTTTCGTCTGATGGCTGATGGTTCATGTGCTGCATCTCCGATTCAGTGACCAGGATGACCATGAATGGTCTGTGGTGACAATGGCGACAAAGTAGAAGGGAGAGGGCTGCCTGCTTCGGTGCAGGATAAAGACGACGAGACCGACGGTGGTTGCGCGGTGAAGGAGAGGGCCAGGAGCGGTTGTACAAGGATGATAGATGCGGCTCACTGGTGCAAGTTGGCGTCGGCGCAGGACAAAGAGCGACGCGGGCAATCCTTCGTGCTCCCCTCAGGGTGCCGTTGGCTGCTCCGCTAGCTACATGACTGTTTCCATCACGCACGTCTTCACCAACGGCGGCAGCAACGACCACGCAAGATAGCAGCGCAGGCTGCTAGGGTGGGTTCTTCGCCAGCTAGCCGCCGTTCACGAGGCTTCCTCTGGTGGCCGATTCCGCGGCCCAAGCGGCCGAATGCCACACGGCAAGGACCTACGTGCATGACTGTTCTTAGTTCATCTCAGTTTGTTCTTGAGGTATCCAGCGAGCTGAGCTCCGAGTGTCGTCTATGTGATAAGTTTCTGAGCCTGTACAATAGAGTTACAGTGAGGCCGGCATGGTCTGCAGTGCCAACAATATGTGCCAAAGGTCGAAAGGGGCTCCTAAGCTTGTACGTGCATGACGGCCGTAGCAACATGCCTAGCATGTCGGACGCCATTGTGGAGGAGGTGAGGCGCCTGGTGGACGTTTGTACAAGCGTGATGAGATCAGCATCACGGTGGTGGGCCACAGCCTCGGCGCGTCACTGAACCTCTTGGCCGGCCCGGAGCTCAGCGTGTGTCTAGCTGGCTGCCAACGTGTACTGATGCAGATGGTCATCGCCCATTACCCATCGCCGTTATGTCCCTCCATAGCCGAATACACACAACCGCGCGTTCGCGGACAAGCTTCAGCCCGCGAGCATGGAGTGAACGTGCTGCGCGATGTGAAGTCCGGCGACGCGTCCACTAGCTCGCGACGCCGCGGACAATCACCGAGCGGTACACGCGTGCCAGCGGCGTGGAGCTGAGGCTCAACTGTCACGCCGGGCCTGGATGCAGGGACAGCATGCCGCCACGACCTGGAGATGTACCTGCACCTAATGGACTGGTTCGAGGTGTCCGGTTGGCCGACGCAAGCTGACGCGAGCCCCGGTGTGGCGCTACTGGTGGCGTACCAGCTGCCCGTCAAGATGCATACCTGGAGCCTGCGACGCGGCGAGGGTGCTCGGGTTCGGAACGCCCATAACCAACACCGGCACCGGGCAGTACGGTTAACTGGCTACCCCATGTAAGGCTAGATGAGCTGGTTGCACAATGCCACAGTACCGCTATGTGATGCATCTTGCATTCCTGTGTCAGACACAAAAAGTTTAACTCAGTCCACGCATGTAAACGTAACCTGCAATGCACGTGTCTCGTGATGGGCAAACTGTTATGTCGAACGATTAGTTTTCTTTCGGTTTAACCCACGCTACAAATAGCCAGGGACATACCAAAGTATTTATGATGCATTGGGGGAAGGTAATTTCTATAGGAAAATAAATTAGGTGTACGTGCATTATGTACTTCCTTCAATAATTATACGGTTCAAAATTATCAAGATGGCCATGTACCGACAGTTTGGTCCATCTGGTCGTGTTTGTAGTTTGCACCTTCATGTACAATCCAAAATGGCAAGAGACTATGGATGCTCTAAGGTAACTTATTTGTGTATAATGAGTTTCAAGGTACAAAATTTATAGATACTCTCTCTGTATCAAAATATAAGATGTTTTAGTTTTTTCTAAACAAAACGTATATAGAGATGTTTTAGTGTGGGATTTATATGCATCTTACACTAAGACATGTCTAAGTACGCGTTGTCTAGAAAATGCTAAAACATCTTATATTTGGATACGGAGGGGGTACATGTTATTGAGTTATTCTCATTCTGGGAAAATAGGACGAGTGCAAAATAGGCACAATACAAATGAGGCATATTTTTCATGCCTCCTAAAATTATTAAACACTTAATAAACTCTCATTCAAGGCATATTTTTTACGATCTATCTTCTTGGGAAAACCACTATACTCAACACTTTGTCTACACATAATGTACTTAAGAATTAAGCATAGCTTCTACACAATAAAAAAAACTTGTCTTCACTGAACTAATTGAAATGTTGGCTAATATATAAAGGAGCTTCAGTTATTTGAAAACTTGTTGTCTGCAAAATTTCAGACTATACTGTTAAGCCATCCTTTTGGGTTCTTAATAATTGTTTTCTTTTCTAAATAGTGATTCCCTATTCTAATGATTGTAAGACCAAAGTAGTCGAACAATTTACAGGTTAATTTTATCTAACAATATAGTAAATATCCTAACGAGATTATTCAATGTAGCCCATACCAACCAAAGTAGTCTTTCTTAGCCATTAATACTTCATAACCGGAAGACTCAATTTACAATTATAGTTAGATATCCTATGCTCATTCTCTTGAACAGATGGTGTGCAGTGTGAGTTGTACCTAGGCATATCTGAATTTGATTTTGCATTGAGCTCCGGCAGAGAAGATGGAGATGTCAAGCATACACTACTATAATAAGGGAGGAAGGTTTCCAATTTTGTCAATTTTTTGCCTCTTTTCGCCCTCTTCTTAGTTGACACGTGTAAGAGTGATATTTACGTGCCTTCATCTTATTGGGTGTAGAATCTTGACAATTTGTGTTTGGTTTCTTTTTTTTTCTCCCCTTTTTGTCCTTCCCGGTTAGCTAGCCGGTTCCCCTATTATTTTGTTGTTTCCTTACCTTTGATTTCTTTTCCCTTTTCCTCAATTGGCTAGAAGGTCACGGTTCTTCCTAGCCTGTTGTTGCTCAGATGGCATTAGGTAATGTACTTCTTTTTAGCCGGTAATTGGTCCTCTTCCCGGTGTTCCTTTTATAAAAAAGCTGGTGCACATGCATGCACCTTGGTGTCCCAACTTGGCCCTTACGTTTTGTCTTCTTATTTGGAGTATATCTGCAGTTGGTTGTTTATTTATTTTTAGTAAACATGTCCCTTGCGTTTTCTATTTCCTTGGTCGTTACGTTAGCTTCTAAGTTATTTTATTACATACCTATATATATGTTTGGCATCTACGTTTCTTTTTTTCCACTTCGCCATAGATGATAAGATTGATTACTTGTTCTCCATTGATGCTTGCACTCATTGTTGGCTTTCAGACTTCGGATATCTGTCTTGAAAATCTTGGCCTCTACTATGAGTCTCCTCGCTCCTATATTTTGTTTTCTCCAATAAATTGGGCCCCGGCATTTACTTATTTAGTTCAACTATCTTTTTTGTCTGAGATTTTTTTTTTCGTTCTGTTTTTTTTTTTTTTTCTTTTGGTCCACCTTCGGCTCAGCGACCACGACGGCCAGACGAGTGGTGGCAGGAGGAGGGTTGCCGGCTCCGGTGCCGGGTAAAGGCGACGAGGCCGACGGCGGCTACACGGTGAAAGAGCGGGTCAGGGACGCTGCGGCTGTACAAGGACGTGGTGGACTGTGGCGGCTCGCTGGTGCAAGTATGGGCGCCGACGCGGGACGAGGAGGGGCATGCTGCCAATACCTGGAGGCGAACCTGCACCTGCTGGACGGGTTCCGGCGTGGTCCGGCCGGCCGTTCCGAGCAGACACGTGCCGCAGCGTGGGACGTCTGCTGACGAACCAGCGACCCAGCGTGAAGACGCATACCTGGAGAGCGCGTGGGTGCTCGGGTTCAAACGGGCGACGATCAAACAGCGATAGGCAGGGACATACAAGGAACAAACGTATTTGGGAACGATTCCTTTTCTTTTCAATTTATAACCCACACTAGAAATAGCCAGGGACATACAAGTAACGAAGATATTTTTAATGCACCAGAGGAAGGTAGATCTACGGGGATTTTTTATTTTGGGAGTGCAGTATGTTCTTAATTCAAGAATTATATGGTTCAAAATTATCAAGATGACATGGTCATGTCCGACAGTTTAGTCCACCTGATATTTGTTTGCACCTACACATGCAATCCAAGATGGCAAGAAATCGTGGATGCTCTAACGGAAATTATTCGTTTGTAATGATTTCAAAGGTAAAAAATTAACACGATATTCATATTCTCAGAAATAGGGTCAGTGCAAAATAGATGCATACAAATACTTAATAAATTCATTCAAGGCAGATTTCTTACTATCTATTTTTTTCTCTATAGAACAAATGTACTCAACACTTGGTCTATAAAAAATGTACTTGAGAATTAAGCATAGCCTGTTCGAACAATTTTTTTTTGTCTTCACTGATCTAATTGTATTGTTGGCTAATATAAAAATGAGCTGAAGTTAGGGAAATAGGCTTTTGGCTCGTTGGTGCAGATGAACCCCCTATCCCCAAAACCGATTTTCAAAATGTCAAAAAAAATTCGAACACCAAAGTCGGGTGTTCATACATTCGGTGTAAAAAGGAGAAATCCCTGGTGTTAAAAAATGACTCTGCATGCAAAAATTTTTTTGTCTTTTTTATAGCGGCCACACAAAATGTCTTTTCAATCTGAATCTTTTTGCGCGAATAGACATTTATATGAGTACCTGAAATGTTTGTTTGAATTTTTAACATTTTCAATGCGTCAAAAATATTTTTTCGCAACAGATTCATCCGCACCCATGACCAAAAACATCATGCCCCTGAAGTTAGCTGACAAATTGTTGTCCGGAAAATTCAGACACCATGTAGCTTTTATACTTTGTAAGCCATATTTTGTGTTCTTACTGAAATTGTTTTGTTGTCTAAATAAAATGATAACCTATTGTACCAAAGTAATCGAGCATTTTTTTCCAGGTTAATTTTCTGTAACAATATGCTAAACATTCTAACGATCGAGATTGTTCAATATAGCACATACCATTTACCAAAGTAGTATTTCATATCAATTAAGGCAACCGGATCACAAGATTGAATTTACAATTAAAGTTAGATATCATGTGCGCATTCTACTGAACACGTGGTCACCAGCGCAAGACGGGCACAACTAAACTTGATGTTGCATTGAGCTTCGGCGAAGAAGATGGAGTTGTCGAGCATCGCGTCATATAGAGTACGCTCGAGTGAGGCGGTCAGCAAGGATGCCTTCTTGAACACCTGCACCGGAAGGGGATGCAAGCCGCGACATCACCGGTCGAGGGACAGTGGAAAATTCGGAATGATGCCGCAGATGGGAATGCATGCGAGGGGACTGTTGACGGCGTCGAGATTAGACGACCATGCTGCCCTCCTGTCATACCAGCGTACACGTTTAGATGCACTGGGATTTGCCTTTTAGGCGCCGGTAGCGAGACCGCACCTTAGAGCATCTCCAGCCGCCCCAAGAGCCCCCTAGCACGGCTTCTATTTTTGCACCGCCACGCCGTTTTTCACCCGGTCGCGTCTCCAGAATCTCAAATTGCGCTAGTTTGGGCTAAATTATCGCTCGATGATCCAAGCCGAATCCAGCGCGCCGGAGCGCATTTGGGGGCGCCGGATGAAGGGAAAAGGTTCGAAAACCATTTCTCTCGCCCGTGGGCCTGCCGAGTCAGCGACCGTGCTTGTCCTCATCGCCTCTTTCCCCGCGTTGTTCAATGCGCGCCGACAACCTTTCAGATTGGCTGAGTCGTCCAATCGCCCACGCGGAGGCGTAATGGCGCTCCACCGCCGAGTTTCGTGCTCACGCGTCTACACCCTTCCCGCGCACTCGGCCGATATAAATGCCCCCACTTCGCACTCGGACTCCACACCCCCCCCCCCCCGGTCCATCATCCCCTCTCCGAGACCTCTCTTATCGCCCTCTCCTCTCCAACCATGGCTGAGCGCTACCCCGGCGACGATGTGGCGGCTATTTGGCTTCGGTCGTCGCCACCTGCATGACTGCGAGGCTTGCCTACTCGAGCAGGCCGACTACCCCACGCCACCCGACGTCCGCGTGCCCGGCACCTGGCATATGAGCGCCGGAGGTGTTCCCGTCTCACCGGTGCCCACCAGCGCGGAGCTCATGGCGCAGATCAACGAGATCCGCGTCTCGATGCTGCTGGAAGCCCAGCTGGACCCCATTGGGCGGCGTACAACCACGCCATCTGGACGGCGTATTTCGAGCAGCGCTGCGAGCCGCTCCTGGCCTCCACGAACGGCGCGCCTATAGTGGCGGGCCGCATGAAATCCATCGGGCAACGCGACTGGTGAAGCGAGCCCGGGCGGACCATCGGGACCGTCCTCTCGCACGTCTAGGCCGGCAATTCTCTGCCGCTTGCGTGGCCTCGGCCGTCCCTCTCTCGCCGTCGAGGAGTGTTGTGGATGCAAGGGTCATGGCCACCTTGTCATCGTCCTCCTCCTCCTCAGCGGGGGCGACCTCCCTTCGTCGGGCTCGGCGCCGATGACTCCCCTCTCCCGTTCCTCGGGCTCGACGCCGAGGACTCCCCTCTCCCCCGTCAAGCCCGAGCCGCGGGAGTCGCCGCTGTGACGGTGCGCCCGCGGCGGCAACCTCGTTATCCACGAGAGAGGCCACACACCATCGCCTCCTCGTGGTCACCTTTGCCTCGTTAGGCCGAAGAAGGATCCCGGAGTCAAGAATAAGAAGACAGCGACGTGGAGAGAGGAACACGCCGTCATGGCCACCGACCACATCGAGACCGTGCTCGCCGAGTCCAAGACGCACTACGTTGCTCGATTGACGAGGTCTGAAATAAATGATAACACCATAGCTCCAGTAGGTCGCTGCAAAGAATGAGCCTAGGTTGGACCAAGAAGATTGAGAGCTACATTTTTTCAGAGCAGGACATCTTCGCGTGGAATCTCACAGCTAACGGTATCTACACCGCCAAATCCGCCTACAACGCTTTCTTCCTGGGACAAGTTCATGCAGACTACGCGGCATTACTGTGGAGCAGCTGGGCTCCCCTCAAAGAGAAGATCCTCATGTGGTTAGCGCTTCAAAATCGATGCTGGACGGGCGATCGGCTTGCGCGCTGGCATCTCACCCTCTCGGCCTTGTCAGCTTATCTGCCTCGCCTGGACGATCGCCTTCGCGACTGGTGGTGCAGAGTGCAGACGTGCAACCCCAAAGACAAGCGAAGGGAGCTAGCCACCTTGGTGATCGTAGGCTGTCGGCGACTTTGGCTCGAGCGCAATGACAAGAACTTTCAGCGAACACAACACAACCTCGAGTTCCTTGTTAGGAGAGTTAAAGAGGACTTTCTCCTCTGGTCGGTAGCAAGGCAAAAAGCGGGTGTTAGGGAGGAGTAATCTTTGTGTGAGTTTGGAGGGCTTTGCTTGGCGCTGGTTACCTATCTGTAACCGTGGTGTAATCTCTCTTCTATCTTAATGTCATGAGATGCAAATCCTTGCATGTTCTTGAAAAAAAAAACAATTTGACAATGAAGGCGACAGGAAGAACAAGAACAGATAGACCGAGCCTCGAGAACTCTAGGACCGGAGACACTAGTGAACCTAAGGACATCGGTTCTGCGCTCCAAGCCTCCTGGAAACGCCGACTGGCCGACCACCATGGGCAGACCAAGCATGGGAAGGATAAGGCAAACAAACCCAATATCTTGTTTATTCCAAAAGGAAAAGCAAGAAAACAAGCTAGATCTACGGTTCCAGACCTCCCTCCCTCACCCCACTAATGACATTAGGGACATCAGAGAGAGATGAGACAATATCCATTGATAAAACATATCTATTTTTATTCTATTTATGTTACCGTTAAACCTTCCACAGTAGTTAAACAAGATTATTAATTTCCCCGAAAAAACGCAATGATCTGCACGTACAAGCTACAATAGTTCTTTTACCATATCTGATTTTTATTTCTATATTTAGGTATGAAAATGATATATCTCTCGTACGCCCATTTATTAATAAAATCTTTTTAATCGATATTCGACAGGAATCTCCAATGTGTTCTCCAACGTTGTTACTGCACAACTAAGTCAATCGGTTCATTCCAATATTGGAATTGATACTCTACTG
Organism: Alopecurus myosuroides; assembly: GCA_028641055.1. Taxonomy (NCBI): domain Eukaryota; kingdom Viridiplantae; phylum Streptophyta; class Magnoliopsida; order Poales; family Poaceae; genus Alopecurus; species Alopecurus myosuroides. Next base: position 71,457,059 of record CM054058.1, read on the forward strand.
CTCAGCCAAAGATTGATGTACGATGTGGTTTCATGGTAAATTTGTGCTAAGATTTTTCTTTCTTTCCCTCGTCATGGTATTGCTTTGCTGAGCTCAGAACTTTGTTGGGCAGCAAATCTTCTTGTATGCATCCAAGGGGCATATTTGGCATTTTGGATCATCACCAATGTAGAATTTAAAATCCAATTAAAAACACTATTATATTAACCCAGATAGATTACAAATTACTGGATAAAAATTGTGATTTTTTCTCTATCTCAAGCACCTAAAAATATGAGCGAACTACTCTCTCAAATAAATTTATATAGTTAAAACATATTTACTTTTGATTCTTATAATTCTTTTAATTAATTGTGGATGTTACATTGCGCATTATAAAAAAAAATAGACACATACACTAAAACTAGCATCAAATAAGGCAACACATAAACTTATTAATTTTCCATAAACATACTTTATAATGCCCACAAATATATTAAACTATGCATAAATGAACATTTTTTTACATCAAAAAATATCTTTCATACTTCGCCTCGTAATCAGTTTACGGGCGCGGCGTGTGCCACGCCAAAGCCTACTAGTAATCAATATGGAGCTAGAAGGTACTTTCTCAGAAGAGTCAGAAAGAAAAAAGTCGGGATATAGTTACTAAAAGAAAGGGATAATTAATGGGATTAACGCTCAATAAATTATTTTGTGCTTAAAATTACTATATTACCAATATAAATCAATGGTCATATTTCAATTCATACTACTCACCGTGATGGTTTTATTACTGTAAGCACTGAAGTCGTAACAGTAATTGTGTTCGTTTTTGTAATTTTCTCCCTTATCCGCATCCGTTTGTGTTGCACTCTTAGCGGTTTCTGCGTCAACCAGGCTCAATATTCGGAGCAAATCTTGGAACCTGCTCGTATGGTAAACTGCAAACCCGCTTCCATGAAGGGTTGTTTCCCATATTGATGTTCAGGATGGCTCACTATCCCACTCTTGTTGGGGCGCTACAGTACCTCACCAAGACTCAGCGATACCTGATGTAAGCCGTGCAGCAAGCGTACCTCCATATGCATGAAACTAAATGGTGTAATTATTAAATAGACTTTGAAAAGGCCTACGATAAGGTGAACTGGGCATTTCTCCAACAAACTCCGAGAATAAAAGGATTCTCAAAAGAGTGGTGTGCTCTAGTTTGCAGTTTCGTGGAGGGAGGTAGTGTAGCTATCAAAGTCAATGACGATGTTGTCCGATACTTCCAAACCAAGAAAGGCTTAAGGCAAGGTGATTTGCTATCGTGATTGAAAGAGCTAAGGAAATCGGTCAAATTGAGGGAGTAATTCCACATCTTGTTGATGGGGATTGTCTATTCTTCAGTATGCAGATGATACGATTCTTTTTATGGTGATTTGGAGAAAGTCTCGAACCTGAAACATATCCTTTCGGTTTTCGAGCAACTATCCGGATAAAAAATTAATTTCCATAAAAGTGAATTGTTCTGCTTTGGCGAGGCCCAGGATGCTGTTGCACAGTACGCCGAACTATTTGGCTGCGAGCAAGGTCAATTTCTATTAAGTATTTGGGAATACCAATACATTACAGGAGTTTGACTAATGCAGAATGGTGTCAAGTTGAAGAACGTTTGCAGAAAAGACTTGCAAGTTTGAAAGGGAAATTATTGTCACTTGGTGGAATACTAGTACTCATTAACTCAGTACTATCCAGTATGGTATTGTATATGATATCATTCTTTCAGTTTCCTAAAGAAGTCTTGAAAAAACTGGATTATTTCCGACCAAGATTTTTTTGGTAGGGTGACAGTGAAAAAAGAAATATCGATTGGCCAGATGGGATGTAGTTTGTCGCCCAAGAGATCAGGGGGCTAGGTATTCATGACTTACAAGTCAAGAACTCAGCCCTACTTGGGAAATGGCTGTTCAAACTATTAATCGAAGATGGCATCTTGCAAACCCTCTTTAAAGGAAAATACAGAAGTTTGAAAGCAGTCTCACAGGTTATGTGGAAACCTGGTGATTCACACTTTTGGGCTGTACTTATGGCGAACAAAATTTTATTTTTCTGCTATGGGGTATTTAAGATTAAGAATGAATCGCAGATACGGTTCTCGGAGGACAAGTGGTTAGGTAGTACCACCCTTAGAGAACAGCATTCGGCATTATACACTATAGCGCGACATAAGGATGGTAGCTGGCTACAGTCATGCAAACATCACCTCCTAATGTTACGGTTACTGGCACGACTTACTTCATGACAGAACATGGTTAATAGGTTAACTACGGTTACTCTAACACTAAGCATTGATGAATTTCATTGAAAGTTCACTAAGAACGAAATGTTCTCGGTGGATTCCATGTATAGGGCTATGATCCAATCAGACATGTCAGTCGATATTTTTAAAAATGTATGACGTATGAAGGTACCGCTAAAGATTAAGATCTTTGTGTGGTATATTCGGATGGGAGTCATACTTACAAAGGATAATCTTGTCAAACGTAACTGGCATGGGAGTTCTAAGTGTGTTTCTTGTTCTCATGATCAGACGATCAAGCACTTATTCTTTGATTGCATATTTGCGCGTTCTATATGGTCCGCTATCAAAATGGCTTCGAAGCTTTATCAGCCCACATCAGATGCGAATATATTCGGTAACTGGTTAAATTGGGTAGATAAACGATTCAAAACTATTTTTTTATTGAATTACCAAATAGTAATGTCAAGGTTTGTGAACTTTATTTTCAAAAATTGAAAATGTGAGTGTGATTTGAATTTGCTATTGAATTTCAAATATGGTTTCACATAGAGTTGATTTTTTTAAAAAAAAGCTCAACACTATGAAAACTTAGTGAGTTTAAATGTTTGCAAGATTGCAATTTTAAACCACAATTGGACATGCCATGTATGGAGGATTATGATTTGAATTTGAATTTACCATTAGGGTGTTAATAAAAGGGGTTTTATTATCAAGCATTTTTAATTGATTCAAATTCAAAACTATTGGAAACATTTTGAGTTGTTTTGAAAACAGTGTGCAATGCATATGATGCATGTGATGCAAAGCAAAAAGAAAACAACCAACTTTCTAACTTAGGGAAAACACCCCAGGTGTTACAGACGACACCACTAACAAGGGATTGCTCCCTCGCAATCCACCCAAAAGCAAGGGGAAGAGAGGCTTCAACTACGGAGTCTTCGTGCTGCGGTTGATTTCCCGGGTCAGTGGGTGGATCTCTTCTTCTCGACACCACTAACAAAAGTTTCTCGACACCACTAACAAGGGATTCTTGCTTGGGGTGACGACGATGTTCTTCCACCAGGAATCTTCCGATGATTGAACCTATTAGGTTAAAGACTCAGAAAACGTCCACCCACGTAGGATCCTAAAACTTTGAAAGATTGAGAGGGAGAGAGACTCCAAAACAAATAAGATGAGAGGAGAAATAGAATAGAGATAAGGAGAAAACAAGAATCCTATTGAGATGTTTCCAAAACAGTTTTTGCACAAATAGTTTTTCATACTCTAGAAACACGACCGTTAGCGAGGTTATCCTACAGGCTTTGCGGACCCGTTGGTTCGATAACCATTCGTATCGAAACAATATCGGTAATCGGAAACCATGCTCTGATACCATTTGTCGCACCCGGACTTTTGGAGGATACCCACAGTCCGCTGAATGGGGAGGAATGGCTTACGAGGCTTACCGGCACCCACAATCTCAATGTGAGCAGGCCAACACTTAAATGTGTGACAACCAACCTCTAATCCCATCCTTCGTCTGTGAAACTATCCAACAGAAATCCGAACGCTTCCGTTGACGTACTTCATAACATTCACACATGGTACGTCAACGGCGTTAGAACATCTGGTAACACAACACATCTCTATGACACAAAAGATGGAAATAAACGGCAAATAGCTCTCACTAGAGAAAAGGTATCAAATACAATCATCCAGAGGACACATGTCCCAACATAACATCATTACATCACAGCGGAAGCATTCAAAGTGTCTGAGTACAGACAAGATCCAAATAGGCCTAAGAGGCCAGAAACGAAAAAGAAACGGAGCCCATCATCGAAGTCTCGGATCCTGCCCGGGTCCGCTATCTACTCGTCAGCAGCCTCGTCGTACTCCACGTAGTAGCCTCCATGGGGATCCTCGGAACCGTAGTCTGCAGAACACGCAGCCCCATAGGGGTCAGTACAGACAAGTACTGGCAAGCAAGACTCACAAGTTACCCAAAGTGTACCCGACAACGCCAGGTAAAGATGCTTTCGGTTCAACGGAAGGAAGGGGATACAAAGATGCGGCAGCGAGCTCAAGAACCGGCCATGGAGGGTGATGTTGGTGATGGAAAAGAACTGAGGGGAAGGAGAGGAAGAAGAGAGGGGGGCGGCGGCTAGGAGGATGAGAGGGAGATGAAGGAGGGCTAGGGTTAGGGTTGGAGGTAGATAAGGGGGGAGGGAGAGGGAGCAGGTGCGTGCACATGGGGGGGAGCTCGAAATCCCCTTCCTGCCCCTTCCGTACGAAGAAGAAGGGTATGGTGGGCTGGGGTTTGGTGGGGGATGGTAGGTGGGCTGGCCCATTCGGGCTGGCCTGCCTCTCCCCCTTTTTTTTTGCTTCTATTTTTTTCTGTTTGCACATTTTTTGTAGAAAGAAAGAGAGAGAAAGAGAGAGGTTTTGGGGTTTTCATTTTATGAGTTAATTTTTTTATTGAATTACCAAAGAGTAATGTCAAGGTTTGTGAACTTTATTTTCGAAAATTTAAAATGTGAGTGTGATTTGAATTTGCTATTGAATTTCAAATATGGTTTCACATAGAGTTGATTTTTTTTTTAAAAAGCTCAACACTATGAAAACTTAGTGAGTTTAAATGTTTGCAATATTGCAATTTTAAACCACAATTGGACATGCCATGTATGGAGGATTTTGATTTGAATTTGAATTTACCATTAGGGTGTTAATAAAAGGGGTTTTATTATCAAGCATTTTTAATTGATTCAAATTCAAAACTATTGGAAACATTTTGAGTTATTTTGAAAACAGGGTGCAATGCATATGATGCATGTGATGCAAAGCAAAAAAGAAAACAACCAACTTTCTAACTTAGGGAAAACACCCCAGGTGTTACAGAGGCACTCCAAGAGAGTGGGAGAGTAACACGTGTATGATAAACTTCCACTCGTGTCATCGCGGAGCACCGGTTTAACCAAGACTCCCAGTTGGGGAGAAATTAAGAGCCATCCTGCCTACACGGGCTGCTGCCTGCAATATGGGCTCATTATAACAAACTATTCCATCTATTTGGAAAGAGAACCCTCGAGTTGGAGCCCAACGGAGATTAGCTTCCCTTGAAAAATAAACTTCGGGATAAATCTCCGCGCCATTGTGTTCGGTTATTTCTCAAATTGCTTACATATCTAGTGCTAGTACTATTTTCTCGTCATATAGGATTGTTCACCTATACAGACATGAGAGAAATATATAGAGATCACAATGAAATTTTGCTCACATCATACTTAAACATGAACATATAAATATAGATACATATAAAAGTACTCGATCTACAGATCAAACGAGACCCGTACTACATCATAGAGAGGTATATATAAGTACTATACATAATAGAGATCACAAGATCGACCTCCACGCACTACTACACATCATAGGAGTCATATGAATCTTCATCATCATCAACTACTGGTGCTGCCGGTGCGAGGTGACTCTGCCCAATGTTGACGACTCGAATAATGCGGTACACCTCGTATGAAACGTAAGCATATATGGCGGCATGATTAATGTTCTTGCTGTGAAGTGGGGTCGTCTCCCACTCACTGTGGTTCTCAATCTTGTTCTTCATATCACCGTACCAGTCGTCGATCAAATCCACTACCATATGATCCATTGAAGTCCTTTCATGCTGAGGCCTGAATATCTCCTGGATATCAGTGTGGAAGGCAGCCGGTATCTCAATACTGAAGCTTTTCCTTATCTTGATCTTGTCGTTGTTTGTATCCACGCTAACAAAAAGAATTCCGATGCGGCAAATGAAGTCCATGAGGGATGGACACTTATTGTTAATACTGCAACAACAAGTTTGCATGGAACAAATTGTTAATTAAGAATCATAACAATAACCTACTTCTTATTACTTATTTTTAATTACTACTACAACAACGGCCTGCATATTGCAACACGGATTTGTCAATATGCAACAGGCCACCACATGCATGAACTATATAATTAAGAATCATAATAAACCAATGCAGTTTTTATCATAACTAGCTGAATGCCCGAGCGTTGCTACGGGTGACACAAGTAAATGATCATAATGTTTCTTAATTATTTCAAATTTCTTATGTTTTTCTATGTGTGCATATCACTAATTAACATGTTGCCCCTTATGGTTTTTCGTATCTGTAGATGTTGCGAACTCTATGACATACGTCCTCCATTGCTAACGTGATTTTCCAATTAAATAGAGACGATAAAATGAGAGCAAGGTTAAGCTATTTATAACTTGTATTCGGAAATAGGAGGCTAATTGGGGGGAAGTGACGATGCGGTTGTTTTCCGATCGCATAATGACAAAAACACAGTCGGCCCAACTCTCATCTCATCGTATTTTCCGTGTTTGGGGATTACCATGGCCCTGTCTTTGGGGATTACCATGGCCCTATAACTGCTCGCCTAACCTCCCATGTCCATAGAACTGCTCGCCTAACCGCCGGCCCCTGACATCGTGACCCACACATTAACTTGCCACCCTGCCCCGCACAGAGACTCACCGTCACCCTACGGTTGGCCATCCCTCTTCTCTTTGCTCTCATCTCTCATGTGGGTGTGTTTTTTGGGAAGAAGATGAAGTTAATAGGGTTGTGGGAGAAGGGAGAGGGGGGTTGGGTTGTTGGGCCCACCCAAGCTAATCATGTGAGGGGGTGGTTAGAGGGATTTTGTTCTAAACCCTTGAATTTGAGCTTATTTCCTACCGTGAAAGAAGTTAAGTCTAAAATACTCCTGAATTTGTTATTACCTGTACCAGATATTATAGCACGCTATCCAGAACTTGCCAGTTTCTGAATTTGAATGATGGTTAAACACTTGAGACAAACATCACATCTCTCTTAAGTATGTGGGAATGATTGCAATGGAAGAAATACATAAGCTCTAGCACAAAATTAGTTGACTTTCAAGGCCTACTAAACTTCTGATTGCATATTATCTATTTTTTTTTGCTGCTGGTCCATTTACCCATAATTTAGATAGCACAGTTGCTTTCTGTAGTTCAGGTTCCATACACATAATTTAAAGAAACAATGCTGGCCCATCTAGCAATTTCAGACAGAAGAACGGACAAATTTCCAACATATTAGGACATGACCTCAATCTCATGAAGTCGTGATGGAATTGGCAACACACGTATATTTATTAATGCACAATACTTCGCAAATTGTACTAAATATCTCATCCAAATATTAAGCAAATAGACTCAAAAAAATTCAAACAAAAATTAACGCATACAATTGTTTTTAACCCAAATAAGAAAGTATTTGCAAAAAAAAAAAGAATAAAAATGTCGAGGGACTTCCGAACTATTATGTAGACCTTGATGGAAAATAAAATTCCCCTGTTTAAAAATTTCAAGTTTAACAGTTGACATATTTGTAAGCTTGTATCTTAAGTTTTATGCAAACTATGCAACATAGACAGTGAATAATATGCACTTCTCGAAAACTTATGAGTACATGGTGCAACCAAACTTGCTGTAATATATCATCAGCCCAATCGATTCAAAAAAAAAGAACCTGTTGTAACTTCAAAAGGCCCCGATTAGCCCGCTGCAACCAAATCTGTTGTAATACATCATCATCAGCTCGCCTCAACGCTGCAGCCGGCAACATCTCCGCCCCCCCCCCCCCAACTTCTTCTACCTCACCGTCCTCTACGTTGTCGGGATATTAACGTACATGATGCTTATAACATTGATTGAACAGGCATAAATATTTCTTCTACTAAAGTATGATTCACGTTCTCTAATAAAACCTGCTCAATGATCTGTATCTTCATATGCAGAACTGTAAATAGCCAATTACATGATGGCCCAACAGAAAATATATATCATTCTTTTCCTAGGCCTACTTCTAGGATAATTTAGCATGCCATTAATTTACTTAATAGGGACTGTTGACAAGGCAATGCCAATTAAGGCATAGGACTGTTGATCACACCTCACGCAAAACACACTCCTTCCTCATAGAACTTCTTTGCTTCGGCCAATCGGGTTTAAAACTCCACATAGACATAACATTAGTATAATATAAAAGTAAGGTGTCAGGATCATTCACATATTCTGATGAATAGTAGAGTGGGTGTAAATAATAAAAAAATTATAACACTTTTAAATTGGTTTTAAGAAAATAGAACTACAACGGATGATACAGAGATTCTTACCTTGAAACGGTAGCGGACACTCGGCTTGACTGAAGAGAAGTTCCTCTTCTCAATGTGGTAACGGATGATAAAAGAAATTATTTGCGGAACATAACGCCGCAAAAACAGTCCTCAATCCTGTCAGTATGGTAACATCATATTAACCGTTACAAGATTTTTTTGCACAAAAATAAATATAAATTTGAGGAGTGATTTATTCTGTTCTTTTTCATCACTCTTAGCCAACACAACTATAACTTCTCAGGAGATCTATAGCTTCTCGGAATCAATCTCAGTGTGTTTACTCAGGGCAATATAACTTCTTGGTGCAGTTTATCTGCAAGATCATAATTGATTATTTCCTTAAAACCGTTGTCCTAATTGGCATGCTATTCCTGTGCACACAAATTTTTTGACAAGCATGACCTGTTTAACAAAGTGTTGCTTGACCTATGGAATGGCCGTCCAATTTAGTCAATTTCTATGTTTGAAAGTGGTGACCAATGCTTTACAACAGAAAGAAATAGTGTAAGTTGGTATGTTTCTACTAAAGGAGAGTGATCTATAAGAGTCCAAAATTACATAGGATCAGAAGAACACGTCGTTCTCGATGATGATATCAGGAAAAACAACACTTGTAAGTAATTTTGGTTAATTTGGTCCAGAACTTTAGTTAATTTGGTAAGATCCGACATGGTATTAAGTGGTTCAGCACGCAGAGGTTCCTCCCTGTCGACGGGCGAAGCTACGCACGGTGCGCGTGTACATCCCTGTGATCGAGGAAGGCGAGCTCCATCAGCTGGTATGCGCAGACGATAGAAAGGGGCGGTGGAGGGGATGTCGGCTCGATTGGGATCCTGCGTGGAGGGGATGGGGAGTTACGAATGTCTTCTCCGAGTAGCACGCAGAGACAGAGAGGTGGCAGCATAGAGGGAGTTTGGTGGTGAGCGGGGATGTCTCGGTTGGACGGCCGGTGAGGAATACCTCGATCGTGGCAGCGGAAGCAAGGGGATTGATCTGAGATGGGGGGAGAGGGAATCACGGATGTGTGAACTTGGTATTTGGGCGATAATAAAGTGCGCGTTGATGTGGACGGTTATGTCTTCGCGAGCGGCTGGGAGATGAAGCGAGCGAGGAAGGTGTGACGAAAGGTCGATGACGTAATGCGAAGTGTTAGACGACGGAACGAAATTTTCTTTTTAGGTAGTAGAGATAAACCTATGTAATTTTTTTCATAATAAAACAATGCAATTTTTATCATAACAAACCTATGCAATTTTCATCATAATAAAACTATGCAAATTTCTATATATCATGCGGATATATGATTTAAATGGGGATCGAATATATGATGATTCTATGTCATGGATATATGATTTCAATGGGGATCGGACATGTTGCTATCCTATACAATTTTCATCATAATAAACCTACGCAATTTTCTATATATGATTCAAATGGGGATTGGATTGCATCCTATGCAATTTTTATCAACCTATGATTGGATCAAGGCCCAAAACGTACCTTACCCATTGGAAAACCAAGACGTTCTTCTTAAAGCAAAATTGGATGACCGCAACATCCTTCCCATCGCGCGTGTAGTCAAGATCAAGCCCACGATTTGTAAACGTAACCTGCAATGCACGTGTCTCGTGATGGGCAAACTGTTATGTCGAACGATTAGTTTTCTTTCGGTTTAACCCACGCTACAAATAGCCAGGGACATACCAAAGTATTTATGATGCATTGGGGGAAGGTAATTTCTATAGGAAAAGAAATTAGGTGTACGTGCATTATGTACTTCCTTCAATAATTATACGGTTCAAAATTATCAAGATGGCCATGTACCGACAGTTTGGTCCATCTGGTTGTGTTTGTAGTTTGCACCTTCATGTACAATCCAAAATGGCAAGAGACTGTGGATGCTCTAAGGTAACTTATTTGTGTATAATGAGTTTCAAGGTACAAAATTTATAGATACTCTCTCTGTATCAAAATATAAGATGTTTTAGTTTTTTCTAAACAAAACGTATATAGAGTTGTTTTAGTGTGGGATTTATATGCATCTTACACTAAGACATGTCTAAGTACGCGTTGTCTAGAAAATGCTAAAACATCTTATATTTGGATACGGAGGGGGTACATGTTATTGAGTTATTCTCATTCTGGAAAAATAGGACGAGTGCAAAATAGGCACAATACAAATGAGGCATATTTTTCATGCCTCCTAAAATTATTAAACACTTAATAAACTCTCATTCAAGGCATATTTTTTACGATCTATCTTCTTGGGAAAACCACTATACTCAACACTTTGTCTACACAAAATGTACTTAAGAATTAAGCATAGCTTCTACACAATAAAAAAAACTTGTCTTCACTGAACTAATTGAAATGTTGGCTAATATATAAAGGAGCTTCAGTTATTTGAAAACTTGTTGTCTGCAAAATTTCAGACTATACTGTTAAGCCATCCTTTTGGGTTCTTAATAATTGTTTTCTTTTCTAAATAGCGATTCCCTATTCTAATGATTGTAAGACCAAAGTAGTCGAACAATTTACAGGTTAATTTTATCTAACAATATAGTAAATATCCTAACGATATTATTCAATGTAGCCCATACCAACCAAAGTAGTCTTTCTTAGCCATTAATACTTCATAACCGGAAGACTCAATTTACAATTATAGTTAGATATCCTATGCTCATTCTCTTGAACAGATGGTGTGCAGTGTGAGTTGGACCTAGGCATATCTGAATTTGATTATGCATTGAGCTCCGGCAGAGAAGATGGAGATGTCAAGCATACACTACTATAATAAGGGAGGAAGGTTTCCAATTTTGTCAATTTTTTTGCCTCTTTTCGCCCTCTTCTTAGTTGACACGTGTAAGAGTGATATTTACGTGCCTTCATCTTATTGGGTGTAGAATCTTGACAATTTGTGTTTGGTTTCTTTTTTTTTCTCCCCTTTTTGTCCTTCCCGGTTAGCTAGCCGGTTCCCCTATTGTTTTGTTGTTTCCTTACCTTTGATTTCTTTTCCCTTTTCCTCAATTGGCTAGAAGGTCACGGTTCTTCCTAGCCTGTTGTTGCTCAGATGGCATTAGGTAATGTCCTTCTTTTTAGCCGGTAATTGGTCCTCTTCCCGGTGTTCCTTTTATAAAAAAGCTGGTGCACATGCATGCACCTTGGTGTCCCAACTTGGCCCTTACGTTTTGTCTTCTTATTTGGAGTATATCTGCAGTTGGTTGTTTATTTATTTTTAGTAAACTTGTCCCTTGCGTTTTCTATTTCCTTGGTCGTTACGTTAGCTTCTAAGTTATTTTATTACATACCTATATATATGTTTGGCATCTACGTTTCTTTTTTTCCACTTCGCCATAGATGATAAGATTGATTACTTGTTCTCCATTGACGCTTGCACTCATTGTTGGCTTTCGGACTTCGGATATCTGTCTTGAAAATCTTGGCCTCTACTATGAGTCTCCTCGCTCCTATATTTTGTTTTCTCCAATAAATTGGGCCCCTACATTTACTTATTTAGTTCATCTATCTTTCTTGTCGGAGATTTTTTTTTTCGTTCTGTTCTTCTTTTTTTTTTTTTTGGTCCACCTTCGGCTCAGCGACCATGACGGCCAGACGAGTGGTGGCAGGAGGAGGGTTGCCGGCTCCGGTGCCGGGTAAAGGCGACGAGGCCGACGGCGGCTACACGGTGAAAGAGCGGGTCAGGGACGCTGCGGCTGTACAAGGACGTGGTGGACTGTGGCGGCTCGCTGGTGCAAGTATGGGCGCCGACGCGGGACGAGGAGGGGCATGCTGCCAATACCTGGAGGCGAACCTGCACCTGCTGGACGGGTTCCGGCGTGGTCCGGCCGGCCGTTCCGAGCAGACACGTGCCGCAGCGTGGGACGTCTGCTGGCGAACCAGCGACCCAGCGTGAAGACGCATACCTGGAGAGCGCGTGGGTGCTCGGGTTCAAACGGGCGACGATCAAACAGCGATAGGCAGGGACATACAAGGAACAAAGGTATTTGGGAACGATTCCTTTTCTTTTCAATTTATAACCCACACTAGAAATAGCCAGGGACATACAAGTAACGAAGATATTTTTGATGCACCGGAGGAAGGTAGATCTACGGGGATTTTTATTTTGGGAGTGCAGTATGTTCTTAATTCAAGAATTATATGGTTCAAAATTATCAAGATGACATGGTCATGTCCGACAGTTTAGTCCACCTGATATTTGTTTGCACCTACACATGCAATCCAAGGTGGCAAGAAATGGATGCTCTAACGGAAATTATTCGTTTGTAATGATTTCAAAGGTAAAAAATTAATACGATATTCATATTCTCAGAAATAGGGTGAGTGCAAAATAGATGCATACAAATACTTAATAAATTCATTCAAGGCAGATTTCTTACTATCTATTTTTTTCTCTATAGAACAAATGTACTCAACACTTGGTCTATAAAAAATGTACTTGAGAATTAAGCATAGCCTGTTCGAACAATTTTTTTTTTGTCTTCACTGATCTAATTGTATTGTTGGCTAATATAAAAATGAGCTGAAGTTAGGGAAATAGGCTTTTGGCTCGTTGGTGCAGATGAACCCCCTATCCCCAAAACCGATTTTCAAAATGTCAAAAAAAATTCGAACACCAAAGTCGGGTGTTCATACATTCGGTGTAAAAAGGAGAAATCCCTGGTGTTAAAAAATGACTCTGCATGCAATTTTTTTTTTGTCTTTTTTATAGCGGCCACACAAAATGTCTTTTCAATCTGAATCTTTTTGCGCGAATAGACATTTATATGAGTACCTGAAATGTTTGTTTGAATTTTTAACATTTTCAATGCGTCAAAAATATTTTTTCGCAACAGATTCATCCGCACCCATGACCAAAAACATCATGCCCCTGAAGTTAGCTGACAAATTGTTGTCCGGAAAATTCAGACACCATGTAGCTTTTATACTTTGTAAGCCATATTTTGTGTTCTTACTGAAATTGTTTTGTTGTCTAAATAAAATGATAACCTATTGTACCAAAGTAATCGAGCATTTTTTTCCAGGTTAATTTTCTGTAACAATATGCTAAACATTCTAACGATCGAGATTGTTCAATATAGCACATACCATTTACCAAAGTAGTATTTCTTATCAATTAAGGCAACAGGATCACAAGATTGATTTTACAATTAAAGTTAGATATCATGTGCGCATTCTACTGAACACGTGGTCACCAGTGCAAGATGGGCACAACTAAACTTGATGTTGCATTGAGCTTCGGCGAAGAAGATGGAGTTGTCGAGCATCGCGTCATATAGAGTACGCTCGAGTGAGGCGGACAGCAACGATGCCTTCTTGAACACCTGCACCGGAAGGGGATGCAAGATGCGACATCACCGGTCGAGGGACAGTGGAAAATTCGGAATGATGCCGCAGATAGGAATGCATGCGAGGGGACTGTTGACGGCGTCGAGATTAGACGACCATGCTGCCCTCCTGTCATACCAGCGTACACGTTTAGATGCACTGGGATTTGCCTTTCAGGCGCCGGTAGCGAGACCGCACCTTAGAGCATCTCTAGCCGCCCCAAGAGCCCCCTAGCACGGCTTTTATTTTTGCACCGCCACGCCGTTTTTCACCCGGTCGCGTCTCCAGAATCTCAAATAGCGCTAGTTTGGGCTAAATTATCGCTCGATGATCCAAGCCGAATCCAGCGCGCCGGAGCGCAGTTGGGGGCGCCGGATGAAGGGAAAAGGTTCGAAAACCATTTCTCTCGCCCGTGGGCCTGCCGAGTCAGCGACCGTTCTTGACCTCATCGCCTCGTTCCCCGCGTTGTTCAATGCGCGCCGACAACCTTTCAGATTGGCTGAGTCGTCCAATCGCCCACGCGGAGGCGTAATGGCGCTCCACCGCCGAGTTTCGTGCTCACGCGTCTACACCCTTCCCGCGCACTCGGCCGATATAAATGCCCCCACTTCGCACTCGGACTCCACACCCCCCCCCCCGGTCCATCATCCCCTCTCCGAGACCTCTCTTCTCGCCCTCTCCTCTCCAACCATGGCTGAGCGCTACCCCGGCGACGATGTGGCGGCTATTTGGCTTCGGTCGTCGCCACCTGCATGACTGCGGGGCTTGCCTACGCGAGCAGGCCGACTACCCCACGCCACCCAACGTCCTCGTGCCCGACACCTGGCATATGAGCGCCGGAGGTGTTCCCGTCTCACCGGTGCCCACCAGCGCGGAGCGCATGGCGCAGATGAACGAGATCTGCGTCTCGATGCTGCTGGAAGCCCAGCTGGACCCCATTGGGCGGCGTACAACCACGCCATCTGGACGGCGTATTTCGAGCAGCGCTGCGAGCCGCTCCTGGCCTCCACGAACGGCGCGCCTATAGTGGCGGGCCGCATGAAATCCATCGGGCAACGCGACTGGTGAAGCGAGCCCGGGCGGACCATCGGGACCGTCCTCTCGCACGTCTAGGCCGGCAATTCTCTGCCGCTTGCGTGGCCTCGGCCGTCCCTCTCTCGCCGTCGAGGAGTGTTGTGGATGCAAGGGTCATGGCCACCTCGTCATCGTCCTCCTCGTCCTCAGCGGGGGCGACCTCCCTTCGTCGGGCTCGGCGCCGATGACTCCCCTCTCCCGTTCCTCGGGCTCGACGCCGAGGACTCCCCTCTCCCACGTCAAGCCCGAGCCGCGGGAGTCGCCGCTGTGACGGTGCTCCCGCGGCGGCAACCTCGTTATCCACGAGAGAGGCCACACACCATCGCCTCCTCGTGGTCACCTTTGCCTCGTTAGGCCGAAGAAGGATCCTGGAGTCAAGAATAAGAAGCCAGCGACGTGGAGAGAGGAACACGCCGTCATGGCCACCGACCACATCGAGACCGTGCTCGCCGAGTCCAAGACGCACTACGTTGCTCGATCGACGAGGTCTGAAATAAAAGATAACACCATAGCTCCAGTAGGTCGCTGCAAAGAATGAGCCTAGGTTGGACCAAGAAGATTGAGAGCTACATTTTTTTAGAGCAGGACATCTTCGCGTGGAAACTCACAGCTAACGGTATCTACACCGCCAAATCCGCCTACAACGCTTTCTTCCTGGGACAAGTTCATGCATACTACGCGGCATTACTGTGGAGCAGCTGGGCTCCCCTCAAAGAGAAGATCCTCATGTGGTTAGCGCTTCAAAATCGATGCTGGACGGGCGATCGGCTTGCGCGCTGGCATCTCACCCTCTCGGCCTTGTCAGCTTATCTGCCTCGCCTGGACGATCGCCTTCGCGACTGGTGGTGCAGAGTGTAGACGTGCAATCCCAAAGACAAGCGAAGGGAGCTAGCCACCTTGGTGATCGTAGGCTGTCGGCGACTTTGGCTCGAGCGCAATGACAAGAACTTTCAGCGAACACAACACAACCTCGAGTTCCTGGTTAGGAGAGTTAAAGAGGACTTTCTCCTCTGGTCGGTAGCAAGGCAAAAAGCGGGTGTTAGGGAGGAGTAATCTTTGTGTGAGTTTGGCGGGCTTTGCTTGGCGCTGGTTACCTATCTGTAACCGTGGTGTAATCTCTCTTCTATCTTAATGTCATGAGATGCAAATCCTTGCATGTTCTTTAAAAAAAAACAATTTGACAATGACGGCGACAGGAAGAACAAGAACAGATAGACCGAGCCTCGAGAACTCTAGGACCGGAGACACTAGTGAACCTAAGGACATCGGTTTTGCGCTCCAAGCCTCCTGGAAACGCCGACTGGCCGACCACCATGGGCAGACCAAGCATGGTAAGGATAAGGCAAACAAACCCAATATCTTGTTTATTCCAAAAGGAAAAGCAAGAAAACAAGCTAGATCTACGGTTCAGACCTCCCTCCCTCACCCCACTAATGACAATAGGGACATCAGAGAGAGATGAGACAATATCCATTGACTAAACATATCTATTTTTATTCTATTTATGTTACCGTTAAACCTTCCACAGTAGTTAAACAAGATTATTAATTTCCCCGAAAAAACGCAATGATCTGCACGTACAAGCTACAATAGTTCTTTTACCATATCTGATTTTTATTTCTATATTTAGGTATGAAAATGATATATCTCTCGTACGCCCATTTATTAATAAAATCTTTTTAATCGATATTCGACAGGAATCTCCAATGTGTTCTCCAACGTTGTTACTGCACAACTAAGTCAATCGGTTCTTTCCAATATTGGAATTGATACTCTACTGCTCAGCCAAAGATTGATGTACGATGTGGTTTCATGGTAAATTTGTGCTAAGATTTTGGATCCAAGGGGCATATTTGGCATTTTGGATCATCACCAGTGTAGAATTTAAAATCCAATTAAAAACACTATTATATTAACCCGGATAGATTACAAATTACTGGATAAAAATTGTGATTTTTTCTCAATCTCAAGCACCTAAAAATATGAGCGAACTACTCTCTCAAATAAAATTATATAGTTAAAACATATTTACTTTTGATTCTTATAATTCTTTTAATTAATTGTGGATGTTACATTGCGCATTATAAAAAAAAAGTAGGCACATACACTAAACTTAGCATCAAATAAGGCAACACATAAACTTATTAATTTTCCATAAACATACTTTATAATGCCCACAAATATATTAAACTATGCATAAATGAACATTTTTTTACATCAAAAAATATCTTTCATACTTCGCCTCGTAATCAGTTTACGGGTGCGGCGTGTGCCGCGCCAAAGCCTACTAGTAATCAATATGGAGCTAGAAGGTACTTTCTCAGAAGAGTCAAAAAGAAAAAAGTCCGGATATAGTTACTAAAAGAAAGGGATAATTAATGGGATTAACGCTCAATAAATTATTTTGTGCTTAAAATTACTATATTACCAATATAAATCAATGGTCATATTTCAATTCATACTACTCACCGTGATGGTTTTATTACTGTAAGCACTGAAGTCGTAACAGTAATTGTGTTCGTTTTTGTAATTTTCTCCCTTATCCGCATCCGTTTGTGTTGCACTCTTAGCGGTTTCTGCGTCAACCAGGCTCAATATTCGGAGAAAATCTTGGAACCTGCCCGTATGGTAAACTGCAAACCTGCTTCCATGAAGGGTTGTTTCCCATATTGATGTTCAGGATGGCTCACTATCCCACTCTTGTTGGGGCGCTACAGTACCTCACCAAGACTCAGCGATACCTGATGTAAGCCGTGCAGCAAGCGTACCTCCATATGCATGAAACTAAATGGTGTAATTATTAAATAGACTTTGAAAAGGCCTACGATAAGGTGAACTGGGAATTTCTCCAACAAACTCCGAGAATAAAAGGATTCTCAAAAGAGTGGTGTGCTCTAGTTTGCAGTTTCGTGGAGGGGGGTAGTGTAGCTATCAAAGTCAATGACGATGTTGTCCGATACTTCCAAACCAAGAAAGGCTTAAGGCAAGGTGATTTGCTATCGTGATTGAAAGAGCTAAGGAAATCTGTCAAATTGAGGGAGTAATTCCACACCTTGTTGATGGGGATTGTCTATTCTTCAGTATGCAGATGATACGATTCTTTTTATGGTGATTTGGAGAAAGTCTCGAACCTGAAACATATCCTTTCTGTTTTCGAGCAACTATCCGGATAAAAAATTAATTTCCATAAAAGTGAATTGTTCTGCTTTGGCGAGGCCCAGGATGCTGTTGCACAGTACGCCGAACTATTTGGCTGCGAGCAAGGTCAATTTCTATTAAGTATTTGGGAATACCAATACATTACAGGAGTTTGACTAATGCAGAATGGTGTCAAGTTGAAGAACGTTTGCAGAAAAGACTTGCAAGTTTGAAAGGGAAATTGTTGTCACTTGGTGGAATACTAGTACTCATTAACTCAGTACTATCCAATATGGTATTGTATATGATATCATTCTTTCAGTTTCCTAAAGAAGTCTTGAAAAAACTGGATTATTTCCGACCAAGATTTTTTTGGTAGGGTGACAGCGAAAAAAAGTAATATCGATTGGCCAGATGGGATGTAGTTTGTCGCCCAAGAGATCAGGGGGCTAGGTATTCATGACTTACAAGTCAAGAACTCAGCCCTACTTGGTAAATGGCTGTTCAAACTATTAATCGAAGATGGCGTCTTGCAAACCCTCTTTAAAGGAAAATACATAAGTTTGAAAGCAGTCTCAGAGGTTATGTGGAAACCTGGTGATTCACACTTTTAGGATGTACTTATGGCGAACAAAATTTTATTTTTCTGCTATGGGGTATTTAAGATTAAGAATGAATCGCAGATACGGTTTTCGGAGGACAAGTGGTTAGGTAGTACCACCCTTAGAGAACAGCATTCGGCATTATACACTATAGCGCGACATAAGGATGATAGCTGGCTACAGTCATGCAAACATCACCTCCTAATGTTACGGTTACTGGCACGACTTACTTCATGATAGAACATGGTTAATAGGTTAACTACGGTTACTCTAACACTAAGCATTGATGAATTTCATTGAAAGTTCACTAAGAACGAAATGTTCTCGGTGGATTCCATATATAGGGCTATGATCCAATCAGACATGTCAGTCGATATTTTTAAAAATGTATGGCGTATGAAGGTACCGCTAAAGATTAAGATCTTTGTGTGGTATATTCGGATGGGAGTCATACTTACAAAGGATAATCTTGTCAAACGTAACTGGCATGAGAGTTCTAAGTGTGTTTCTTGTTCTCATGATCAGACGATCAAGCACTTATTCTTTGATTGCATATTTGCGCGTTCTATATGGTCCGCTATCAAAATGGCTTCGAAGTTTTATCAGCCCACATCAGATGCGAATATATTCGGTAACTGGTTAAATTGGGTAGATAAACGATTCAAAACTATTATTAGGGTAGGAGTGCTTGCCTTTATTTGGTCGCTCTGTCTTTGTAGAAATGACAAGATTTTCAACGATAATATGCAGGTTCTATTCAGATGCACAGATATTCTCCGTCCGTGTTCCATATTACAAGGGGGAGTTTTGGGACCTTTTTATGGAGGCGTGTGCACGGCTAGAGTAGGTGGCGAGAGATATTTTTACCCATATAGATGGCCGCTTGATCTACGGATAGCAGCTCCATAGCATCGACAGTATACATCTACAGAATTTGTTTAGACTTGTCATCTTTTTTCTTTTCAGTTTTGGATTTCGGCTGTGTGCATTATTACGATGGAGAGGTCGGGTGTAATGCTTAAACTTTTATGTAATAAAAGCCCCTGATAAAAAAAAAAAGAATGCACGAACCTTGCGACTGCCATATTGCCATCATAAGGCATTTACTTCGTTAAGACCGCGGCACAACGTCATTCCACCGTGGACTTGTGGTACGCTGGACGTTCTTTTGCAATAAAGGCCAGGTTTCCGTTTCAAACAAAAAATGTATATTGCATGTTGGTGGGAAACACTGTTTAGCTGGTCAATATGATTCTCTAGAGCGCATAGGTGAAGCCATCTTGAACGCCATTGCCAATTGTGTATGGCTTCTTCAACCGCTTGGTGAATGCTCCCTTTCTCACGGTGTAGCGCCATCTTCTGGGATAGACGTCAACAATTCCAGTTCACCACCGGCGGAAAAAACGTAATGGATTTAGACATACACTTTGTTCGTGAGAAGGCGGTTCTGGTCGAAATACGAGTTGTACATGATACAACTACTCACCGCCTTGCCGACATTATGACAGAAGGATGGCCGATGACTTCCTTGAACTCTTGCAGGTTCGGTCTTTCCGTCTTGCCGAGCTACTCGACTGCGGTGGGGTGTTAACAAATATCTGTATACTTACTAATTTTATAACATCACCTAGGACCTAGTATTTCCCCTCCCATGCACCGGTCTTGCTGTGTTGGACACTTGGTGTACATTCGGCCACTCGATTCAACTTATTTTTCTGAGTCATATTTTTCTTTCAAACTGTAGCTACACGTGTGGAGCAAACCCTTTCGAACTGATTTGTGCACAGGCAGATGACTAGAGGAGTGCTTCCCCTTACCTTTTCCGACACGGGTCGCAGCACATGGCACAGAAACGCCCCTCTCCCTTACCTTTTGTTTACGGGACCAGCAGCTCGGGCTGG